>OY728131.1:533336733-534586733 GCA_963277665.1 Viscum album | reverse complement strand
GGTCCTTAAATATATGTTTATACTTGCATTTACCCCTTTACACTTAGACGCGTATGCATTTATCATATCTATATATAAGCACACCTAGCCCCAATATATATATTTTCATAATGCCATGAGTGAATATATATAAAGGGGGAAATTATATATGAATATTCCTACCAAAGCATACACATGTAAGCCTTTGTCAACGGCGACTCGAATCCACCTCAATGAAATCCAAAACACAAAAAAAAATATAAGGAACCCAAAAATCAAAAAATGCCTAATTAAAATTGGGCCAAAGAATAAAAATGGAATAAAACTTACCCAAATATTGAACTCATTGTCTTATATGGTGGTGGATAGAACCGGTCTTATCATAAGAAACCACCTGTACGAAAATAGTGGGAAAAGAAATGAGATTTAAAAACTTCTTATATATATGTGATCAGTGTGTCAACTGTACATGATAAATGGTACATGGATCCATAACCAACAATGAACAAATAATATTCAAATTGATATGTACATCCCAATACTAAATAACATGATCATTAATAAAGCTCTTTATTTTTCAAAATCACCTTCAATTTCCTATTCAAAGATCAAAAATCGCCAAAATATGAGAATAAAGTAAACCTCCATCATCACTTAAAAGCAATAAATAGGGATTAGACATTGTTCCTAACCTAGAAAATCCATTCCTTGAATGTATAAAATACCTAAAACTCTTCATGCCTATATCCTTCTTAATTTTCTAGATTGGAACCTCATTTTTTATCATGTTCTTCTTCTGGAATTCACCTTTATTCTTAGTTTATATAGGTTTATCAATTTTATAAAGTAGATAATTTTCCTTCATTTATTCTTACTCAATCCGCTTGGATTTTTCAAACCAATTTGCTAATATTATTAGGAAATCTTTTGGTGCATGATCTTCCTTGTTCTTGATTGTATATTCCTTCTCTATAGAAACTATTTCCGAACATGCAATAATTGGTTCTTTACTTTTATCTTTCAACAATTATTATTTTTATGGAATCTATGTCATAAATTCTTAACAATTTGGACAACTTGGATTCCCTTCCACACACACTTTCAACAACCTTTAGAGTACCCTTTTTAGGCTCCCTTTCGAACTCCACACTAGAATTGTCAATCACTATCCCACTACAATATCAAATATTGATACATAACCCAACACATTGATCTAAATGACATATTAGAAATACAGAAGCTCCAAATATCATATTTACCAATATAAACTCTTCATAATTAACTGAACACACTGACTATACCAACCACTATAGGTAAATCCTTAATTTTGGTGTGGTCTTGGAACCAAATATGGTCCATCAACATCCATCTCCAGACACTAAATTCTACATTTATTTTCTAAGTTCATACATTTCACAACCTTGATAATGATCACCATACCTCGATATGGATTTCACTCAAAAAGGACAAGTATGAATCTCCCCACCATATTATTATCGATTCCATCATCAATCCTACATACACGTGTCTAGTACCTCATATCACATTATGATCACTATAGAAGATCCTAGCCCAATAATCTCAACAAAATTTTTTCATTTAAAAACTACCATCTTTCAAACACACATTATATCAAACAAAAATAATACATTAAAAGATATTAGATAGATAAATCCAAAATATAGAAAAAATAATAATAACTTTAGTAATACCTCATTAAGTATGGTACTAAAAGTCACTTCACCTATGATGGCTTATCCCAATAAAATAATATAGAAACCAACATCTCGACACATACATGAAACATATTTTTCCTATCCCAATTCTACGGGAATGCATACACATTCTTGATACATGAGAAATAGGCCATGGTTCATTTATTTTTCTAATATTGAGCTGATATATTACTCATTCAATTTACTCTGTCACCCTCATACTGAGGCTCACCAACCAACATTCTTTCCTACCCAGTTTCCATCCCTTTTTTTATTTTTTTTAAAAGGTGAGTCACTGCTGCCTTTATATTAAAACAAAAATGCAATGAACAGGGGAGAAGTGTCAAAGATGAATACAAGACAATGCCAAGAAATTAGATTCCCTTAAATCTTGTGCACATGATGTGATGTGAAGAGCATCCACCTCTCCCCTGAGGATTTCTCCCTCTTCTCCTTGATTTGGCCTGAATCCAAATTCCACCGCCATCATCAAGTAGGCCGGCAGCAACGGAATCCATAATCTCATCAACATTAATTTCATGGACTTTACTTTGAACCTCCTCCTCGCTACTACCTGAACCCAGCAACACAAAGGAGTTATGAGTACTTACTTCCATAGAACGTTTTTTCTTCATAGTCTTGGGATTTTCCACAGAACAAGGAAATTGATTCCCTCTCCAATGTAGGAATTGGGATAGTAGAAGAAGGGTAACCATACCCCCTAGAATTGGTATCCAAGGGAGAGGAAACCTTATTGCACTGTACAGGGGGTGAATCCTTCACCTGTTCAACAAAAAATTATTAGTCGGCAAAGTATCAGAATGTGCAGTATTTCTAGTAGGTGCCAGATTTGAAGTCCTGGAATCGTTATGTTCTAAGCCCCAAATTTTGAACCTCCCTTGGTTTGATAGGGTTCTAGCTAAGAGAATGAAACACTAGAGAGAACATTTGGGCACTTGTCCTACCAAATATTACTCCCCTCCTCTAAAATAGAAGGTGACAGATTCACAGATTTGAGTTTCTTTCTGTCAGTGACAGCATGAGGAACCATGACCTGCACTTTCAGATTTGAATCATCACAGGGAGTGTGCTTCCCATTACTCATTGTAGTTTCATCCAACTGATTCAGCACATGTCCAGAATGTAAGGCAACTAAATACTCATTTGAAGCTGTGTTTTTATCGACCAAGGTGGGATGTCCAGGTTGAATGGAATCCTTTGAAGCCTTAAAATCAAGGACATACATGTAGTGTTCCTAAGAATGAGCAGTAGTCTTTTTAGATTTTGGTGTGGAAGCCTCCAATTTTTATTTACCTTTTCTCTCGGAGTAGACTACTTTTTGCTCCTGCCACATATTATAGTCAACAACCTCCTGAGCAGAGGCTTCCCAATCTGAGTGGGGATCCACTGAATTCTTATCATCACCCTCTTTCCTAAAATTTCTAGACAATGCCTACTTGAATGAAATGTTAGGGAAGATACTTACTTTATTTGAATCAGAAGCTCGTGTTCTTCTTGTTCTGTGAGAAGAAATAGCATCATTAGGTTCCTTCAATTATCCACTAATGGAATTATGCTGCTTCAAATCAGAGGCATTCTCAACAGGATCCACTAAGGATTCACTCAGTTGGTCCTTGGTCTATTTTAAATCAGTGGAGGTAGCTGCAACCACCAAAGGGGTGGTCAATAGACGGATTATCAGGTGCCGATTCATGAAGTATACCAAACTTCTTTTGACAATCATTGGTGTCATGACCATTTAATTGGAAATTGGTACAGTGAAGTTCTCGCCTGCAATTATCCTTTGAGTGTCCAACAATTTTACATGAAACACAAAATAGAGGCTTATTTTCATAATCAATTCTATTATTGATTTCATCATGAGGTGTAGTGAGAACAACTCTATAAATCAAATTTTAACTTAAGTCCACTTTGAATAAAATTTTGGCAATTTTTCCATAACTAACCAATTCAGTGGTTGTGTCCATTCTAATTGGCGTACCTATTATGGAGGTTATGTCAAACAGGATGTTCGGATTCCATATCACCCAGCTAAGACCATATATTTTAATCCATACTTGAGCCCATGTGTCATTAAAATAATTGATGTTAAAGTTTAAATTCCATTCATGATATCTCATAACCCCCGGCTGAAGGTTGATTGAACCATAACTCCATGCTCTACTCGTGCCCATAATGAGTATATAAGATCATTTAATAACTATAATTAATTTATGAACAAATTTCATTTGAAGGATGGAATTAAATGAATAAACCTTTCAAATTTAGTGGCATACACCATTACTTATTCCCATAATGATATAGCTCCATCAATCCCCAAAACATGCTCTTATTCTGTAAATCTACCATAGCCTCTCATAGAATAGGGAATGAAACTCAATCCATAAAACCTCCTCATTTCTTCTTTTATGATCAAATGTATTTTTCCATTTTGATTCATCTCCTTTGAATTTAGAAACTTCTAGTTTCACCCAAATATCCTCTAGAGTTCCTATCCATTCAAATAAGAACTAAACTTTCGTCAACATATTTTAAACATCCTAAGATCCCATGTCACTACTGAAAATTAGATACTGTTACTCCTAGAAGTCATGGATAACTTAGAAAACAATTTTTTTCCTTTTAGAATGCCTTGGTCAATGGATCAAGGTAGTTGTGACATAATATGAGGGAAAAAACCACTTGAGAATATTTCCCATGAGAACAAAATGTCATCCTAATTAGATACTTTGTTGATTAATTTTGACTCAACATCATCTCGTAATAACAAAATTACTAATTAGAAACCCATCGCCCCACAATCCTAAGCATTCATTATAAAAAATGATTCTCACGGTTTGAGGATGAGAAGGAAGAAAAGCTTGTGGAGGGGAAGTGAAGGGATGGAGGCTCTGCCATGGGAGTAGCCACAAACAATCCCTCCCCAACTTTGAGTCTTGCCTTCATAACCACTAGTCCAAGTGGACACCCACCAGGCATCTCACCTGCATCCTCACACTGACATTTCGCTTAGCAAACAGTTTCATCAATGCATTGCTAGGAATGAACAAAAATTTAAGAAACCATGCAGAAAGAACTGAAGCAATCATGGATCAAAATGTAAGATCCATCCCCATAAAATGCACACCAGTGAGAAGGACATGCTAAGGGAGTGTTAGCTCCATCATTTAAGGGAGATGGGTTTCCCCCCAATTTGGATAGAATGTTCATTCACTGCTTTGAAAATAAATTTTGGAGACATAATTGTCCATAAATTTGTGTTTTATATACAATAAGGATCTTAATAATAGAGAAAATTTATATTATATATTTTTTGTCATTAAATATTTATAAAATTTAACATGTTTCATCGCACCTTTCTCATTCATACCAAATAAACTATTAACTCGTTGATCCATTTCTCATTCACCCTACCACTTATTTTTTGTTTCCATCAAAAAGGCCACCCTCAAACCAAACATAAATTGAATCCCTAAATTTGAGCTACTAAAAATGGAGCTAGTCTCCACAATACATTAGAAAAATGGAAAGATAAGAATGGGATTGGAACAGAAAAAATGGGCACAAATTGATCGTCTCAAATTGAAAAATGTAAATAATGGCCAAAACTATTGAATCTGAATCATAGATCAAACATGTGTAAATATATTTACAATTCAAAAACAAATTTTCAAACAGGAAACATTCAAAGAATTGCAAAAAACTCTCAAATAGAAATAGGGTCTAATCACTCACTCCCCAGGCCTACATGAAGATTGGATATGAACAACTCAAATCCCAAAAGACAAATCCAAACCATACCCAATACATAGCAATCATACTTCAAACGGCACCCTAACACCTGAAATCAATTGCATGAAGAGCAATAAGCTTCTACATGCAAATGTTGAGACCGCTAAGCAGAGGTCATTGGGGAGGAGACCGCTGTTGTGGGAGAGTTATTCGGGGAGGAGGGTGCCGCTGTGAGATAGGGCTACACGGTGAGATCGTTAGGGAGATCGTCGGGAGGAGTATATATCGTCGGGGAGGAGGGTTGCACGGTGATATGGCTACGAACCGGGGGAGGAGGAGGATGGCTATGGGGAGGAGGAGACACCATCAAGGAGGAGGGTTTTGTGGTGATAGGGCTATGAATCCGGGGAGGGGAAGAGGGCTGCGGGGGGGAAGAGACATTGTCGGGGAGGGGGGCTGCGCGGTGTGCAAATCAGGGGAGGAGGAGGAGGGCTGCAGATCAGGGGAGGAGGAGGAGCCCGATACAGATTGGGAAAAAATGACACTCGTTGATTTAGCCACGGAGATGGAATTTAACCTTGGAAATATAAAAGCTATAGCCACAGACCTATAAAACCATAGCTAATGGTCCATGGATATAGCCAAAATGTTTAGTAGTGATATCTGATTGTGAAATGAAAAGTGAAATTATAGATAAAATTTGTGGTTCCTTAAATCCGGTACCTGATCAAGTGATTAAGCTTATAAGCTATAGACATTTTAAATTACTAGATATGTTGGGTCATTTAGCTTGTGCATTGGATACTTTTGCACAGTGGGTCCAATAAATAAATTTATTTTCCTAATGGTCAGATGGTAACATGATTTAGTTATATGTTGATGTTTCTACTGTACAACAACAATGTCTGGTTGTACGAAGATGTAGACTTACAAGAGTGGATGAAGATTCTCCCCATGAAATTGTGCTTATTACAAATGATGTAGATGAGGAAGGACTAGATGACCCCATAGATATATATTTAAATCTTACATATGATAAGGATTTTTTCAATGATGGAACATATGGTTACAATAGTTCTAATTAGGCAGGACATCTAAATATGGGGAGGAAGTTTCTTGAAATTGTTTAGTTGTATATCAGCCTCAAATGAAAATAAATCATCCATTGTTATTTTCATTTTGTCTTGATGAATGACATGTGTTATTTAATATGACTACAATGTTCTCACACCTCCAACTATGTTTCCTGGAGTTGTGCCTTATAGGTTTAGTGAGCATGAAAAAACCTTATATGTTGGAATGTATTTTCCAAGTAAATATGCATTAAAAAATATGCTAAAGGGATTTCACATTTAGAGTCCCTATAGATATATATATCAAAAATCATGCCTTAAAATACCTCATATGGTTTGACAAGTATGGGGATGATTGTAGATTATGATTGAGGGTGATTCCAGACATTTCATTTGGGGTTGGAGAAGCTCAAAGATTGAGGTAGCTCATACATTCATCCAACCAATCCAGAAACAAGATCATGCCTCATTGGATACTGAATTTGTGTCATCCATTATAGTCAAGATGATTATAACATGTTGAGATGATCCAATATCCCTTGTGAAAGATAGGACAAAACAAACCTTTGGTTATAATATTTCTTATAATAAGGAATGAATGGTGAAATATAAGGTAATTGTGAAGGTCTATGGTGATACAGATGAATTGTATTGGGTATTATCACAATTTATAGCTATAATAATACACAACAACCAAGTTGGATTACATCTTCATAAAAATGAACATGTGTCTCAAGATGATTGACTTGTTCCATCTTGAGTTCAATTTCATTGGTTTTTCTATGCATTCCTCTCCTGTATTTTCCATTTTGTTTCAGAAAACCATTCACAGATATTGATGGAAAGTTCCTATATGGAAAATACATGGGCGTATTGTTGATTATAGTAACCCAATATGAAAACTATTCATCTCTTACAAATAACTTTTTCATTGTAGGGAGGGAAAACTCTGAGTCATGGAGTTGGTTTTTGGCATGTATCAGCAACCATTTCACCAACATTAGGGGATTATGTTTGATATCTTATCGGCATTGGGAAATCAATGAGGCAATCAATGTGGACCCTGATACATGAAGACCCCCAAATTCAGATCATTGGTACTATATCAGACACATTTCTAGAAATATGCTAAAAACATTCCATAGTGAACCTAAGAAGAAAGCAATAATGAGTCTTGGTCCGCATAGTCTCTATTGTTTATGCTTATTTCAATGTAAATATAAAATGAATTTATGTGAAATATATCCACTTATTTTTATAATTTGAGATATTTTAATGGTGGTTTTAATTAAATTTAGAAAAAAATCCTAAATGTTAATCAAGAAGTGTATGATTATATGATGGATATTCAAAAATAAAAATGGACATAGGTCTATGATGGGGGGAATAGAATGAACACATGACCACAAATATTGTGGAGTGTATCAATGGTTTCTTCAAGGGGATTCACATGTTATCTATAACTTCCCTAGTCATGAGACATTTTATTGTTGTGTGAAGTACTTTGTTGATAGAAAAAACAAGCCTCATATGGAATTCATTAGGGGTTAAGGTATTGAAGGTGTTTTCAACACAAGAATGAAAATAACATTGAAGAAAATTTTGGTTATAATGTATTCCGTTTCAACTGAGAATACTCTTGATTTGAAGTTCAATATCATTTAGAACCCATCAAAAATACAATCGGTGAAAAAAATGGTCATGTTATTGGAAGCGAGGAAATGTCAATGTGGAAAATTTTAGGCCTTACAGTTTCCCTGCACACACACTATCGCAGCATGTGCCTCTGTGAACATATCATGGGAAGCATATGTTAATCCAATGTGCATGATGGATACCATTTATAACTATTATACTTTACCATGGAAGCCTATTGGGGAGTTTTGATATTTTTCTTTTCCTGAAGACCAACTGATAGTGGTCCCTGACATTAATTGGTTGTGTAACCATGGGAGACCGAAGGCCAGAACGATTCTGAATGAGATGGCATGGATTCAATAATAAAGGGAAAATTTTGAGATGCACCATATTTCATCAAGAAGGTCATAACCTGAAATGTTTCCCTAACATTTTTGGGTTGATTTCACACTCTCAGACATAATGACGTATTGTCTTTATTGTTATATTCTCATATTGTAAATTACATGGTGTTATTTAATGTGTTTTTTCTTCTAAATTTCACTTTGTATGGTCATAATTTTCATTGTATTAAGGATAATTGTACCTGTTTTGTGTTTTCTCTATATTTTACATCATTTTACAAATCATAGTGTCACTTATATTATTTTTAGAAATTTTAATATAATGAATCAAAAGTATCATATTTATGTGTATAAAAAGCCATTATAAAATTTTACTATAATAAATATTATATTATAAGCCATCATTTTAAATATTATTCAAACTATTATAATCTTTATCAGAAAAACTTTCTGACATAGAGTGTCATGTTTTCCTATGTTAACTACAATAGGGAAGTTATTCAAATAGAGCAAGGAGATTCTTAATGTACATAACCAACAAAAGTGGTAAGTAAAATTGATTCTGTAACCCAAAGTGAACTTCAAGATATAATTCTTAAGAAATGAACCAATGTGGAAGAAGAACAATGACATTGATGTAAACCTAATCCATAACCAAGAATAAGAAGAATTAGAGGAAGGAAAATAAGGTAAATAAGTAACAGAAGGTGAAGAATATGAAGGAGGTGAATAAGGAGAAGAAGGAGAATAAAGTGAAGGAGAAGAAGGTGAATAGAGTATGAATGTGAAAAAATAAACATGAGACTTATCATCTTGTTGGAAATGATACATAAATTACCAATAACACTATTTTCTAATAAAGTTTTAGATATAGAATAAAAAATGTTTATAATTATGAATATATACAACCATATCTTACATAAAACCTTTATTTAGGTAAAAACATATATCAAAAACACTTTAAAACTATTCTTTGAGAATCATGAATACATGAACTCTCATTTTGTTATACAGTAACATCATAAAATAATGGTAACAAACATGAAATGTCCTGAATTCTATAATTCTTATCATTAAGCTAACCATAACGTTATATTTAAATTTTACACATAAGAATCATTTCATTTTTCTACATACAGATGGATGATACTAATGTAATCACTGAGTAGGCTTATCATATTTCCCATGTTGTGCTACAGGTTGGTGTGGTTCGATAGATCAGGGAGTGTTGAGCACATAGTTTTTATCATAGGCTGCCTCCACCTGACATTATACCAGACCTCTGTCGTGCTTAACTCTACGACATTGTAGTCTCTGATTTCACATTTATTTACCACAACCTTCTTGTTGCCCTTCTGGAGAGGTGGAGGACAAATATGTACACATTCTACCAACATGAGGGATATATGAACATTACCCTCAAGTATTTCATAGTCCTTCTTGATATTCCTATCCCAGGGAAGTTGTTATTAGACCCACATGTGCATACTGGATGGAACTTGTTCATAGATTTATTGGGGTCAAAATTTTGGCAGACCCCAGAACTATATATGGAGGGCCAATTTCTATGCCTTGGCTTGGAACACCCTTTCATCATTTACCCAATGAAGCTAAAAAGAATACTATCTTGTGTCATGCTCATGCATACATATTACAGATCATTGGATGGACCCCATGTGTTGATCACTCGGGGAAACATGTGCACATGATGTATCTATCCCTACTAAAATAATTTGAGCAGGAAGGGACATAAAGTGTGGGATCTACCTTCTTAGATTACACATATTGGGAATTATGCAATCCATGTCGCAATACCACATAGTTCTCGGGGGATGTGTCATCCTTCTTTAGATGTGGGGATGAAAGCGCGTCCCCATAGTTTTTCTCGATCTTATTGGAGAGTTGGTGCCTATAGAGTTTTTTCATGAAACTCCACATGGAATTTGGTATGATAACTCATCATTATTGGTTTCTAATGGTATTAGTAGATATTGATTTTTTTATTATTATTTATCACTTTATTTGTTTTATTTTATAGGTGGACTCAAAAACACATTTTCGATAGGATTTTGACACACCATTTCGGTGTATACCATCTCAAGTTGGATATTCTTCTACCCAACCAGGTAAGTATATAAAATCTATCATCATCTAAAAAAATTAATGATAGCATAAATTTTTGTTTTTAGTAAGGAAATTTTTTGACAAATATAACAATTTCAATTGAGATTACATGGATTTTATATTGGGCTATATTCGATCAGTTTTCGGAAAACTCCATTACTAGACTTAATGATGTTAGGGTTGTAGTTCTGCTCATTCTATTTCATATTATTTAGTGGGACTACCCTAATAGATTCATGAACTATTTTGGTTGTGTTAATACCATTCCATTTATATCACCAAATACATGGAAGCTTCATGAGTTAAAGTTGGTAGGGAGGAAGGATGGGGACTAGCACTATTGGCATGCAGACTTTCTCAACCTCTGGGGTAGACGAGGAGAGCATCGTGTCCAGGGTATACCTACAATTCAATTCAATATTTCAGAGGAGTTCAAGTATAAGAAATAGTATATAGTGAATTCTATATTGTACGTCACCCATCATGGTAGAGTGCTTCATGATATTTTAAGTCAATAAATTTCCGCTGGTTTTTTTGATAAACCCTTTTCTAATTCATTTTGAATTTGTTTCCATAGTTCCCATTCATAGAATCTTATTCACATGACTAATATAAAGGAGGGGATCTGTAAGGACCCTACCTAAGAACCTTACATAAACTTGAATTAAATGAATAATTCACTTTGAGGATCTTTTCAGGTTTAGTGTTTTAGAGAATATGGTCATAACATTTACATAACAACATGAATATTACATGTAGATAATTCTAATCAGTATCCATTTTTTCAAAAAATAAAAACTCTTGAAAAAAAATATTCATGTCCAGTTCCTTGTTTTAGACCCCAAGACTTTTCCTTGATCCCAACCTTCACCCTATTCATCTGAATGTCCTGTGAAAAACATTTCAAGACATGGGATGAGCATAAAAATCTTAGTAAGGGTTATAAAATAAGAAATAAATCATTAGTCCATCAATACATAAAAAAATAAACTCTTTTACTTACCTCATGAAAACATAAGATTTATGAATAACACATAGTAATTGCAAATCTGAAAGGTGCTTATGGTATTTATATCATACATACATTGTAGCTCTCACAGCTACATAGGGAGTTACATTGGAATACCCATCACAGTATATTCCCTAAATATCATGAGATAATATTCATGTTTTCCTCTATAAAGTTACCCAATTCATTGGATAGCTTTCTCAGGCTCACCCACCCTAGGTTTATCACGGAACCACCCGTATACGTAAACAATGCCCATGAACCATATCATATTCATAACATATGAAACAAACATAAAGGAAAGGTAAAATTCCCACATTTCAATCCCAATATATCATTTAAATATTTTAACATAACAAATCCATTATAAAAACAATTTTCAATATCAAAATATGAAAAATATTATGTGGTGTTTATTTTACTTTTAAAAACATTACGGCTTGTTGAGGAAGACAAAGAACAAATAATACTCGTGACAGTGGAAAGGTCGTTGTCACTGCTTATGTTGAAAAGAAACATTTTTTGTCATTTAGTAAAAAGCTTGGTTGAAAAAGATTCCCTTTTTATGAAATGAAAATTCAAATGTGTTTATATAGCATATAAAAGAAAATCATGTATTAAAACAAAATATGCATCAATGAAAGGAGATTAAGACGAAGTCTCTTACCAAGATCATATTATAAATAAAATAGATTGATTATGTGTACTCAATATAAGTACACAGAAATCAAGAAAAAATACAAGATAGGATATGAAAAGATATATCTCACATAATCATTGCATGGCATAATCAAGAAGTATAAGTTTAACCTAAAGAATGGGAATTGGGTTAAGAAGTTCCCTTACCTCGTGTCTGACTTGACCCGTTCATTCTTTAATCTCATGAATAATAAACTGAAGTTAATTTCTACTTGATTAAGAACATTTTTTCAGTTTATTATTACTTTTATATAACTTATTACCATGTTATAACCATTTTGTAATAATTTTAAGTTAATAATGGATGTTTTGTTGATATTTGGTACTTGAGTCAAAAATGAACACCTTATAATTACAAGTTGTACATGTGGTCAATAGTCCGTTATCTCCAGAATGATATTCATGATTTATATATCATATACATCACATATATCCAATATATATATGTATTTATTATATCACATAACATTTTGGAGATAATAAATGAAATTCCCTATTCATTGAGGCGGTAAGTCATACATACACATGAACGCTAGTTTCATTTATATTACGTACTTTAATTGAATTAAAACATAATGATACATAGGAATATTATAATTATAATACAATATCATATATAATATCATTAACTATATCCTTTATACGTCCCACATATGGAATTAACGAGTCATATCACTTTGTGGGGGCGGTAGTCCGCACTTCTTCAAATGAAATTATAGCGTTTACCCATTATGGAAACCATAAAGGTAGGATATAAATGTAAAATACAGAAGAATAAAGAAAACACAAACATAATATATATCATATATAAATATAGTTCCATATTAATATCAACCATGAGAGGCGGTATGAGATAATCGAACAATCATCGTTTCGTGAGGCGTTAGTTTGCCATCCACAGAAACAGTATGTTCTTCACCCATTAGATGAAGGTGTGTGTAATTTTAGTTATAATAATTCTCCTAAAATAATCCTAGTATATTTATTATATTGTTTTTGTAATAAAAGGAAAGATTAAAAAGATTTTAGGGGCTGTATAAGTAAAATAAAATAAAAGAATTTCAGAGAAACTATTACCTTTAATTTGGGTATTTCTCTTTGGTTTGAAACAAAAGGGATTCTTGAAGTGCCTTCAGCCTAAGATAATGCTTTTATGAGTTGTAGAGGGATATTTAGAGCTTATGTTGGCAGATTTTTGATTATTCAAGGGTCTTGAGAGGTTTAAGGAATAATTTCGATGTGAGGGATTTTTATAAGGGGGATAAGGGGCTCTTAAGGAATATGTGCAAATATTATTTTATTATATAATGACATTCGGTTTAGAAAGGTCCAATATAGCTTAAGTAGAATATAAGATTACTAATGGTCAAAATAAAATCATCCAATAATAATTGGACTGTTTTTGGATATTGTTTTAATATTTATAATCATATTTATTTAATCATTTATTAATGAGGTAAATACTGCATCATTATTGTGTGATAAATAATTTAATTTAGATGATGTCAAAAAATTATAAAAAATATATCATTATTTAGAAAATAGTTTTATATTTATAATAGATATTTATAGTCTAAAATATAACTTATATAACCCCATGTAAAAATTAATTTACTAAAATATATTTTTTTATGTTATTTGTGTCATTACTTTAAGTTAGTTAATCTAAAGTGTCATTATCACTCCCAAGTGGATACATGGGGTCCCAAAATCAACCCAAGGATTCCCATGGCCGGCCATGACTCATCTAATAAGGTTAGTACAAGTGTTATGGTAAGTTTGTATTATTATAATATTCTTTTTACATTAAATTACCCAATTTACCTTTAACCGTGGTAAATTAAAGTCAAAGGATACTATTCACCAATACTTATTTTCAACTTATTGAACCTCATTTCCCTCAATAATAACAACCATGTATGTTGGATTTTCAAAATTCAATTCACATAAGTGGTAAAATTTCATTTAAATGAGAAGTCAGTTTTTTAACTACTACTAAGTTGTTTCAGTATTCATCAAAAATTGATGTTTTTCAGAAAAATACCAAAAATTCATCCTAATATATATTTTATTTTCCAAATTAAAAAATGATTATATTTTACCAAATTAAAAAAATAGAAGTTGTATTAATTAATTTAAAATTAATTCTCGTTGTCAAAACAAATAGCGTGTTTTTACGAAACAATAACTATCAAAAGATAGACACTTGTTTATATCCAATTTTAAAGTGAAATTAATTCCAATGACCAAAATTGTATTAATTGGTAAAAATATAATCTAATTATACATTAAAACCAATTAAAAAGATAATATAACCAAATAAATAAATTAGATTAAAAGGCACCTTTGAATTAAAATACATTATTTTTCACTATTCATTAAAAAAATGATCTTTGTCAAAAAAAACCAAAAAATTACCCAAAGTAAATTTTGAGGTCCCGAATCTAAAGAATAATTTTATTTTGTAAGATAGAAAATTTAAAAATGACCAAAACTAGATTTAAAAAGGTTTCTCCATCAAAAGGTTGTAAATTGACCATTTGGTAAATATTAGTGTATTTATGCTTAAAATTAGATTCATTCATATTTTAAGCCCCTAAATATTTTGTATAAATGTAAAAACATTTAAAAAAACATGTATAATAATATTTTATTTAGTTCTATTCATTCTCGTAAATACAACGGTTAGGCGTTAACTGCCATTTTATATAATACTATTATATTATTAGTGTGCAACGTAAGATTTCAAAGAAACTCATTGTTGTGTATCGTGTAATTCATCGAACATAGCATCCCCTTTGAAGTAAAATTAATATTTAAATCAGAAATTTTAATAAATGTTAAATTATATTATTCTTTATTTACTTGGGATGTTACATCCTTCCCCCCTTTTGGGAATTGCATCCTCGCAATTTTTTCACTTGACAATAAATGGGGGTATTTATCCTTCATATCATTTTCAAATTCCAAAGTTTCCTCTTCAACCATATGGTTTTTTCGCAAAACCTTTACCTGGTGAATTACCTTATTCCGCAACACTTTCTCTCTATGGTCACGAATCTGGACTGGTTTTTCCTCATAAGAGATATTCTCTTCCAACTGAACTACCCCTGACATATACATTCACAACATTGAAAGATGAAAAACACTATGTACCTGGGATAAATTTGGAGGTAAAGCCACTCTATATGAAACTTATCATACTTTATCTGAGATTTCATAAGGTCCAATGAACCTCAGAATCAACTTTCCCTTCTTACAAAAATGCATCACACTTTTCCATGGAGAAACATTGAGAAAGACATGATCACCTACCTCAAAAGATAGATCCTTCCTCTGGTTATCTGCATAACTTTTCTTCCTGCTCTGAGCTATTCCCACATGCTTCTAAATCAACTAAACCTTTTTTCCATCTCTTCTACCAATTATGGTCACATCTTCTTCCTTTCACCTACTTCATCCCAAAAATCTGGAGTTCGACAATGCTTTCCATATAATGCCTCATATGGAGCCATCTGTATATTGGAATGAAAACTGTTATTATAAGAAAATTTCACCAAAGAATGATGTTGGTCCCAAATTCCCCGGTAATCCATTGTACAAGAACGTAGCGTATCTTACAAGATCTAAATTGTTTTTTCTAATAGCCCATCTGATTTTGGATGAAAAACTATACTAAAATTTAATTCAGTACCCAACGACTTTTGAAGGCCTTTCAAAAAGATATAAATAAATCTCGGATCATGATCCGATAAAATGGAGAAGGGAACTCCATGAAACCTAAATATCTCTTTAACATACAACCAAGAAAGTTGATCTAGAGAAAAAGTATCTCGAATAGGAAGGAAATGAGCAGATTTAGTCAACCGATCAACAATAACCCAGATTTCATTATTACCTTGAGATGTCTTTGGTAATCCCACAATGAAGTCTGTGGATATATTTTCCCTTTTCCACTCTGGCAGTGGTAAAGACTGAAGCATCCCTTTCGGTAGCTGCCACTCTTTTTTGACCTACTGACAAGTCAAATACTTCACAGTAAAATCAGAAATATCTCTTTTCATTCCATCCCACCAGTAATCCTTCTGAATATCTTCGGACATCTTAGTACTGTTAGGATAAACTAAAAATGGGGAATTATGAGCTTCACATAACAACTTATTCTTCAACTATGAATCACAAGGCACACATAATCTTTTCCAAAACCTCAAAACGCAATCATTATCAATGATAAAATCAGGAAACATACCCTTTTAAACCAACTCTACCTTTTTCTATAACTCAATATCTTCTTTTTGTTCTTTCTTTATTCTATCTGATAGAGATGATTAAACTAAAACCTAAAACAAAATAAAAGAATTTCCTGCACCAATAACTTATATTCCAAAGTTCATCAAATCAAAAATCAAAGTATCTCGTTCAAAACTTATCATGGTTAATTATGCATTACTTTTTTGAATCAAAGCATCAGCCAATTTATTTTCCTTTCCTGGATTGTAATGAATCGTGAAATCATAATCCTTGAATAATTCCAACCATATCCTCTGTCTCATGTTCAATTATTTTTTATTTAATATATACTTCATACTTTTTTGGTCAATATATATTTCACATTTTACTCCATACAAATGATGACTCCAAATTTTTAAAGAAAAAACAACAACAGCTAATGCCAAATCATGTGTAGAGTAATTTATCTCATGAGGTTTCAACAGATGTGAAGCACAAGCAATTGCCTAATAATTCTTCATAAGGAAACATACAAGTCCTTTCAATTAAGAATCACTATAAATAACAGACTCACCATTTCTGGAAGGTAGTGTAAAAACTGAAACATTCACCAATCTTCTTTCCAATTCCTAAAAACAATCATCACGTTCCTTTTTCTAAAGAAACTTAACACCTTTTCAAGTTAACTTAATCCGTGGACAAGATAACTGTGGAAATTTCTCAAAAAAACTCCAGTAAAAATATACTAAGCCATGAAAACTACATATCTCAATTATATTTGAGGGTCTTGGCCATTCTTAAACAACTTTTCTTTAAGCAGGATCAATCGTTATGCCATTTTTTGAAAAAATGTGACTAAGGACTGAAATTTTCTGTAACCAAAACTCACGCTTTCCAAATTTCCCAAATAGTTTCTTTTATTTTAAGGTTTGAAAGAAAACGCTTAAATGAAATTAATGTTCCTATTTACTTTTGGATAAACAAAAATATCATAAATGTACACAACAACAAAAATATCAAAGAACTCTCGGAAATTTCTATTCATAAGATCCATGAATACCGCAGGTGCATTGGTTAAACCAAAAGGCATAACTACAAATTCATAATGTCCATATCTAATAAAAAATTTGTTCTTTAGAATTTATTCTCCATTTACTTTCAACTGATGGTACCCTGACATCAAATCAAGCTTCAAAAAATACTGATCTCCTTGGATCTGATCAAACAAATCATCAATATGAGGGAAAGGATACTTGTTCTTAATAGTGATGTTATTCAATGCTCAATAATCAATGAAAAGTATCATTGAACCTTCTTTTTTTTAACAAATAAGATAGGAGAACCCCATTGTAATGAGATAGTTTGAATGAAACCTTTATATAATAACTCTTGAAATAGCTTCTTTAACTCTAAAATTTCAATTTGAGCCATTCGATAAGGGAGTTTTGAAATTGTCTTAGCATCAAGAACTACGTCAGCAGTAAATTCAACTTCCCAGTTTGGTATAGTACCAAAAAAATCATCAATAAAAACATAAATATACTCATTTACCACTGGCACATCATTAATCTCAACACATCCTTTATTTTCAACAATATGTGCAAGGTGACATTCGTTTCCATCATTTACTAGTTTCTCAGTTTCCTAATAAGTTGTCAAAAGAAAGGGTTCATTATTGTACAAAAACTAAAAATCATTCTAAAAAGAAACCTATTTAGCTCTACATTCAATCTTAGGATGATAAATAGAAATCCAATTCATACGCAAAATAACTTCAAACTCTACTATAGGAAGAACAAATAGGTTTGTAGGTAAATTCTTTCCACACACAAGGATAGGAAGGTTCTTATAATTTCATTTTTGTCTCACTATTTCCCCTAGTTATTTTACCATAAGTTTAGGATTCATATCATGATATGGAATTATCAGTTTACTAGAAAACTTCTAAAAAATGAATGATTGTGCAGACCCTAAATCAAACAACACATTGGCATAATATGAAAAAACAAACAATGTACCTGATACTACTTTGTTTGATGTCCCAACATCTGCCAAATTAGTTGAAAAGGATTTCACCACATCTTTTTTCTTGTAATATGGATTCTTTCCCTTAGTTGAGTTCTTCGTTGGACACTCATTTTCATAATGACTCATTTCATTTCACTTAAAACATTTTACTGATTGTAAATCAGAATTTGTCTTACCATTAACCAGATCATTTTTAGTGGAATTTAGAGCCATATGTCCCATTTTACCACATCAGTAGCACTTACAAAAATTCAAAATACATTCCCCAGTAAGCTTTTTACCAAAATTTTCACAAACAATAAACTTATGTTTCTTACCATCATACTTTTTTGAAGAGTTCTTCCCTTTTTCCTTCCAACTCGACATCTTATTCTGTTGTTTTTCAAAGAACACTTGATCATCGGAAAACTCCATTTCCACCTTATCCGCATAACGAGCAAGTTTTTCATAACTTTTGAACTCACGAGAAGCTAAATTCCTTCGATACTTTGGCTTTAATCCTGGGTAAAAATGTTTTATTTTACTACCAATATCTCGTATGAAATTTTGAGCATACCTTGAAAGTCGGGTGAGTTTTTCTTCATAAGTAGCCACTGAGTCATCCTCCTACCTCAATTCCATTCTAAGATGAACAACCTCAGGAAATTATTTCTCAAGAAACATACCTTTGAATTCATCCCAATCAAGATCATCAATCTCCTAACTATCCCTGATATTTTCCCCCATCGACTACCACTGATCAGCTTCACCTTCAAAATGGTAAACAATAAGACTAAACTTTTGATGTTCTGAACAACCCATGACATTGAAAATCTTTTCTAGTTCTTTAATCCACCGTTCTACTAGAACTAGGTCAAATTATCCTCTGAATTATGGGGGATGTTGCCTCATGAAATGTTCCAATACTGACATGTTACTCTGTGGTTGATCTGGCTGATCTTGTACATGGATACCACCACCATTTATAGCCTGAGTCTACTATGCCATCACAACAAAAAAATGTTCTGTTACGATTACGACCATCTATGTTTACTGATTTGGAATTTTTTCTTCCACCTAATGTCGTCCCAACATAGCTTCCATGTTTCCTCTACGAAAAACCATTATAGACACAGAAATCTCTTAGGTGAAGCAACATGGTAATTTGTAAATTATATATCATTTCAATCATAGCATAAGCTAAAAATAACTTATGGATATTAATTTAACTATATTCTCACTCCTAAAGTTATCTAAAATGACCTCTCATACCAACCGTCAAAACCATGCCTTAAAACATTACATAATCTTGAGTTGAATTAATAATTCACATTGATAATCCTTTCAAGTTTAAAGTTTTATATAATTAGGTCATAACATTTACATAACAAAGTGAATATTACATGTAGACAATTCTACTCAGTATCCATTTTTTTATAAAACAAAAACTCCTGAAAAAAAGATTAATGTCTAGTTCCATGTTTTAGATAGCAATAATTTTCCATGATTCCATCCTCAACCCTATTCATCATTAATTTCTATGAAAAACATTTCAATACATGGGATCAGCATAAAAACTCAGTAAGGGTTATAAAATAAGAATGAAATCATTAGTACATCAATAAAAAATAAACTTAAACTATTTTACCATCCTCATGAAAACATATGATTTATGAATAACACATAAAAATCACATATTAGAAAAGTACTTTTGGCATTCATATCATACTTACATTGTAGTTATCACAGCTACATTGGGAGTTACATTGGAATACCCATCACAGTATATTCCCTAAATCTCTAAGGAGAAACATTCACGTTTACCTCTGTCATGTTACCTAATGCATTAGAGAGCTATCTTTGGCTCACCCGCCCTAGGTTTATCACAGAACCATCCTTATATGTAAACAATGCACAAGAACCATAACATATTAAAAACATATGAAACAAATATAAAGTAAATACAAAATTTCAACATTTCAATCACAATATATCATTTAAATTTATTGACAAAACAAATCCATAATTAAAACCATTTTCAATACCAAAATACATAAAAGTGTATATGGTATTTATTTTCCTTTTAAAAACATTACGACTTGTTTTGGAATCCAAAGATAAAATAATACTTTTTGTGGTGAAAATTTCATAGTCACCACTTACGTTAGAAGGAAATTTTTTTTTCATTTAGTAAAACTCTTTGTAGAAAAAAATTCCCTTTAAATTAAATGAAAATTCAAATGTTTTTATACATCGTATAAAATAAAGTAGTGTATTAAAAGAAATATGCCTCAATGAAAGGAGATTGATATGAAGTCCCTTACCAAGATCATTTTATAAATAAAATAGATCGATTATGTGTATTCACCATAAGTACACATAAATCATGTAAAAATACAATATAGGATATGAAGAGATATATCTCAGGTAATAATAGCATGGAATAATCAAAAAGTAGATGTTTAACCCAAAGAATGGGAATTGGGTTAAGAAGTTCCCTTACCTCGTGTCTGAATTAACCCGTTCATTCATTAATATCATAAATAATAAAGTAAAGTAAATTTATACTTGCTTATGATCCTTTTTAAGTATATTATTCCTTTTATATCACTTATTACCATGTTATAAACATTATGTAATCATTTTATGTAAATAATGGTTGTTTTGTCGATATTCGGTACATGAGTCAAAAATTAACAATTTATAGTTACAAGTTGTCCATGTGATCAATAGTCCATTATCACCATAATTATATTCATGATTTAGATATCATATAGATCATATATATCCAATATATATTTATTTATAATATTACATTACATTTTTAAGATAATAAATGAAATTCACTTTTCATGGAGACGGTAAGTCATACGTACGCATGAACGCTACATTCATTTCTATTTCATACTTTAATAGAATAAAAACATAATAATACATAGGTATATTATAATTCCAGTATAATATCATATATTATATCATTAACCCTATCCTTTATATGTTCAACAATATGGCATTAACAAGTCATATAACTTTGAGGGGGCAGTAGTCTGCACTTCCTCAAATGAAATTATCACGTTTACCCATTATAAAAACTATAAAGGTAGGATATAAATGTAAAATAAATAATAATAAAGAAAAAATAAACATAATATATATCATAAATAAATATAGTTCATCTTAATGGAAACCATGAGAGGTGGTAGGAGATAATCCAACCATCATCATTTTGTGAGACGCTAGTTTGTCATCCACAGACATAGTATGTTCTTCACCCATTAGATAGAGGTGTGTGTAAATTTAGTTTGAATCCTTCTCATAACAACATACTAGTATATTTATGATACTTATATTCTTATAAAATAAAATAATAAATATATTTTAGGGGTTGGAGAAGTAAAATAAAACAAAATAATTTAAGAGAAACTATTACCTATAATTTGGAAATTTCTATTTTGTTTGACACAAAAGGACTTTTTGAAGTGCTTCTGCCTAAGGTAAGGATTCTAGGAGGAGTAGAGAGATCATGATGGATTATTTTTGTTAGGGTTTGAATGATCCCAGGGACTTGATAGGTGTGAGGAATGAGTTATAAGTGAATTATTTTTATAAGGGGAAGAAGGGGTTCTTTAGGAATGTGTGAAAATTTTATTTTATTATATAATGATATTCGGTTTCTAAAGTTCTAAAAAAAAATTAAATTTGAAGATAACATGAATCATGGTCGAAAAAAAATCATCCAATAATAATTTTATAGGATTTGGATATTTTTTAATGTTTATAATCTTATTTATTTAAATCATTTATTAATGAGGTAAATACTGTACCATTATTTTGTCCTAAATAATTTAATTTATTTGTTGTCTAAAAATTATAAAAAAATACCATGATGTATTAAAAAAAGTTATATTTTCAATGAATATTTATTATGAAAAGGATAACTTAGATAACCCCATGTAAAAATAATTTTACTAAAAGATATTTGTTTATGTCATTTTTGTCATTACTTTAAGTTAATTAATCTAAAGTGTAATTATCACTCCCAAGTGGCTCTATGGGGTCCCAAAATTGTCCCAAGGATTCCCATGGTCTTCCATTGATGCATAAAATAATGTTAGGACAAGTTTTAAGGTAATTTTGTATAATTATAATATTCTTTTTAACTTAAATTACACTATTGACCTTTAACTGCGATAAATAAAATTCAAAAGTTACTATTCAAAAAAATTATTCTCATCTTATTGAACCATATTTTACTGACTAATAACAACCATGTATGTCCTATTTTTAAAATTCAATTCTCAGAAGCCGTAAAATTTCATTTAAATGAAAAGTCGGTTTTTTAACTACTAATAAGTGGTTTCACTATTCATCAAAAATTGAAGTTATTCAGAAAAATACCAAAAATTCAGCCTAAGATATATTTGATATTACAAATTAAAAAATTAGGTCTATTTTACCAAATTCAAAACATAAAAGTTGGATTAATTAATTTAAAATTAATTCCTGTTGTCGAAATAAATAGCATGTTTTTAAGAAACAATAACTATCAAAAGATCGACACTTATTTATGTCCAATTTCAAAGTAAAATTTATTACAATGACCAACATTGGATTAATTGGTAAAAATATAATCTAATTAAATATTAAAACCAATTAAAAATTTAATATAACCATATAAATAAATTACATTAAAAGGAACTTTTGAATAAAAATACAGTATTTTTCACTTTTCATTAAAAAAATGATCTTTATCAAAAAAAACCAAAAAATTACCCAAAGTAAATTTTGATGTCCCGAATCTAAAGAATAATTTTATTTTGTCAAATAGAACATATAACAATGACCATAACAATATTTAATATGATTTCTCCATCAAAAGGTAGTAAATTGACCTTTTAGTGAATATAAGATTATTTTTGCTTAAAATAAGATTCATTCAAATTTTAAGCTCTGAAGTTTTATTGGATAAATGTAAAAACATTTAACAAACATGTATAATCAAATTATGGTATGTTCTATTCATTTGTGTAAACACAATGGATATGTTTTAACTACTATTTAAAATAATATTATTATATTATTAGTGTGCAACGTAAGATTTCAAAGAAACCCGTTGTTGCGTATCAGGAAAGCCATCGAACATAGAATCCCCTATAAAGTAAAATTTATATTTAATTCACAAATATTAATAAATATTAAAATATATTATTCCTTATTTACTTGGGATTTTTAGGATAACTATTCTAGAAGTGATCTATGCCACAACACCGGTGTCGAGGCCCTCTTATGAGGTGATTCATGAGAGCATCTTTGATCGGTCACCTCATAGAGTTGAGGCTTCTACTTAGTAATATCCTCCAGCATATGTTGATAATGAGGATCCACAATTATGATGATGTATACCATGTCATCTTGTATGTGAGCCCTCAACTATTACATAGGCAAAGGTCATCGCTCTAGTAGTCCAGCCTCATCTAATTGTGGATGTGCATCCGAAGTCATGGGATCTGTTTTTATTGACAAGTGATCTACAGTTCTATCCATCTTGGGGTCCATATCCATATAAGGCTTGGAATCAGAATCTATTGTAGTATTGGTTACTCACTACGATGATGGGAGGTCCTTCTACTACTCTAGTGGGAGAAGGATCACGAGCATAGTACGACACTCAGTTGATACCTCCTCCCACTGACACATATGTGGAGTATGTGAAATTCAGCATTCCAGTTCATGAGGATCATTCCTCTCTAGGTTATTATACACCACCCCAGTAAGAGCCCAACAATCTCGATACAGGTGTACCCTACACAGATCACCATGTAGGAAAAAATATCCTCCCCATAGACATTGATTGTACTTGTTCATGTATATGTTTTATTTCTATTGAAATGAATATATTATTATTAATATTAGTCAGTTTTTCATGTTTATCCAGTGTTTTAGTTTTCTTTAATATTTTATTCACAGTTTATATATTATAAGATTTCAAATTTGAATACTTGAAAAATAAAAAAACATATTAAATTTTATGTAGTTAACTTTAAAATATTATAAAATACACACTATAAAAAATCTAAATATAATTTAAAACATATCCTAAACATCTAAAAATAGTTAAAAATATAATAAATTTCATATATATAGTAAATAATGTCTAAAAAAAATTAATGACATAGATCTCATGTACAAATAATTACACCATATTCTTTATAAAAATCTATATAATACTCCCAAAAATCTTAATGTCCAACATCCTTGGGAATTAGATACATGAAAAAATAACATAGTGTTTTATTCCCATCATCATACTTTCTCCTAGACCTCTCCTTACTTTAACTACATGGAATATCGCGGAGACATATAATGGAAACAAAAATTAAATGATTATAAGACATCACTTTCAAATGTGGAATAAGATTCAAATATCATAAGAGCACTATAAACATAAGATATAATAAAGTGTGTCATATACATAATACATGTCATCATAATGTATATATTTATAAAGTATAATAAAATTATACTTATCAAATAATGAAAAAAATTAGTATTTAAATAAATAAAATGAACAATAATACCCTATATAAGTGATATATAAAAATATACATATGAATCATAATATAAAAACCAATATATTAATAAATATAAAAAATTCATTTTTTTGCAAAAAGGTGACAACTTCCCTACCGCCTTTAATACTAATTTTATTGAGAAAAACATAACCTACAAAATTTTTAAACAAATAATAATTTTTTTAAAAAAAATCATGATCCAATAGCTATTTCAGGTGCCCCATCTCTTGGGTGAACACATGTGACACAGGTTCTTCCCTTTTTAGACTCCCCACGGTGTAATTTTTGAGCTATGGGAAAGACAAAGTTATCTAACCCATTCTCTCTTAATCCGATAGTGTAGTTAATGGGCTATAGAATAACCTTGTATTTTTATTATAACTTCACCTTCCTACAATGTAACATTCCATCACCATGGTACAACATCATCTCTATGGTATATTGGTGACTCTACAAAATAGATGGGTTTCCACGGTGCAACATTAATCTCTCTATAGATCTCCTTTACATGTGTTGGAAGCATGCCTTCATGGTGCCTCCCCAGCTTCACAGTGGTTTTTCAATGGCCGGAGGGATTCATTAAGCATATCCATGCTGAGAAAGGGTGGTCTGGTTTAGTGGATTCCACCATTAAATGATAGTCATGGATGATTCTGGTGAACTGGTGTGGTGGTCAAGTGTTAAGATTGTGAGGGAGGGTATTTTGGTTATTTTTTATGAGGGGGATGTGATTCGTAGGGTGAAATAATGTTTTTTTTTGAAATGGTGAATAGTTCCCCATGAACATACATCCCCTATAAATTCCACAATGGTTCTTCCTTTGATATTTAAGAAAACTCATGAAATTCAATCGACAAGAATCTAGTGGCTGTCAAAGGATGTTATCCACCAGATATTTTTTTATTGGGTTTTTATGCTTTTTTTATAAATAGGATAGGGTTTTAGGTATTATTAAAAAAGGTTCCCTAGATGCGTGATCCCAGTTCATGAATCTATCCTCACTAGGAAGTATGATCGAGGTTCACACTTCTTCTGGGAATCGTAGAAATGAAACATGAACCCTATTCATACTTCCTTTAGAATTGTTTATTAAAAAAATCAACAATAGTTATAATTTATAAATAAATTTAAATACATATTAATTAAAAAATCATCAATATGTATAAAATATCCATAAATATAAATAAATATAATCAAATATTAATTAAAAAACAGAAGTTAGTATAATATATCAATAATTATAAAAAAATTATAGATATTAATTAAATAATTAGAAATATTAATAAAAGTGTTCATGGCCATTTGGATCAACTGGTCTAATTCTTGGTGCATCGATCGATCGCCAATACTATTTATTCATTAATTTTTAATGTAGATCCATAAATATAATTTTATTCCCAACTGAATATGTCAATATTTTAATATATTGAATTTACGTTATGAAAAATTCACTCCACTTACTCTCCTGTATATTAAAAGGAAGTAAAAAGTTCAAGGGAAAGGGGTATCAGTTCATACTTATGAAATGTGTAATACATTATTTCACTCTAAATCAATATAATTCATACTCGGTCTAGAAAACAATATTATTTGATTTGGGAAACAATTTTTTCCTCTACCAACTGATCAAGATACCACATGAAATGAGAACTCGTTTAATTATCATCAAGGGTAATCCAATTTTATTTCAAGATGAAGATATTATATGAGATATGAAAATTATATTATAATAATCAACCTAAAACTAATGCACTCACATTAAAAAATAGATAAAAATATTCATGTTAAATAAAAAGGATAAGAAACATTTGAGAAAATACATAGTTCATATTTTCTTTTGTCATTGATTAATTCAATTAAAACTCATTTCTATTGTGTTTGTTTTTTAAAAAAAGGAAGATATTTTTAGAAAAATATACCTCTTTAAATAACATGAGCTTCCTGAACATTCTATAGTAATTATATTTGATTTTAATTGACATATTAATTCTATTAGTAATTTTATATTTCTTCATTTACCCCCTACCCCCTCAAGGGAAATACTCATAAACATATTTATAATGGTAGATCTCTTTAATAATGGTTTTCAAGATGTTAAAATATAGATAATACACTAGAATTCATCTTCAACTTATTAATGTCTAGATTTGAAAACATATATATCATCACTAAGAATGACATTATTTTCAATACATATTCTTAATGAAACCAAAAATATGATCAAATAATGATGATATATTATTTATAATTATTTTTCTTAGATATGATAACACGTTATTAAAATTCATCAATGATGACCCTCTTTTGTTATTTTTATTTGAAGATCAATTAAAGAATCAATCAAGGATGGTAACTTCTTCATATTTTTGATCAAGAGTTAATAACAGTCACTTCTTCTCATGTTCTCCCCCTAAGAACATGGTTCACCATTAATTAATTATATCAAAAGAATAGATTAATTAAATAAATATTAGTAAAATATGGTGGATCTTCAATTGTTTTTAATATAAGTAGGGATGTTGAGTTTTTTTCTCAATTAAGTTGGTCCAATTCCTCTAGTATTCATGATTGCATATCTGAACATCTGTTATGATTTATATTTGTTGAAAAAGGATCTCTTCACATTACATTCTGATTTTTATGGATATTTATTTTCATTATTATCCTTCATGGTTGATGTAATATTAACCCTCGTAAGTATTGTTTCTTATTCTAGAATATCTAATCAATCTTTTTCATAATGCCCAAAATAGTATCACCTGATGGAGGTATTTTAGCCATAAGATCATCCAACAATGATTGTAAGCCACAAGAAATTGGTTCCCTTTATAAAGTCTAAATATGTATCTTCTCAAAATTGGCCAAATGAACATCTAATTACATACATCTCATATAATGGATATTATAATTTTCAATCAGAATCACTTAATCTTCTAAAATATCCATTATTCATTCATTTTCTTCATCATGCGAACATTTTTTTAAAAAAAGATTCACGTTCCATGATATTCTAGGAATTTACATCCAATTTCAAATCATTGAGATCAATAATATTTTGATCATCTTCTTCATAATTTGGTTTTATCACTGGATTCATATTAGGAGGAGGCAATGGATAAGACTATTGTAAAGGATCAACTTCTAAAAATCTCACAAAACATGGTTATGTTGTAATCGGTTGCACCACATCAATATCACAAATCACCATAAATAATTCCCTCATACTGTTATTACACCACTACCATAATAACAAAGATGCATCCATCCAATTCCCATCATCGACCATAGGGTACTAGGTGTACTATAAATGCTCAGGATATTGAAAGTGGTGATATGTTATTGAATTAATTGATTGATCATCCCTCATTTCGAACCGACTATAAATCTTATTGTGAACTTCATTCAATTTAAGAAAACATTGAAGATTTTCCACTCATACATGTGGAAAAGTATAACTGAAACCATTCTTGGTATAAATTACCTCACCATTGTAATATATTTTTGCAGACATGGTTACCTAGAAAAAATTAATTAATAAAATATTATATACAACATAAAAATTTTAAATAATTTAAATTGGTTATGACTGAATAATTGACTTGATATTTATACATTTTATATGTATTGGTTTATCACTATTGATGTATATTTATGGTGTTATTATCTTCAACTAAAATTTAATATATTTTTATATATTTTTATACCACTTATAAATTTTTTCAAAAATTTTAATTATTTATGAATAAATAACCATGACTTGATCATGAGACTTTCTATGGATAAGTTTATCATTATCTGATAAATTAACCAAAACCTAGGGGTAGACTCCTAAAGTCTCTATTATCAAATATTTCAGCAACAACCAGTCTCTTTTAGAAAAGCAACAACTCTTGTTGAACACCTGTTCTCAAGCACCAATTCTGGAATGCTCATTATCGAATGCTTGTTCTTGAATGCCTATTCTCGAACACCTCGTTGGGGATGCTTCTTTGGGGATTCCTCATTAGGGATGCCTCTTTGGGGATTCCTCTTTAGGAAAATGTCATTTCGACCACATTTTAATTATAAATGTACTCACTTGAATCTGAGGGGGTATAGTGGTATGAAATACATAATGTTTTAAGTGGACACGTAGGTCCTTGCATACTTAGTGAGTGATGACTCAGAGGTCATTAATGGGGAAATGAAAAGGAAATTATTACAGATTACAAAACCATATACACAAAAAAAATACATTCAATTTATCTTATGAATTGGTTGTCATCTCAATATCAATCATAACACAATACTCTTAACATGATTTTTTATATAATTTTTATGTTCAACATATTATATAACTTTACCTATTAAAAGAGGAGATATTTATTAAATATCTACACTTGTTTTCCAAAAATATATAATTCCAATTTGTATATCTGTATATATATATATAGTAATAAAATTTAATATGCATAATTAAAAATAATATAATTTACACCTATATAGCAACCATTACAATACTAAACACTTATGTTATCTTCAATTTTATAAAATAACATATATATATATATATATAATATTTTTTTATTATTCTACTACTTTCCAAAATATAAGTAAATATATTTTATACTTTATTATTTGAAAGAGTAATTATTTATACTTAATATTATTTAAATTTATTGATTAATATTTTTATTAGAATTAAATAAAAGTAATATAATTTACACATATTTATAAAAAACTAAAATAATAAAAAATTATGTTATTTTCAATTTCATAAACCTACATGTATATACCTTTATATCATTTTTATGTTTTAAAATATTTAATTAATTATATTTTATACTTTATTAATTAAAATAATAATTATATACACTTACTATAATTCCATACTATAATTAATTGAAATTTGTTATTATAACATTAAGAAACATAATTTTCTATATATTTTTTTTAATAAATTTAAATATGATACTTAATAAAAATAATATGTTTTTAATAAATTATATAGCTAGTGTATAGAATATTATATTATAAATTAATAAAACTTTTAAAAAATAGTTTTTATATACATATAGATACGTTAAAATCGTCATTCAAATTAAAAATATATAAATTTCTAAAAACCATATTATTTACCTAAATATAAATTGAATTTTAGACATAGCATATTTATATTTCCTAAAAATAAATATGAATTCATACTACAAAAAATAACTCATTCCAAAATTAAATCATAAAAAAGACTCTAATTTACACATTCATATATACATCAATACATATTAAATAAATATACCCTACACACAACCACTAATTTCTACACATCCCAAATTAAATAAATAAATAATATGAATAAAATAGATAAACCCAATCAAAAAATTAAAATTTTAAATAAAATTTTCACCTTATTTGAAACATAAAATATATGTTGAGAAAAAAATTCTACAGGGCATCATAAAAAATTAAGAGGAGAAGAAAGAGATTTGAGTTGGGATTCTTTTATAGAAACTTTTCAAACATATGCAGGAACACCATTCATACATCCATTATCCAATTTGTGAAGGATGTGTGAACGTGGTTTGAACAACCTCTATCGCACCTAGGATGCATGAAAAGGGTTCACGCATCTCTGTCGGTAGAAAGAGATGTGTGAATCACATTCATACATCTTCCTCGGGTCAGAGACACATAAATGAGGTTTACGCATCTTGGGTATCCTTTTTTTAAAATAGTGGACCATATACCCATTAAAAAAGAAATAAAAAAACAGTTTAAAAAATTTTCAGCCACCACCATGTGCCAACCCATACCGTTGAACTTCTCCTCTAGTCGCCACAAGAACTCTCCTCTCGTGCACTGATGTTGGCTGCTCATGCATTCCACACATGCCTACCCTTGTGATAACCCACAAAAAGGTCTCGACACACCTATGTGACCTTCCCATAGGTTGTCTTGGCTAGCTATTCTTTGGGGATGGCTATGTGGCTTAACCCCCTCGGTTGAAGGCTGGTAGGTATTGGAACAATTTTAGGGTCCTTTGAAAATATTTCATATTTTTTCACAATCCTCAAATCAATTACACAAAAAAAATCATCCAAACACAATGTATCTTATATTTATCACATAATTCATTAAAAAATACCAAATAGACATAAATTTTAATTACATCCGAAATATTTGATAATGAAATAATATATATATATATGAGTCATCAAACAGCCCCACACGTAAACCTTTTTTCATCCTCGAGGAAAACTCAACCTAAATCAGAAAGGTTCTGAAATCTGTAATGGAAAGTTTCAAAAAATCATTCTCATGAAATTAAATTTATAAATAAATATTATTAAAAAAATAAACCACAAATAAGTTTCAAAACCATTCATCCTTTAAATTTTAAAATTCAAAATTTATTTTTATCTTTCACCCGAATTGTTTGAATTTTCATTAAATATTCATGCCAACAATGATTTACCTAATTGGAATGCATTTAAAACATCACTCAAACACATTTGAAATGATGATATTTTTAATATAAAGCATTCATGCACTAACCATAAGCTTTCAATTCCTATCAATCTACACATATAAGTTAAACATCAAAAATCATGAGGACTTCTCATTTAGCTTCTAACATCTCTACAATTCAATTTTGGTAGGATATGATGTGAAAATTAAAACTCTAAGGCTAAAAAGAAGTGATCAAATATTAAATAACATTGAATGAAATTAAAATAAATCTCAATGAAAAATACCTCATCCTTCAAATCCATTCAAAGAAAATCCCACACGCCATTTTATTCTTTAAGATTCACTTTTCAAAAATAAAAATAGTGGTAAATCATCCTCAGTTTATCTTAATTATATTATTATTATTTTATTAAGATTTTCAAAAATTGATTTAGGAAAAGTATCACATCGATTACCCAAATAGAAATGATAAAAACCATTGGTCATGTGCTTTTGGTTTTTTTCCTTCCATAACTCAACCAAAGTTTTTTTAATTTTTTCCTTTTTTAGAGGATGCAATACATGCACAATAAAAAATAATAAGCATTTTAAAAAATACAATGAGAAAAATCCTCACTTATCTTTTCTACAAAATAATCTCCATCAAATTACCCAAATCTCCATTTATGATCAAGTGAATGATCACACAATGATAATCAAAGAAATAGGGTAGGATGGATAAATTGAATTGTAATGTTTCTTCATATCAAGGAATTTCATGGGCTATACTGGTTTCTAAAGAGAAAACATAAGGTTGGTCTCAATATCAAATGGTCTCAAAAAATATCAACCAATGCCTCAATCATGATTAAGTAGCTGAAATAATCTTATTTTAATAGAAATACAATCATATTTTAGTTGTGGAACACATCCTGTATTCTCTAAAGAAAGTGATTGTGAGAAAGAATATGTCAATAATGGCTTAGAATCCTCTTAGTAACTGGATGTCAAAAGGATGGACAATCATTTCGTAACATAAACATAAATAATTTTTCTATTTAATAAAATATTATAATAATTAAATTCAATAATAAAACTCATATCAGTAATCATTTTACAACAACCCAAAACAAGACAAATCGTGTGACTCTCATAAATGTCCACATACGTCTATTCTATTTATAAAGATGAAGAATTAAAAAAAATCGACATGCTGAAAAATATACCCTATGTGAGGATGTCTCGTAAAAATGGGTGTCAAAACAAGACATGAAATGATGAAATAATTATTATATCAGGTTTCTAAAGTTTATAAATTTATTTTAACCAAACCTAAAAAAACTATTAAAGCATAAAATAGTGGTAACAGTGGGGTTCGTCCCATGAGGAAGCAAGAAGACCAAAGAAATTCATAGAACTACAAGTAGGTTTCTTTAATTTTAACACTTAATTAATAATTGAATTTAACTAAACAAAAAAAATAACAAAATAAAAATAATAATCAAATAGTCTTATACTAAATTAAAAAGGACGAAGAGAAGGGAACTAATGGTAGGTTATGGGTTTTCATAATTTATAAACATTAAACATCACATATGATTTAATCCAATTAATAGTCATTAGAATCTAGGAATTAAAAAATTTTACCTCTTGGAAATAACTAGACAACCATGGATAAACAAACCCTCTCCCAAGGTGATCTAGCTAACATATGTGTAGTATTCTTGATCTCTAGGAGAAAGGTGATGTTGGGATAGCTCTAACATTAAACTTCCCTTACCTTCATTAGGTTTCATCCCCTAATCATTAGATTTTTGTTAAGGAAATTATGGGATATGATAAAATTAGATCCAATACAATAAAATTTGATTTAAAATAATTTATAAATTTTTAGGAATAAAAATAATGTATTCACATCCCCATTTATCAAAACCACCCTCTTCTATGAGATCAGTCATTCATAGTTAATTGTTCATCAGCCATTAATAAAATAAATATTATAGAAAAGGGAATTTAAATTGTTAAAATAAGAATGATTTTGTGTAAAAAAAATCTTCAATTTTTAGTGAAAAATGATTCATGATTTTCAATATTTACACAGTAAAAACCAAATATAAGGGAAATCTAACTTGGTGGTGGCATCTTGTTATTGAATAAACTCTCACATCTCCTTACCTAAAATTTTATATCCCTTAAAATTTATGTGTTTATTATTCTTATTATTCTTCCAATCCACTCTAGTGAAATTTTTTCTATAAGGACTTTTAGAATACTTAGTTGAAATTATCATTTTTCAAACACCTAGAAAATATGACCCTAAAAAAAAAATTGGTATTTCCTCTACTGTGACAGGGACATAGACACTGCACTATAGCCTTATTAAAAACATTTAGATTTAAAAATAGAAGATTTTACTTGAAATCCATTGTATTAACTTTTAAATATACTGATCTTGGGCTCAGTTAACTCCTTCCATGTGGGATTTAAATCAGTGGTGATGTATAGACACGATTCTATGGTAAATCCTCCTATAAAAACCTTCAGTTTGAGAATACTGAGGCATTGACTATTTTTGGTGTTCCACATTTCATGTGAGCCCCTACAGAATAGGCTCTCACATTGCTAAACTCTATATATTGCAATGTTTTGTATGCGTGGGAAATGACGTTGTCTTACTCAACCTCACCTCAACCTGTGGAGAAAAATAGTGGTGTTTCACTAAATAATGAATAGTGACCCTTGAACCCATTTCCCACATTAATATTATAGAGGTTCTTCCTCTTCTATTTTATTAAACCCACAACATTTGATCAGAAATAAGCCAATGGGTGTCGAAGGATACAAACCACCATAGTTTATCTACCTGCACAAGTGAGTCACTCCTCTCTTTATCATATAAACTCTTCTACTTTGTTACAGTGTTGTCCCATCATGCATTCCATGTGACCATTCATATATGTTGACCCACACAGGGTCCTTACTACACCTTTATGGCCTTTCCAAGTTTGTATCTTGGTTGGATACTCTTCAAAGAAGACTAAGTGTCTTGACCCCCATGGTTACGGGAGGATAGGTGTTGGCCCAATTTTGGGGTCCTTCAAATATACATCTTACATTTCCATAATCCTCAAATCACCTACAAAAACAAAATCATCAAAATATAGGTCAATTAATTTTTTATTCCATAATTCATTATAATAATATAAAATATGATAAATTGAAATTACATCATAAATATTTTAGGAGAAAATAATATATATATATATATATATATATATATACGAGTCATGAAACACCCATACACTTAAATATTTTTTCTTCATCGGGAAAAACTCAACTTCAAACACAACGGTTCTTAACTTTTCAAATGAAATTTTTGATTAACCATGATTATTAAATCAAAGTTAAAAATAAATATTTTTAAAATTAAAAAACACAACCAAAAATAAAATTCAAAATCATGCATCATTTAAAATTTTAAATTCAAAAAATTTATTTCTCTTTCACTCAAATTGTTTGATCTTTTATTAAATATCCATTCCAAAAATGTTTCACCACACCAGAATTAATTTTAATTATCACCCACAAACATTTCAAATGGTGTTATTCTCAATCTAAATCATGTGTGAACTATCAATAAGATTGAATGTATGTTTAATATCCACATTAAATTTAAACTAAAAATTTATAGAGGACTTCTCATTTAGGTTATAATGTCACTCCAACTCATGGCTTGTAGGTTATGATGTACAAATTAAAACTCAAAGGCTAAAAAATATTAATGAAATATTTAAAAACAATGCATGAAATTCCAATAAATCCCAATAAAAAATGCTTCCTAGAAATCCATACAAAATAAAACATCATGAATTTCCCTTTCCTATTCAAAAAGTAAGGTTCTCTATTCAATAATGATTATTGGGATAAATCATCATACTTTTCTCCCAATATTTTTATTGTTTTTTTAAATTTTTTAAATTTCAGTTAGAAAGAGTCTTAAATATATCACCCAATCCAAAATGATAAAAATCATTTGTCAAGTTATGGTGCTTTATATCCTCCCATGACTCAACCCACATTTTTTTTGTTTTTCCTTTAATTTTCCTTAGAGGATGAAAGAAAATAATAATTAAAAAATAATCTTTTTTTCAATATCCATATAGAACAAACCCAACTTTTATTTTCTATAAAATATTCTCCCTGAAAACCCCCCAAATCCCATTTTAATCTCAAATGAATGATCATGTATTAATGCCCAAAAATATAGGTTAGGAAGGATAAATTGTATTAAGGTTTCTTCTTATCTAGGCATTTCAAGGTTTCTAAAGGTTTCTCAAGGGAAACTAGTAAGGTAGGTATCAATGTAAAATAGGCACAAATAATATCAATTTATTTCTCAATCATGTTTAAGTGGTAAAAAGTTATCATATTCCGAAATGAAAATCAAGAAATTTCTAGTAGTGGAACACATCCAACATTCTCTCAAGAAAGATATTATGAGATAGATTTTATCAACAATTTCTCATAAACATATCAAGAATGGGATTTAAAAATTATTGAAAATAAATGATTGACATAAACAAAATTAATTATTATAATAAATTAAAGCTTCTAATAAATAAAGTCATGAATTGAAATTATATATGCAATCATTTTTCAACAACATAAAATTTCACAAAGCATGTGAATATCATGAATTTCTTCTTATACCTTTCCTATTTATGTGGATGAAGAATTCAAAATTTTCTAACATGTGGTGAAATATTCCCTAAGTTTCTATGTATTCCCATAAAAAATGAAAAACATGACATACTATAATGAAATCATTATTACACCAAACTATAAAAGTTTAGAAATCTATTTTCACGAAACCTACACTAACTAATAAGTCATAGAATAATGGAATGAGTGAGTTATATCCCAAAAGTCTATTGGAATACCAATTATATTCTTATAAAAAAATTAATTCTATTAAATGTTTTCACTTTATTGAGAATTGAATTTCACTAAACTAAACTAAATTAACAAAAAAAATAAAAAGACCAAAAGACCATAAACTAAATTAAAATTATTTAAAGAGGCTAACTAATGTTCAGGGTGGGTTCTTCTTAATATTGAAATATTTAACATAAAATATAATTTAATCCAATTAATAGTCATGAGTCTACTATAATTAATTAATTTTACATCTTGGAAAAATTCTAGAGTACATAGGATAGATAGCCCATATCTCAATGCGTTATAGATAACCTATGTGCATTAAGTTTTATTTATAATTGAAAGGTGAAGTTAGGTCAACTCTTACTTTCCACTTTCCTTGATTTCATTAGGTTTTACCCTATAATATTTATTTATTTCTCAAGGATATAAAGGGTTATAATAAATATAGATGTAATGAAATAAAATTTCATTTAAAATAATTCATAAATGTTTAAGAATGAAAATTTTTCTTATACAACACCGTTAATCAGAATTATGCTCTTCTGGGAGATTATCCATTCAACTTCAATGGTTCATTGACCATGGAAGAACTAAATATCATAGGAAATAGAATGAAAATTATTGAACTAATAATGGTGTTGTGTAAAAATATAAAAAATACCTTAAATGAAAAAAATGATTCATTAATTTTGATAATTATACTACTAAACCAATAAAAAGAAAAGGAAATATAACTAGGTTGCATCATCTGAGTTTCAAATCCACTCTCGCTTATCCTTCTCTAATAGTGTGATCCCTTTTAGATTTTATTCTCTAGAACCAACTTCTATGTACTTTATGATAGACATATATTCATAGTTTTGAATATTAGTAAACTACTTATCACATCATGATTATTCTCTTCAGTGACATATTATGTGATAATGTCCTGAGAGTAGTTGTTTCACTAATAGTTCATATCAATTCCCAGATATGATGATAACCAACAAGTGCTACAACATTTTTCTTGAATATACTTCATATCAATGAATGATATCATTTGAGGGAAACAAATGATACAAACTATTAGGGGTGGATACTCATAGGACTTTGAGGCACCTTTTCATGGAATATTCCATTGGTAATATCCAGCTTGATATTATGAGAACTGGAACCACTAGTAGGAAATCCACATTTATACGTGTCCTTGTATGTTCCAATCTACAGATGTGTGTATTGGTCCATAGACATTATTATTATTATTATTAATGAATATTATGAGTTCTGTACATTGATGTTTTGATGAACACTATGACCAATGATGTTTACAGTGAGGTAGGTTGCATTAGGCGTGTCATGGGTAATATTGCATCAATGAATAAAGAAAGAAAGTTTGTGTCCCTTATGTTCTTTAAGAGAATTTGATATCTAAGGCCCCTTGATAGAATTGATTTAGCTGAAATAAATCCATCTCCATTGTGTTCTATAGGAAATTTCAATTTGCAGAAGTTAAAGAAAGAGACATCGAGCACATAGGTTGATGGTACTAGTATGCAACCTGCTTGATTTGATATATTGTGATAACAGGATTATATTATACAAAAATTTTCTGTATGAGGTGGCCTGACGTTTTGGCATTACCTTCATTATCTATGGGTGATTTTTCATGTTTTTAAACACTAACCATGTATATTATGCTTCTTCATTGAATTCATCTGAGAAAGAGGCCTAGATGGTCACACACTAAGTGTATATATAATCTCAGTTGAATAATATATTTACTATTTAACAAGATGATTAAATATTATTACCACACATTTTTTACTAATTATTCATGTATTCTTTAACAAATCTATTCTATCACTAGTTATTTGAGAGAATATATTATTTGTGGAATTTTTAATAAATATTAATTTTTTATTATTGAATATAATATTGATTTATGTAGTGATATTTGTTTAATAAATAAATATACATTATTTAAGGCTTGATAAATTTTGTAGAGGAATGGAGGACCAAGTTTAATGGTCAAGTGAGAAATATTAATATTGAATATTATTTAATTATAATTTGAAAGATAACAGCATGTTGAGAAATAATAATAATATTTTTATTATTTTAAATGGGGGTTTTCAAGGATTAAGAAAATTAATCAAGGGAACTTGTGCAATTATTTTATTTTTACCCTATTAATATAAATACAAAATTGTGTTATTTTTTCATTAAAACAATTACTTTGTCCTATTTTTGAATAACGGATTTGGATAATCCTCTCAAGCCTAGAGATATCCCTTCTCAAAGAACACTCCAATAAACGGAGAGGAATCCCCACCAACGGATTAAGGATAAATCTTTGGAAGTGGTTATCAAAGAGATCAAAGGCAGATAACGCAAGTATAACAATCTATCACGATGACACACAAATATTCATTTGGTGATGTCAGGAGATTGAAGGAACTTGGGTGGATCAACACTAGAGGAAATCAACAATTGGTTTCTAAAATGAAATGATAGTGGAACAAAGATCTGTCATTGGATTCCTCAACAACGATAGAATTCCCACAAAGGTAAATCTTTATTTAATTAAATTAATTATAAATAATATGAGATGATCCTTTTTCTCGGTTTTGGAATAATTATTAATTTTATATATCTTTGACTCAATTAAATGGATCACATCATTCATAATCATGTAGATGTTAGATTGATCATCGATTATGGGAAACAATAAAATTTGGGCACCGCCCATTGCACACTTTTGTTGCACCTGAAACCTACAAGTGGTATCAGAGTGGTCAAATAAAGATTTATAATTATTTAAATACCATTCTTGATTTCCAAATATTTAATTTAGTTTTTAAATTCAATTTTTATCATTATTTTAATCCAAATCATGAGATCTATTTATTCCTCCTTTATTTCTCAAAGATCTAATAATGACTATTAATTTTATGATTAAAATAAAATTGAGAAACTAATTTGAAGGTGCCATGTTTTCTGACCGAAAAACACCCAACTAGACACCTTGTAGCTGAAGTTACATGTCGTGTAGTCATGTTTAACGCATCAGAATTGAATCAGAAATCAATTAAAGATTATGAATTGATTATTGAATTAATAAAAAACATAATACATTGTGTGTTGAACAGAATTTAATGGTTCATGGTCAGTCAAAATACACACTATGTAGGCCACGTAAACTGTGTGTAGTCCCATTGAGTTATATATGGGCATTGTATTCCATACACGTCCTACCTGACTGGTGACCATGTAACTCAGAAATCACATGGCATGCAGTCCATTGGACACATCATCTATTCCAAATTTTCTGAGGCATGTTTTACATGCTGACCCCCTAGGTGTGTGTCTTGGATCGATATTGAGAGGTGTACACACATTGTAGATCATACCTACACAATGTATACTTATACCTAGTTACACAGATTTAAAATTTATTTTTTTTACTATGTAAAACATAAGACATGTACTTTCATGTGGTCAGAAAGATAGAACACACCATGTGATAGGTTTCAATATATATAAGCATTTAATTGTTTAATTATTACCTGCATAATTTTTATATATTCCTATCATTTATGATTTATATTACAAGTTGTTACTCTACATGAATTTAAGCATAACACGTGACCAAAAAACATGTAATTCATGTAATATTCCATGATGTACATGTTGTGAAAGTACATTCTAAGTAGTGTATGCCATATTTCATAAGAGTAAACCATAATTCGATTATAGTACATGTTTGGTAGATTTGGATGGGTATTCACCATGGTTCCTCCATGGTATATTTATGTAGAAAGTAAATTTTAAATGAATTTGTCTAATTATTCTGAATTAATAACAAATGAGAATTTCCTATAAATTCATATGGAAATAAAGATAAAATGATTGATTAATTAAATATATAAATTAATTGAATTGAGTATGATTTAACTTAAATTAGAATGATTAAGAATTGAATTCTAGTTTTATTGAATGCGTAATTCGTTTCATGCATGTGGATGATCATGATCTAGACTAGTCCTTCATATGTGATTGGTTTCATTGAATTTATTATTAAATTTAATTTTTTTCATGCATTCATTCTATCATATTATTATATAGGGCATGCATGCTCGTGGTTTCTTTTAGGTAAACCCATTTTCCCCTCACCAACGTGTGAGTAAAATTCATATGTAAGGGTTGGATCTCCCAAGATAGTGGAGGCAGTTCAAGTTTATATCTAATTAAAAATAAATCCAAGGAGATACATAGGTGGAAAGGTTGAATGTTACAACACAAACATTAATAAGTTCAAGGTGTTTCCCCCTAGTTTAGCGATTATTTTTTTTCAACCAGTAGATAAACTAAACATTAATAGGAGATCATGATCATACTGATTTATTTTATTTTTTTTAGTAAAATGGTTATTTTCTTATGGATTTCTTATCATAACCACATAATTAATGAATTAAAAAACATGAAATATTGAACTAAAATAAATTATCATATGCATAAATATTATCTAACACATGGTTAATCCCTTAAGAAATCTCATTTAATATTAATAAGAATGTGTTAAAGATAATAATTGGAAATTTACAAATAATAGGGTAAAATCCATCAATAAAACATTAAGTTGGTATAGCCTTCCATTAATTTTGTTTAAATAAAACCATAGTTCAAAGTGATTGACAAGCTAAAGTCAGGGTGCTTTCAATTATTAGGGAATTTTAACTTGAGGTTTTGGGTTGATGTAATTTTTTCACAACAGGGGTTAACTTATAAAGAAATAATTTTTGTAACTGAGATACGAAGGTTGAGGAAATCCAATTTAAGGATTTCAGGATTGGGGAGTCTACTCATCAGATCAAGGAACAGTGAGTTCTAATGCAGCTGCCATTTGGAATGCCTATTTAAAACCATTCTAGTTTCTTAAACAACCAAAGCTCGGGTAATGGGATGTGGAATATGAATTATTTATACTAGTATATTTTTAAAACATTGTATTATAAATCCAATGGTTAGGGATATTGGGTTTTGATAAAATAGTGGGAGTCTTATAAAATATATTACTTATTTATTTATCTAAATTTTATTACATAAAGTACTAAAATTATTCTTATCATATTTTGTATAAATAAAAATAAAAGGACATAAAACATATAATTTTGATCCATACATGATAATTAAAATTTTTTCCCAAGAAAAAAAATTTAGAGTGGAAAAGGAACTTACATGTCAAACATTACAATAAAAGGAAGTTGTATTCGTAGAACCTTTACTATTTGTTCCTGGAAATGAGGCAAGTGATGAAGAACTATCTCTCAATGAGAAACATTTTAATGATACTAAAAATGTTTATTACTTCATGGTATTGTACATTTCCAATGATATTTTGAAGAAACATGAGTTTATGTATACCTATAGCACGATTTCTCACCTTCAGGATCTCTATAAAGAGAAAGAAAGATAAGAGAGGTATGAGATCTCCAATGATTTTTTCACAACTAATCTTGGAGATTCTACACCAGTATAGCCTCATGTATTAAAGTCTATCAGCTAAATTTTATTCTTAAATATCTAATGGGTTAAATTCCAAGATGAGATGCATATATATATCATACTTTTATCATTTACCAAGACCTTCTCTAGATTTATTTTGAATTATAATATGAGAAATAGTTTGAAGATTATTTTTGAACTTTTGACCTTAATTTTACAAGTGGATAAGTACAAGGGGAATAATAAACCCATGATCCTTATGGTGAAAAAGGAAATGAAGAATAAGGAAAGGGGTCCCAAGACCTAAAAACAATCTAAAACTACCGAGCACAATCCTTCCAAGAAGGGGAAAATCCAAAGGCAAGTCAAGTAAATTGAGGTAGTATGTTTTGCATGTGGAAAGTCAAGCCACTGGAAGAACACCATCACCCAAAATCAAGGTGAATCTAACAGTTCATTTGTTATCAAGGGAAATATTTCTATTTCTACACATTGGGAATTAGATATAGCTCCTGGTGCTCACATCTGTATCCAAACTCAGGAACTAAGTAGATTCTGAAATATTTCTAGAGAGGCGGATCTCTGAGCTACCATTAGTGTGAGGTTTGATGCTCTGTCCATTAGATACAACCACCTTTCATTTATAATCGGAATGATTTCTATTTCTATATGATATTATTATTTATCTACAGTCACCAAGAACAGAATTTCAATGTCAAATTTAGATACATATGGGTTTATTTTCATATTTGGAAATAAAAGACGTTTCTTTTATAAGGACAACAAATGTTATGGTACAATGTATTTAAATAAGGGCCTTTATTTATGAAATTATGAAAACCATGTTCTTAAATTTGATAATGAATCATGTTCACATGACTAATATAATATCTAGTAGAAACATCACCATCTTGGTCATGTAAATGATAAGCTTTTGATAAATCTATTACAAGATGGATATTTAGACTCTTCTAAGATAAATACACATGATATATGTCATGTTTGTTTATAAGAAAAAATAACCAAAACATCATTCTTTGGATAGGGTGAAAGGGCCACATAACATCTAGGATTGGTACACAATGACATGTGTGGACCATTTCTAGTAGAATCTAGAGGTGGATATTATTACTTCATAACTTTTACTGATGAATTAAGTAGATATGGTTATATATACTTGATGAGGTATATGTCATAGTCCTTAAAGAAATTCAAGGAATTAAATAATTAAGTGGATAATCATCTTCATAAGAATATAAAGAATCTTTGATCGGATCGAGGTGGTGAATATCTTAGCCAATAGTTCATCGACATTCTATGTGATTTTGGGATTCTATCTCAACTCACTCCACCTTATACACCACAGTTGAATGGTATTAGTGAAATTAGAATTATTTCATTATTAGACATGGTAAGTTTGATGATGATTCATGCATATATTTTATTATCCTTTCTGGGATATTCATTACAAACTACAACATAAACATTAAACTGAGTACTATCTAAATTGGAAAATCAAATTATCTTTGAGTTATGGTGTGGAAAGAAACTAATTTTATTACATACATGTGTATTGGGTTTCAAGTCATTTGTTAATTATTCTAGAATCAAAATAAAACCCTGAGGTATGTGGATTATCATTATATGGTATCCCAAAGAAAACAAAGGATAATACATATACAACACCTTATACAAGAAAGTGAATTTCACCAGACAATCCATATTTCTTTAGAGATATAACATCCTCACAACTGAGAGTGGGGGAAAGATTGAATTTTGTGAGGTTTATTCTCAAGAAACACAATAGTTGGTACAATAATAGATACCACTTATCCCCATGGATGAAGTAGTTCCTGAAACAAAAGTATTGCATAGTTGTGTAGGAGAGGTAATAGAACCCGAGAGATATGTTTTTCCAGTCACTAAATATGGTGATTCATTATTGGTTGAAAATTATTAACTTATATCTTATAATGAGGTAGTATAGAGATAAAAAGCTACAAAATGGTAAGAATCCATGATTTCTGAAATGGATTACAATTATCAGAACAATGTTTGGGTTCTGCCCAATTTATCAGTTGATGTAAAGCCTACTAGATGTAAATGGGTATTTAAGAAGAAAATAGACATGGAAGGTAATGTAAGTACCATTAATGCAAGGATAGTGGCTAATGGTTTTAAACACCACAAAGGAATTGACTAAAATGAAACCTTTTCACTAGTTTCCAGGTTTATGTCCTTCAGAATTTTACTTTCCATGGAATCTTACCATGCCTATGTGCATTATAATATGGATGAAAAAACTATATTCTTTAATGGGAACCTTTAGGAAGATGTCTATAATACAAAACTGGAAGGGTTTGTGACTCCAAGTGATTCAAAAAGTATTTACAAGTTGTATACATCCGTTTATGGATTGAAGCAAGCATCTAGGTCATGGAACATTTGATTCGATGAATCCATAAAATAATTTTCTTTCATTTAGAAGGAACTTGATCAATATGTTTACAATATGTTTAGTGGGAAGGTAGTCATTATCCTAGTAGTATATGTTGATGGCATATTACATAATGGAAAGGACATAACAATCTTAAAAATTTTAAGAACAAGTTCAACAAATGTTTCTACATGAATGAATTTGGAAAAGAAGCCTATATTATAGGGATGAATATCATTCATGATAGATAAAAGATGGTTCTTGGATTAAGTCAAAGTAATTATGTTGACAAGCTTCTTAAAGAGATTTAGTATGGAAAATCCAACATGTTATTGGTTCTAGTGTCACATGGTCTACATCTTTCTAAGAAATTGTGTCCTCAAGAACAACATGAGAAAGAGATAATGAGTAAGATCAAATATGCTTCAGTGATTGGATCAAACATGCATTCCATGTTGTGTACTAGACTTTATGTTTCTTATGGATTGATCATGTGAGGCATATATCACAAAGATCCATGATAAAATCATTGGACTACTGTGAAGGATATCCTTAAGTATATGAGATGAACTAAGTACATATTACCGTTGTATAGAGGAGACATGGATATGATCATAAGAGGTTATATTGATGCTTGTTTTCAAACATATTTTATTGATCTGAAGTCACGATCAGGGTATTTTTCCTGTCTTATCAGAGAAGTTGTGAGCTATAATCAAAGGGGATAGTTTTTTCTGACTCTATAATGGGGTTTGAGTATGTAGAATCTTCTGATGCATCCAAGGAATCCATTTGGATTCATAAATTTTTCCAAGATCTTGATGTGGTTCCAAGAAATAAATACCTTAACAAATTGTATTGTGATAATACTATAGTAATGTCCCTTGAAAAAGATCCAAGGTAACACTAAAGGAAAAAAGCATATACATTGAAAGGATCACATTTTGTGGGATTTCTATCCGAGGGGTGATGTTTTAGTGATCATATTATCAATAAAAGTGAACTTAGAGGACCCCTTAACTAAATTAATATCTCATAAGATGCATGAGTGTCATGTTAGATCTAGCGAATTAAAGGTTGTTAGTAGTTGGATCTAGTGAAAGAGGACGTCTGTTAGATTTGGTTCCCTAGAACCGGCATCTATGAACATTATAATAAATATGTATTAATTTTTTTTTAATATTATTAAGTTATATATTACATCATGATTGTTATTAAATATGAGACAGTATGTGATAATGTCTTAAGAGTATCTTTCGCACTAAAAGGTCAAAGTAGTTCCTTGTTATAATGTGAACCCAGAAGTGCTATGACACTATTATTGAATATATGTTCTATAGAAAAATGATATCATTTGAGGAAAAAATGATACATTATATTAGTTTTGGATACTCATTGGACTTTGAGTCACCATCTCATGGTGTACTACATTGGAAATATCTAGTATGATATTATGAGAATGGGACCCGCCATTAAGAAATCCACATTTATAGGTGTCATTGGATATTCCTATCTGCAAACATGTGTATCAATTGTTAAAATTTAATATTATTATTAATGAGTTTTATGAGTCATGTAAATCTATGTATTTATGGAAACCATGATGATAGATGTTCACGGTGAGGTAGGATATGTTGGGTGCATCACAAGTAATATTGCACTAATGAATAATGTGAGAAAGGATTTTTTTCCTTCTATTATTTAATGACATTTGATATATCAAGCACTTTTATGGAAATTATATAGCCTAAAAAATACACTTCCATCATATTCTATAGTCAAGTTCAATTCTGGGAAGTCAAAGAAAGAGACATCGAGCACATAGGTTGATGACACTAGCATGAAACCTGATTGATTTGATATATTGTGATAAATGGATTATATTAAACATTAAGAAATCGTATGAGTTTACATGTCACTGTTGCAATAAACACTTTCTTTATGGGTGACTTGGAATATTGCTGGAGGCTAACATTAAACTTTTGGATGCTTAACTTAATTCCACTGAGAAAGAGGCATATAAGGCCATACTCTAAGTCTATCCAAAGTGTCAGTTCAATAATATATTTATTATTTAACATGTCGAATAAATATTATTCCTTCACATGGTTTTATAATTATTCACATATTCTTCATTGCATTTATTCCGTCACTATTTATTTATTGATTATATATTGTGATTAGAATATTTAATAAGTATTTATTTTCTATTTAGTGAATATAATACTTATTTATTTATTAGTGAATAATGTAGTGATATTTACTTATTAAATAAATAGACATTATTCAAGTTCTGTTAAATATTGTGGAGGAATGGTATGTCGTAATTAATGGTTTTATGAGAAATAATAATATTGAATATTCATTAATAAAAAAAACTTTAATTATAATTTTCAAATCATGCGTGATAACAATATTATTATTATTTGACATGGGGTTTTTCTAGGATTAAATAAAATAATATGGGTCCCTTGTGAATTTATTTTATTTTATCCCTAGAAATATAAATACCCAATTATGTTACTTTCTCAATAGTCCAATTCATTTTTCTTGGTTGTGCATAACGAATTTGAAGAATCCTATCAATACTAGATATCTCCCTTCTCTAAGAATGATCCAATGAATAGAGAGAAATCCCCTCCACCAAATCAAGGATAAGGCTTAATAAGAGGTTATCAAAGATATCATAGGTGGAAGATGCAATAACAAGGATATTACGTGATATAACCCAGATATTCTTTCGACAAGGTCTGTAGATTTGAGGAACACATGTGGATTACCACTAAAAGAAATATACACTTGGTCTCTATAACAAAATGATGGTGGAACACATATCTATCACAAGAATCATCAAATAATAAATTATTAAAACAATGTTAATTATTTTTTTAATTAAATTAATTATAAATAATATGTGATGATCTCCTTTCTTAGTTTCAGTGAAATTATTCATTTCCTATTTATTTTACTCAATTATGTGGCTCACGACATTCATCATCGTAGAGATCTTATATTGATCATAAATTATTGAAAAAAATTAATGTTGTGAACTACCCATCACACACTTACACTATTCCCAGAACCTTTAATACCTTCAAAGGTTTGGGTTTATTATTTTTATTCTTCTCCCTCCACACTAAGGGGAAATTATTTCTAATCACCCTTTTAAAATATTTGGCTGAACTTCCCATTTTTCGAATGGATATAAAATATGATTACGGAAATAAAATTTTTATTTCATCTACTATGGAATTAGAAAAAAAATTAATTTTAACCATCTTCCAAAATTTCAGATCCAAAATTACTAAATTTTGTAAACCCTTTAAACTCATGGTAATAAAATCTTAATCCACTTATCTCAGGCTTAGTTGAATTTTTTCTAATATGTTTTGAATCGGTGATGCGACATGGGAAAGAGGTTATGATGTAGCCCCATATAACTACCTTCAATTTAAGAATACTAATTCACTGAATATTTTGGGTCTGACACGTCTTAGGTGAACCCCTACACAATATGATCTTCCCTTGTAAAACTTTTTATAGTAAAATTTTGGGGCCTTGGGATAAAATATTTCATCTTAAACAATCTCAATTATTCCTACAGTGTAGTTCATGGGAAACATAAAAAATATATTTTCCTCATAGAACATATTTTCCCAATGGAACAGTATGGAATAATTATGGTACAGCAACATCTTTATGATGTAACAACAACTCTGTAGCACATAAGGGTTGCAATAGTACATCTTCCTTCTCCCCATATATCTTATTTACATGTGTTTGATGCATCGATGTATTGAGACTAACCAATTTCACAATGGTTTCCTGGTGGTCCTTGGGATTAGCTAGGAATATCCATGGTTAGAATGGGTGGTCGGGGTCATGTCTCTAAATATGCAGCGACAACCATGGTGGGTTCCATTAAACTAGTGTTGTGGTCAGCCATCAGGATGTTGAGTGGGGATGATGGTTATGTGTGATGAGGACAACATGAAAAGTTTATTGAAACAATGTTTTTTCAATAAATGATAAATATTTTCTTGTGAACCTGCATCCCACATCAATTTTGTGAAGGTTCATCTGCTACTATTTAAGTAAACCCATGGATTTGGTCAGCAAAACATTGATGGGATTTAGAGGATGTCTACTACCCATGTGTTTTGACACATTCTAGTGATCCAGTCCTCTCATCACTACATAGACTCTCCACTCATGTTCTGGTGTTGGATCCTAATGTGTCCCATTTGTTCCTACTCTTGTTTCGACCCATGTAGGGGTCTTTCTGCACATGTAAATCCTTACTAAGGTGTGTCTTAACCAACTTTACTTTGGGGATAGCAAAGTATCTTTACCCCCATAGTTGATATTTTCTAGTTTTTGTCCCAATTTTTGTGTCCTTCTATAATATTTTATACTTGGAAATAATCCTCAAATCCCCTATAAAAACCAAGTCATTAAAAATGAACTAAACTTATTTTAATACCATAATTCTTTAAAACAATACCAAATAAACCTAAGATTCAATTAGATAAAAAGTATTTAACGATGAAATAATATATATATATATATATATATTATTCATAAAACACCCCTTTACTTAAACCTTTTCTCATCCTCAAGACAAATTCTACCTCAGACACAAATGATCCAGAATCTGTAAGGAAATGTTTCAAAAATTATGCTCATAAAATCATTTTTATAAATGAATAATTTTATAAAAAAAAATCAACCAAAAATAAGTGTCCAAATCATTTATACTTTAAAATTTTTAATGAAACAATTTTATTTCTCTTTCACTCACATCAATTAAACTTTTACTAAATATCCATGCCAAAATAGATTTACCTCACCCGAATGCACATCACTCATCACTGAAAAACATTTTAAATGAAGTTTTACATCTTTTTAATCATGTGTGTGTTATCCAAAATCTTGAAATTCCTATCAATCTCTACTTAGAAGTTAAACAAAATATTAAATGGGGCTTCTCATTAAGGTTCTAATGTCTATGTGGATCATTTTTGGTCAACCATGATTTACAAATAATAATTTAGAGGCTGAATAAAAGGGATGAAATATTTAATCATAATGTATGAAATTAAAATAAATCTCTATAAAAAATACTTACTCCTTTAAATGTATTTAAAATACAATATCATTTAGGCCCTTTTCCTCTGGGAAATGTATGATTCACTTTTCAACAAGGAAAATGGTTATAAATCAACCAATTTTTCTCTGTTTTTTATTGTTTTTTATTTAAATTGAGTTTGGAAAATTCTCACATCCATCAGAAAAACCCAAATGATAATAATTATTGGTCATGTGATGGTGATTTTTGACCCTCCATAACTCAACCCAATTTTTAGCCTTTTTTTGTTTTTAGAGGATGAAATAAAAAAACAATGAAAAATAATGAAGCTTTTTCCAATATCCAAAAAGAACAAACCCCGGTTTTCTTTTCTATACAATAATCTCAATAAGAATAACAAACCCCACTTTTAATATAAAAGGAATGATCATGCATTAATACTCATCGAAATAGGGTAGAAAGGGAAAATTGGTTTCTAATATTGCTTCCTATCAAGGAATTTCATGATTTCTATAGGTTTCTAAAGAGAATATATAAGGTTGGGATCAATGTAAAATGGGATAAAAAATATAAATTGATTCCTCAATAATTTTAAAGTATCTCAAAATCACCTTTTTTGAAAATAAGAAAATGTATGTTATAGTAGAGGTACACATCCTCAGTTCTCTCAAGATAGAGATTATGAACAAGAATATGTCATGAATGGCTCAGAATTCTCTCTGGAATGTGATATAAAAATTTTAGACAATAAATTCTTGGCATATACATTATTAATGTATCTAATAAATTAAATTTTATAAGAAATAAATTCAATAATAAAAATCACGTCAGCAATCATTTTTCAAAAACTCAAAATTGGATAAATAATGGGACTCTCATAAACGTCTAGATATATCTTTTCTATTTATGTGGATAAATAATTAAAAAATTTCAAACATCTGTAAAAATTAACTTTAAATTAGGATACCTATATGGTCATCTCAAAGAGACACATAGTTAAAAATATAGGGTATCCAAGGATATCTTCCCTATACATAAATTGAATATTATCCTTGATGTTCAACCAAGGTGATGAGGTGAAAATAGATTGGATTGATAATTATGTTCATTAAAAGAAATGAATCAAAAATATATGAAATCATAAATTAAGTAAAATTATACCCTATTAATAATATTACTTTCCTTGATTCTTTTAATGAGCATATTTTGCATTCATGTAATTGAATTTGTTGATCTGTCTCTTTTTTTTGTTATTTCATCCTCCTTTTATTTCATTTTCATCTTGGGAGCTGTAAAAATTAATTATGAATGTAAGAGAATAGATATAATCTCTATTAATGTTTATAAATAATTGGTAATGGATATCAACCACTAAGAGACTTCCTAAAACTATATTTAAATTTAAGCATTCAAACTAAAATTAAAATTAAAATTAAATCCAAAAAATAGTTCAAAAATTTGGTTTCCTACCATAATATATTTATTTTAGGTCATTAATCTAAAACTTTTACCTCATGTGTCACATAGTTGGAGGGTGAAATATTGTTACCTAGACTGAGTTGAGAAATGAGTTTAAATTTTTATCAAACAAACTAATTATTCTTTTCCTACACCATGTCAACTTTTTGGAACTGGTTCGATGTGGACTCCAACTATTGGATTGATTTAAATAATGAACAGAGACATCAAATTATAACCATTTTTGTATGATTTCTGACCCACCACATAATATTTCTTATTATTTTATAATTGTATAACTAAATTTTTAATTTAAGCAACCTGCACCTCCTTCACTTTAGCTGGAGATTCCTATTTTTTATGAAACTAAAAAATTTATACTATTCATCCACTTATAGAAAATATTATTTTATAAATTCACTATAATCATCTTTTGTAAACAAACCTTGATGAACCTGTTTATGAACCTTGATGTGTTGGTCAATGGTTCTCACTAATTATTCTAATTCCCTATGAATTGGATATACTTCTACTGAAATTTCAGTATCCTTCATAAAATTATACTCGACCACATCATCTTTCTTTTTTGGATCTACCAATTTAATTTGTACATACACCCAATGGTCTTCCTATACTATGTCAACTTTTTAATTTTCCTCAATCTTTAATGTGGTGAAAAACATTTGAATTACAAAAGTTATGTCATCATATTTAAGTTATATAGGTACTTTTCCCATGAAAGGTTTAGTAGGTTCTACATGCATGCTTTCTTTCATCAATCATTTAATTAATTATTAATGTTCTATATTAGAGTTGTAAATTATGAAATTGTGACCTCTTATAAATTTTTTTTATGTGCCTCTTAGTTCTTGCAGGCTATGGTTGTTCAATAATATTCATCTTCAACAAGTGGTTGGGTTCTTTTTCACAAAACTAAAATAAAAAAAATTCTCATCTACTCTTCCATCATCTCATCATATGTTTATAAATATTGGACAATGGTGATGAATCTAGAAATTTTAGAAACCAATAACCCTTATTTATCCTCTTCTAAGTATGTTTCATCCATAAATCACCTCTTTTATACAAACACTATTTCTTAGATGAGATTAAACATGGTATTTTCATCTATTTCATGTTAATAGAAGAATGGGTCCCATTTCTTCATTTTCGTGAATGTGAGTGAGGTCCAATCACATCAAATCATCCTCCTCATATTCATATATTTTAACAATGTGTACTTATTATTGGTGTCCCTTTTCATGTTCCCTAAGTTGTTTTTCACTATTATGTGTGTTTTATTCTTCGTCCTTAAAAATTCTAGCATTCCAAAAACCAGTTTCCTTTTTCATTTCTCAGGCCACTCTCTGCCCATGACTTATCTTCATTCTCAACAACTATTTATTCAACTAGTTCCATTATGGAATATTATTCTTCCTATTATATTATTAGGAGTACTATTTTTTATTCCTCAAAGTATTGAGAATTAACTTCTGATGCTTAGGGTTTTACTCTATTGGTGACTTATTTCTCTTCGAAATTTTCATCCCTATTAATGATCATTTCTTCCTCAATTCCTTCTTCTACTACAACTACATTTTATTCATCTTGTTTGTTATTAAATTTAGAGACTTTTTCCATTTCAAAAATATATAAAAAATATTCTTTTACAATTTAACTTAATATACTTACATGATATTTTTTATATCTTAATCACCCTTCTTGGTCTTTGAATTTCTTGTCATGCTCATAGAGTTTCACTTCATTCATTTCAATGGACTTCAAGAGTTTGGTAATAAACTCTTGATTTTAAATTTGTTTTTAAAACCCCTGGATTTCATTATTCTCCTCATAACCATAGTTTAATATGATGTTCTATAAATTATGATCTTCATGACATGGTGAGCATTATTTAGTTGGTTTTCACTATTGGTTATGAAATTACTCATACCCATCTTAGTATGGATTGTTCTATCTTATTTCTTATTGTGACCACTCTTTCGAATTAGGTGTGTCCCATGAGGTTAACACCTCTTGATATCCAAAATAATCTAATAGTGGTGTGGTTCATATTCTCACTTCATGTAACTCATCCTACAGACGTCCAAGAACACCAAGAATATAACAAAATATAATAAAAGAAAAAAATCTAAATATAAATATAAACTAAAAATAGAAAACAAAAATTAGGTAGGAATATACTTGACCTAATAAATCGATTATTAAACCATAAATAGTTTCCATTATATCCATATAAATGATTCCAAAAATCTGATTCACTTCTATGAAGTTGTTATTCCACTAGGATTTCAATTTTATAAATTTCCGTAAACCCATCCTACACTAACTAGTACAAAATAGAATAGTTTCAAGAGCGGGGTAGATCCCAGGAGGAAGCAAGAATCCTAATGAAATTCCTAGAACTAATTATTTTGTCTCCTTAATTTTTTAGTTAATTAACAATTCAATTTAACTATACTAAATTAAATAAAATAAATGAATCAAAACAACAAAATATTATTAATATAAAATAGAAAGTATGAAGATAAAGAAACTGATGTTAGGGGATTGTATTTCTTTATTTAGATGAAATCAACATCAAAATTTGTTTAATCCAGTTAAAAATTCAATAGACACCTTTAATTAACTAATCCAACCTATCCAAATAGAATATGATTCCTAGGAGACCCAACCCCACTCTAATGGTTATATTTCTAACATAAGTGCAGTAGGTTTGATCTCTAGGCAAAAGGTAAAGTTAGGTCAACACTCACTTTTCATTTCTCTAAATTTCATTAGGTGTCATCCCTTAGTTATCATTTCTTTTTCAAAGAAATTAAGTGATAATATAAAAATATTCACAATGAAATAAATTTTAATATAAAATAATTCATAAATTTTGAAGAATTAATTTCATACAAATACATACCCAATAATTAGAACCATCCCCCATTATGAGATTATTCATTAATGGTTGATAGATTTTCATCCATCGATGAACTAGGTATCATAGATTAGGGAATAAAAAAATTAAACTAAGAAAGGGGTTTCATAAAAATAGAAAACATAACATAATTTCAATAAAAAAATGAATCATGAATTTTGATAATTACATAGTGAAAACTAGAAATAGAAATAGAAATCTTATAGGTGGTAGAATCTTAGTTTTGAATCCAATATCACTTCCACTTATCCAAAATTGATGATCCCATAAAAGGTATGTTTTTTTATTTTCATTATTCTCCCTTAATCCTTATGGGAAATTATATCCATTAACCCTTTTAAAATCCTTGATTGGGCTTCCCATTTTTTAAACTTCTGGAAAATTTGAGTTTAGAAAAAACAAGTATTTCTTCTACAAAATCTCGGAAAAGACACTACACTATTGCTTTATTTCAACTTTTCATTCCCAAAAAATATTCAATTCTGAAAAACCTTGAAACATGTAGTAGTAAATTCTTAATCTGATAATATAAGGCTTGGTTGAATCCTTCCAACTAGGCTAGGAATTGGTGTTGCGTTATAGCCAGGTGGATATGGTGTAGCCTCTAGTAGCAACCTTCAAATTAATAATATCGATCCACTACCTATTTCAGGTGTTCCACATCAAAGTTGAACCCCTATGGTGTAGGATCTACCCTTTTCAAACTATCAGTGATGCAAAATTTGTACTGTAAAAGAAATGATGTCATCTTACCTAAGATCCCCTTTTTATACAATGCAGTGCATGGGCTTTGGAACCACCTTATTTTCTTCAATAATATTATTCTTTCTATGATGTAGCATGGAATCACCATGGAATAGTATAATACACAAGGTGTAGTGTTGAGTTTATGGTATAGACAGGTAGCCACAGTGCAACTTTCTTCTCCCTGCAGATCTCTTTTATATGTGTTGGAAGCATACATGTATGGCACCTCCCCGATGTCCTTGAAGATTACTGATGGCCATTGGGATTTTATAGGTGTGTCAATATTGAGATTGTGTGGTCTATTGTGATGGCTCCAACCATGAAGTGACAACCATGGTGGTTCTCAGTGAGCTGGTGTGGTGTTCGGGGATTGGGACGGTGAGTAGAAGTGGTTGGTTGTAACGACCCAAAACATTATGACTAAAATTACCTTTAATTTAATAAAATGCCTTTTGGATATAGAAAACACATGAACTCCTTTTGTTTTATTACATACTATTGGATTTAAATGGTTGTTATGTATTCTTACCAATGATAATATAGTTGTTGAATAGCGATCACATAACTAGTGTAAATATAGGGTTTTAACAAATCTTTTTGACACAGAAAAAGGAAGTGATGAACTCAAAAAGTAGGAAAGTACCCTATAAAGCACATTTATTTGAGCTTCTAAGGGAGAAACCATTTCTTGGATTTTCCCTAGACTAAGACCAAATCGAGATACAAAAACATAAGCTTGAGAAAAATCCTCTATAGTATAAGTTCAATCTCATCGAGATCATGTCCCTAACCATGTTCAACGAAAGTCCCCATGAAATACCCACCATCTCACACCTTACTCTTAGGGTGTATTCTAGTGTAATAAAGGGATATGGAATAAGACCCCAGAATTATGATTATGTTCATTATTTTGGTATAGAATAATGAATAGGCTTTCATTTTATTATTGTTTCTTTGTAAATGATTTTTAAAGAATAAATATTATATTTTTTTAATAGCCAAATTTAATTAATAAATATATTTTGATGAATAAATGGATATTTTGATTAAATATTATTTTAATAAAATATTATTATTAAATCATTTTTATTAAATTTAAATTATCACATAATTTTTATGAAGTAAACTGTAGTTTTTATTAAGGGTTGAAAAGTTCTTTTTATCAAAACTCATTAATTTTCAATAAATTTCAGTTTTTATTTTCAAAGTGAAAATTCAAATATTTATAAAATAATTTAGAAAAAATTAATATTATTTTTGGAATCTGGATGTCAAAATTATCCAACGATGTATTTTTCATAATTTTTTGAGACAGTAGAATTTTTCGGTAATAATTAAATACCTTATAGATTTATAATGTGTTTTATCAAATAATAATGACCCAATAATGATGTAATAAAATAATATAAAAATTATATTTGGGAAAATTTATGTTTTAATATTAAAATAATGTAATTTTAGTTTTATGTTATTTATTTTATTAAGCCTTAGTGAACCATCCAGGACATATAAAATATTTTGAAATTTTAAAATAATTTCCTTGAAAGTGTGACTCACCTCCACATAACATAGTAAAATATTTTAATATCATCATCCCTTATTCTTTTAAAATAATTTATACCACTCCCATTTTCTAGAAACTATGTGAAAACCCAAGGGATGTTTAATAGTTTTTAATATTTTAGTGTGTTGATGCACCCGATTTGTGTATACATTTTCATATACTCTATTGAAAAATAAGAATATGTTTTTAGAAATTACCAACTACTTAGGGAAAAAATACTTTTATTTTTGTGATCTTGTTCATTTCTTGGAGATTTATGGCCAAATACAAAAAATGGGGAGAAACTGAGCAAAAATTTACAACTACACTGAGTCTACTTATATACATATTGTGTGCATTCAAGCTCAGACACAGGTTGTCTAGGACAAGTACAATGCCAAGTAACCAGAAGCAGGTACACACCATGTTCAAACTATACACGCTGTGTATACCATTCTAGAAGAATTTGGTGGATGAGAAGTGTCTACATTCCCATGTGCCGACTGAAGGGGACAAACCTTGTTCCACTGAGACATGTTGTGTATACATTTCTAGAAGCATTTGGTGACCGAAAAATGAGACTACACTCCATGTATAGCGGCACCGCACGTCGTATACATTTACCTACCAGGAATCACCATGTTCCATGTAAAATACGGCGTGTTAGTCTTCCTACTAGAGGAGGAAACTAAGGAAAAAATGCGTTGAAAAAAGTACACGGCGTGTAATTTTTCCACACATCGTGTACTTAGTTTTTTTATAAAATTAGGGCTCAGCCTCTGAACCAAGGATAGTGGGTGTTAGTATTGTGTAGAAAAAGGGTTGAAGTTCCAAAGGAGAGACACTATGTTATCATACTATCTTCATTCCACTTTGTACCGAAGAATCATTTTAACCTTGATGTTCCAAGCATGATCACATCACGTATCAAGAGTCTTGTTTTCATCTTCACCTCCATGTGTAACTAAACACCTAGTTTGTTGGTTTTGTGGGAGACGATGAGTTGTAATTTTAATTAAGTTGCTATGAATGTTTTTGTTCTAATAATCTCTTCTTATGCTTCTTAAATCACTTCATCTTATCACTAGAAATTCTATACCAGACCTCAGGAAGAATTTTCAGGGATTCGAAAGAAGAATACCAACGAATAATTTCATGACCATTAAAAGTATTCTTCAAATCAACAAGGACTAAGCCAAATAAAGATCTATTAAACACTAACTACCGGACCAAGGAGTTAGTTTATTCAGCTCTAAATAAAAAGTTTACCGGACCAAGGAAACATTTTTACAAATTGAACCCAGAGTGTTGGGTTATTATGAACAACACAACCTCATAAGAAATTTGATTTATTAATATAACTTATAAATCCATAAACCCGATGCATTTATATCTTCATTTACATCAAAACCAAATTTCTCGTATTTTGCATTTATTCTGTTAAGCAATTTGATGAAAGAAAAATAAAACTATTTATTATTTTTGAATCCAAAACAATCAATAAAAATCAACTCTAAATTCAGTATCCTTCATTAAAACAAAAATACATACTAAGTTAAGAAAGATAAAATAACTTCTTAATTTGCAATGGATCGACCCCTTACTAGTGCTATACTTGTTAGGGTAAAAATAATTTGGGACACCAAAAACATACCTTTGGTGAAATGAATCACCACATTTTTGTGTCATTGCAGGGGAAGCAAAAGAAAAGTCTATTTTATTCTTGTTTTAACTATGTTTTATCCAATTTTAGTGAAAATAAAAAACATAAATTCACAAAAATATCTTCTCATATCTCATTTCTATTTATCTTTCTCTTTCCTCATCTATACTTGGTGTTCTGATTTGTTTTTAGCAGGCCTTTAGGTGTATGAGCGGCTACCACACACGTTCCAAGAACACTGAGTCATCATGGGTTTTCCCAACGAATCTGAATATTGAACGAACCTTTTTTAGGCACCAACGAGAACTCATGGACAAACACAACCAAACCACTCCTATGGCGCACAATGAGGAAGGCATTCCAGCTGCTATCCAAGGAGCTGGACAGCAGTTAAGACCAGATGAAAAACAGAACCCTCAGCAGCTCCAACAATTCCAACCAGAGCAGATTCCATATCTCAACCAAGGTTAGGGGCCATTCTACACTCTTCAAGAACAACAACTCATGTCGGTTTTCCTTCCTCAGCAGCCACCTCCACACCATACTCTCATGGAGTATGTCCTTCCATCAATCCACGGAGCTGATACGGGCATCGTCTATCCATTGGTGCAGGCCCAACACTTCGAGCTCAAGTCTTCTATTATGCAGTTGATCCAGAAAACTATTCAATTCGGCGGCCTACCCAGTGAGGATCTCAATGCCCATCTCTCCAATTTTCTAGAATTCTAGGACACGTTCCATTACCACAGAGTGTCCATAAACGCCATCTATGTTCACCATTTCCCCTTCTCTATAAGGGATAAAGAGAAATAGTGTATTAAAGGATTGCCGAATTGATCCATCCTCACATGGGAGGAGCTAGCCCTGGAATTCATGTCCAAATACATCCCACCCTCGAACACAGTGACAATACAGAATGAGATCCAAAACTTCCGGCAACATGACATGAAATCACTGTACGAATCATGGGAGCGCTTTAAGGAGATGTTGCATAAATGCCCACACTACAGACTTCCACTTTGGATGCAGTTCCAAACACTCTCTGGAGGGTTGACAACTAATACCAAGTGTGTGGTGGATGCTGCTACTGGGGTTATGGTAATGAGGAAGTCCCATGAAGAACTCTTCAAACTAATGGAGGAAATATCTGCCAACAGCTTCCAATGGCATTCCGAGGGGGACACAGAGAAACGAGGTATGCATAATATTGAGGCCACTACTATGATAGCTTCCCATTTGGACATTGTGTCCAAGATGATCGATGCGCTCAATATAAAGGGGATGTCCCAAGTACATGTGGAAAACTCTTCAGCATGTAGTGAATGTGGTCATAACCACATAATGGGATAATGCCAGGCTTTTACTGGAGGCCCTTTGACAAGGGAGGTGAGTTATATTGCACAAAATCGAGTGCCCAACCTATACCAGCAGTATCAGAATCTGGCATGGCGTGGTCAACAAAATACAAGTTGGGGCCAACAACAGCAAAATCCTCTGCCCCAGCGACCGCTCGGCTACAACCATCCTCCTTATCATAACCAATACTAGAGGATGAAATAGCCCCAACAAGGCCTTTATCCGTAGAAAGGGTATCAGAACCCTCACCCACAGTAGCCATGTTAGCCACCACCTCCACCAGCTCAACAACCACCTCCGTAGGAGAACACCTCAAGGTTAGAGGATATCCCGACCATTTTTATATCTACTATTGAGACCATGTTACAAAATTAAGAGTCTTCAATTAGATTCCTAGAGAACCATATTTTCCAATTAGAAAACCAACTCTCGAGAAGGAAACCCGGTACTCTACCAGGAAACATAGAGAAGAAATCGAGAGAGGAGGCCCATGCCATCATGTTCTAGTGTGGAAAAGATCTCCAAAAGAACCAACCAGCACAGTCTGGGGTATCCACACCTCCTGTTGATGAAGAAGGTACCAATACTGACCCCTCCTCATCCAAAATCCCACATATAGAGGCTTCACAGAATAAAGGGAAGGTGGTTTTCAAACCAATTGAACTTGCCTTACCCTTCCCAGAGACACTGAAGCAGAGAAAGCTGGACCACTAGTTCATCATATTCATGGATGTATTTCAGAATTTTCACATAAATATTTTATTTGTAGAGGAACTGATGCAGATGCCCACCTATGCCAAATTCATGAAGGAAATACTCTCCAAAAAGAGAAAGATGGAGGATCTGAGCACTATTTCCCTAACCAATGAGTGTTCTGAAGTCGTCTTGCATTCAATTCCTCCTAAACTCTAGGATCCAGGTAGTTTCACTATTCCCTATACCATTAGACCATGCGATTTTTGGAAATCCCTCTGTGACTTAGGGGCCAGCGTGAACCTCATGCCCCTTGGAGTTTTCAAGAATCTAGGACTTAATGATTTAAAGCCTACCCGAGTATCCCTTCAAATTGCTGATCAATCCATAAAACATTTAAAGGGAATAATGGAGTAGGTACTATTCAAAGTGGGTAGGTTGATTCTTCCCACTGATTTCATCATCCTTGACATGGAGGATGACTAGGAGTCACCTCTCATGCTTTGAAGACCATTCTTGGAAACTGGGAATGTACTAATCGATGTGAACCAAGGATAGATGAATTTCTGGGTAGGACACAAAAGAGTCTCCAAAAATGTTTTCAAGAATGTCCAATATGCATCATTTTTTGAACATGAGGATTTTTATGCTATAACCACCATAGATGATCATTTGTGAGAATAAGGGGATGATCTGGTATATTCCTTTACATAAGATAACTTTATTATTCTAGAAATTCCAGATTAAGAAGCTCTATAATATTTTCAATTCCTAGAAGGCTAGGGTGGACACTATTGGAAATGTACAGTTGTTCATGATAGTCTAGAATGGGAAAAGGTGCAACCACTTGTACCCTAGATTTTGAAGGCAACTGAACTCAAACTGAAGCCTCTTACATCTTCTCTAAAGTATGGGTATTTGGGATCCAATCAAACCTTGCTTGTCATACTTAATGTAGAACTGTCACAGGAGTACGAAGATGCACTTCTAAAGGTTCTGAAAGAGAAAAAGCACACTATTGGGTGGACAGTCACTGATTTTAAGGGCATCAACCTACCATTTGCACCCACAAGGTGCTACTTTAAGAAGGTGCCAAGAAATCTTGGCAACCACAGTGGAACCTGAATCCCCCATAAAGGCAGTTTTAAAAAAGGATGTGATTAAATTGTTAGATGAATTCGTCATTTATCCCATCTCAGATAGTCTGTGGGTGAGTCCCCTACATGTGGTACACAAAAAGGGGGGTATCACTATGATTTCAAATGAAAAGAACGTGCTCATACCTACAAGCACTGTCACGGGATGGCGAGTCTGTGTGGATTACCAGAAGCTAAACAATGCCACAAGGAAGGATCGTTTCCCCATTCTATTCATGGATCAAATTCTAGAGAGACTATCAGGGCACAAGTTCTATTGCTTCATTGATGGTTAATCGGGCTATAACCAGATTTCCATTGCTCTAGAAGATCGGTAAAATAGCACATTCACTTCCCCTATAGTAAGTTTTCATACCTAAGGAAGTCTTTTGGCATGTTCAATTCCCCCTCCACCATCCAGCGCTGTATGCTGGCCATATTCCATGACATGGTGGAACCGATCGTGAAGGTATTCGTGGATGATTTTTCCGTTTATGGGAAATAATTCGCCACTTGTTTACGACACCTGGAGCTACTTTTGGAATGATGTGAGAACACTAACCTAGTATTAAACTTGGGAAAGTTTCATTTCATGGTGAAAAGTGGCATCGTCCACAGCGACAGAATCACATCAAAAGGGATAGAGGTAGACCCGGTGAAGATAGAAGTCATTTCATGACTACCAATTATGACTTCTTTCAGAGCCATCCATATCTTCCTAGGGCATGACAACTTCTACAGGTGGTTTGTCTGAAACATATCCAAAATAGCCCAGCCCCTCACCAATCTTCTAACCGAGGATGCCATATTTGAGTTCGATGATTCATGTGCCAGAGCTTTTGAGCATCCAAAGAAATGTCTGGTGGAGGCTCCAATAATGATTTCTCCTAAATGAGATGAAAAATTTAATTTGATGTGTGATGCCAGTGACTACACAGTGGGGGAATTCTTGGGCCAGAATCTTGATCGGATTTTCCAACTTATATATTATGCCCGCAAGACACTCAATGAGGGACAGATCAACTACACCACCACTGAAAAAAAGATGCTTGCATTGTTTTTCTCATTTGATAGGTTCTATTATTACTTAGTGTTGTCTAAAGTTATTGTTTATACTGACCATACAACACTAAAGTTCCTACTAAACAAGAAATATGCAAATCCAGGAGTATTCCTCTAGGTACTCCTCTTACAAGAATTTGAACTGGAGATCCAAGATTAGAATGGGAGTGAGAACGTTGTACCTAACCATCTCTCCCGCCTAGAGCTTCCTCATTTTGAGAAGGAGGAAGATTAGGATATCAGGGAGGATTTCTCGGATGAACACCTCTTCTCAGTTAACGAAACACCTAGACCATGGTATGTTGATATTGCTATTTTTTTTGTTACAGATGTCGTTCACCCCAACCTCTCCTTCCAGCAAAGGAATATATTTTTCTATTATGTGAAAAGGTACATCTGGGAGGAATTTCTACTATTCTAATCCTGTGAAGATGGGGTGATCCACTATTGCATCCTAGAGAATGAAGTTCCTGGTGTCTTGGAGTTCTGTCATGCCTCACCAGTTGGAGGACATCATGGGCCTGACCGTACGATAGCAAAGATCTTGCAATCTGGATTTTTCCAGCCCACTATGCATAAAGATGTTCAGGCCTTTGTTTCCTATTTTGATCGGTGCCAGAGGACCAGTAATGTAGGATGTAGATCTGATATTCCCCAGCACCCAATCCTAAAGGTCAAGATTTTCGACATCTGGGGCATAGATTTCATGGGTCCCTTTCCCCCATCTTTTGGGAACACTTACATCCTGGTCTGCGTCGACTACATCTCCAAATGGGTGGAAGCAACTGCTATAGCACACGGAACAACCAAGGTAGTCATGAGTTTTTTAATGAAAAATATTTTTCAAAGGTTTGGAGTTCTACGGGTGCTGATCTAAGACAGTGGGACCCAGTTCGACAATACGCTGATTAAAGGAATACTGTCGAAGTATAGATTAAAGCATCAAATGGCGACACTATACCATCCCAAGTCCAGTGGACAAGTGGATCTCTCTAATTGTGAGCTTAAGTAGATCCTGGAGAAAACAGTAAAAAATTCGAGGAAATACTCGTCCAAGAAGTTAGATGATGCTTTATGGGAATATCGGACTGCTTTCAAAGCACCACTGGGAATGTCCCCATTCTTCCTCATCTATGGAAAGTCATGCCATCTGCCAGTGGAGATGGAACACAAAGCCTACTGGGCCATCAAAGCCCTGAATTTTGATGTGATGGATGCTGAATAGAAGAGAAAGTTCCTACTATCAGAACTTGATGAAATCAGATTAGAGGTGTATGAGAATGTCAAGATGTACACGGAGAAGACGAAATCCATTCACGATTGGATGATTTCATGAAAATCTTTCCAACCCAGTGATCAGGTACTTCACTTTAACTCTCATCTTCGCTTATTCCCAAGGATATTAAAGTCATGATTTTCAGGACCATTCCAAGTTATATGAGTATTCCCTCACAGAGTGGTGGAAAATTATAGATAGTATGATCAACCATTCAAGGTTAACGGACAACGGTTGAAGGATTACCATCACATAGACAACATGGTGGGAACATTGTTCATCGTATAGCTCAGGTAAGAAAAGGTAAGTAGGTCAAGGAAACGACCTAAAACAAAGGAACTTCCTAGGAGGAAACCCAAAGGATACACACCATGTACCACCTATATACATGGTGTGTTCTTTTACCTTTTCATTTTTATAGCTATTTTTAAAATATAGATTAACAAATTAATAAACAGGGTTGATGTTGGTGTCGATGGTATGGTCACTGGAGTTTATCCCAGCCATCCCCAGTTCGAATCCTCCCAGCCTACCTTCAGAACAGGGTTCCTCCTTTTTATATTTTCTTACACAACATTTCTGATATTTATTTTTCACATATATGTATTTTTTCTTATAATAAAATCAATGATGGGGATGGATCGGTTGGTCAAGATCGTAACCCGGTTCCAAAAGTCCTGGGTTCGAATCCAGAAAATAGCCACATTTCCATCATTTTTCCTTTTATTAAAACCACATGGTGTTTCTTTTGATATACATCATTCATGACATATTTCTCCTTACAAAATTAAAAAAAAATTATATAAAGTAATTCATGCAGGTGAAGTTGGAAGATTGGCTAAGTCTGGGCCCTAGATCCAAAAGACCTGAGTTCGACCTTGACTAATCTCTCGGCTTCATCCCCTTATTGTATAATTAAAAACCACACGTCGTGCATTTTCTTCTTCCCATTTAGTATAGGCCATATAAAATATCTATATATTAATGATAAGATAGAGCAGCAATACAACCTTTGCTTCAGTGGTTGAGGGCTTCCACTCGGAACAGTCGATCACCAGTTCGAACCTCGCCCCTAGCACCGAACCAATGGTTATACTTCTCTTTTTTCAATTTTAGAACACACCGTGTGTATTTCCTGATACATTACGTGTATAGTTTTATTTTTAAATTACATATATAAATATATATGTTTGATTTTACTATTAAAATTATTAATATTAATTATTATATAGTTTACTATAATAATTATATATTTATATATATCTATATTATTTAAAATATTAAAAAAAATTCAGATACATGGTGTGTAGTCTATATGTACACATCATGAACCTCGGCTATATAAGTCATGGACCACCCGGATCCATCCCATGTCACACGGAGCTCCCCCTCTTCCTGTTTTCTTCCCCCGTATGATACCCGAACTCCCTCCTCCAAAATCTGCAGATTTTGGGCGTTTTGAGGTCTGATATATGTTGCATTGCGATCCTCGGTCCAGGTATTCCCTTATACACATTATCATTCAAGTTATTAGAAGGTTTTAGGGGGATTTTTGGATCAGCCTACCATTCAACTTTTGCAGTACACAGCCACGATATGAAGAACAAAAGTTGTGTACTTTTTTACATAGCCACACATTGGATGCTTTGCAATTTAAAACTACATGGTGTGTTTGTTTGGTACACACTGTGTCCCTTCCCCCATCATGCTCGAGTATCCTTTGCAAATGGCCTCATACCCCATGTTCACGTACATGGTGTGTATGTTCAGTACACATCGTGTATTCCATTTCTTTCAGCCAGCCCGTGTCTATCACCCCACATGCCCATGTTCCTCTGTTCATGAACACGTCATGTTGGATCGGTACACGACGTGTCTTGTATTATTAGAACTGATAAAATAGTGGTTGTGTCTTACTAAAACACGAACATCTCCACTTTGCATGAACACGGTGTGTATGTGTGGTACACAACATGTATCATTTCCTAGTCTATCTTAAGCTTCCTCAGTGTGTTTATCTAGAGAACATGGGATGATACCCATCTTTCACTACACACCGTGTACTCTGGATGTACACGTCGTCTACTTTTATTTTTCAATTTTCTCAAATATTCTTTGTTTTCTTTTCTTTTATTTTTTTTGGGTTCTTCATTCTATTTTGGGTTATGGAACATCGAGATCCTTCCCATGGGAAACGGTCGACCTCTACCACTGAGGGGGAGAGGCCAATTTATCGTTGGATACGACTCCGACCTCCAACACAGCCAGACCCAGACGCTCTAGTATACGAGATCCCTCTGTTTTCCATCCTTAAACCACACACTACCTCAGCGGAGGCTAGTCCTAGCATACACTCCCCTTCACCACCCCGTCCAGAGCCTCCAATCACCATCGTTTCTTCTCCACCGGCTGTCTCACTTCTTGTGGCCCCTTCAGTAGCTTCTGTCTCCACATCGACCGCTTCATCCAGCAAGCCTCCATCTACATCAGAAAATCCACCCTAGAGCTATCTCCTACTGCTGCACTTCCACCTGGGTCACGAACTACAGGTTTTCCTTACCCTTTCATGGTGTTCCCATACACCGACTTGGCACACGACATAGTTTGGCATTTTTTTCACCGCGTGATTCCATTGAATGGCCGCTATCTAGATAGTAGCATCCCTCAGTAGCTTTCCATCTGAGTCGAGTTAGTGGGTCTTCTCAATCATACTCCCTTACTTCAGATCTTCAAGTTCATCACCCTTATTTTTTTCGATTAATTTTTGAAGTTTTCAACCTCGTTCGAGTTCGACGGAGCTGTGTACCGGGTGTCTCCTAGTGATGCGGTACCCGTGGTTCGGTTCCGGCTTTGCGGCCAATGTTTTTCCATTACCATGACCGAGTTTGGCTGAGGGTGCAGTTTCTATCCTCATCCCATCACCCCTCCCCCTATTTCTACCCTGACCAGGCCCGAGCGCTCTGAACTCGTTGCTATGTGGTGGGAGATTGCTCGGCCTGACCACCGCTACACCCCTACATCGCAAGAAGAGTACCCTTATCACTGACCCCATCTTTTATTTTACCCACCAGTGCTTTAGCGCACTTCCTTTCCCCCACCATGAGGATATGGGGGTCTTGAATGGTCGTGACATGGATCTCCTTAACTTGGTCATCTGGAAGGACTACCCAGACCTCCCATACCTTGTCGCCTCCTATTTTTATGCCATGTTTATCGGCCTTCAGGGAAACCTGAATGGTGGGTTTTATGCCAGCCACCTTTCCCACGACCCCGGGGACTCTGAGCCTTCTCTACCGCATGACCTGTTAGGTTCCCCCCATCCGATGGACTATCTCATACTTATTGACATGGGATTGGTCTTGAAGTAGGGGGTGCCTATGTCCTTGCCTAGGCTCCACCCCGCCCACCTGCTGACCCTCCTCCACCCACCGATTCCCCTCCTCCTCTTTCCCCACCCCTCCAGCTTCCCCACCCAACCCCCCTTTTATGGACCCCACTTCTCCTTGACTTCCTTCTTCTATACCACCACCTACATCCTACCCTCACACCCTCGGTAGGTCTCACCCTTTCCCTCCACCTCGATACAATGGAGCAGCACTTGGTTCGTATCGAGAGCCACCAGGACGGCCTAGAGAAGATGTTGGGGATTATTCTTCAGTATCATTATATTCCAATTCCCCTGCCACCTACCTATAATTTGGTTCCTATCCCTTCTACTACATCCCCATTTCCCTTTCCTACGCTGTCCACAAATTCTATTCTTTTATCTACTATGGGCCCAGCTACTACTACTACTGCAACCACCACTGCTACCAGTCCAAAGAGTGATGAAGAGCTTCCCATTCTGATTCCAGCACCTATGGATCCTTCTTCTTGGTCTTCTCTTCCGAGTACAGATTATGTGCCTCGAGTTTCCATGGCTATTGATCCTTCTCTCTCAGCTGGTTCTCTACTGGATGATGCCTCTTCTAAGGTGACCCCCTAACTGGTTTTTTGACACGTGTTTTTCACTATATATATATTTTTGTGATATCCTATTCTTGTGCCTGTTATGTATTCTTGTTGTGTTCTCTTTCTTCCCCCCTCATATGTACTCTGGAGCATTTTAGGCTACACTATTTCATTACATTCCATTTTTCTTAGCCTAGACACAAGGGGAGTTTTCTCTTTCCATTGTCTAGTTTTCATTCTTAGATTACTTCTTTCCTTCCTTCCCCTTGATATAGCCCACTACTGAGTCCCCACCTAAACTTGTTCATCTTTTTGAGAATATAGTGGACCATGTGCGGTATTAAGTATTGGGGGTATCTCTGGACCACTTTATTCTTTTCCCATTTTATCATTCTAGGAGGCATCATTACTAGAAGATTTATTTTAATATGCGAGGACATTTTTGGTTAATCATATTTTTAATGATAAAACTAAAAGGGGAAATTTTTTTAAAAAACAATTGCATGATCATTTTGGTTCTTAAGTTTTTTTAAAATGATTAGTGATATAATTTAAAGTGAAACTTGTAATACTTGGAAAATTACATAGATAAAACTAATCAATTATTTGCAAGTCATGACCTGATTCTCTCTTTATTTATTTTTCCCACTCCTGAGAGGAATTCTAAACCCTTTTTCATATTCTTTCTAATATCCTTTTTCTTGAGAGATTCGCAGAATATACACAACTACAAGAATTTGAAAGTTTTATTTTAGAAACATGTGGAATTTTTTAATTACATTAAAATTATCGAGGCATTAAATTGTTTTAACCCCTTTCTCCGGAGTCCTACCCTACATCTTATACTCATAATGCCCCTAGAGATTATGAATAACCTTTATAAAAAGCCATATTACAAGACTATTTCTTTCCTACCCTAATTCTTTTATGATTTCACATGATTATTCATTTGAGCTCAAAGGAATGGATTGGCAAGACATGGTATAAATTCGTGAATTGTCAATAAATTAGGTATGGGGGAGATCCTCTTGATAATTTACAGAGAAAAGGGGTTCAAACCTCTAATTTTGGAAATTTTGAAAGGTTCCCATTGTGTTCTAATAAAAAATTGTGCAAAAAAAGGGTCCTTATTCTCACTTATTGGTTTGTGACTCCTACCCAACTAAAGGAGATGGTGGTGACGAGATTATTTGATAAAGCTTATTGAGGACGTTTTCACATTGAGTATAAATTTGAATATCATATACTTTTATTTAAATAATTTGACCTCCTCTTTCAATACTTAGAGTTATTTTCACATATTTACCTACCAACCTTTAGCCACAGAAACATCTAATCCTTATAGAAAATCCCTCATGATTTTTTTATGTCATATTTTTTAAAGTGGAGGACTAGATTTTTTTCAAACCTATGGATAGAGTGTATATATCTTTGATTGAGCATAACTCTGATTAAAGTCATCTTTAGTGTGAGTAAGTTATTGGTGAGGTAAATCATCAGGTGGATTGATTATGTTTGAAATGTTTAAACGTATTTTAAAAGAGGATGAAAGTAGTTAATTGAATTATATACGAGGAATGATTATAATATCTTCTGGATTGAAACCATTTTGTATTATTTTTTAAATTTTCTCATATATCTTATTATTTAAATTTATGATTAACTGAATTTATTCCTTTTAAAATATATACTCTTTTAATTAGATGTTGAGATTTTCGAAAGGGAAAGAAAATGACTAAGTATGGGGGTGTTTGACGCACCCGATTTCTATATACATTTTCATATACTCTATTAAAAATAAGAAAATGTTTTCAGAAATTACCTCCTACTTAGGGAAAAAATACTTTGACTTTGGTGATCTTGTTCATTTCTAATAGATTTGTGGCCAAATACCCAAAATGGGGAAGAACTAAGAAAAAATTTACAACTACACGGCTTGTACTTATATACACATCGTGTACATTCAAGCTCATACACGGGTTGACCAGGACAAGTACATGCCCAAGTAACCAGAAGTTGGTACATGCCGTGTTCAAACTACACACACTGTGTATACCATTATAGAAGTAGTTGGTGGACAAGAAGAGTCTACCCACCCATGTGTCCGGCAGAAGGGGACACGTCGTGTTCCAATGATACATGTCATGTATACATTTCTAGAAGCGTTTGGTGACTGAAAAATGAGAATAAACACCATGTATGGCGGTGCTACATTCCGTGTGAATTTACCTATGAGGCAGCGCCATGTTCCAATTCAAATACGGCATGTTAGGATGCCTACCATTGGATAAAACAATGTCAAAAATGCATTGACAAAATTATACTATGTGTACTTTGACCTCACGTTGTGTACTTATTTTTTCAATAAAAGGAGGACTCGGCCTCCGGACCAAGGAGAGTGGGTGTTAGTATTATGTGGATAAAAGGTTTTAAGTTCAAAAGGAGAGATGTGATGTCGTCATACTACCTTCATTCCACCATCCACCGAAGAATCATCTTCACCTTGATGTTCTAAGCATGATCACATCAGGTCTCAAGAGTCTTTTGTTTATCCTTACCTCCATGTGTAACTAAACACCCATTGTGTTGGGGTTGTGAGAGATGATGAGTTGTAATTTGAATGATGTTGCTATGAAATTTTTTTGTTCTAATAATATCTTCTTATTATTCTTAAATCAATTCATATTATCACTGGAAATTCTGTACCAGACCAAGGGCAGAATTTTCAGGGATTCAAAAGAAGAATACCAATGAATAATTTCATGACCATTGGAAGTATTCGTCGACTCAAAATAGAATAAGACAAATAAATATCTATTAAACACTAAATACCAGACCAAGGAGTTAATTTTTTCATATCTAAATAAAAATTTTACGGTACCAAGGAAACTTTATTACAAATAGAACCCAGAGTGTTGGGTTATTATGAAAAACACAACCTCATAAGCAATTTTATTTAATAATCAGACTTTTCATAAATCCATAACCCTAATGAATTTATATATTTATTTATATCAAAACCAATTTTCCTATATTTTACTTTTATTATTTGAAGAAATTTGTTAAAACTACCTTAAAACCAATTATTCTTTTTATATTAAAAAACAATCATCAAAAATCAACTCTAAATTCAGCAGCCATCACTAAAACAAAAATACAGACTAAGTTAAGCAAGATAAAATAAAATCTTAATTCCATGTGGATCAGAACCTTATTAGTGATATACTTTTAAGGGTAAAAATAATTTGGGACACCGAAAACATACCTTCGGTGAAACGACTCTCCATGGGTAGTGTCCAAAACCAAAATAATAAAGAATTTCCCAAACGTTACTATATAAGACCACCTAAGTACCCATTTTTCTTCCATAAATATCTTTAATGCTTGACCTCCCTCCTCCCCATACTCTCTAGAGTCCTAAAATGGCCCCCCCAATCTCCCAAGATTCTTCCCTTAAGACTTAGGGATCACACATCCAAGTAAAGGATCTCCCTCTCTCTTTTTTCTTCAAGAACCTATTTTATGTCATGCCTTTTAATTTCCATTTTCTTGAATTGGGATATGTTATTCCATAACTCCTTAATGTCTATTTGATCTATAAATTATAGGATCTTACTTTCACTCCCATTAATCCCCCTTATAATCCTTTAAACCCACTCATAACTTTTCTGAAATTCTACAAGGTATTTCTCTCTTCCCATTTCCATTAAAGTATTTATATTATGTTATTTATCAAAATTAAATTAGACAAGTTGTAATATAATGTTCCATGATCCCTTTACATAACATCCCATTAATAGATTATGAGATACCCCTTTTTCTCTCATTATCCAAATTTATGAATCTCTATATGATGTCATTATGCTATAAAAATTGAACAACAATTTCTCATACTGAAATCATCATGTAGTGAATAAAATACCCATTCCTCTATAAAGGGTATTATAATTTATACACATATAATTATCAAATGGTGACTTACATATATGAATTACATATTCCTTAATCATTTAATAAAAAATGATGTTGAATAAATTCATGTTATATGTTCTATATGGAACACTTAAGCATGGGATTGAGATGATTTTAAAAGGTGTTCCCTGATAGTGATTTAATGCATTGGGTAATGTTTAGTATCATGATACATCATGTTGGGATAAGGTATTACCTAATTCTTATATAGTAATTATTTACACCATTTTGGGATAGGGGTTTATCTGATTCCTTTTTGTTAGTGATGTCATGTTTTAATTTTTTTCCACATTTCCATGTTATAATAATAATTCTATATCATGCCTTTATGTTCATGTTTCTATTATGATCCATAGATATGTCTATTTCCTAAAATTAGTTTATTTATTTATGTTATTCCTTTTTTACTCCCTTACTGGGATTTATAGCTCACCATTTTTTTAATTATGTCCTCAGGCTATCCCATGAAATGAAAAGTAGGAAGGAATGTTGTGGGGATGTAAAATACGATTTTAATATAGATGTGCATTTCATGTTATAAGTTGTTGTGTAATGTTAAAAGGCCGAAAAAACACTATAACTATCAATCTTTTGAGTTTTATAAATTGAAATTCTATGTATTAAATCATGTTTAAATATGAAATAAATAAGAGGGTTGTCACAGTTGGTATTAGAGGATTGGTTTCGTTATATTTTTTATTAGGATTAGAAAACTATAGTGAATGCATTAGGGATAAAAATAAGTATATGAAAATAATAAATACATTTTAGTGAGAATAGAGTAAGTGTTTTATCAAGAAAATGCATCCTTATCGAGATACAAAGAAGTTGAGGTGGCTCTGGGACCGATGTATCTAGGGGTAAAACCCAAAAATACCACTTTAAGCTGGACTCAAATGGGAACCGGTGCAGAAAAACGAGCATTTCTGCACTCTTGGTTTGACTCTCTTGAGGGATATGCTTTGTTAATTTCATAATATTAGTATGAACCATTATTAGATGAATAAAAAAATGCCCCGAGGAATATATGTGAGGAAGTATATCATGGAAAACATTGATCAAAGAATAGAAATTCATAAGTTAAGAAGATAAATTTAATTTATATGTTATCCTTTTATGTCATTGGATTCCCGTTTATGTGTTTAATAGTTTAAAATATTTACCCCAAATTTTCATTTTATTCTCTCTAATGGCCGGTAATAGGAGGAATCATGCTAACAACTAATGTGAAGATCAATGTGACAACTGCTCTAATGAGATTCCCAGTCTAATGGGAGTAGGAATCACAAACATTTTCATGATACTCTCTCAACTAACTAAACTTTGTATAGAAACATGGATCAAGAAGAACTTCCAGCCACCCCTGATAAATAATAGTTCACAATCGAGAGCTTTATGAGACAAAGACCTCTGACTTTCAATAGACCATCTAGTCCATAAATCGTCGAATAATGGATTGACTCCATTGAGAAGATATTATCCATCCTTAAATTTTATGAACAAGTTTGTTTTGGATTCTTATTATATTGAGGGTAAATCTGATCAATAGTGGACATTGGTTAAAAATATGAAGCCTGATAAAGATATTGAGGTGATGGGATGGATGGATTTCGGGAAAAATATTGCTAAATATTTTCCTCACACCCTATTTCATAATATGGAAAGATATTTCCATGAACTCAATAAAAAATGACAATGAATATGTTGGTCCATATAATGAATAAATAACTATACATTCATGATATACCTCTGATTTTGTCGTTACCCCCAAATTCAAGGTTGATCTCTTCTTTGGTGGTCTAAAACCTAGACTTTGGAAAACCCTGGAGATCTGTGACTTTGACAGCTGTGAGGAGACTGTCTGATGTTCCCTCAAAGTCGAGATGGATATTAGAGAATCATAGGGGTATCATGGGGATATGAAGTGAAAATTGGACTTTAATTCTGGTGTTCTGATGGATAAATTCAATGGTTCTCAAAACTTCCACCACCCTCCTTGTTAAAAATACGTAAATAAACACCAAGTAAATTGACTAAATGGGATGATGATATTATCTAAGAGCGGGAAGGAAGGGAACCTAACCAGTGATTTTCAGAAAAAAAAAATCCATATACTATGATAGTGGAAAGGAAACCTCCATTCGAACCTCAATGCATTTTCCATTTCTACAACTGCAAAGACCTAGGGCACTTTGCGAACCAATTATCTAAGCCAAGGGTTTTCAGAGGTAACAAACAACCTTCAAGGTTTAAAGGGTGACCTTTTTACATCACTATCTTCGAAGTGAATCCTGAAAATGAAGTGGTGATAGATACACCAGTTATTCATTCAAGAATAAAAAATGTACCTTTTTATTCTTGTTATACACATTCATTTTTATTGTGAATGTTTAGTAGAAAAATACAAACACCACAACAAATCATGGAATTTGATATATTGGTAAAAAATGGAAAGTGTTGAAATTATAGAATCACATGAATATAACTCCTCCCCTATCACAATTTGTGGATTGAACATCCTGATGAACCCTATCATACTTCATTTCGTGGAATTTGAAGAAATTTTTTTCATGGATTGGTTTTCCCTATATAGAGACAAAATTAATTTCCACGAGAGGGAAATCACTCTCTATAAAGAGAATGAACCCCCGATTATATACATGTGCAAGGAAGAGGATGAATCTTCTTTAGAAACACCATCTCAAGTGTTGATATTAATACCTTATGGGTACATGTATCTTTTTTCAGATGAATGAGTCTAATGAAGGAACCATCCTCAAAGACATGCCTATTATGAGTGAATTCACTGATGTGTTTCCTAAAGAATTTTTTAGTCTTCCTCCAAGAAGATATGTTGAAATATCAATTGATCTTATACCTAGGGCACTGTCAATTTACAAGACTCCATCTATAAAGGTTGTTGTGGAGCTTTTTTAGCTAAAGAAACAAATATAGGATAATGTGGATAAAGGGATTATATGCCTAAGTGCTTCACCATAGGGGGAACTAGTCCTCTTTGTAAGGAAGAATGATGGGTCAATGCAACATTACAATGATTATCATGATCTCAACAAAATCATGATAAATAAAAATTATCCTTTTCAATGAATTGATGACTTTTTTGATCAGCTATGTATTGCACATTACTTCTCCAAGGTGGATCTGTAGTTTGGATATTACCAAGTAAGGTTGAATATGGATGATATCCCCAAGAATACTTTTCATACAAGGTACGGGAACAATGAATTCATATTAATTCATTTCAGACACACTAATTCTCCATAAATATTCATATAATTTATGAATAGAGTATTTAAAGATTACCTCGACAAATTTTTGGTAATCTTTACAGGTGATATTCAAATATACTCTAATCCCAAGGAAGATCATGAGGAGCATCTAATCACTATACTAGAGATATTTTAAAATGAGAAGATCTATAAAATGTACATAAAGTGTGATTTATGGTTTAATTAAGTATCATTATTTGGGAATATTATCTCAAGCAATGGGATATCCATGCATCCTTCCAAAACAAAAGAAATTGAGGGATGACTGAGGCTGACATCTGTGAAAGAGGTCTATAGATCCCTAGGGTTACCTAGATATTATCACTGGTTTTTGATAAATTTATCATGATTTTGAAACCATTTTATCAAGATAACTCAGAAGGGAGTTAACGTTTCATAGAATGATGAATGCGAGGAAAGATTCATGGATTTGGCGAAGAGGCTTATCAGATCCTCTGTTCTTACACTACCTACTGGTGGGAAATTTTTGTAATCTTGAGTGGAACGAGTTTTATGTTGATATAGAATGACCAATTCATTGCCAATTCCTCAAGTTAGTTGAAAACTCATGAGAAAAACTATCCCATTCATGTTCTAAAATTGGATGTTTTGATCTTTACATTGAAAATATGGTAGAATTATCTCTTTTGGAAAAAGTGTGAAATATATACAAATCATAAAAGATCTCAAATATATATTAACACCAAAATAAATGAATATACTCCAAAAAATATGGTTATAGATCATCAAAGATTACATATTCTCAATCCATTACTACCTTGGGAAAGTGAACAGGGTTGCAGAAGCATTAAGTAGAAAAGACCCAACAATTCTATCATTCATGAGAATTAAAAATGACCAAATATTGTTAGATTTAATGAAGATGTACATTGGAATCATATATAAGGGAACATCATCATTATATTCACAAATTATTGCTCAACCATCTCTTTTATAAATGTTAAAGGATGCTAAAATTGATGTGAGAATTCAGAAGAAAGTATTAAATATCAGAAAATGGAAATCTGTAGATTTCAATTTTAATGAAAAAGGAATTGTGAGATTTGGGTCAATATTATTTGTTCTATAAAATATATAGTTAAATAAATAACTTCTACATAATTCACATAGTTTGAATTTCTTCATTCACCTAGGAAACATGAAGATGTATCGAGATCCTTGGAAGCAATATTGGTGGGATAAAAAGAAGAAATAGATCTCCAAATATATATCAAAGTTCCAGGTATATCAGCAAGTGAAGGTTGAGAGGCATAAGTCTTAGGGGATGATGCAACCATTACCCATATCAACATGGAAATGGAAAAAATCGCCATTGAATTTTTCACTGGACTTCTAAAGACATATAAAGGAAATAAAACTATCTGGTGGTTACGGATCATCTTATAAATATTGAAAACATCATTTAAATTTGAGAGGATTTCTCACGGGGTCAACTGGTGAAAATTTGCATCTGGAAGTCGTAAGGATATATGGACTACATCTATCGATTATGTACAATCGAGATCCAAGATTAACTTATATGTTCTGGAAGAGTCTCTAATATGCTCTGAACAATAAGTTCAACTTTAGCACAGCCTACCACCCTCAAATAATGGCCAATCTGATCCAACTATCTAGAAACTTGAGTACATGTTGATATCTTTCTCAATGGACTTAAAAGGCAGATGGGACTAACATCTTCCTTTGGTAGATGTCTCTTACAACAATAGTTTCCAATAAAGCATGTAAATGGATCCTTATGAATCCGTTTACGAGAAGTGGTGAGGAACACCAGAATGTTGGGCTAAAGTTGGGGAACAAAACCATATAGGTCTAGAAATGGTTGAAGAAATGGTGGAGAAAGTTAATACCATCAAGTATCACATCAAAGCTACTCAGAGTAGAAAAAAGTGTTATGCTAAAAATCATCAATGGGACCTAGAGTTTGATATTGGATACATGGTATTCCTTTTCATATCTCTATGGAAGAGAGTTGTGAGATTTGGGAATAAGGGAAAGCTTAGTCCAAGTTACATCAGCCCTTTTGAGATCCTTGATCTCATAGAATATGTGATCTATTGACTAGCACTCCCACCGAACCAATCTCAAGTACATGATTTATTCCATGTATCACTCTTAAATAACTAAATTCCAAACCCATCACATGTACTCATTCCAGAGGTGGTACCATTGGAGAATGACCTATCCTATGAGGGGATGCTGGTGAAAATATTAGATCGTAGAGAAATGGTTCTATAAAATAAGACAATCCCCTCATCAAAGTGTTGAGGAGAAACCAAAAGTTTGAAGAAGTGATTTGGGAACAGAAGGAAGTGATGAGGTGAAGTTACCCTTATCTATTTTATTTTGGGAAAAGGGAATTTCGAGGGTGAAATTTCTTAAAGGGGGACAGTTGTAACGACCTGAACCATTTTGAAAAAAAATTACATTTCTTTTCACTAAATGTCTTATTGATGTGGAAAATGCATGAACTCCATCAATTTTAATATATCCAATTGGATATAAGTGATCATTAAGTATCCTTAACATTTATAATATAGTTTTTGAATAGTGATCACCTGACTAGTATATATATAGGGTTTTAACAAACCCTTTTAACATAGACATAGAAAGTGATAGCGTCAAAAAGTATGATCGTACCCTATGAAGCCCCTTTATTTGATATTTAAAGGGAGATACCATTTCTGAGATTTTCCCTAGAAGAATACCAAGTCAGGATCTAACAACAAAAGCATGATAAAAACTATTTACAAGAGAATTTCAAGCTCACTGAGATCACGACCCAAAGCATGTTCACTAAAATTATCCATGAAAGCCCCATCATCGCACACCTTACTCTTAGGGAGCATGATAGTTTAATAAAGGGATATGTAACAATACCATAACATTATGATTATATGCATTATTGTTTCATAGAATATGGAATATACTATCATTTTATTATTGTTACTTCGTAAATGATTTTGAAAGCACAAAGAGTATTTTTTGTTAGTATTCAAATTCAATTAAGAAATCTATTTTGATGAATTAATGGATTTTTTAATTATAAAATATTTTAATAAAATATTATTATTGAATTAAATTTATTAAATATAAATTATTATATAATTTTTTTGAAGTCACTTGTAATTTTTATTAAGGTTTGAAAACTATTTTTGTCAAAACAAATCAATTTTCAATAAATGTCGGGTTTTTTAAAGTAAAAAAATTCACATATTTAGAAAATTATTTTGATAATTTGAATATTATTTTTTGAATTAGGAAATAAAAATTATACAATAATAAACTTTTAATAATTTTTTGAAACAGTCAAATTTTTGGGTAAAAATTAAATACCGTATAGATATATAATCTGTTTTATGACATCATAATGACCCTATAGTGATATAATAAAATACTATAAAATGTATATTAGGTAAAATATATTTTAAAAATTTAAAACAATGTAATTTTTGGGTTATTTGAATTATTTTATAAATCCTTAGTGAATCCTTCAAGACATAAAAAATATTTTAAAATTTTAAAATCATTTCCCTAAAAGTGTGACTCACCCCCACATAAGAAAAAATAATAATTTAATATATTAGGCCCTTATCCTTTTAAAATAATTTATATAAATCCAACTTTCGCGAAACCATGGGAAAACCCATGGTATGATTTTCAGTTTTGAATATTTTAGTGTGTAGTTTCCAAAAGAAAAATAATAAAGAAATATCGCACATTTCCTGTATAATCCCACCCAAGAAACTATTTCTATTTACTAAATCTCTTTTAAGCTCGACCACACTATTCCCCCTACTCCCTAGAGTCCTCCCAAGTCACCCCCTACTCCCTATTGTCCTCCCAAGGCACCACCAAACTCCCAATAATCCTCCCTCAATCCTTTTTGATCACACAACCAATTAAGGGATCTCCCTCACTCCTTTTTCTTCAAGAACCTCTTTTATGTCATTCATTTTAATTTACATTTTCTTGATTTGCGATGTGTTCTTACATACTAAATTAATTTAAATTTTATGTATAAAATATGGTGTCTTCTTCCCACTTGCATTAATCCCCCTATGATCCTTTAAACCCACCTATTCCTATGCTGAAATTCTGTAAGGTGTTTATCCCATCCCATTTCCATTCAAGAATTTATTTTATTTTATATATCTAAATTCCATTTCACATTTTGTCTTATTATATTACATTATAATACTACTATCCATACCATGTATAAATGACGATATACCCATTTTTCTCTAATCAACCCAATTTATGAATTTCTATATGACGTTGTTATGCTGCCAAAATTGCACCGTGATTTTCCATGCGAAAATAATTTTGTAGTGAATACCATACCCATTCATATATCAAGGCTATTCAACTTTATTCACATATACAGATCAAATGGTTACATACATGTATTAATTCCACATTCCATGATCGTGTAATAAATGAAAATGTGGAATGATTTCATATTATATAATCTATGTGGAACACTTATGCATGATACAGAAATGATTATGAAGGGTGTGTCCTGATAGCACTCCAATGCATTGGGTAATGTTTAGTATCATGATATGTCTTTCTGGGAATGATTCATACCTAATTACTTTATAGCAATTTTTTCCACCATGTTGGGATAGGGGTTTAGCAGATTCTTTTATGTTAATGATGATGTGTTTTAAGTAGTTTCCCCATTAGCATGTTATGGTAATCAAGATATATCATGCATTTGTGTTCATGTTTCTCTTATGATAAATGAATACTTCTATTGCCTAACATGTAGTCTATTATTAATTTTTTGTCTTTTTTACTCCCTTACAGAGATTTATAGCTCACCCTTTTTTATGAATGTCTCAGGTTATCCAATCCAATGATATGTACGAAGGAATATTGTGGTCATTTAAAATAATTTTTCAATTGGGGTGTGTATTTCATATTTTATGTTGTTATTTAATGTTTCTAAGCCCCACAGACACAAGAAATATTGATGTTATGAGTTTTATTAAGTGCATGTTTATGTAATAAATTATGTTTATATATGAAAAAAAAAGTAGTATTTTCATATTGGTTGTGTGAGATGAGGAAGAGATGATCCATGGAAATAAAAAATGGTGTTTCTCTAAATTATGAATAGTTCCCTGCAAACCCATGCCACTCATTGATTATGTGGAGATTTTTTCTACACTATTTCTATAAAAATATGGAATTCAGGCTACAAAAAGTCTGCAGGTGTTAGAGAATTCATGTCACCTCCATGTTATGACCCACACTGGTGAGATGCTCCCACACACTCACATGGACTCTTATCCAATGCGCTATTGTTGACTCCTCATATATACCAGGAATATCATACCCTATTTCGACCTATACAAGGTCCTTGTTACACCTATATGACCTTCCAAGGGGTGTCTTGGTTGGATTCCCTTTGGGTCTAAATAAGTGGGACAACCCCCATAGTTGAGGGTTGATAGGTGTTGGAAAAAGTTTTAAGTCCTTACAAAATACATCATAGTTGGAAATAATCCTCAAATAACTAACACAAATAAAATACAAATAATCAAAACACAATATAACATATTTTTTTTTAATAATTAATTAAAATAATACAAAATAGACATAAATTGAAATTTCATCGTTTTTATTTGATGATGGAATAATATATATATATATACATATACATATATATATATATATATGATTCATCATTTATCAGTATTTAAAAAATTCCAATTAAATCTATAATAAATTCAAAAATTATAATAATTGATGTGAATTTCATCAAGTAGTGTCACATCTCTAAAATAAATTTCAATGAAGTGCAGATGAATCATAGAAAACATCCACTGCCCAAATGAGTAAAGGCTTTAATTTCCCTTTTCTATTTTTCCTTCAATTTCATGAAAATCAATAAAAAAATAATAAATAATCTTTATGAGACCCACATACATAAAAAAAGATAAATGGAGTACATTCCTCATTCTTGATATCCCTCTATCCACCATATGGGGAAGCTATTTCTTTCTAATGTTATTTTAACATGTAATGGATAAATTAAATTCAAATATTTATCTTGAATAGAACAAAAATAAAATAAATATCAGTGGGAGAATAAAGGTAGATATTTAAGATTAAATAATATGTTAATTGGAGATCAAAAATATTCGTAACAACCAACATTAAATGGTGAGAGAGGAGAAGAATAATATATGGGGGATAACCCTTCCCTCTATAAAAGATAATGGAGAAAAAACCCCTAATGATTGTTTAAAAAATACCCTATAAAAATAAAAAAAACACTATATATAAAGTGTTTGTTTAGGTATAATAGAAAACTCTTGGTGGTCCTCCATTGGAAATCGATTTGGCCATCATGTTCCTAGTGACTTTCCAATGAGTTTCTGGTGACAAATGCAGTGGTATTTTCTGACATCTCTAAATTCTAAAGAAAAACTTTGTATTCGATAACATTTATGACACGCATCACTAAGTGTATAAGGGAATATAATATCCCAAGACTCTACTATATATTTAATATTTTAAATATAGTCGATAAATGATATAGGTTTTAATAGAAGAAACACTTATTTAGCTTGATTTATATTCATGTGCATCCATACTTGATAACTTTCTTTACTCACAATAGTGACCATCTTCAATAGCTTGCTTTACACGCAAGATCGAGTTTCACCAAATAACAATGTATTATTAAAATATTATTATTTAATATAATATGATAAAACATAGATGTTATGTTAGTTTTTATGAATAATATTAACTAACTTATGAAAAATTATGGTTTATATAAATATAAAATGTATTCATTCTTTACCAATTACTGAGAAACAAAATTAAGAACAATTAGATAGAAAAAATTAAATTTTATTATTTTCATACATCCAAATGAGTTTTTTCTCAAAAAAATAATTAAAATTAGTGAATTTTTTAATGAAATATATATATCTTATATATCCAATAAAATATTTTTTATATTCATCAATTATGTTTTATATGCATAAGATAAGAACAAACTTTACTTTATAGATAAAAACCTATATTTTTATAAAGGAAAATTTACCACCTTTTAATTGGGATCCCATTTTAAATCTGAATTTTGGAAGTTTAATTGATTTAATATTTCAAAATAAACTCCATATATAAAATATAAACATAATAATTATGTTAGGGAGAATTGATTATATTTTATTGAAACATTTAATTTTTTTAATAGTTAAAAATATATTATTATAGTTCAAAGCATCTTTTTCATCTACATTATTTATATTGCTATATTATATTTTTAATTTCTTTAAAATTCTAATTAGATAATATTTTAATAAATTAGCACAATTTATCTTGTTGGAATAAATTTTACTTTGAAATTGATTATATAAACCTAGAAATAATTCAAATATTTTTACTTTAAAAACCTACATTATCGTCCCTCCTGCGGGATGCATTTTAAATTAATTTCTTCTACTTATATGATTGGAATTTGGAAAAATTGCTTGAATATTTGGAATTATAATAATTATTAATTAATAATTAGACCAATTTTTTTTTGAAAGAAAATATTAGTATGTGTAATTAATATTAATTACAATTATTAAGGAAAAATTAAGCTTAATAAAGGACTAAAAATTCACTTTAAAGGCCCAAATGACCTTGAAACTTGTCCAACATCCATTAGATGGACATAATTATGCCGTGAAACATAAATTCTTTTTTTTTTGGTTTTTTTAAGATTTTCGTAGGTAAAAAATTGGGTACACATAACTTCATTTCAAAAATTCTAAGTGAGTTCTTTTCCCCACTTATAAATGGCCACCATATCTTCACATTCCTCACACCTCCAAAAACACTTAAGAATGGCCAAAAGATTCACATATAGCTTCAAAAACATCCCTCCCCTATACCTTGAATCCCTAGTTTGTGCATAAATCATTCCAAGTATGCCTTTTGGTACAAACAAAAAGTAGTTACCCGATTAAGAGGTTACATCTTCTCTCAAACATTTTAATTTTATTTCCATTCTACAACCCTTCATATATTCATATTATATTCTTGTATAACAACACTGGTATCCTCAATATTGTACATATGTTTTATTCTATGTGTTCTACCTACAATTATACACACTTACATATAATGGGTATCAATCAAACTATTTCTGTGTATGGAAAACAACTTCCTCATGAAATGATGATTGTTTATATTTCCTTCACCAACTTTTATACTTGTCCACTATGATGGAAACTATGATTATATATAATATACATGATATTTATTATCTATTTTTACTTATTTAATTATATTAAAAACATATCTTTACACTTTCCATTTGGTGTAAAAACAATAAAGTCGTTTTTGAAAGTGTGGACAACTACCCCCTCAAAGAAATGTGATTCGTTTATATGATACGTGGAATGTATAAAGAAAGGTCTTAATTAAACATAAGTGGAACAAAAAATCTATATGATATTCATAAAATAATTACCATTCTATAAATATAATATATTTCATTTTATTTATTACCCTTTTACACACATTAATATAGATAATGTCATTCATGGAGGTGTAGACTACCGCCTCCACAATGAGATGTGACTCTTTTTTTACACCACAAGAATTATATATATATAAGTGTATATGACTAAATAATATGTCACTTATAATATAATTATAATTATATAAATAAATAAGTCTCCTTACCTTCTTTATATAACGATCACTGAAAATTGAGATTGTTACTCATGCGTACGTACAGCCAACAGTCTCCATGATTGTAACATTGATTCAATTTTCATAAAAAAATTACTTATTGGTTTTAAAATTGTAATATATGTATAAATATAATAATTATGTAATTATTATTTAATATTTAAGTGTTATATAACAACCCCTTTGATCATAGTTCACCTACTAATGTTTAATTTGACTCATAAACCAAATTTCGAACACCCGACGTAAAATTAATTGATTAATTAGTTGTATACAACATGGTAATAATTGAAATAAAATTAATTATAAGTATGGAAATGGTTATCAAGAAATTATATAATTGACATAATATATTATATAGGAATTTAAAGGAAAGTCACCTAAAATGAAATTCAAGTTAAGGGATTTCATCTCAATTTACATTCCATTGTGACTTATTTGTTGTTACGCACCTAGTTTATTTTAAATAGTGTTTATAATACAATTTTAATTGTTAAATCATGAAACTATTTTTTATCATGATATTATAACTTTCATTTAATGTTATTACTTCATGCGTATTATGAAGCAAATGTTCCTAAGTGGTATATGACACTTTGTAATGTTTATTGATTGTTCTCATCTAGAATGTTTTTAAACGATTATCTTTGTAATCTCACTTCCTTTGGTGATTGTTAACTTTTTCATGAAACTATAATTGTACTATTATTTATCTAATTTCTTATATATGGTGCACATATATCCATTTTTTCTTATAATACCATTTATTTCATTCTTCATGATACTTTTATTTTCAATTTTAATTATTTCATATAAGGGGATTCAAGTTAAAAGTTACCAAGTGGAAAAGAGAATTCATAAACCAATTTCTTTTCATTGGGTTATATTACTTCCTAATTGTATCTAATATTATATTATTATGTGTATAATGAATTTTAATATCTATTTATATATTTCCTCTTCTATATGTGGATTTACAATTGATACACATAATCTACTTATTGATTGATTATCACTACAACATTATAATTTTTCTAGGGTTTAATTTAAAATATCATTTTGTTCAGTATTGTTTATACTTAAATTTCATCATAGGATATTATTTGATCATTATATCGTAAACCCTTTAATTTTATTCTTCTATAGTTATTAATTACCTTTATTAAGTGATAGTACCATGTTTTAACTCTTTGGTACTGAAAATTTTTTATAGAATGATTTTTTATAAAACCAGACATTATTTCTCTCTTTTGTTGGAGAACCTATTTTATTATAAAACTTATTATTTATTAAAAAAACAAAAAAAAGTGTTTTTAAAATTATTTGGTAAATACATTTTTACACTTTTAGTCTTTTAAAAAAAATTTAAAAGGAATTTTCATGTCGTCTTCCATATATGTAATTTTTTTAACCTTTAACTGTGAAAAAGGAATGTTCTTTTAACCTTGCATGACTTGTACCGAATTTCATGCCATCTTTTATTTGAAGATTCCATTGCATGTTTAAAAGATTTTTTTTAAATAAATTATTTTTAAATTGATTTTCAATGAAAAGTTTTTTCAATGTTTTTTCATAATAGAAGGATATTTTCCTCAATAATGTTTCCAAAAGATCTTTTTATTTCTATTCATCATCAACAACAACCCCTTATTTTATTCAACATGGGATATATTTTATTGATACCATCCTTATTCGTACTCTATTAGGTTTGGGGATTATTAGGCCAAGGATAGTATTAAAATTCACTCCCTTGATTTATTTGTTAGTCGCCTTGTAATATTAGATCTCATGTGATCATTGAACAATGAATTTCCCCAAAATTATACATTTCATTTCTCATAGATATTAATATTTCATAAACATTATACTTGTTTACATACAGTGTCTACATTGATAGTTTTTTATTATTTGTGTAAATATTGATAAATTTGTATTATTAATTCAATACAAATATTTGATAAGATTTATTTTTTATTAATTAAATTGATTACTAGATATGAGGAATGATTTGGACATGAAATGAATGTTGGATCCTAGACTTTATATATCTCCTCAATGAATTTATACGTTCTCATGAGATAAAAAAAGTTGTGATAAATAAATGGCTTTCTATGTTTATTTTTAATCTATCAGGAGGATGAATATTGACAATATAGGTTTTCATGTGCTAGATACATGACTTCTAATAATTAAGAATTTCCTTCATTTTGATTCATTATTTGTTATCCATGATATTTTCACATGATAATATCTATATATTAATTTCATTCTCATTTTATTTATTAAATTTCATATGTTTTTAGTTTCTTACATTTCTATATATATTTTTGCTAATCTAGTTATTTGAATGTCATGTGTTTCCAGTTATTACCTTTCTATATTGTTTGTGCACTTCCATTCAAGTTATTGATTACATGGAATGTGTTTTGAGTTATTTACCTTTTTATATTGACTATTCTCGTTAATTAATTATTTATACTACTATAATTTACCCATACTGATCATTTGAGATCACCCATATTATATTTCCTTCCCTTGGAATCTAAGAAGGGTACTATGATAGATATGCAGTAATATACTAGATTGAATAAAGTTAACCTTGATGTTATTTAGTTATTTATAAAAAAAAAATACACTCTAATTAGTGTATTATTTTTTTGTAAAAGACACATGTATATATCTAGTTTACAAAGACTACTAAACTTTGGTTCCTTTTAGATTTGATTCCTTATAATAATACCTGGGTAATTAATAGTAGACACTGGCTACATGCTCTCTAAGGTCGGGTCTCTATAGTATGTATGAAATGGAGGTTTAGTGGAAACCTTGGTAGCTATATTTATGAAAACATAGGTTAGAGAACAAAACCTTATGGTAAAATATGGGAGAATTATAAAATAACATCTTATAATTTTGTTAAGGTAGATATTATGTGGGTCTTCCTCGTAATACAACCATGTGTGGATACTAAATGTTGATGTTGTTCTGGAGCATATGTACCCAGGTGTAAAAACACTAACAAGATGTTCGAATCCTGACTCAAGGTAACCTAGTCCACAAAAATGGGCCATACTGTGCACCTATTTTTACACTCTTAGTAGATATTCTTAGGATAATTCTCATTTTCTTTAACAATCATTATGATGGATTTTAATAGATAATGAAAATTAATATCCTAGGTTAAACCTACATTGTTTTAGATTCAAGATAGGGTATCATTATTTAGAGATCCAAAAAATGATATTAAGGATAAACACTAGACCAAGGAAGTAACTATATAGAAATAAATGGATTAAGTATTTAATTATTAGTATTGCATTAAATTTTTTTTAAATGAATATTTAATAATAATCATTATTTCAAAGATTTGTATTAGATTTATTTTGGAAATTATATTAATATGGTCTTATAAAAGGAAAGCCTATAAGATGAATGATAACCAATCATTCCAGTAAATATGGGGGACTTGAACACATGACTGAAGGACGATAAGGGTTTGATGGAAACTATAGACCTACAGAATTCCTTGGTTAATATTTCATTGTTTTTAGTTGAAAAATTTGATAAATATATATTAATGATAAAAAATTAGTGTAACTTTTATGGTTTAGAAATTAATGTGTTAACCATAATAGTTTTTTATAATAGTTAGAGAAAAATATTTGGACTTTTCACTCTTTTATAGACCCTAATATCATTTAGAAACATATTTTAATGCTTTTGGAATCAAAATTAATTTTTAGATGAATTATAAATCCAATCAAGGAATAACTAAAAAATGAAATTTTATTAATAGAAATATATCATGTAGGTAAATTTCCTTTTATCCTTTGGTTGTAATTGAATTACCCAACGTTAGAAAGATTACTTAAAAATAAAATGTTCTCCTAAAACCTAAATTCATGTTGAACTGATGGACTTCTAAATCAGCAAAGATTTATGGATTTTAGGCAGTCAACTTTCTATTGATTAATCACTTGTTTTTTATTGATGACCTCAATAACTCCCTATAAATATATATGGTTTTACTCTAAGTATGTATCTCTACTTTCCATTGATATTCTTCTACATATATACATACTTATATTTTATTCCATGTGATCTATGTACATCCCATTCTCTCTTTTATAGAGTATGTTTTATGAACCCTTCTCATGATGTGGGATTTAAACATATGAAACATCAAATAATATATTACCAACATCGATTTTAAATTGAGAGGACACAATTTAATTACGATGGGGAGAATGTAACACCTCGAAAATCAAAAGTACAACTTTGTATTACATAACATGTATGATACACATCACCAAGCATATAAGATAATATAATATCTAGACACTCTACTATATATTTTCTATTTTAAATAAATTAAATACATGATATATATTTTAATTCATGAAACATTGAGTTAGATTATGTTACACGCAAGTGCGGCCTTCCTCAATAGCTTATGTTACACCCAAGACCGAGTTTCACCAAATAACAATGTGTTATTAAAATATATTTTTTTAATATAATATGATAAAACTAGAAGTTATGTTAGTGGTAATGAATATTTTTAAATAACTTATGAAAATTTATGTTTTATATTAATATAAAGTGAATTCATTGGTTAACAATTCTTGATAAATGAAAATAAGAACCAATTGGATGTAAAAAAATATTATTATTATTATGCTTCTAAAGGATTTTTGTATTAATAAACATAATTAATTAAAACTAGTGAATTATTTTAATTAAATATATATGTTATATATTCAATAAAATATTTTTTTATATTCATCCATTATGTTTGATATGCATAATATAAGAAGAAAACCTACTTTACACCTATATTTTTATAAAGGAAATTTTTATCACCTTTCAATGCAGAACATATTTTAAATATTAATTTTGACACGTTAATTGATTTAATATGTCAAAATAAACTACATATTTGAAATATAAAAATAAAAATTTAATTTTTTATACTTTTTTGAAACAGTTCATTTTTTATAGTTAAAAATACTAACTTTTTGTTCAAAAATACAATTTCATATAATTTATTTATATGGTTAAATTATATTTTTAATTTGTTTTAATGTTTAATTAGATAATATTTTTATCAATCAATAAAATTTCGGTCATGGGAATCAATTTCACTTTGAAATTTATTATAAAAACACGGAAAAATTTCTGACAATTTTACTTGAAAACCATGTATTGTCGTCCCTCCTACAGGATGTATTTTAAACTTTTTCCTACCACTTCTATTATTAGAATTTGGAAATATGGATTCCACATTTTGAATCATAATAATTTTTAGGTTATAATAATAAAAAATTTCTTTTTTACAAAAAATATTAGTGAAAATAATTGAAATTAATAATTATTATTAAGGTAAATTAAACATAATAAAGGACTAAACCCTTACCTTAAAGGCTCAAATGACCTAGCCACTTTCCTAGAACCTATTGTATGGAAATAATTAGTCCCTGAAACTTACATTATTATGTTTAATTTTATTTTTAAGACTATGTTACCTGATAAAATTGGTATATATATATTCTTTTCAAAAATACAAGTGATTCCTTTTCCTCTCATATAAAAGGCCACCACCTCTCCTCATTCCTCACACCTACCAAACCACATAAGTTAGGAAAATATATTCTCATATAGATTACCAAAATCCCTCCCCTATACCACTAAGCCTCCCTTTGGGAATAAATACTTCCAAGTAATCTTTTTGGTACAAACCAAATGTAGTTATCTGATTAAGAGGTAACGTCTTGTCTCAAGACTTTTAATTTTATATTCATTCTCCAACCCCTCTTGTATTATTATTCTATTATTGTATAACAACACAAGTATCCTCAATATAATAGTATTTTTTATTATATTATTTCTACCCATACTTAAAAACACTTTCATCTAATGGGTAATTAACAAAAAGTTTATGTGTACGACAAACTACTACCACATGAAACAATGATTGTTCATTTTTCCTTTACAAAATTTCACGGTTCAAAATTATAATGAAAAATATATTTATATATATATATGAAATATAAGATATTTATTATTTATTTATAATTCCATAATAATGTTACAACACATATCTTTATTCCTTCCATGTTTTTTAAAAATGATAACATCATTTATGGAAGTGTGGACTACCGCCCCCTCAAAGCGATGTGATCCGTTCACACGATACATGGAATTTATAAATAATGGTTTTAATTAAATATATTTGTAATATATAAAATTTATATTATATTCATGAAATAATTACCTTTATATAAATATAATATATATTATTTTCTTTATTACACTTTCACACACTTTAATAGAGATAATTTCATTTTTGGATATGTGGACTACCGCCTCCTCAACATGATGTGGTTTATTTTTTACATAAATAAAATTATATATATAAGTATATATGGATAAATAATATTATATTTATTATAAAATTATAATTATGGAAATATATAATTCTACTTAACTTGTGTATGTAATGATCATTGGAAAATGGGAATGTTACTCAAGCGTATATACAGCCTACCGTCTCTAGGATTATAACATTTATTCAATTTTTATCAACATAAGTAATTATTGTTTTTAAAATTTTAATTGGTGTCTGAATATAATAATTATTTTAGGATTATTATTCTTGACATGTTATATAATTACCCCTTTGATCATAGTTGACCTACCAATGTTGATTTTGACACATAAACAGCATTTTTTCAAAACATTTGACGTAAAATTAATTGATTATGTTGTTGTATACAACATGGTAATAAGTAAAATAAAATTAATGATAAACATGAAAAATGTTTTCAAAAAAGAGGATAATTAACATATGTCTATTATAAATTAATTTAAAGTATGATCACCAAAAATTAAACACAAATTCTGGGAATGAGTCTCAATTTACATTCCATTGATACTTATTTGTTGTTACGCACATAGTTTATTTTATATGGTGTGTATAATTCCATTTGAAATGTTGTATCATGATACTATTTATTCTCATTATATTATAAATTTCATATAATGTTATTCTTTCATGGTTATTTTGAATTAAATGTTTCCAAGTGTTATGGGACACTTTGGAATGTTTCAATATTATTATCCTCAAGAACATTTTTAAATGATTATTTTTATAATCTCACTTCCTTTTGTGATTGTTAAATTTATCTTGAAAGAATAAATTTATTTTTACCACATAATTACTTTTATATGGTGTAAATACATCCAATTTTTTATATAATATCATTTCTTTCATTATTTAGGATACTTTGAGTTTCAATTTGAATTATTTTATATAAGGGGTTTTGAGTAAAAAGTTACCAAGTTTAAGAGATAATTCATAACCCCATTTATTCTCATTAGGATATATTACTTCCTAATTTTTAGAAATATTATATGATTATTTTTATAATGACTTTGAAAATATATCTTTGTATTTACTCTTATATATGTGAATTTACAATTGATACACATAGTCTACTCATTGATTGATTCTCACTACAACATAATAATCTTTTCAAGGGTTTACATTACAATCTCATTTTATTTGGAATTACTTACAATTTAATTTTTATCAGAGTAAATAATTTGATCATTTTATAATAAACCATTTAATTATATTAACCTCTGGTCATTTATGACCGTTATTAAGTGATAGTACCATCTTTCCACTCTTTGGCACTCAAAATGTTTTATAAAATATTTTTTTTAAACCCTAACTTTATTTGTCTATTTAGTCATAGAACCTACTTTCCTATATAAACCATGATTTATAAAAAAATTAAAATAGATTATGAAATGATTTGCTAATTAAATTTTTACCCTTTTTTATTTTAATTTTTTTCAAAGAAATATTTTTATCACTTTACAAATAAGTAATTTTTCTAACCTTTAACCGTACAAAAAAATATTGTTTTTACCTCATACGTATTGTACATATTTACTTTAAATAATTTCTTTAAATATTCATTTCCATGTTTAAAAAATTTAATGAAAATATTTTAAAAAAATATTTTTAAATAAAAGGATTTTTAAAAGATTTTTTCATTATAAAATGAAATTTTACTCAAGATTTTTTAAAAAGACATTTTTATTTATATTCATCAATGATGAAAATATATTATTTCATACCTCATGGGATATATTTGATTGATACCACACTTATTCTTCTAATGAATGGTTTATGAATGATTTTGAAATTGATAGTATTAGAATTCAATTCCTTGATTTATTCATTAGTCTCCTTGAAATATTCAATCTCCTATGAGCATTGAACATTGAATTTACCATAAATTATTCATTTCATTTATCATGGATATTATTAATTCATAAACTATATACCTCTTTACATATGGTGTCTACTTTGATAATTGTTTGATTATTTAGGGAAATATTGATAAATCTATATTATCTGTTAAATATGGATATTTCATAAGATATATTGTTTATTAATTAAATCGATTACTCGATATGAAGAATGCTTTGGACATGTAATGATGGTTGGAGCCCTGAATTCATATATAGACTCGATTCATTGATAGTTTCTCATGAGAATAATAAGTTTCATAAATGAAACAAGTTTCTATCCATAGTTTTAAACTATCAAGAGGATGGATCTTGACAGTATAGGTTTTAATGTTCATGATACATGACATCCAATAATAAAGTATTTCCTTCATTTTGATTCATTATTTATTATCTATGTGATTTTCACATGATAAAATCTATGGATGAATATCATTATCAGTTTATTAATTAAATGGCATGTGTTTTTAATTTCTTACATTCGCATATTTATTTTTACTTATCTAGTTATTTGAAAGGTATGTGTTTCCAGTTATTACCTTTCCATATTTTTTACACACATCCATTTATTTTATTCATTACATTGAATTTTTGTTTAGTTAATTTCCATTCCATATTGACTTTTCTCATTGATTCATTATTGCTTACACTAAACTTTACTCCTACTAGGAATTTGATCTCACCATTATTATGTTTGCTTCCCTAGGAATCCCATAAGGGTACTATGAATGATATATAGAGATATACAAGATAGAATAAAGGTAACCTTAATGTTATTTATTTATTTATAGATAGGAAAAAATTGTTGTAATTAGTGAATTGTTTTATAATAAAAGGCTCATTTATGTATCTAGTTTATGAATACTACTAAACTCTCATTCCATTTAGATTTTATTACTTGTAATCATTCTAATGTAATTGATAGCAGACATCGGCTCCAGGCCCTCTAGGGTTGGGTCACTACATATTGTACCATTGTTTACCCACAAATCTCTAGGTGGGATTCTATAAGGGCCCAAGTGGGATTATACAATAGCCCAATATTTTATTTTATCTCACGCTATATTAAAATTTATACATTATGATTTTCAAAAAGCCCTATCATGTCCCAAACCCCTATGTAAACTCCAGAGAGATTGCAAAAGAATACCTATATCATAAAAATTTTAAAAAGCGAAACTCCTCCAAGATTTCACTCTACATGAATATATTATCTCTTGATTACAATAATACCTAATAGTTAATGTCATTAAAAATATAAAACTTTGATCTTCATGATATTTTATCCTTTACACAATATATAACCTTTATCTTTGACTATTTTTACTTTAATAAAAATATAATTTTAAACTATATTAATAATGATATTTTAATATCCATAAATACCAAGGGAATAAAACTTAAATAGGGAATCTAATATAAAATTAAATGAATGAAAATAATTACATATAACTGGATAATATTTTATAAAAAAATAATATAAATTTTTAATAAATAATAACACATTGAAAAATGTTTTCATACTGTAATTATTCTCTAAAAGTGCATCAAAATGATATAAGGTAATTTTTATTATCTCATATTTTTTTATTTGAGTTCCTCGTTATTTATTTTTATTAATATATGTTTTTTATAAATCATTTTGTGAATGAATATAATATAATATTCTATTTCATTCTAGGGATTTTCATGCCTTTTACTATTAACTTATTGATTCATTCTTACATTAAAAATAGAAAAATATACACAAAAGTTTATGCCTTTTTTTAATATTCAATGGGATATTTTTATTACCCTTAACATATTTCAAGAAATGTCCTAAGTTGACCAAGCCCCCTAAACCTCGACCCTGAGCCAAATCAAAATTTTACTTGGCGCTTGGAGAAAACTTATGACAGTTTTCAGATAAATAATAAACTACAATAATAAACATATTCCTAGGGGAATTATTTATCAACACAACTGACATGATAATAACATCCTTAAACATTAATAAATTGGGGGAAACCATGTATTTAAATGTATAAAATACTATATACAACTATTCAAATTTGATCAAACTAAAAATAAAAAAACACAACAATAACTAAAAGAATAGAACAACCAATCTATCCTTTACTAATATCCACTAACCATGGTAGACTACCAATCTAAACCATTATGCTCAAAATCGATTACATATAACTCAATGAATAATAAAAACATTTTTATTTGTACCAATTTTTATATATAGGGGTGAGAATGGAAACATAGTTTAATTTACTTAATTGATTCCCATGAACCCAGTCAATATGAAAACCAAGAAACTCATATGTGTTATATGTAAATATCCACAAGTTATTCCATTTTATATAATAAAATCAAATATATCTATCAAAATCATTAAAAAAATGTAAAGCCATTATCCAAACATGTCGTAACTCTAACATTATCTAATCATTTAACTCTCAATCCCATTAGTACTTATTAAGATTTATAGAATCATAAAACCATACATAAAAACCATTTAGCCAGCACAAGAGCCTCAGTCTAGTTGGTAAGGACTCAGAAAGTGAATCCAAGAGACATGAGATCAAAACTGGGTAGTGACATAATTTTCGGGTACTGTAGCAATACTATAGCGGTAATGTTGCATTATTATAGTAGTTATTGTAGTAGACATTTTTTGGCACAATCACAACCAGAACTATTAATCTATTTAGGATTTTAGGCCACCGGTTTAGGCCTTAGGTCCTTTAAGTCCTTCATTCCACCCATGGCCTTTGGGACAGTAAGACATTGGAGCCACCTCATGGCCATCAGACCACCTCAAGGCCTTTTGGCCACCTGAAATTGTGCTTAAATGATAAAACAGACTATACAAGGAGAAGACTCTAGATGGGGATTTAGAGCAGGTGCATTCACCAGAGTAGAAGTTAAGTTAATTTTTCAGAAAGATAGGGTATGTAATTTCCATCCAGACTAGCCTATGATTGAATGGGAAGACTTTATGAACAAGACATGAAAATGTGGAGAGCTGATATCGTGATGAAGAAGCTGGGAAGGAGCAGTTCCAAGTGTAGTCTTTTTATTTCCAAAGACCAACGGGTCATGTAATCTCTAAGCCTATGGGCGTTGAAAGGGTCCCCCCCCCCATCCCGTGAAAGGGGGTTTTCAAAAATCAATAAAAACAAGGACTTCATCTCATTTTGGAAAAACCATTTAGGTAATATTTACCCACACCTTACCAATAAATCCCCCACACTTAACCAAGAATCCATGAACTATCCTTTTCTAACAAAAAAAGACTTATACCTCACACTTGAGGTATTCCCAAAGAATATGTAAATGTACAATAAAATTCCATGCCACACATTCAAACCATTTCAAAAAAATTCACACAGTAATATTTCATATAATTTATGAGCAAACAAAAAAAAATCTTCGTCATAATCACATATCTATTAATTAGTTATTTTTTAGGAAAACACTCACACACATGAAATTACACATTTCTCTCCCATAGGATTCACTTACACTAAAAAAAGTTTCATTATGTATAAAACTACAATATTAATGAATTTAAAAAAATGAAATCATTTTTTAGATATCCAACATAAAATCCAATTCATTTTATCAGACAATAGTGTGTAGTAGATGTCACCTAACTAGTACTTATTTATTTAATTCATTTTTATTCCTCCCAATAATTATAATCCCTATAAGATACCATACTAGTAAAATGTTCCAAATTTTATAAGAAAAATTTATAGAGAGTCACCTAAATTTTATAAAAACCATGAAATTATCATTCCATCTCTAGTTATGGTTCCAATAATAATGAAATGAAAAAAACATAAAGATGAGATAGTCATAAGTGACATACCTTCAATTTTTTATCCAACCACCACAAAAAAATAGAGTGGAGATACAAAAAAATAAATTATCCAAAAATAACCCCAACTCATCTATATCCCAATATTATATAAAAAAGATGATAAATAAGTGTGTTATATAGAATTTTGGGTAAAAATAAAACATCTAAAAGTCATTTTATGTAGTCACATTATAACACCCTGAGTTTTTGTGAACCTTTTTTTGAATAAATTAAATTTCCTTTATTTATTTAATTTTATGATACATAAAGTTAAACTTTAATTATTTTCAACACAAATTTAATATTTCACTATATGAAAAATTTCTTTAGCTTGTGTTACACGCAACATTGAATTTTTACGAAACAACATTTTATTATTAGAATTATTAAAACAAGGCATTTATAACCTAGCCATTAAAATTAGTAATATGAGAAGTAATAAATAATTTTTAAATATTATTTAAAATATTTCTATATAATGGAAACATATTAAAATAAAATACATAATTATTGGTAAAGTCATTATATATATGAAAATACTATTTTCTCCAAAAAAACTATTTTTTATATAATTTTATGAATAATAAATAAATTAATTTTTGAAAATTTTATAAATTTAATTTTATAAAATGAGATTAAGTTTTAAATCTATAATTTCAAAATTATCCTAGGGTTTATATTTGATATTTTTCTGAAATATTTCATTTTTAAATGAATAGTGATAAATAACGAATTTTAATTGAAAACTGATATTTGTTTAATTTATATATATGGAAAAATTATATTTTCATTTTATATTACAGTATTATTGGATCCATTATACATAAATTTATATAATTTAATTTTTTTAACCAATTCCACATTGAAATTTGATATTAAAAAATTTCAATCTTTTGAACTTTTTCACTTTAAAAACTCATCGTCTCATCCTATAAGCGGGAGTAATTTTAAACTAATTTATTACACTTGTATTATTATAATTTTTGAAAATGGACTCTTAGTATGGAATAATTATAATTTATTATTTCTAATAAGGTATTTTTTTTAAAAAAAAAATTGAAATAAATTAAATTTAATTACAACGATTAAGGTAAAAACTAGATGACATAATTATTATAATTTTAACATAAGGTGTAAAAATGACACTAAACATCTTAAAAACCAATTTAATGGAAATATTTGTAAATTTAACCCTATTTTATATAAAATTTACCTTTATTTTAGGGACATTATTTAGGGGATACCTCTCAATATTATTTACCTTTTTATATTTACAAGAATGTCACTCCTCCGCCACTATAAAAGTGCACTCAACCCCTCACTTATTCACACCTATAATGAAATTTATCTCCTAAAAACCATGAAAAAAATCCTCCTAACATCCATAATCTCAACATATAATCCTTAATTTTTTCATAAAGAATACTAATGTGGTCCTTTAGTGCAAACCAAAGGGATTTACCCAAAAAGAGGTAAAGTTTTGAATGAGAACTTTTCTTTTATTTATTCCTCCACCAATTCAATTTTTATTATATTGATATTATGTAATAACCTCAGTATCCTAAATATATTATATCTTTCTAAGTTAAGGTTGTTACCTACACCTTCACACACTTCCATCAAATTGGATACACAATCATCATTCGTGTGTACGGCAGACTACCACCTCATGAATCAATATCCTTCGTTATTCCATTAAAACCTCTAAAGGTTGGTGATAATGATGTAATTAATATTTATATATTATATTTATGATATTTTTATTCCTTAATTATTATTTAATTATTATATAACACATACCTCCATTATTTCCATTTTGTGGGAATACGATAACATTATTTGTGGACTAGTAGAGTACTGCCTCCTAAAAGCGATATGATTTGTTCTCGCTTTACAAGAAATTTATTAAATATGGGTTTATTAAAAATATGAAAAAATAATTAAATATTAATTATGATATAACATTATATATATGATATAATTTTCTTTCTTTAAATATGATAAAAAAGGGAAACATTTTTCATGCGCACGAACGACCAACCATCTCTATGAAAGGTGTATTTTATTACCTATTTCTATATATTATAGATTATTTTAAATATGTATATAATGAGTAAATATAATATTTATATCATTTTTTATATTCTATAAACAATTAAATCATTATCTAAGTAGGGTTAAACATAATAACTCAAAACATATACAAACAATAAATCAGTTATTACCTAAAACAAACCATTAACATCGAATTATTAATAAATGGGTAATATAAATTCATAAGTAAATCATATATGGTATTAAAAAATTGAATATGGTTCTTTAATATATTTATAATAAACTTATTTTTATTATACATGTTTTATTAATGCGTACGACGAGACATAAGACATAAGGTAATGAGATTTCTAGACACACTTTTATTTCTACGAGAGTTATGACTTATTCACCACTCATTTATTTTTTGTCATTTATATAATTCACATAAATTTATTATATGATTATTATACATTAATTTATGGTTATTTACTTATCCATTTTATGACCTTTATTTCTTGGGGTTTATGGTTTAAAATTTTCCAAATTAGTTAGGTAATTTTGTCTCAATTTTTCTTCTTTGAGACACATGTTATGTTATTCACCTATATTATTTTACAAGGTTTATACATTACCATTGGAAATTTTGTATCATAAATATACTTATTTTCCTTATATTTTAATATTATGTTAAATCCATTCCTTCATGGGGATTATTATTCAATGTTACTAAAGTGGTAAGAGTCTATTACTACAATCTCATTATTATTAGGATTTTTTACTATTATTCTTCCATTGATGAAATATTATGATCCATATATCATGAACTCCCATAAATTTTTTTCTTCTCTAGTTATTAATTGTATCTTCATAAATTGGAACCATTTTTACATAATTTGGTACTTAATTTGATATATAAGTTTTTTTACAAATCCTACCTTATTTCTCTCTTTAGTATGAAATACCTTCCCTCCCAAACCAGGATTTATAAAAATGTTGTTGAAAAAGTTATTCCATGATTTTTAAAATTATTTTTTTCCAATTTTATAAATTTTTTGAAAAAAATTAAAAGGAGTCTTCTATTAATCATTTAATCAATTATCTTTTATCTCCTCTCATAAATATGAAAGGAATCTTTGTTTCTATGTATACATCATATATGGAATTCTTTGTTGTCATAAAAAATCCATTAGTTGAAGACTACCTTATGAGTTCTCATGGAATTTTTCAATTAATTGTTTTAAAAAAAATTCTATGATTAATTTATATGTTTTCAAATAAATTTTCAATGAAAAGTATTTTAAAAATGTTATATGTTTTAGAAATAATTTTTCAAAGAAGAAAGGATATTTTACTCAAGAAATATTTTTAAAATATTTCTTGAAATTAGTTTCTATATAAGATGAAGTAAATTGATGTTACATTTGTATAATTAGGGTTATGATATAAGGATATGATTATTATTATTTCCTTGAATTTTTATGCTTTTGATGACATGTTTTTCTTAAAACCTTATTATCATCCATGGGTTACACCATGAAAAATGTTTTTGAAACCCATTTATTTTCACAGGTTATTCTATAATGAAATAATTATGAATATTATACCTTTTCCACAATTTATGATATGATGAAATGAATAAAATTACCATTTTTTCATTTCATGGGTTATGATATGATGATTATTTATCATATTGTGGCACACATATGTATGATTTCATCATGAGATGGGTGAGATCTATATCTCCCTCTAATGCATTGGGTAAACATTTATATCTCATTAGACAGGCATTGATAGAATATGTGGTGAACTTGGTTCATTAAAGAAATTTTTTTCTAAGATGGTATTGGGAGTGAACCTTGACAACTAATATGGTTTGAGGAGTGAACCTATTACACTAATATTTCTTTGACAGTAATCCTTGAATAATATGAAAATCATTTTATATATTTGTACGTATACCACAATTCCATTTCTTATTCCTATGTTATTCTTTCATAACATAGGCCCTTGATTCCCTTAAATTCATGTATTATGAACTACCAATCGTTATTCGATGATTCTTTTTTATGATATTTTATATATAGGGTATGATCTAATAATGTTATGATGTTGTTCTCATACCCTTATTCTCATGATTATACTTACATATATACCTTGTATACCCTTACTAAGAATCTGACCTCACCCTCTGTTATGTTTCTTTTCCCTGGGTTATGAAGATCTGTATTATGTATGATGTGTCTAAAAGGGGTTCTAGTTACAAAGAACATAATGGGAGATTATGTAGCTCACTTATGGACCAGTGTTTTTGTTTCCATGTTTCCAGTAGAACTAAACTAATACGGTCTTTAGGTGTATATTTGTGTAATGTATTAAGTATTATGTAAAAATATTGTAATTTATATATTTGAGAAGTAAGGGGCGTTATACACATAATACATCCACATGGTTGGCCTGTCCATACATTGGACCATAAACCTTGCACTATCTTCCTCTACAAGGATGCATGGTTGGTTGAATGATTCACCTAGGCTATGAACGTAACCATTTTATATGAACTACATTAAGATTGTTCATAATTTTCACCCAACACCACTTTCTGACATCCCCAACCACTTACTATATTCCATGTATATTTTCCCCTAGACAAAATAAACATTATATGGACACGAATTCTTCCGAAAATAATTCAATCAACCATAGATGTTATTTTTATCTATAATTCAAAAACCCATCTCTTCAATTCTGTACCCCTTTAATCTTTTTCGACCATAAAAACTAGCTACATGTCAACCCATTAAACTAACACCAAAATGGTAGGTATGAAACTCTTCCCAACATCATGCTTTTATACTTAAAAAGCTATCACATAAAGAGATAAGGAAATAATAATTTATAAATAATAATAGCCATATATGTCCTCTCCATAATAAATTTTTAATACACATTAACTAGGAATACCCAACAGTATACACCCATAACTTTGTTCATTGAAACAAATATAGAAAAGGGAAAATTTTCATTACACCTAATAGTGATCCCACTCTATATTTACCTCAAGATACATCATCATCGTATCAAAGCACTGTACTAGATAACTATGAGAAAAATTCCCACAAAAATTTGATATATCACTAAACTTATAAATCGACTAAAATTGTGATTCCAGTTTAATAATTTTACACTAAATAAAAAACATGTTTTCAAACTATGGTATTATTTTACATTAAAATAATTTTTTTCTAAAAAAATATATTTCATCCTTAATTGGATATAAAAAATCACTTTAGAACCAATAAAAACAAATCCAATTTATTTCATTAATATTCATCTTAAAACATTCATTTCATGAAATTATTCCAAAATAAAATTTTTACCTAATCCATTTAGAATTTAAATTTAAAGTCCAAACCACATCGACCTAGTTATTTCCAGCATTTTTTTAAACAATCTGAAAAATTCTATTTTTGAAATAAAATTTTTAGAATTTGTGCACCAATATCATCTTCTATAGTTAAAAATATTTAACCAAAACCATTTTAATATGAAACAATTATTATTTTCTGTATGGGTTTTTTGAAAATAAACAAATATAAAAACATTGAACAATTTTTAGGGGTCTTAATTCCTCCAAGGACCTTTATTTAGCTATAAAAGGGTTTATAAATCAAATATAAGTTGAAATGAAAATTATACCATGGTCACATGGATTATTTTCATAGTCTTATGAATAATGTGATCAACCATGTATAGTCTACATGATTTATTTTCCCTTACTTTCACGGTTCACCCAGACTAAACACCAGATCATGTGCAATTACTAAAACTCATACTTGGGATTTAATCACTATAATTGAATTTAATTTAAACCATTTTCATTCCAAACTATCCCAATAAGTATTTAATTCAAAAATATACTTAATTAGGGTTTTTTTATGTTTTAAATTAATCTATAGTTAACCCTATTAACCATACTTCTAGTCTTTTCATCATAAGATATTCATTTGCTGAATGTGACCAAGTACCTTACTAAATAACTAATTAATCATTTAATATGTCTAAAACAATTTCTCTTATACTATAAAATATATAGAAAATGTTTAATTATACTCAAACAAATCTCATGTTCCAATGGTTCATAATTCACATTTCATTATCTAATCCCCAAACTCGAGGATCTAAAATGATCCAAATTTATATCACTCACTAATAAATTAAATACACTACCATGATTCCTTGATATGGTTAAAAATAAATAAACACAATCCTTCTCTAAATAATGTTTTGAAATAATCCAAAACACCAATATACAAGCATACAACTAATAAATACAAAACACTCCATAACCATGCTAACTCTTATTTTTATTATAGCACTAAAACAATCCCATAGTGTATCATATCTTTCATCCCACACACTCTTAATAATCCAACTACTCATGACTTCAAAATAAATTGGTGTTTTATAGTATCTATATCTATAAACATGAAAACCAACATAATTCTGGAAATCAGTAACATATTCCCACTCAATACTACCAATTTTCATAATTCAAACCAAACTATACTACCACCATACCTTGAAAACCAAGGAAAAATAAATTAACCTATATATAAATATTATGTCAAAAAATAAAAAAATAAACAATAAGGAAACCAATTCATATCCTATAAAATTTAATATATATATATTAATATATTAATATCAGACTTGCATAAACCTTCCCCAATGGTAGCCACAAATATATTACACAATTACACAACAATTATGATAATATATTTTATTAAGAAATAAATAATCCAAACGTAGGCCATTTCCTACCAAATAACCCCCTCCATATCCCTGGATCAATCAAGTATAAGTAGTATGGCAGAATCCAAACCCTATACATATTTCTTTTATTCTCTAAAATATTTTAGTGATTTAACCTACGTGTTAGAAAATAAATACACACATAGAAATTATTGGTTTGTGTTTATTTTAAAATATGATAAAGGATGTTTCCTATTAAGTTGAAGATGTTTTCAAAAAGAAGTTCTTGAGAGACATGTTAAAATTTGTTAAGTACATCTTCACCAAGCGTTTTACCATGTCGTGGAAAAATAATCCATGTCGTATTGAATTTTTTTTATGGGTGGGGTTCATGAAAAAACCTTAAATATTGGGTTTTTTGATATGGGTGGTCATCAATGATAAGTGTCAACATCCTTTATGAGCAGGTTGATAGTTATAGTGAGTATAAAATAGCCAATTGAAATAAACCAGACCATTTTTATTAGGTGTTGTGGAATGGATAACCAATTTTAATACATGGATATTCCTACTATGTATGTGGAGTAGGTCATATTTAATTTTGTTTCCATTTATAAATCAGGAGGAGTCCCACAAATCTCATGGTTTATAGGAAGTCTTCTATGAAAATTGATTTACAAGAGAAGGATGTAGGCATGGTCATTAATGTGTTGTGGTAAAGTGGTAAAGGTTCTGTCAATACACCATATCATAATATATTTCAACCTTTGACTCATAATATCTTAAGAATATTCATTGATATAATCAAGTATTTTATGGTTGTTATAACCAATTTTTGATGGGTAGGGTTATTTCAATATTGAAATCCTTAACTTCATGAATAAAATGTATAGAGAAGATAAAAATTGTATAGAATATTTAAGAGGTTATTTTTTAGTTTTTAAGGTATTATAAAGTATAGAGTGAGAGTTAATAGAGGTTATAAATCTATTTTAGAAAGTATAAGTCAAATACGATAGAGATCCATGAGTTATAATATCTCACAGCAATCTCCACACAATTTTGTTTAAGAAGAAGAACCAATTATAGTGAATATTCTTACTAAAATTATTTCAAAATGAAGATTTCATCATTAATAGTAGTTAGTTACTTGGTTCTTAATAGTAGTGAGCTTTATAAATGTTCATGGTAGTGAACTAGGAGAGTTAGTGAGATCTCTCAATGATTATGAAAGTTGAGGTATTGTGATTTTATTGTGATTTGTGTACAGGCACGTTGATGTGCATGATTCTTAGATGCAGCCTAGTGTGGATCAGCCAAATAGAATAATTTGTGCCATTTACTAATTTATTCTCTCTAGATAGAAATAAATGTATTGATTTTAGTGTTCCTTGAGTTTAAATAACAAGATCAACAAAACAAGGATTATACAATAATACCCTAATTTATTCCCCATGGTATATTCCTTGATATAGGACCATCAAGTGGTATCAAAGTGTTGTTTTGGGGGGGGAGCATTTATCTCTCTATAAAAATCATGGATAAAGTTTTTCAAAAAAAATGAATTTATATCATTAAAGGAAATAATTTTCAATTATAAAATAGTTATATACAACACTAATTCGGATGTTTGTGAAAGGATTTTTATGTGGATATCATGTATTGTATTTATTTTAGAATATATAGTTGATATTTGTCAAATAATTATCATATATAATTGTATGTGGATGAAAATTAAATTAATTTCTTAATAAGAATTCTGGATAACCCCATTTACATAGAGGTAATATATTGAAAATCTATCATGTTATATGGGCAATTTTTTAATATTTATAAATAAGATTCAAAATATTGTGGGGCCAAGGTTCAAGTTTTATTGAATAAATATAAAAACCTGATAATGAGTGCAAGGGATTCATTCAATGCATCTTTTTATCAAATACATTATCTTGTTTAAAACATTCATAGACTTAGTAAAGATCTCAAAGATGGTAATATTTTAAATAAAATCATGAGAATACTTCCTCCTTTGTTCGTTGATAAGGTGTTAATTGTAGTAGATAAATACTCAAATTAAATATCTTTGGATAGATTATATATAACTTTCATTTCATATGAGATGAGGAATAAATAAAACGAGTCCAAGGTGAAGGAAAATTCTCATTATATGGAATTTAAATCTATGAAGAAACTCACGATGATGGATGTTTTAGAAGAATAATAAGAAATAGTTGAGATAATGTCCTTTATTTACTCTAGTATTAAAATAGGAAAAGGAAAATTTAATGTAATCTTAAAATTTTCTATTTCAAATGAAAAAAATATATACAAATTATAGCTAAATACCCTATTAAATATAAAAATAATGATGATGAAGAGTTGAATAGCACCGCAACTATTTTCAAAATAAAATTGATTTCACAAGAATATTTAAACTCAGATGAAATTGATGACGAATGTGTTCAAGATTTCAATGATCTTGATGAAGATCATCTAGTATCTATTACACAAAAAAATTATAGTGATGCTAAAAATTAAATTTTTGGTAGATTTCATATTCTCGTTAAACTAGGTCCAAACCTTGAAGAAATTTATTTTTGTAGGGCCAAGACAAAGAAGGTTATTGAAGTTGTTCAGTAATCTATACTATATATAAAAAAAGAGGAATAAATTTCTGAATTAATATATAAAATTCAAGAAAATAATGGTTTTAAATTAATTAATAGATTTTGAGTTGAAACTGAAAGATGACGATTAATCATGAATCATCTATTCTTGAAGAATACACTAGAAACTAGAGTGTAAGGATCTAGAGAGACTTATTGTTCCTAGTATAGAACCAATTTTATTAAATAATATTTCTCTGATCATGTCTAGAATGATGTTTTAACAATTCAATAAGGAATGTATTCCAAACCCAAAAGTACAATGATTCAAATATAATGGGAATCTAATATAGTTAATGATTTCTTGGAGAAGATATCCATGGTTGGTGATAAAACTCAAACACTAAATAAATGATGGAAATTGTCAATTTATAATACTCAAGGTACTTTTGAGAAGTAAATTTTAAGAAGGCGATGCTAAGAGTTATATGTTTTTATCATGAAATTTGATACACACCCAATATGTGTGTTCTATTACTAAGAGATTAATTAGAGAATGAGCATCGCAAAAATTGGAATGAAATAATTATACGTTTTTCTATAATCATAATATTTATTTTCTATATTGTAAATGATATTAGAATAAATACATCTATTATGCATTAAGATTAAATCAGATGGTGTCAAAGAATCTTTAAAGGGTGGAAAACAAGATTTTAAAACAATATCTAACATAATAAAAATAAAAAAATAGATTCTCATTTTTGTGAAATGAATAATCATCATTTAATCAATTTTTTCATAATCAAAAATTTTGAATGGTAGTCTTGGTTAAATAAAAGAAATTACTATAAGGATAATATAGTTGAGATTGGTTTGAGAGTAATGGAAAATTTATGTTTATGGATTTTTTATATAGAATTTAAATTTCAATAAACTTAAATAAAGACCTTGTCATTGGAATCAAATATAATAAATATGATTTTTTCCATTATAGAAATCATGAGGGTCTAAAGATCATTGTATCTGAAAACCAAATATTTGAGAAAAAGATCTATGGAAAATAGATTTTCTCTTGGTTGAAATCCTCAGTCAATATTTTCTTAGTTTTTTGTCAGTTATGTGAATTTGGGCACGTATTGGATTTCAATGAGAATGTGTACATAGTTATATAATGAGATGGTTTTTTCATTATATAATAAATAAAAAAGTGAATCTTTACCTTTTTGTTATGTTAATTGGTTTATGATTTCCATAAAAGATGAAAATGGACTATGGAATAAATAGATTAGACACTTGACCCAAAAATACTTGAAAAATATTGACATGTATAATGCATCTCAAGATATCCTAAAGCCTACATATAATCACACTCACACATGTGATTATTTATAAAAGGGGAATATAATTCAAAATTCCTACAGGACAAAAATTGTATGTCCTTAATACTTCTTTATATAATTATTGTGGATGTATGTGAGTTGATTACACCTAAATACATGGATAGATAAAGTTTTATATCCTATTTTTAATGATTTTAGTATAATGGAAATTATTATGGTTATAGATCACAAATATAAGGTGTTTAAAAATATTACATGACATTAGGCTTTGGATAAAAATATGATAGGTGTTAATATTTAGAATATCTATATTGATAATGTTATTTTATTTACTAGACACTAGGGGGAAGAATTTATAGAAAATCATGGAATTCATCATCAATTTTCATCCCTAAGAATCCCCAGAAAATGATGTTATTTGTAGAAAACATCATATTATCAAAAATATGGGTCAAACAGTGCTTATTGATAATGTATTACTAGGGAGATATTGGAAATTTGTAGTTCAAACAATGGTATATATCTCCAAAATAGATATCTGTGGAGAAAGGACTCAAGGTGTACCAAATGAATTTCAAAACATCCTTTTTATATGTGATCCTTAAAGTGGGAGTTTACATTGAGAAACTAGATGGATTTATCATTTATAATGATGAGAATAAATTATTCCATCTTAATAAGGACTTGTATAGGCCAAATTAATCACTAAGAGGCTGTTACTTAAGGCTGGACCAATATCTAGAGAAGCCTATATTTCAAAGGGGAGGCATTGATCACAACTTATATATCGAAAAATAAAATAACTAGTGGATGATAGTTCTTGTGTATGTAGATGATATTATATTCAGAATCTCATATGATATATAGTGAAATATGTTTTTATATCTTATGAGGTGTGAATTTTAGATTTCTCTTATTAGTGAATTTTTATTTTTCCTTAGCTTATAAATAATTCAAAGAAATGATTGGATCATTATATTTCAAAATATATTTTCTAAGGAAGTGATATAAAAATATATATAGATAGTTCGACACTGATATAAACTCTGGTTGATACCCAAAAAAATTATCAAAATATGAATATGGAAAAGTGATTTTTGTCATACATTATAGAAAATTATTGGTAGTTTACTCTACTTTACTTCCACTCAACTTGATATTGTTTTTTCCACATGTCATGTCACACAATATCAAAGTTATTCCATGTAAATTAATATTATATATGAGAAAATAATTCTATTATATATCAATAATAATATGTAATATATGTTGTTCTAATATATTAATTTACAAAATGTAGTTTTTGGAATAATTTAATGAGGATTAGGTTGGTTCAGTTGAAGACCAAAAATTATCATCTTGTGGTATATTATATATTTGTAATTATTTAATTTCATGGTTTAGAAATAAAAATGACTATATATAGTTAATAATCAAAGATATTTAGTATATTTAATAAAATAAAGAAGTCACTCAATTTATTTGGATGAAACAATAGCTTGAATCCATTGTCATCGATGTTAGATCTCTTTTTTGATCATGTGTGGAAACTAGTGTTCTATAAACCATATAAAAAATATAATACATAATTCAATAACAAATAACATTTATATTAACTATTATTTAATAATGTTTATGGTTGATAATTTGTTTTAAAAAATGAAGTATGTGTCAACTTAAGAAAAAATTATGGAAATAATGACAACAGTAGTACCTAAGGTGGAATTTGAAAAGAATCAGTTGGCCCTTGGATTATAACTAAATCCATATATCTAAATGGAACATGAAGATCCCCCAATAATCATAGGGATTTTATCTTTATATAATGGTGTGAAACTCTGTTAAAATTAGTCATTATATTTTGAACCCCCATATATAACCTTTTAGAGAAGTGATCTCTTTGGGTTCGTTGACAAAGGGGGAGAGATGTATTCAAGTGGTTCATATTTCCTTAAAATGGAGAAGTGTTTCATGTTGAATATGTTATAGAAGGAATTCATAATGTTATGTGATCATGATAATATTTTCATTCAAATATTTTTTCTTACACCGTGCATGGATCGTGTGGGATTGGATTTGGTGATTAGTAAATCATTGATGCATGAATCTAAAAGTTGAATATTTAAGATGTTTTATTTACTTGTATTTCATGTATGTTGTTATGTTTGGTAATTATAAAAAAAATAAAAATTGATAACTTTTTATTAAAAAACACCCACTTTTTCCTTTTAGGGTTGGGTTTGTTGACACATATAATGAAGGATGTTTCCCCATAAGTTGAAGTTGTTTTCACTGAGGATTTTTTAAGAGTCTTTTTCAAATCAGTGAAGCAGGTCTTCACCAAGGATTTGACGATGTCATAGTTAATTCTTCCAATCCATGTTGATATTTTTTATAGATGGATTTGGTGATCACCCTAGGACTTTATGGTATTTTGATATGGGATTTCATCTATGAAAAATGGAAAATTACTCTACATTCATTTTGACAGTCGTAGTGAGTAAAAAACAATAAAAATAAATCATTCTATTTCATTTGGAGTTGTTGAATGATATTCTACTTCTAATGCATGGATAGTCACATTATAGGTATGGAGAAGTTCATGGTAAATTTAGCTTCTATCTATAAAGAATGGGGTGTCTCTCTATAGGCATGTTAAGTCCATGGTTTAGAATAAGTATTCATATAAAAAATGATTTAAATGAGATGGATATAGGCATGTTTCTTAATGAGTTGAGGAAAATGAGAAAGGATCTAACACCATTCCGTGTCTCAATCCATTTCAGTGTTTGACTCGTAAGATCTTTAAATTACATGTGGTAACAATTTGGGATTTTATGGATGTTGTAACCACTATTTGATGGGTAGTTTTTGGTCGGTTTTGAAGGCCTTAGTTTCATGTATTAAATGTATAGAGAAGATGTAAATTGGATATAATATTTAATAGGATCCTTTTTTGGGATAATGGGAGTGAAAAATAGAGAGGGAGTTAAGAGAGGCTAAATATATATACTGAAAATGAGAAGTTGAATAAGAGGGATATCTAGGAGTTCTAAAATCTCATTATATGTTCAACACAACAATACTGAAGATAAAACACCATATATAGTGAATATTTATATCATTATTATTTGAAGAAGAATATTACATATTGAAGAACAATGATTTCCTTGGTGTAGGAGATAATTGATCTTTCCAAACATTCATGGTAGTTAACCAGGAGGGTCAATTAGACCACTTAAAACATCTAAATATTGAATTGGTGATATTTTATTGTGATTTTGAGCACATGTACAATGTCATTAATTCTCCTTGTATACTTCCCAATATGCATTAACCATGTAAAATAAACTATCTTATTTTCTAATTTATTATCTCTAAAGATAAATAAAATAATATATTTAAGTGTTCCTAGAGTTAATAGAACAATATTTAAAAATAAATATCATACAAAAATTCACTAATTCACATGCCCCCACTTAGTATATATTCATTAATAAAAGACCAATACTACTCTAAACTATTCACACAATCAATCAAATTCCTAAAGAGTATGATGATAATGAACTAAAACCAATGTAGCCTCATAGTTCATGATCTTTGAGTTCTAACCACTACATATTAAGTAATCCCTCTATAGTGTATCTCACTATACAACTCCATACAGCCATGGGGTTATATCAACAAAAGGATAAAGTTGGGTAACAGTTTTTAACACCATATATGAGGTTGTGTCACTTAAAGGATAATTATTGGTTTTATACTCCTTTATATATATAAAATATATATTAACTAACAAAAAATATTTGTAGTTCATATTCATATCTTAACTCCCCCCTCCATCGCAACTATGATGGAATCATAGAACAAGGATAAAAAAGAATACAAGGATCAAGGACACTACCCTAGACCATTATACCCACTATAAAATAATATTATATTTATAACCAAGGAATCACCATAAAATGTAACTTCAAACTATGTACAAATAAATGGTAATCAATAGTGACCATCATCATTGAAAAACTACCTTTTTGACAAATCAAAATTTTCCAACACTATTTTACCAATATCAAATATGAAACTTTTAAAATGAAAATAAAACATTGGAAATTTACCATTTTAAAGTCGTCAACTACATTAAAACATATCAATTTTAGATCAACCCATTCCATGGGTTTTCACTAAAACCACAAACTTTGAAACCATAAAACCACATATCAAGTACACTGATTACAGAAATCCATTAACATAAAATAAATGTTTTAAAAAATAAATTAAATCAAAACTATGTTTTTACACATGTTTCACCCAAATCATCAAGAATTAAACATATAATTTAATGTTTTATAAAATACTTAAATAATTATAAATCCCATAATTAAAATATTTAAATCTCAACATTTATATTTTTTCAAACTTTATCCAAATGAGAAGAACTATCAAAAATAAAATTTTCATTGTTTAAATTTCATGTATCATAGAAATACTTTAAAACAACCATGGTCAAAAAACATATTTTTTCACACCCATATTTTTGTTTCCATCTTTTTCTCTAGTCTATTTTTGGATCTCGGTTCTTCTATCAAGTTCCAAGTGTGACGGGTTTGAAATTTTGTGATGTTAATTTTTTATCTTTGGTACCAATGATATTCCTTAGTTTTCTCCAGAATATTTTGGTGAAAAAATGTCTTTTTTTTGGGTTTCTAGCATGAGGTGCATAGTTGGTGAGCAGTTTTTCAAACCGTGCTCCCTTATCCAAGAAACCATGCAGTCGATGGCCATTTTTTGGATAGTGGATTACAACATAATTAGAACACTATTTGTAAAATATGTAGGAATGTCAGGTGGTATGTAATGTTTGGATAGTAAGGGTTTCATGGTTTTCACATAGTTTTCCAAACCATGAGGAAAACCGTTTGACTTTTCTAGGTCATTAAAAAATGTAACATTACCTTTGTGTACTCTCAGGATTTAACCCTACAACACCCCCCCCCCAACCTCACCATATTTGAGATTTCAATCCATGAGAGCTCCCTACAAGGTTTCCAAGACCTCTTGGGTATTAATATTTCGGTGATTTTGACCATGATTATTCAAGGAGTCATCAATTTAGTGGTTTATCCCTAGCTTATTTCCCCTTTCTAGGGTTTCTCTTACTCTCTTCTTGAGTTCCAAATTTCAAATGGGTTATATGACCTAATTTTGGTCTGATCTTGTGTTATTGAGTAATATCTCAATGTTTATTATTAAATCCTACCTTATTAGGGTCTTGTGGTTGTGTAGTTGCAGTTTCACACTGATTTCTTGAAGTATCTAAGTGTGAGTTAGGTTGTTCCATCCATTTTACAAAATTTTATTAATTTAAATTTCTTACTTGTTTTACTATTTTTGTTTTATGTATTAATTTTTTGGTGTAAACCAAGTTTTTGAAAAGATTTTATATGCATGTATGATGAAAATGGTATTTTCAAGAGAAAATGTTTTTTATTAGTATGAGTTTCAATATAGTGAATCTTGGTGGTGTTTTTATGATTTTGTGAAAGGCGTAAAAAAATTCAATAGAACATTTGATGTGAAGGTGTTAAAAGTGGTTTTACAAAGGAAAGTGGATTATTTTGGTATGTTGGATTTTATTCCCCACCTTTAATGTGAATTTTATGTTGTGAAGATGTTGGGAAACATTTTTAATAAATGATATGGGTTTATATGTGGATTTGAAAGCGTCTTTTCCCACAATAATGGTAAAGTTGATTATGTTATTTCTTTTCATTTCGTCAAATGGTTTTCTTAAATTGTGAACGTGGTGTGAAATTTATTTCCAAATGGTTTAATCATTATTTTAGAAAGTTCAAATGGTTTTGGTTATGTGGAAGTGGTGATTTCCTTGTGTTGTTGGGATGTTTGGCATGTGTTATTGAATTATTGATCTATGTGACAAGTGAAGTTTGAAATTGAACACAAAGGGAATCCCAGGTAACTAGGTTGGAAAATAAGAACTAGTATTCTATTGATTTGGAATTAGAAATCTCATATTATTCTCGTGGATTGATTCTAGTTGACTTGGGAGTGGAAAATCCCAGATTCACATATTATGATTCATTTTTAAAACACTAACTAAAAATGTGATATTATTGGAGACCACTAGGAACATGGGATTCTCCCTACTAGTGGATCGTGTGTGAGAAAGTTGATGGTTGTGGTTTATATACCATTTTTCCCCAATGTATGATGTTTCTAGGGTTCCACTTGTTCTAAATACCCTTAGTTATTTACCCATGATTCTTTCTCTTACTATTTTTACATGATTCTTCTGTGTTGTGGTTCCATAAGTTGGTATATGATGAACCTTGGGTTTTTTTGTGTATTTAATTTTGAAGAAAGTTTGTAATAAATGATTTTCCATGAATATTTATTCCATGAGAATGTTTTTTCTAAAAGTTTTTTCTTGAAAATGTTTCAAAGACTTTTTTATAAAATGTGCATGTGAATTTATATTTTAATTTTATAGAATGAAATATTTTCTCTTTGGTGGTACCATATTGGGATTTTCCTCACACAGTACATATAACTTTGTGTGTACGTAGACTTTTTCATCTATAACCCAGGTAAAGGAAATATGTGTCATTGTAATGATAGTAGATCCATTTGATTGTATTTCCCCATGTTGAGGGTGTTGGTGGTGGCATGAGATTGTTGTTCCTCATGTCATATGGATTTTTTTTATGATGTTTCTAGTTTCCCTTCCTTTGGTGTATTTTTTTGTTTTTTTATTGTTGTAAAACATTGAATTTGAACATTGTTACACCCTGTTTGGATCTGGTTATTTATCATTATATTGTTTATTTTCTTTTCTTTTAATGTTTATATAAATGGGTGAAATCATTACCAAGGTATGTTATTGATACCCAGGAACTAGTTTCTAGCTCATGGGGATGGGGAAAACCCTTTTTTCTATACCATAAACTAGTTCAGGTGTTGAATCAGATGAAACTCTGTCTTGGTTCATGAAAAAAGTTGTATTAGAGAAGGATAGTTCCTTAAGGTACGTTGCATACAGAGTACTCTATGATATTTGGGATCTCATGTTAGATGTAATAGAATTTTCAGATCTTGTGGTGCAGGTCTGGGGTAGTTTTTTTCCAACACTTACTAAACCAAACCTTGATTTTCTATAGGAAGTCTATTTTATTTTGGTTTTTTTTGTTCTTACGGGTGGTTTTGTGATTGGTAAATGAAAAAAAGAATTGGTTCAATGGTCCCAGTGAGCTTAAAAGGCCTGTAAATCCATGCAGAGTCAGTGAAAGTTTCCAATAATACTCTGTGTGATGGTGCTGTTACTATCATATGGCCTCCAACCATATGGCTGAGTCACCCATATAAACTAATTTCCCCAAGTGAATTGGTTTGTGTTTTATATGGTTCAAAATATTATTTTTAAAACCCATGTTCTAGAATCCTAAAAGCTGGATTATGGTATTATAATCGGTTGGTTTCGGGAATTTAGAAGATGTATTTTCAGAATAATTTTGAAGGAATATTTGGAAATGTATACATTTGAAAAGAAATTTCTGGGTAAATTGGGAATGAGTTTAATGATAATTAATGTTTTGTAATTAAAACTTGTGGTTTCTCAAAAAAATCTATTAATAAAAAATAATTTTATTCTAAATCTATTTTTAGGAAAATGATTTAAATAATAATATATGAGTTTAAATTAATTGGTTATCGATGAAATGGGATCATTTGTATGGGTGAAATTTTTTGAAATGGGATTTGTTGAGTTTTTGAAAAATGTTTTTAATGGGGTGAAATTGATTTTCAAATGGAATCCATGTGATTTTATTTTGAGAAATATGAAAAGGTGTTGATGTGTGGAGTTTGAAAATGATTTTTTATTTTGTTTTTAGTGTTCTTTTGAAATGTTTTATAATATTGTTAAATTTGAAGGTGGATTGAGAATATGAATGTGTGGGTTTATTTTTTTGCAATCTGCAAAAACATTTACCTTTTGTTTTTTTCAGGAGTGACTAAAAGCATTTATATGGGTTAAATTGTAAATTTTTGATGACCTGTGGTGATGTGTACCTAGTTTATCCTGAAAATATGCATGTGGCAGTCTCTATCAGATACCATTGGTGAGTGTGAAACCCACCAAAAAAAATTTCATTTCAAAAGCTCTATTAAGAGAGGTTGTGTGGTTTTGACAACATATAGTTGGTTGGTGTGTCTCTCTATGATTTTAAAATGTTCTTTATGAGGTTATTTGAGTTGGATAACTCTTCGTTCTTGAATAGTGTTTCAAGTTTTAGTCATGTTGATGATTTGGTTTTGAGAAAATGGTTGGATCATTATTTTGAACAATGTTTTGGGAAGCCTTTGAGTTGGTTACCTTAATGTGTTCGGTGTTTGTTTAAGGTATGTTTTGGTTGATATATTATCTTGATCATGCTCTCAGTTTCCCTTTTTGGGTATTTTATGCCCCCAAAATATTTGAGGCATATATAAAGATTGGACATGGGTGGTTCACTGTTGGTAGGCCCTCTAGTTGATCAACATAAGAACCTTCTTCTTGAGATTCAGAAATTGAATCAACCTTTTTTGTATGGTTAAGTGGGTCATCTCAAAGAGGGAGAGTGGATGTGAAAAGAAAATTATGGATACTTTATTTTCCTTGGGTATCTTTTTTCATTTAAGGTGAAGTTTTCTACATTTCTGATTGAAGGTCTAGCCTAGAAGTGGTGAAGGAAATTATAGTAAAGAGAATTGAAAGTTTCTTGAAGATATTTATGTTTTTAATGATTTTAAAAGGCCTCTCAATCCTTAATAAACTACTTTTGAGTGTGGGATCATTATGTTCCATTTTTATGGCAAGTCTAACCATTGAAATCCAACGTTTCTGAATTCTGTGAAGGCATGTTGTGCCTCTTTGTAGAAGAAAAGAACTATTTGGGACTCTATTTAAGGTCCCTTTCTTTTTAAAAATTATTTTGTTTTATTGGTCATATCATTTATCGTATTCTCTTTAAATTGTGAAATATCTTTAGATATTCTATTTTCATAGAAGCATGTTCTTCTTTTGAAAATTCCAAATATTTTCATTTTAAATAGAGGTGTATTTCATGGGCATTTTGTTTTTAATATTTCTCTTTTGAAGTGGAATATGATGATATGGGTGTGTCTTCAAAGTCCATGTTTGGTTAATTTGTCATGTTGTAGTGAGCCTCGTGGGGTGTTTTGTTCTTTTCGCTTTCTCTGGAGTGTTGTGTGGTCACTCTTGAAACCAAATAAAGTGTTATGGATGGGGAATGTCATCTTCAAGCCACGAGTTAGGAGATTCTTCAAACATCAGGGCTTTAGCCATAGGCCTAAGAGTGAATCTCATGTGTATTCTAGAATCCTAAGGTTGTAAGGGTCCTTGATCTGATTTTGTCTCAAGAGTTTGATGGGGATAGTTTAAACTATTCTCTTGTAATTACTTTATCTTGAAAATGTCTAGATTTTTTTCTACTGGAATGAAGGAATCATTCCTAGTTGTGATCTTTCTGGGAGGAGGAGTTCCTACTTGGTTATAAGGATGTGTGGTTCTCCCTTTTTCTTGTAATTATGGAGGTTTTTCCTTGTCGGATGCGAGTCTCTATTTGGTTTTCCTTGTATGGTCATTCTTGGGAATCAGTTTCAGTATTGGTTTGTTCTCATATGAGGATGGTCGTGTCCCATAGGGATGGTAAATTTTTACCTTTTCTCTTCTTTGGTTAGTGTTTCCCACTTCGTGTTCCCTTCCTTATAGTGGGTTTCTTTGGCCAATGTGGAGAATTATGGGATGTCCCATGTCAGTTTTCCCATGTCATTTTATACAAGTCAGTTTTTAAATGGTGTGGAGACCCATTATGGGTATCATTGTGGTTTCATCTAATGTTGTACAGTTCTAAATGGTTTTATGGTGTGAATTATGTTTAGGACTCCTATTTTGATAATCTATTTCAGTCTCTTTTATTGTTCATCATTGAGAAGTTTCATTTGGAGATATTTTCTCTCATATTAATTTCCTATTAAACGTGGTACTTTTGGAGTTCACCCCACAATCTTGTTTGAATCAATAATTACAGAATTTGTTGTTTGATTCATACTACATTCTTTGAGAAGTGTTTTGGATTTTTTGTTCATTTCATATAATAGGTATAAGTTTTTTTGGTAATGTCTGAGGGTTTTCTAGATTTAGTGGATATATTATGTGGTTGTGAGAGTTAGTTTTCTTTTAGTCGATCAACTAGAGGTGTTGTGTCTTTCTGGGGAGAAAAACTCATATGATGGGGAGTCCATTATAGCCTCCCAAGTTAAATCTTGTGAATCTATTTTTCCCCTCATGGTGTTCTTACATTATCTACTTTTGATTTCGATTAGAAATTTATTCTTATTTTGAGGGAGTATCCATTTTTTTAGATCAAAAATTGGAATGACTTTCAAGGATGGAATGTTTTCATAGTGGGGAGAATTATCACACCTCTATTTTTGTTTTTATCCTTTTCCCTAGTCTATTTTTTTATCTCGTTTATTCTCTCGAGTTCTTTGTGTGATGAGTTTGAAATTTTAAGATGATCATTTGTTTATCACTTGTCTGGTGGTTTTTTATTACTTTTAACTGAGATATTTTGGTGAAAATGTATGTTTCTTGGTTGAAATCAAGAGACATATAGTTGGAGTGAGATTTTTCAAACCGTTCCCCCTTCTCAAGGAAACTATATGGCCTATTTCCATTCATTTATAGTTTATAACTATATAGTTAGCATATCATTTTTAAACTATGAAGGAAAATCATGTGGAATTTCCTTCTTGGATAGTAAGGGGTGCATGATAGTTTAACGACTTGTCATACCATGCGGGTAAACCCTGCGACTTGTCCAGGTCATTAAAAATATGAAAATTACATTTGTTTGCTCTCTGGATTTAACCCTAAACCACCCCCATCCACAAAATTTGATATTTTCATCCATGGTATCTCCCTATAAGCTTCCCTTGACCACTTAGGCCTTAATATTTGCGTTATTTATCCCTAATTCCTCAAATATTCATTATGTATGTTTTTTTCTCTTTTTCCCTCCCTCTTTATAGGGTTTCTCTTCCTCCCTTCTTAAGTTCCAAATTTCCTACGGGTTGTATGGCCTAATTTTTGTCTGATCTTGTGTTGTACAGTATGATCTTGATGTGTGTTGTTAGATCATGACTTGTTAGGGTCTTATGGTTATTTCTTGTAAATTCAAACCAATTTATAGAAGTATCTAAGTTTTAGGTCGGTTGTTCTATGATTTTAAATTATTGGATGAGTTTAACTTACTTTCTTTTTTTACTAAATGATTTCTATGGATTAATTGTGTTGTGCGAATAATGTTTTCAAAAAAAATTGACATGAATATATGATGAAAATTGTATGTTTAAGAGAAAATGGATTTTATTGGTATGTGTTTCATTGTGGTGAATCTTGGAAGTGTTTTTATGAATATGTGAATGGTGTGGAAATTTTTTTTAGGGGAAATTCAAGTGAGAATGTGTTGAAAGTGGGTTTTCAAAGGAAAATGGATTATTTGGGAATGTTGTATTTTATTGTGCATTTTTAATGTAAATTGTCAATTTTAAAAAAGCTGGGAAATATATATTATAATTGATATGGGTTTATCTAATAATTTGAAAGGGTTTTGGACCATGTAAATGATAAAATTGGTTATGGGGTTTCATTATAGTGTTTTCAAATGGATTTCTGAATCTCTGAAAGTGATGAGAAATGTATTTCCAAATGGTTTTATCATGATTTTTGAAATTTGAAATTGTTTGGTTATGTGGAAGTAGTGATGTCATTGTGTGATTGATATGTTTGTCTTATGTTGTGAAAGTATTGATCTATGTGACATGTGAAGTATGAAATTTAGGAGAAAGGGAATCTAGCATATCTAGGTAAGAAAACTAGTACTTGAATGCTAGTTATTCGGATGTGAAAATCCTAGATTATCCTAGTTGATTGATTCTAGTTGACTCTGAAGTGGAAAATCCTAAATTCACTTAGCATGATTTATGTTTACAACACTAACTAAACATTTGATATGATTGGAGACCAGTAGGCCCATAGGATGTTCCCTCCTAGTGGATCATCCATGAGAAAACTGATGCTTTTGGTTACTATACCAAATTTCACCAAACTACGAGGTTTCTAGAGTTTCAATTGTTCTAGATACCCTTTGGGATTTACCCATGGTGCTCTCTATTTATATGATGACATGATTAATATGTGGTGTGGTTCCATACATCGATATATAGTGGACCTGGGTTTATTTTTTTGAATTTAATTTTGAGTAATGTTTTTAATAAATGGTTTTCCTTGAATGTTTTTTCATTGAAAACGGTTTTCCTTTAAAAAAATTCTTGAAAATGTTTCAAAGGATTTCCTTAAAAAAGTGAATGTTAATTTTCCTTCTAATGTTATACCATAGAATATTTTCTCTTGGGAGGTATCCTACTGGGCTTCAGATCACACCCTACATACACCTTTGGGTGTATTTAGACATTGTCATATATAACCTAGGTAAAGTAAATATTTCTTGGGGTGATGATAGTGGATCGGGTTGCAAGTGTTTCCCCTTATTGTAGGTGGTGTTGGTGGCTTGATTGTGATGTCCCTCATGTCATATAGAGGTTTTTTGGTATTTTTTTGGTTTACTATCTTTTGTAGTATTTTGTTTGTTTTTGTTTGAAGTTTTAAAACATAGAATCTAAAAAATTTATACCTTGTTTTGCTTTCGGTATTTATCTTTTTTTTTCATGTTTATATATGTGGGTGAAATCATTCCCAAATATGTAATTGATACATAGGAACTACTTTCTTTCCCTTGGGGATTGGGAATTCCCTTCATTCCTTATCATATATCGGTTTAGGTGTCTAGTCGGATTGCACTCCAGCTTAGTTCGTGATATATTTTTTCAAAGTAACATTTTCTATAGTGAAACAAGATAAATCATAAAACATTAAATGAAATAATTTCTCCTTCACCAAAAATAAATTTTAGTTAAAATATTATTTAGAAATTTCATATTTTACACTGATCCCTCTAAAAAACATTTCAATGTCAATTTTTTATTTCTCTGTAAAAATTTGAACCAAAAAATGATCATTAGTTTCCAAAAACGTATTTTCTTTAAAGTATTCATTAACCACATTTAAAACAATATAATTATTTTAAAATTTATAAGTAAAACATTATAAGTTTTGATAAATTAATCTACTAAACAAATCATCTTAATATCATGAAGTAAAATACTGACACTGAACTAATTAGGTTACAAAAAAAATGAATCATTGAGCTATAGATATGCAGTCCATTGGTGACTTTTAAATCACTTTGACTCCCATCGTATTTTATTTAATTAAAACATATAATTATAATAATTAAGGTATATGATTAAGATAACCCATAATAAAATTAAACTTGTTATTAAATAAACTACCCAAGACCATTTTTCTACAACTATATCCAATAATAAGAATAATAACCACATTTCTATAGAAATTTATTCATACCAAAAATCATTTTTCTCCTTTTAATAGAAAAAATCATGAAATATATTAATCAAAAACACTTTTATTCAAAATATGAAAATAAAGTAATAACTCATTAATTTATAAAATTCAAAGTCCATTTATGATAGAGAGGAAACAAAATCACAAGAATCCAAGTATGTTATATAAAGTTCCTTTAATGTTGTTACATCACAAATAATACGTAATTTTTTTTATAGTCTAATGTGGAAAAGTCACCTTTCGAGGGAAAATTAAAAATGACAAACTCATCCCAAATTAAATAATTCTGATTATATCCATGTCTTTTCTAGAAACTCCAGTATTGTTATAATGATGTTAATCATGATTTTTTATTGGTTAACATTCGTTTTCTAACTCATCATATCTCTATACCCACTAGAACCTTATTAAAAAAATTATAACATTTCTAATATTTTGGCTTGACTTTGATTCTCAAACCTCAGTCCCAAGAAAAAATTAAATGTTACTCAATCCTTTTCATTATCTTTCAACCATTAATGGATAAATAATAATGTAGAAAACCCAACAGATGTCATAGATAATGGTTTATCAAACTAACCCACATGATAAATGTATCCATAAAAAAATATTAATGGAATCGTGTATCTAAATTTAAACAAACATATATACAACAACCTAATTATTATCAATTATTAAAATTACAACACATTGCCAAAAAAATGTAACCACGAAGCCATATTCTAATAGTAATAATAAAAAATATATCAAATCATGAGTTAGTCAAAGAAATCATGATCCCCAAAAATTTATTAATAAAAATTGAGATTTACAGTTATTACAAGACACACATTAAGTTTTAACAAAAAAGAGAAGAAATTATTGAACACACCTAAGAAATATATTGAAAATTTTCTTTAGAATTCATTTTAGAACATTCCAACATAAACTTTCTTCTCCACATGTTAACAAATTCAATAGCCAAGGTTAGATCCCATATCATCTCAAACTCCATAGAATATAAGTTAATAATAAATATATAATTAGCATCATCATCCTCATAATAATCATCTAGGAATTCTTGAACTGTAGTTACACAAGTGCATCCTCAACATATCAAAATGATAATAGTGTGAGTGTACAGATTCCATCAAAATTAAAAACGGATGAAAAAAAACTTACATTCAAGTAAAAGATGTCGACGGCCATTCTTTAGTCATCTATAACCTCTATAGAAGAAAAAAATGTAATAAAGATATTAGTTACTAGAAAATATTTAGAAACATAAAATAATAACCTTAATTTTACATTGCAGATCACCAACTCCAAACTGAAATGCGCCAGACAAGTGGCACATTATCATCTCCATCATCAATTTTGCTATTGTTCAGATCCCAATACCACATCTATAAAGTTTTAATCTTGTTAAAATAAGTAACGTTGATTATATTATAGTAGTGAAGGGTCTATCATAGAAAAAGGAAACATTATCTTTATAGGGTCCATAAATACAACTAATATATGGAACAAATATGATAAAATGTAAAATACAAGGGATCACAAGCTATAAAAAATCCATCCACATTAGAAATAAGTATACAAATTACCCTAAAGGGAATTAATTTCTAATTGATATCAAAAAATTGATATTAGTTTCATGTTAAAACTCTAATTCTATTTTAAAAAACATCTTCTCCCTAATATGAAGATATTCCTCTATGGTGATGTCGCATTCCCTATATATCTCATGAAATTTTGTGTCTTTGAAGGAAGTAATTTATAGGGGAATAATATTCCCATGAAATATTAATTTAATGAAAAATTATAATTCTGATGATATTTTTAACCATATTCTACTTGTCTCCACTAACCATAGTCGGCTTCACATGTAATCCATTATTCCATTAACTCAAGTACTTTCTACACAAACCAATAATAATAACAACAACATGTGTCTTATAATACACACGTGGGGGCTAGTATAACAACATATTAATAATACTCTAATTACATCCCATGCATGCCATCCACGTGAAAACCAAATATGCCATATGTGTTTAATGAAAACATACCCAATCCATTACATTTAACATAGCCAAATAAAATATATCAATCACAATCAACATAAAATTATTTTTATAAAACATGTATTAAATTCACCAGTATCCTATCAATCAACTTACATTCCTATTCATACTCTCTAATCCAAATAGAACTTTAAAACCAAAAGGATAAATTATTTGGATCAGAATAACCCACATATTGTTCTTTTCTTACCAATAAGACCACCAAAATAAATTAGGGTTCTCAAAACTATCCTCACAATACCTAAAATCACCTCTAAATCACACAAAATCCTAATTCCTAAACTATGAATAAGTATTAAAAAAATTTCATATCACACATCCAAATTATTTCTCCAATAATAACATTACAAAAATCTTTACAATTTCTAACCACATTAAAACATTATAAACCTTATCATATATTAAAAATACATCTCATTTCTCTGGAAAATAATTACATGATCATAAATGCTTCATTTATTTACATTTGAATTCAACCACACCAAAACCAAGTATTAAAATGAATAAATCTATATTTTTTAATTATTTAAAACAAATTTAAAGGATTTATTTAGAAAACCAACATGAAAAAAAATTCAATTTTCCACACAATAGAATATTAAAGAATCTACCTACAACATATCACTTATAAATAAAAATTTATGTACATCTGTAGAATCATATTCACTATAAGATACTACCCTAGGGAAAACCCCAAATTATATATACATAATTTCTAGAAAATCACCCAAATTTGAAAAAAATGGAAAATTGGTCAATAGACATAGTAACAATTATAATCAGTGATTAAATGACATATATACACCTTATTTAGTCTTCATATATCCATCCTAATAAAAATCCACAATTTATTAAAACTTCAGTTCACCTAAGCTCTATCAGTCTAGGATTTAACCAAGAATTAAATAAGAACAACACAAAAAATGAGTGATTTGGAAGTGATGCACATTTTATCCAATACCCAGCTACCTCAATATCCAAGGGAAACTATATTTAAAGGTATAAATACTATAAAAATTTACCAAAATTAACCAAATTTTATTCCTCTATATGGAATAAAATAAATAAGGTAAATATAATGTGTTTGAGTTAAAAATACAAGGTTTTAGAGCCACATTAAATGATCACATGGTTTGTTTTCATGGTCATCCTAATCTTGTATCTATGATTTTTCTTTTTATGGTTCCCCTCTCCATAGTCACATGGTGGGCCACATAGTTTTTCCTAATCATGGAACCAACCATTTTTCATGAAATATTTTCCCATTTTAACTTTTCTTCACCCAAAACCCCAACATACCTCAACAAAAACCATCTAGATTCCAACCACACCTTCCCTTAAACAATAATATACCTACCAAAACCAAAAAATTATACCATAAAAAACATTTCCAACCAATATGGATTATTAGTTTCAATTAAAGAATAATGTTCTTGTGTTGAATATTTTTTTCTTATAGATTTTATGGAGTTTTATTATCTTATATTAATTGATAATAAATATATGATTTATGAAATTATTATATAATTCATGAATTTTTCCTTCATGTTCTAGCCATGTTATTCTGTTCTTTGTCAATATTTCATTGAAATTTTTTTGAGACTAACTTTTTAGCATATTGAACAAACTTATTTATTATTTTCTTATAGATTATAATACTTTTTTTATTATTCTCACTTCCATTTATTATTCTTATATGAATTATGAAATTGGTATGGATTTTTTTAATAATTATCCATAATTTTTTTCCATATATTTTTCTCTAATATTTTTTAATATTTGTTTCATATTTTATTTTTACTCTTAAAAATTTTATATAATAATATTGTTACTTATCTCTTAATTTATCTATAATATTTTACTACAATTTTTATAAATTTTTCATTTATTTTTTTTTGTTGATGTAGAATTGGTTATCCCATTACATTTGACTCATTTTATTTATTTAGATTTCATTTTTCTTACTTTATTCTTATGACTAAAGATTTATATAAAATATTATATATTTTATTCACATTATGATTATTTTACATTATATATATATATATATTAATTGGTATAAAATTAATTATATATCCCTCCAATTAATTCGGAAAATAAGTTATTCCCTATAAAAATTATATTGGGATTATCAGAGTAGATTTTCAAATTATGGTAAGGATTCATGGTTGAATACTTGACTATATGAATATTATTTCTATTAATTTATCATGATAAATATATAAATTAAATTCATTCATATAATTTTATTTAGGATACCTTATCAAGTTTAACTTAATAAGTTTTTGATGTGTCCCACGTATTATCATAAATTTTCTCTTTGTTTTATCCCTTACAAAAAATTATATTCAAACTATTATTTTATTATTTTTTAAAATATTAGTGTTAATTAATTAATAGGATCAATAAGGGAATAAAAATTTAATCTAGGGTCATTTTTAATATAATAACCACATGAAAATGTCTATGAATATATTTTTTTATAAGGAATTAATTTTTAATGGGTGTAAAAAATGTGTTTTGTTTTGTCATTAAAATTTTAAGGTATTTTTATATTTGATAATCCGTTAAAAAACAAAAAAAAATATTAGGTTAGTAGATGATTAAATGATTCTATATTTATATATGGGTTATATTATATCCTCACATTTAGTATTATAACAACAAAATTATAATAAATTTAACCTTTAGGAAAAGAATCATACCCACTCATTACACATTTAGTAGGAATATATTTTTCTTGTTTTCCTCCACTAACATAAGCAATGAATTCTTTGATACAATTTATTATGTGGAAAAAAATTATAGTATTGTTTTATTCATTCATATCAATTTTTCATAATTCTTTTACTAGATTTAACATTTTTATACACTTTCCTTAAATAGGCTAATGAATTATTCTCATAATTATTATTTAAATCATTGACTGAGTTAAAATAATTTTTATCACTTTAATAAAATTAATTTTATATTAGATAATATTATTATTCACACTATTTAATCATTTTGGCCCTTTATTTCAATTGATAATTCTTCATATAAATCACAAACCTGAATACATTTTCTATCACATGAACTTTATTTTTATGATATTTCTTCTTATCATATATTTAATCCCCTTCTATGGATATTTATTTCAACATAATTTCATTTTTAAATATATTCCTAATATACTATACTTATTATGTGGAGTTTGTTGCATATTTTTTATATTTTTTATATTTCTCCCATTTTATTTTTTTTAATTATTTAAATACCATTTAACTTTAAGTTTAAAAAAATACTTAATTTTGTATTTTATCCTTTTCATTAGACACAATATTTCAATATTTCATTCTACAGGTCAATTATTATATTTACTTATACAATATCTTATACTATTTTAGTTAAAGTGGTATATTTAATTCATATTTCATTATTTTATCTTTCCTTATAATTTCAAATTTAAACCATGTAAGATGCTTTTAATTTTCCTTATCCTTTATTTTAGATAAATAGATTTTCTTAAATATCTTCTTATCTATTTTAATTATAGAGTGATTCATATTGATAATAATTTTTTAATTTATTGTATTTATGATTTTTTTTAAAATGAATTTATTGTGTTTAAATTTGATCAAAGGAGTAATTACACAAATACATGAGAATATCATATTATTTTTAAAGGTAAAACGAATAAGTGAGCACCCATATCCCATGAAAAATTAGGTATCAAACTCAAACATTATATTTTATCCATTTGTTGCATGTTAATTTCCTTTTGGGTTTCGTGTTCCCAATCCCTCTCTTATACCTTGCAACTTACCCCCTACTTCATTGTGCACCCTTTTCAAAGTAACTAGACTCTGGAAGTGGTAAGAAATGGTTTTTTAGGAACCTATATTATCATTACTAAATAAATACCTCCAAACCTCCCATATGGGATTGGAAGAATACTACTAGAATCTGAGTGTATTAAGTATGTTCCCAACCCCTCAATGCTTCCCATTTAAGTAATTTTAAAATCCAAAGTATGGGAGAAATGATGTAAATCTATAGAATTTTTCCCATTAAATGATTAAAATAAGTTTTGGAGATAATATTGCCTAATTCATCACCAAGACCAGGAAAAATGATCCTTATTCAAAGTTTCTCCAAAGAAATTGGATCAAAATATCATAATTCCCAACTCTCCAACAAAGGGGTCAGTCCTAGCCCTTTTCTAAGGGACCTATTCCCTATTCTCAAGGGCCAACCATCTAAAAACACATTGTATCATTACCAAAATCGAAGTATTTTTAGATCTCTAAACCCATTTAAATATGAAACTAAATTTTATGTAATAGTAGTGGAGTACAGTTCACGTAATTGGTCTCCCTTTAACCAAGTCCACTATATTGGGGGCCTATTCACCCATCTTTCCAAAATAGGTACACATTATACAAATTCTTATACTCTATGTCACACCAAATTCCCATTTCTCTCCCAACATAAATCCCACCTTGTTTTTCTATTCACTTATATCCTCTAATTGTTCTATGATAATTAGACAAAAGACCTTGTTGGCTCTATTTAGCCAAAACTAACTCGCCTTTGAATTCCAGCATCCTAATCCTCATCCATGGTCTCTTTAGATACATGATTAGGTTACCCAGATCAACATTATCATTTTATTCATCTATCCCTTTGATTATGTAAATTTTTGAATCAGGTAATATATTTCCCATTATTATCCCCCTTAATGGAATATATCCCTAAGATACATTCAATAACACGTTCCCTCAAAAATGAGTGTTCTCTCCTTATTGGTTCTAGTGGAGTTATTTACATCTCATCTATCTTGAATCACTTAAATCAATTACTTTAGACTATTACCATATCAAATAAGTACCTAGTTGATATTTTATTCATCCATGTAATTACAATCAATGAATAATTAACATATATGCACCTCTAACCAAGCGTAATCCCTAACCAATTTCACATTGATTTTCTCATACCTATTGTGATTAAATTATATACAACTTTTAAGGGCCTCTTGTTAGGTGTAATATCTAACCATACCCTCTCAAACTTATTTACCAATAAACAAGATGAAATATATAGGGTTTCTCATGAAAGGGTCACATACAAACCTTTTATAAGTACATTTACCCCAGTAATTCATTTCATGTGACTTTAAACTACACAAAATTGTGTCCTATTAATATTAAAAAAATATAAAATATGTCATAAGACCTAAACACAAGACCATAAAAGGAACTTCATCATTCAGGGATTCATGAACATAAAAATAACCTCTTTGGTTATGGATGTATGCCCTTAAATGAAACCATATTGGCCTTTTTCACATGTACATAAAAGGTATGACATGTCCTATTAATTTTCATTGAACTATTTAGATTTTTATTACCTTTTTAGGGATATGAGTATTTCCCTCTCATAGGCCTAATCACAACTCGACAATTCCTACCTCCACCCTAGATAGTGGTAAATTCTAAAGAACCAAACTATGTGTATTTAAACTATAATGTAATAAACCAATGAGGAAGGAATATAGATAAATTATTATATATAAGTATGTAGATCTCAATATATATATATATATATATATATATATATATATATATTTCCATGTTGATATATATTTCTAATAGATCACTTTCGTGATATAGGTAAAAGGTATTCTTAATGGCAATTTTTTTACAAATACATTTAAAATTTATAAAAGAGTCCTAAACTAGGAAATGGGTAATTTCATGGGATTCACTGATCCCTTAACCTCTCAATTTATATGTGAAATTAGAAACATATTTGGGTCATAAATATATGTTCAGTATGGGTTGAATTAAAATCATTAAATTTTTAAATCTAATTTTATTTTAAATTAGTTATTTTTTAAAATAGTTTTGCGAAAAAAATTATAAAAAAATCATAATGAATGTAATAAAAAGTGAAATTCGAAATTGAAAATGGTTTTAAATTTATATATTTTTCAAGAATATTCTTTTCAAATTTCACTAACACACTATAAGAGATTAAATATTTTCAAAAGTTAATGGGTCTATTTTATTTTATAGGGGATACAAAAAAATAAATGCAAGTAACTTCTAATTAAATATAATACTAAATTTATCACCAAAGATATTAAAACATAAGAATAATATTATAATATTTATCCAACAATAACATAAAAATAATTCAATATAAATTCATAAAATAATGGTATAAAAAAATTAAAAGAAGTATTTGATATAGTATAAATAAATAATATATGAAAATTAAAGAAATAATTTTTTAACCCAATGATTTAGATAAATGTTACTATAAATTTATAGATAATTATTCCAATTTTTTGTTTAGTAGTTTTGGATCTTTAAAAAAGAATTCAGGACAATGAGTAGTGAAGATATGGTATAAAACACCCAACTCTATTGATAGTTTCTTGATTATATTATTCAAGTGGTTCTTAATTAAATGAAAATAATAAAATTTAATATGCTTATTTTTTAAAAGAAATGACCATTAATGTATCAAAAAATATTTTAATTTTTCAATGAATATTAAGGTTATTGTTTATCTTATATCATTTATATTTATTTTTCAAAAATTCAAGATATTAATCCTTAAAATTAGTTTTGGATAAAATTTCCTTAAAAAATTTATAATTTCAGATAAATTTATTAATTTATTTATTTATAATAGATTAATGTTTTAAAATAGACACCTTTAGTTAAATTAACTATGGTTCTCATCATAATTTTTTAAAAAATAGGTGTCAAATAGTTAAACACAATCTATACGTACCTTTAATCATTTAAAAATCATACTGATGTTATTTTTCAAGAAAATGTTTTCCATTAATGACCATAGGATTCATTAATATGACTTTGAGATTGTTATGAGTATCTTTGTATGATACATAAGACATTCCATTAAAAAATCACTTGGTATAAAATTTTTGCTAAAAAACGTTTTGGTGTAAATGAGTCACTTCTAATATAGAAGAATTTGGACTAAAAACACCAATAAGAATGAATATTTGTCTATAAGGAAAAAAGACACCTATAAATGTAATACATAAAACCTTTAACCTACAAATAAAATGTTTTTTCCATAATCCATGATACATATAACCTTTATCTTAGATTCATGTTAATTTGATCTTATAAATGACTTCATGTGAAGAATTTGGTACTCTATTTCCATTCATAAATTATTATTGAACAAAAAAATTTACTTAAAAACTTATATAAGTAAAAATTTACTAATAGTTATTCCAAATAGAAAGTATTATTCCTACAAATATTTTCATGGATAGATAAAGTGTAACTATATGTTTGATAAGAACCTATAAATATTTTTGAGACTATACTTATTTATTAAAAATTAACAATATAGTTTACCTGAGATTATATATATGGTTTTAAATATTTTATGTTAATCCATAATTAAAAAAAATTATGAATCCTGATAAGTTAAATAATTTTTTAGTATTTAAATTTTTATTTTTATAAATTTCAAAACAATAACCAATTAAGTAAAATTAAGAGTAGTTAAATATGTCATTTATTGAAGCACTAATTAAAAATAACTATACAATGATGAAAATCCAACTCAATTTATAAATCATACCGATTAGTAAAACATCCTCCGAATGTTTCTTTGAATTTTACGCTCAAAACCTTCAACTAAAATACACTTTACTTTATATATTACATAATTTAATTTTTATATTCTAAATGTTAAATTTATTATTTTGTTTTCATATAAAAATTTCAAATTCATGAATTTTCCAATGAAAAATATTTAGTTGGTATTGAAAATATGTGAGTTAAATATCATGAATCACACTTTTTCTAAAAAAAATGGATCATTCAATCATGTTTTATTATTTAGTTAAAATATTTAATTAAAAAAAATTAAGTACTTATTTTCATTGTTCTACTCTTTTTTAATTTGACCAATAAAATTATAAAACAAATATTTTAGTGATGTATTAAAAATATAAAAAAATTGAGTTTTAATAAAAATATGTTATAAATATTTTTAACCTTATTAATAATGTTTTTTTATAATAATCATTTTTTTAAAACATTTTTAAGAAAAAAACATCAGTATTTTTTTACATGAAAAATAACTAATTAACCAATAAAATTAAATTATTATATGTATATCAAATTAAAATTAATTTTTTTTTACACAAATAAATGAATTATATACATATGATATATAAGAACAATTTTATTATATTTTTATTAATTTTTAAAATTTTAATATTACATGAAAGAAAAATTAACTATCCTTTTTTTCTTAAAATAATAAAAAGTTTTGAAAATACCATATTTTGGTAAAACAAGAAAAAAAAATTAACTTTAAAAAATTATTATATCACAAATGAATTTTTTTTGGATTTGGTAATAGTTATCATATTAAATAAGGTTTATTTTATTTATTAAATCATATAACTAATTTTTATCATGTATAAATTTTAAAAAATGAACAAGAAAAGAAAAAAGACATAAATAATGTGAATTATAACTCAATAAATAAGATATTATTTAAAAAAATTCTTATTATGATATGAATGATTGTCATTATAGTATCTTATTTTGTTAAATTTCTTGGAGAATTTTAATTTTGGGAGTTGGAAATACTATATGGGAGTTCTAATGTCTATATAATTCCTCTAACCCTCATTATCTTATCAGTTATAAATGTTCTCGATAAGCATAAAGTAATTTAATTAATTGATAAAGTTTGGGATAGTGATACAATTATGGTGTTTCTACAATGAAATATTCATGGTTTCTCTTTTAATTTAAAACATGTTATTAGCGTGATTCTCTATAAAAAATTCAAAAAAATTAACACACATTATGATAGAAAACCTTATAAATTTTTATTTTATTTTCTAAACAAATTATAAAAAATTATCCATATTATGGGTTTAATATATAAACTCACATAAATGAAACGAATTTTTGGGATAAGAATGATAAATAAAATCATGGTATCATATTTATGTAATGATTTTTCTTTAACATTATATTCATGAAGCATTAAAAATTGTTTATCTCACTATCAAAGACTTGTTAGTGTCTTAGAATAATTTGAAGGAAACATATAAACAAAAAAATATGTTGTTTCATCTAAATTATTAGTATGATAATATATACTTTTTATTATAATAATTTAAATATGAAAGAGAATATAATTCAAAACGTTTTAAAATTAACTCACAATTAAAGTAATATGGTAGGAATATTATCTATGAGGTTAGGATAAAAAAATTATATTCTAATTTTCTTATATCAAACATGCTCTTCTGGAAGTAGTGTCAGGAGTGTATATTTAAAAAAATATTATATGTCAATATATTATTTACATATGATGGAAAAAATCATGAGTTTCTGATAACGAATTGTTAATATCATCCAAGGAGTTCCTTTTCATTCCCCCAATTAAATGTGATATTTTACTAAAATCAAGGTTTAGTGAATAATGGATACATCGGTCATGGTATAAAAAATATTTGGTAAGTGATGATAGTCCTCAGAAATTTAAACATAATGGTAATGGGAAAAAATAAATGGGTAAAAAATAATGATGTTCAAAGGAAAGATAATCTATGTAAAAAATATAAATAATATTTTTCATTATTATAGTAAGAAATTTCATTGGTCTAGATGACACTAAAACATATTGTAGAAACATATAAATAATAACTAAAAATAAATTATAAAAATATAAATGTTAATCAGTTACAAACTAAGCTGAAATTTTCAGAATGTGTAGCTCTAAATTTTGAATCCTCATTAGATGTTAAGTTTAATATTTATAATTTTTTAATGATAAAGGAGAAACATTGATCATATTATAAATGATGTAAATGATATGTACAAGTTATTATTTTTATTTAAAATGTTTGGTAGTTTAGTATTGAGAACTTGATATGTTATTCATTTTATTTTCTTTCCATATTTCACAAAACTAAAATTAATATTGTGTAGCTATGGAAATTCTTGGTCTAGAAATATTATAAGAGTTATAGGGAAACTCTAGTAAATTCGGGTTTTAATAGAAAAATAATAATTTTTATCTAATAAAAATTTAATTGATATATTTTGTTGAAATGTTTTTAAATTTAATTATTTAATTATTTTTATCTACAAAATGGTGTGAATATTATTATGTGTATGGTATTCAAATATTTTAATTTATATGATATATTTAATTAATTTTTTATAATTAAATTTATAAATGATATTTTATTTAAATGATTTATATTTCTATAAGTGGATAATTTTTTTCTATATTTGGGGTATTATTTTTTTATATTTAGGGGATTTTTATTGTTAGATAATAAAATAAATGTATTTAAAGAGTAAATTAAATATTTAATATTTCTGAAAAAAATAATTTAGTATTTTATTTTTCATGAATGTAACATATTTTATTTCAATAGAATTTAAAAGTGGTGAAAGTGAAAATATATATTGGGGGATTATAATTTTTATTAAATTTTTCATAGACAGTTTTTAAGGATTTATTTGGGATTATCATAGAATATATGTTTAATTATTATAGCATTGTAAATATATGATAAATATTTAATATAATTGAGAATATTTTATTTTTCAATATTTTATAAATATTATATAATGTTGGAGAATAAAAGTGTTGTTATAAATTGTTTTTAAGTGGATAATATTTGTATAAATACATAAAATATCTAAATTATTGTATATAATATATGTATTTAATCAATTCATATCTGGAATTATTATTTTTATAAATATTATTTATTAATTGGAATTGGTTTTAAAGGAATTATTTTGGGTAGTAAGTTTCATCAGTCAAACTTGTTGGATGTTAATAACAAGGTTTATTCAAAATAATTATTATAACAGAAGGTTATAATTATAATATGGATTGATAATGTTTGAATTTTTAATATTGCGGGTATAATAATTTAGTTCAAATATAACTGGTAGTAGATCATATATTCATTACACTAATATTGTTTCCTTAATTTTTCTCCTTACTTGATGGTTCTTACACTGAGATTATTGATGTGTGTTAGATGAGCTTAAAAATAATGATAATATAGAAAATACATATAAAAGGTAATGGAATTTAATCCTTTCATTTCTAACTTTTCGATTATGCAATGGTTTCTTTTTTCATGGTAAATAGTTAAAATATTATAATTCACAATTATGATTAATATGAATGAGAAGTAATTATGTTATGATTTAATATATTATAATCATATTTATTTATCATTGTTCCTAATGGTTCTTCATAATTTTGAATATAATAATATATTTAGGGTTTATTTAAAGTTATTATTACTTAATATAAGAATTTCAATATTTTGGACGTTATTTCGGTTTTGAATTGAGTAGATAGCTATACATGATGAAATGTTAGTTCTTCCAGGTGGCATCCCAATTTTACAGCACATGGGTTATATGATATTTCTTTAGTAAAGTTGTTGTTTTTGGATTACAATATTTGGAATGATTGTTGTGTTAGATGGAATGAGTGTCATGTAACATACTATTATTGATAACCCCTACACCCTTAATGTGGTATATATATTATTTCAGTTACTATTTAAGTTCTTCTATTATTTTGGAGAGTAATATTCGGGTTTCTCCAAAATATAATGAGTATAATGATGCTTCTTGTTCATGTATTTATTTCATTGCATATTGATAGAGGCAATTCTAAAAAACATATGGGGACTTATTGTTATGAATTCTAAAAATTCTAAAAATCCCTTAAAAGATAAATTTTGAAAATTTTAAGATGTATCTTATGAATAAAATATTGAACTTATGATGTGGTGGTGATTAATATATATAAGTTTGAAATTATTTTTTCATGGGACCTCTTTTTTGGGGACAGGTTTTTGTGGTTGTAGTGTCATTTATTTTATTATTTTGGACGTCTTTAGTGCCATAAAAAATATAACACCACGATAAAATGAAACATATTTATTATTACTATAATTTGTCTTCCCCTAATTGAGGTATGGAAAATGGAAGTTGTTGACTTTGAGAGTGTCACATGCTTAATGATTTTTTATGATATTATATTGTAATTTTATTATCATTATTGATTATGAGAGTACATTATTATAGTTCTATGTTATTTTTATTGATGAGAATATTGTTTTATATATAACAACTAATTTTGTATTAGGTAGGGGTATAACCCATCATCCATTTTTATAATACTTGATGACCAAGCTATTAGGTGCTACCCTCACACTCACTTATAGATATTGTAATGATTATGTTTATTGATATGATATTGATTATACTAGAAAATTTTATGGGTGTAAGATAGTAGACATTAAAACTTGAAATAAATATTTAGAGGGTGTTTATTAGCAGATGTAACAAACTAACACACCAGGTATTCCCTGGATAGGGGATTTCCAAGTTGGTATAACCCCAATTCAGCCTCTAATAGGATAGGGGTTTGAAACTAGTGCCGAGAATGTATAAATAAATTGGGAGGCATTTTACTAATGTATTTATATGCACACACCTACCATATTAATAAAACATTATAGTAGAATATAAAATACAATGAAATATAGAGTGTAACCATGAAAAAAAACTATTGTGAATAAAATAGAGTAAAAAAACAAAATAAAATTGTTAAGGGGAAAAATACATGTCCATCTAGAAAAGTCCTCCAAACCAGACAAAACTGGAAAAACAATTTGAGAGATCATGGCTACTGATCCCCAATCCCTAACCACCAAACACAGTCAATGCACCCAATTATCCCTAGGATCTTCCAAAGTCATTTTCAATATATAAATCATCTGCATAAGACATCACACATGTAGTAAAATCTTATATAGGGGTGAGTATAAACATACCTAGTCTAAACCCCTGAAAACTAAAGAGGGAGAAATAGAGAGATATAAAAAAGTAGTCAGCTCAACCCAAACAAGATGGAAACTAAAACACAACTTGTGAACATATATATACTCATAAAAAACCCAAAAAATATTAATTATATCTCAATATCATGGGACATCTAATAAATATGAGTCTTCCCACAGCTCCAATGGTCCATCTTTGATGCCCAGCATCATGTACAACCACATAAAAACCATGAATAAGGGCTCATTAATTTCAACTGTGAGCTACAAAAAATGGATCCACAGCTCATATGCCATGTATCTTCTGTAACATCACCATAATATGAGTGTAGGGGACCACACCCCACAACTACACTCTATAGTTAAGGGATCCAAAAGATCCATGGAGGAACTGCATGTCGCCAGAGCTCCTAGAAGGGGGAGTGAAACTATTGTAGATATAAGACCCACATACCCTATAGTATGGGGGTGTTCTAACACTACCTATATAAATAATATGTAGAACCCATTCCCTAGTGTGACAGGGGATTACTAGACCAAATAACATTATAATGATCACACATAGTTGTTACCATTGTAAAAAATTTCTTGAAGAAGTTTCACAGTCATAACACCTCGCATAGTATCTTGTATACCACAACAATGGCCACCATCCCATTATATGTAGAAAAAAGGGATATGCTACTTATGGGCCCAAATCCTTGTCTCGACAAAGGATACATGAGAGGAAGAATAAGTAAGAGGCAGTACATAGTGTGTAAGGGGTCCACATGAAATGTGGCCTCACCACATTGGGTTGTGTTCTCCTATAGACATGGTTTATAATCATTGTCATATTACACAGCATATATAGGTAGTAAAAAATATGTATCATCTACACTAGGACTGCATGTGTGTTCCTGGTTGTTCCCATGTATGGTAGTATATGCTTGTATACATGTGTGTGTACCTGGTTGTGCTAAGGTGTCAGCCCATTCTTGTGTACTCCTAAAGTACATGAAGTGTCCTCATGTCTGGGGTCCGTAATGTGTGTAGTGGCACATAGATTAGAAACCCAGTGAGGGTAACATGATTTTTGGTCATAACCACATCACATGTGATCCTTAGCTTCCATGAAACCCTAGCAATTGTAGTTTGGTGGATCTAAACCACATGTGTTCTTGTACAATATTCCATGTAGTCGTGTTTTCCATAGAAACTCAATTTCTTCACATGGTTCCACAGATTTGGCCTCCCCACTAAGATTTCCACCATTTGAACCAAATATATCGGGGTCACCACCATTTGTTGATTCCTATCCCATAATAGTTGGGAATCAATTTTTTTTCAACAGTGTGAATCCTATATGCCACTTGATGCACCTCCCATGGTCTGTGCTCAGGATCATCACAACTCTAGATATTAGATCCTTGAATCATCACACAAAACCCCTAATTTGTCCCAAAATATCCTTGATTCACCAATCCATTCATCGTACATAATATTTCTATGAATCTAGGGGTTTCAATCATCCTCCAACTTTCCCAAACAATGTTAAACTACAACCCTATGAGACAAAGGTAAATATTGTAAATAACATATGATGATAAAGAACATAAACAAAGTGAATCTATTATTGGACAAGAGTTCTTGGAAAATAGTCATAAATCATGGATTTCTATAGGCAATAACACTTGCAACAAGAAAAAATTATTGAATTAATAACGTAATAGGAAATATCGATCATGATAAATATAAAATAAATCACATATCAAGAATAGAAAATGAAAATCCATGCTCAATATTTTAGTAAAGGGTTTAAACCACACATAGCATGACCTACCAAGACTATTAATTCATCATTGGTGATGAATGTGTTCACCTATGATGAGGATAATCCACTGTATTCTCTGCCTCTTGATCCACCTCGATTTGATCATTTCTATTCATCTAATATCAATCTTCAAAAGAAGAACATCATAGGCTCATCTCAAATCATCTAGGGTTATGGAGATAATCATAGAGATTTTCCATAACAAGATATTTAAAGAATAAATTTTGTTTTTTTAGTATTAAATGAATTAAATATATTAATTTTAATCAACATAACATAACTACCAATGGTTTCCTCATCCAATCATCTGACACCGGCTAACTTTAGGTCTCGGCTTGTTTAAGACATATGTTTGAAATTCAACCATGGTATTGGATTTCCAATTCAAGACTCTTCGTAAAGGATATTCCACTATTTATAAAAAGTTTCACATTCAATATATTATTATATTTAATATTTTTATAATATCAATTTTGGGATCACTAGGACTTGGAGTCTCATACCTCCTCATCACCTAGATCTAAAAATATTTCTAGAAATATTCCAAAGTATTTAACAGAAAAAAAAAATAGTCATTAAACTCTCCCAACCTGCAAGGATTTTCATCTCAAAAAGTGAGATCATACACTCAATTGAGGATTTGGAGATATCAAGTGGGTTTCCCATTCCAACAATATCTCTAGAGGGATCTTGTTCTATAAATGAACATGTACCTAGAGGGATATATTTCCCATGAAGGGTAACTTTTAGTTATTTATCAAACATCTCTAGGTACCTATAAAAGACAACTCCACTCTCAATTTCCAACTCATCTTTGTTTACATCATGCAACTAGTATTAAACATGTATCCTCATCTAAGACACATAGAAAAAAACTCACCTCGTTTAAATAAAGTGACAAGGTATTATGGTACACCAACTCACTATCCTAATACAGTTAAAAGAAAAAGTCCTATGTTCCTCATAGAAATCCCACCATTATGTCCAAATCCTCATGATCCTCGATGAGGTGAGATCTTTCTAAACACAAGGCCTCTTCATTGATCTTTAAAGGCAACCTCCATTGGTATTTTGGGGACTCCAAATGTATTTAAGAAGTCTTGATCCTCCTATAGATGAACTGAACCATTTATAAAAATCTCTTACAGAAAATCTAGGCCTCCAACCACAGTCTCCCACTAGACTTAACCAACACAGCAGTGACCCACTAGGTCTCCCACATGTGGCCTTAAATGATGTTTCACAAATAGATGAGTGGTAACTTTTTTATACAAAAAGTCAACATATAGTAGATGAACCTTCCAGTTATTTCCCAGAACCAATAAGAAAACTCGAAGCATGTTCACCCAAATAAAAATGTATCAATCAACCCAACAATCTATCTAGGGTAAAAAATGTGATAAAGATAAAATGAGTCCCAAATGCCACCAACACCCTCTCTATAATCATGATTTGAAGCAAGCATCATAGTTTGAAATGATATTTGAGGGAATTACATGAATCATAACTACCATCTACATAGAAAGATGTCCCAAACTCTCTAATAATCATTATTATCATATGGTTGGGAATTGGAAAACTTGGAGAGTAACTCTATGATCACTCAGATAACATCATGACCTCTCACAGTTCATGGAATCCCCTAACACAAAAATAACCAAGATTCCATCCCATTTCTATTTCCATCCAAGAACCTTGGCCTACATCTATAGACAAGTTAGATAAAAAGTGTTAAACTCAATAATGACATACAACACCCATATCCACTAGACATGATAATAATAGATATATGATATATCCTAAAATCTTCTTAGATGCACTGATAAGGGAAAACTCCCTCCTCATCACCACCTTCTACTACAAGATTGTTGTCACCTTTCATCCTTAAATGAGGATGATGAGCTCCCCACCTTCAGAAAATCCATCAATAGCATGTCCAATAGATATCTACTCACACAATATATCATATTCAATATTCCAAATTTTTGTCTCCCTAAATCACTGAAGATGCAGTAGGGTAACAATCATTTAATGAAGATAAATTTCTTCATCCTTACCCATGAGGTCCAATTGAGAAGAGGTGGAATTTTTTGTCCACATTATCAATAAAAGTGGATGGAAAACTACATTTTACACATCTTATACTACATCCATGGCCTCAGATGTCACTCAAGCTTGCACTTCTTCAGCGTTTATAGCTTTTAATGTCACTCCCATGTCTGATAAGAAATATCCCAAGAAGTGGACCTCTTGAATCAAAGACTGTCACCATGAAAACTCCCCAAAAATATAGTATTCTCATAGTGTTCATGAACTATTCTCAAGTGTATCATATGCTTTATCTCTGGTGCTGATTACACAAGGATGACAACATATAATACTACAATGCATAGGTCCAATAAGGGTTAAGGATCTAGTTCACAAGTCTTATAAACTATGTGAGGGAATTCAACATAACAAAGGTTATCACCAAGAACTCAATAAACCACTGTCTTTATAAAGACAACCCCATTATTACCTCCTCGTGAACTCATTTCTATTGATAACCCATTTTTATTTCAATCCCCAAGAACTATGTTAACCCTACACATTTATTCTAATAATTCACTGATTATCGGGGGTGGATACTCCTCCCTATTTGTCACCTGGCTTAGGTGATGTTATTCCAAACTTAACCCCAATATATCCTTTGTCTCTTAGGTGAGAAACACAATCCTAACCAGGTGGGTACACTAGGTCTAACATGCCCCTGTACTACAAGGACATATAATAAAATTAATAAAGTTAGGTGTATCCTCCTATACATGATATCATCCTATTCTTCCTGATATTACTTCTCTCTCAATAAGGAAGATTGTGTACTACCACATTGGGTACATTATGACCCTTACTGGTGAAATTAAATTGGTCATGAAAAATAAGCAATTTGTCCATACCAAATAATACATCATACAATATTTTTACCACAATAGAAAGATTATATGCAAGGCTCCATCTTTTCTTAGAGCCAGGTCACACCATAGAAGTGTGTGACTGTTAGCCAACCAGGTTAAATACCATGAGAGGTGAGTGAATCAAGGAATGAAATAATAAAACTAATGCCCCTTCAGATATTTTTTAATTATTGAAAAAAATATCTTTTGTCCCTTTCTTGTAAAAATGTATGATAAAAATTGAAAACATTCATGACACACCATAATTTTACTTGGTTATCCCTCAATGGGAAACGTCCAGTGACCATATAAAGGCAATGTGTCTATGTACCAAATCCACTAAATTTCATTTCTATATAAAAAAATTTAAGTGGAATCATTTTCCTTCCTAGTTTACAATAAATCATAATTTGAAATATCACTTCTCCCTCAACAAAATTTTTGTTCACTTCTCCTTCAGATGATTATTGTTTTAATTAATTTAATCAATATGTATTACAAATCATTGGGTGAATCATTAATTTCAACTTCTATCTAATTTATGAATACCAATTTTTCACAATTTTATTGGGAAATCCATTTTTAACACATTCATGATGCTCTCTTCCTTCTTGAACCCCACAACTTTCTGGAAACTCACTTTGAATTCGTGAATCTCAATACTTTCGTGAAGCTCACATAGACTTCTCAAAGATAAATACTCTTACAAGGATCACATAGATTTAATGAATATCAGTAATTTTATGATCGTTACAAATTTTGGTAATCTTACATAGCCCATACTAACCTTCTTTCTTCACAAACATTATCTCAAGAACAACCATCATGAATCTCTTCCATGAATTCATATCCCTGGGATTTTCAAAAAGGATTTCTCTAATCATCTAAAGGGGTGGAGGCATATTTATAGGTATTACCCTATGTTATCAAAGCTTTCATTCTCTTCATCACATTTTTTATCAAAAATCATTAAACTTTTTTTCAAAACTATATGTGTTTTCAAAGCACTAAGGAGATATTCCTTTCATGAATATTTTTGTTGTCATGGAGATTTACCATCAACCCTTCATTCCCAACCACAATTTACAAAGCTCAACACCACTGAGAATCACTTAGCCTTCAAAAATCAATATACCTTCTCAAAACACATAATATTCAATAAATCCATTCCTTTGACAATTTTTATGATGTATTTGTAGAAATACAACATTCTCATTTCTTGAGAAATCCTATAAATTTTGGACCCCAAAAATTTGGAAAATACTGGGAAATGATTCCACCTTATATAAAAAAAAATTACCACCTCAAGAGAATCCATTATCATGTCTTGGATCTTTGTGAACATTCATAGTCAACAACAATGATTAAATGACACAAATGACCTTGTAAAACCACTTTTTCAACAAACATAATCGACCCAAAACACTATATTGACACCTTGAGGGATTTTTACCCAATAATATCCCCCTTTGGGTTTGTTTAAAACTCTTCACTCTTTGATACCTCATTAAAGATTCTTATATATTCTACCAAAATTCAAATATTTTGATTTAGATGGTTTTTAATGATTTACCCAACACACACTCTAATCCCTTGTGATCTATGCTCAGTGTGATAAAATAGGAGTATCATGAAAAGTTATTTAATGAATCACTTCATTCCAATAACACTAAAATGATTTCGTCAAGAACCCCATTTTTCATGATATATAACCTTTTATTGAATATCATTAGCATTAAAAGTTTTAAATCTCGTACTAATTCATTGTTCCCCCTTTTAGCTTCCCTGTGACTTGATGAAGAAAATTTATCCCCTTTAAAATCAACAACTTCTCCACATTTTTAAATGAACATTAAGTTTATTCTTTTGTGTTCTGTAATATCATAAAGAACATAGATCTGCACATTTAGGGAAAAACACATCTTACCTCAGTGATAGGGGGTCCCATATCAAAACATTTTCATGTTTGTGGAGTTGACTGAATTCCAATAGACACTTGATGTCTCTCAAACACCTCTTTGGGTTGGGCCATAAATATAATGTATATAACATATATTTTGATAGGCACATAATATAACATCACAGGCCCATGCTCCACCTTCTTCTTGATAAAATGATACTTGACTTCAATGTTATTTTTCCTTTAGTAATGGACTATATTTTTTTGTGGTTTATAAAACGTGAATTAATGAAATGGATTCCTATTGGAGACTTCACATTAACTCCCATATCATCATGCTACTACTTCATACACAATAAATGCAAGCAAGATTGAGTAGCCTCAATATATTCAAATTATGGGGTTCTCAATGAAATAAAATCTAGAATATTTTTTATCTAATTAATAAAAAATCATCCAAGATATAATGCACCACCTCATGTTGATTTTATATCATCTGTTGATCTGGAAAAATCTTCATATATAGATCCCAATTACTCATGGTGATATTTTTCATTATATAGAAAATCGAAATACACCGTAACCATGATATACCAACGTATTATTTTTCACTTCAAGAAAGTGTATTTTCTTCATATTTCATCAATACCATTCTTCATGACGTGTTGCAAACACAATATCATGTCTTTTTTTCATGTACAACAAACTACCAATGATCTGCATATAATAGGTGGAATTAATTTCTTTTCCTTTTTTATCTTGTGATAGTTTCATCTAGGTGGACACCATAGTCATAATATACTTGAAATTATCCATAAAAAATACTTATAACCTCCTTGTGTTACCTTTAAACTAATTAAAAAATGTTATTTCACAAATCATTGACATTTCGAACTCAGTTTTCATAAATTATGTGATATTTTTACATTATGGTTCTAATAATACACAAAATATTATGTAGTTGACACAAAACAACACTATCATCATTTGACTACTATCATTATTGACATAGATATTGTATTCATCTCCACCACACTGAAAACTGATCTTCTTCAAAAATTGATCAGGACTTGAATACAATTCTTTTGGTGCATGCTTAAACCCATATAGTACATTATTTAGCCGATAGACTCTATCATCCTCTTCATGAATGAAAAAACAACTTTATTTATATAAACTTATTATTTAAGAACCCAATTTTGAAATATTGACTTGAAATCCATCAGGAAAACACTGATATTTATTTGTATTGATATGGACAAGAATAATATAATTGTCTTTATTCTTACAATAGGTGAAAATGTATCGTCAACATTGATACCCTCAATCTAGGAGTACCCTTTATAAATGATTCATGATTTGTTTCAAATCCTTGCACCATATTCATTCATCTTATTGGGAAACACTCATTTGGTCTTAATGACATTCTTATTTATTGGTTTTGAAACAATCTCCCATGTCTGATTCTTATCAATTTGTTCAAGATCTTCATTCATATCTCGATCCCAGTTTTCATCTCTAATAGTTTCCTCAAAACATTTCATCTCTACCTAAGATAGAAAATTTTGGTGTTTTAAATAATTCATTATCTATGTTTAAACAAGTGATGATTGATCACCAATAATATTTTTCCTATCAATTTCAACTCGACTCTTTAGCTTCCCAACAGATATAGATTTTAAATCCTCCTACTTATCATCATTGTCTTCTCATGGATCAACATTTTCTACTTATAATCCCAATAAGTTCCTTATCTCATCATCATTATTATGATAACCCTACTCTTTTATTTCACACCTAAACATGATTTATTACATAAAATTAACTTGATACAATATATAAGATCAAGAGGTAATTCTTTAATATTTAGGTTTAGGTCACCACACATTAAACGAATCAATACCACCAACCATCCCATGGTTTTTCCCATGTTTTTTTTTCAAAGAGGAGTGGAAAACAATATTTTATATGTAAAATGGCCGAACATATTAAAATATTGAGGGTGCTTATGTGGAGGTGAGTCACACTCTCAAGGAAAACAATTTACAAAGACAAAATGTTTTATAAGTCTCGAAGGGTCTGCTAAAGCTTTGTAAAATAAATAAAACAAACCAAAAATCATTTTATTTTAATGTTAAAACATATATTGGCCGAACATATCAATTATTGTTTTTTATTACATCACTATTGGGTCATTATGATGTCAGAAAACACATTATATATATAAACAGTATTTAATTTTTACACAAAAAATTGACTATCTCAGAAAATTATGAAAAAATAACCATTGGATAATTTCAACATCCTGATTCCAAAAATAATATTCATTTTATTTAAATAATTTTCTAAATATGTGAATTTTTTATTTTAAAATAAAAACCGCCATTTATCAAATATTCATTGGTTTGGACAAAAACAGCTTTCAAACCATAATAAAATTTACTATTTCATTCATAAAACTATATGATAATTTATATTTAATTAATTGAATTATAATAATATTTTTTAAAAATATTATTTAATTCCAAAATATATTAATTCATAAAAATAGATTTCTTAGTTGAATATTAACTAAAAATATTATTAGTGCTTTAAAAACTATTTACAAAGTAACAATAATAAAATGAATTCACATTCTTTATACAAAAAAATGTACATAATCATAGTACTAGGGTATTGTTGTATAACTCTTTATAAAACCCACATAAGACAAAAGGGTAAGGTGCGTGATGGTGAGAGACTCTTGGGGTGGCTTGTATAGCATTGCTCGTGTGATAATCTTTATCAACTTTCACTTCTCTCGTAGGTGGTTCCTCTCGAGCTTAACATATTCAAAATTGGTTTGTGATTCATCAAGAGATAATCCCAATGACTCCACCTCCTTTCAATGTTCTAAAAAATGGGCTTCGTATGGGGAAAGTCTACTTGATGAGGTCATTTCTTCCTTTGAGTAAATTGGATTTGTTAAAGCCCTATATTTATACTAATCATGTGATCACTTTTCAATGGCTATATTATAAACGGTCATAATTATTAACGGTATATTAAAATAAAAAAACATAAAACCAAAAAAGTTCACATTTTATATAAACATTTTACATAATTATACATTTAATTAGATTATGAGGAATTTCCATTAATGAAGGTTTGGGTCATTATAATCATCCCCCTTAGAAATTTCACCCTCGAAATTTCATTTTACCACACTAAAAAAATATCGGTAAATATGCTTCATTACTTCCTCTAATTCCCACGTTGCTTCTTCAAACTTGTGGTTTCTCCAAAACACCTTGACGAGGGGAGTTGTCTTATTTCGTAGAACTTTCTCTCTATGATCTAAGATCTTTACTGGTTGCTCCTCGTAAGAAAGATCATCATCCAATTATACCACCTCTGAAGAGAGTGCATGTTAAGGGTCTGGTATGTACTTCATTAAGAGGTATACATGATAGACATCATGTACATTAGACATGGTAGGTGGAAGTGCTAGTCGATAGGCCACAGCCCTGACACGATCAGAAATCTTGAAGGGGCTGATGTACCTAGGACTTAACATCCCTTTCTTTCCAAACCCCATGACCATATTCCATGAATATATACGTAGAAATACCATATCTCCAACTTTAAACAAAAGGTCTCATCAACTGTTATCTGCATAACTCTTCTGTAAACTTTGGGCTTACTTGGTATATTGTTGAATTCTTTTCACCTTATCCACCATATCTTCCACCATTTCTATTCCTAACAGCTTACACTCACCATCTTTATCCCAACACACCATTGTTCAACACCTTTTCCCATGAATGGCTTCATATGGTGCCATTTAGATGCTCGAGTAGAAACTGTAATTGTATGAGAATTAAACTAGTCCAATATGTTGGTCACATCCTTCCTTAAAGTCTATTGAGAAAGCTCTCAACATGTCCTCAATTGTTTGGATAGTCCGCTCGAATTGGCCATCGGTTTGAGGATGATAGGTCGTACTAAAGTTTAGTTTAGTAACCATGGTATGATGAAGACTCTTCCAAAACATAGAGGTGAATCTTGGATATCGATCAGATAAAATAGATAGTGGTACTCCATGCAACCTTAACAATTCCTTGATATACATTCGTGCCATTTGATATAATGAGAAATCCTCCCAAATAGCAATAAAGTGTGCATACATGGTAAGATGATCCACAATAACCCAGATTGTATTGTTGCCTTTGGATGTCTTCGAAAGTCTGGTGACAAAGTCCATAGTAATGTTCTCCAATTTCCATTTTGGTGCGGTTAATGGTTTCATCATCCCCTTAGACGTCTGCCTCAATGTCTTCACTATATGACACACCAGAGACTTTGATGTAAAGTCTACAATCTCCCTTTTCATACTGTCCCAATAAATGTTTTCTCGGATATCTTGATACATCTTTGTTCTCCATGGGTGAATAGAGAGGGTGGAGCTATTTGAGTCATCCAGAAGCTCCTAATTTATCTCTGGATCGGATAGTACACATAATCATGACCCAAATCTCACAATTCCATCCTATTCAACCAAGAACTCTGATGATTTCCCATTTCTGATATCTTTCTCCCATATCATATTTTCTACATCCTTTCTTTGAGCATCATTTATTTTCTCCAAAAGAGACTTTTAAGCAATAATTTGTGAAAGTATTGATGATGTTCCCTTCTTTATGATTCCCAAGTCCATCTTCATCAAATCTAAGCAGATTTGATCCTTCTCAATTCTCATTAATGATAGAATTTCTGGGTCCTTTCTACTTAGATAATATTCCACCTTGTTCACTTTCCAATGGTGGTAATGTATTGGGCATTTATAGTATTTTATCATCTCTAACCATCTTCGTTGGTTCATGTTCAACTCTTTCTATGTAAATATATACTTGTGACTTTTGTGGTCCCTATATATTTCACACTTCTACCCAAAGAGATAATTACGCAAAATTTTTAAAGTAAAGATCACCACATCCACCTCCATATCATGTGTTGGATAATTATACACATGAACTTTTAATTACCTTGAATCATAGGCAATGACATTGTCATTTTGCATCAACACACATCCCAGTCCCTTCTTTGAAGTATCACTGAATACCACAAAAAGTTCTCCACTTGTGGGTAAATTGAGCATGGGCATAGTGATAAACCTCCTTTTCAACTACTTGAAACATTCTTTCCATTCATCACACCAAGTAATCTTTACTCCCTTTTGAGTTATCTAGGTAAGAGGGTTTGATAATCGTGATAAATTTCTCACAAATCGTAGATAATATCTAGCTAACCCCAAAAAGATATGGATATAAACTACCAATGCTGGCCTCGATGATCCCTCTATTTCAGCTGTCTTTGAGGGATCCAAATATATCCCATTAATTATGATGATATGGACCAATAATGAGACCTCCTTCAACCATAACTCACACTTGTTGTACTTTTCATAGAGCATCACCTTTTTCAAGGTCTCTAGTATAGTTCTTAGATGTTCCTCATGATCCTCCTTGGTTTTGGAGTATATTAGAATATCATTTATAATGACTACCACAAATTATCGAGTTAATCTCTAAAGACTCTATTCATCATGTCCATAAATATTGATGGAGAATTGGTGAGTTTGAAAGGCATTACTATGAATTCATAGTGCCTTTATCCTGTACTAAAAGCATTCTTTGGGATATCTTCCTTCTTCACCCTTACTTGATAATATCCCAACCGCAAATCCACCTTGGGGAAGTATTTTTTTCCATGCATCTGATTGAACAAGTCATAAATTCGAGGGAGTGGATACTTTTTCTTTATCTTGATTTTGTTAAGATCACGATAATCGATGAAAAGAATCATTGAACCATCCTTCTTCTTGATGAATAGGACCGATGTATCCCATGGTGAAGCACTTGGGCGTATAAACCCATTATCCAGATTCTCTTGTATTTGTTTCTTCAAATCATCAAGATCCACAACATCTATTCTATACGAAGTCTTGGATATTGTCAAAGACCCAGGTATAAGGTCAATTAAGAATTCAACATCTCTTATAAGAGGAAGACTAGGAAATTCCTCGGGAAACACTTCAGCAATTTCCCTCACAATAGGAATGTCTTCAAGGATGGATGCTTCCTTGGACTCAATAATCTAATCCATATACAAATGCTCATAGGGAAGTAATATACATTCTTGAGATGATGGAGCTAAAGATGATTCATCTTCCACCTTGCACTTGTATAGAATTGGGGGTTCATTCTCTATATAGAGAGTGATTTCCCTCTCACGAAAATTTATGTTGGCTATATATAAGGAAAGCCAATCCATACCAGGAATTGCATCAAATTATACTAGAGGGAGTATGAAAAGGTTCTCTAGGATGTTCAGTCCATAGATTATGACTGGGGAGGAGTTATATTCATGGGATGAAATGATTACCCCATTTTCTGTACTCACCAACATCTTTACTTCCATTATTTGAGGTGGTACTCGGATTGTTCTACTGAACGTTTGGGATATAAAAGAATTCGTAGAACCAAAATCAAAAATTATGTTCGCTATTATTGAATGAATAAGTAGTGCACCTATCACGACTTCGTTTTTGGGGTTCACTTCGGCGGTAGTGATGGAAAAAGATCACCCTTTCTACCTCGGATATTGTTGGTTGCCTCTGAAAACCCTTTTCTTAGGGCACTGATTTGAAAAGTGCCCCGGTTCATTGTAGTTGAAGCAATGAACAATGTGTTGAAGGTCGAATGGGGTGTTCCTCTCCTCTGTCACAGTCATGGGTTTTTCTTTCTGACAGTTAATAGTTAGGTGTCCTTCTCTTCCACAACTAAAGCATTTCCTCATCCCCTTCAGGCAATTTCTAGGGTACTTCTTTCCACACCTTTGTCAAGTGGGGTGCTATATCTTCTTAGCACTGTTGGATTTATCCATTGGTCCACCAGCATTGAATTCCATCTTACACTTCTTATCCCCATGATACCCCTGAGATTCTCCGATCTCCATTTCGACCTTCACGGTACATTGGATAATTTTATCATAGTTGTCAAAGTCATGGATTTACGTTGCTTTCCGTAGGCTAGGTTTCATCCCACCATAGAAGTGTTCAACCTTTCATTCGGGTGTAACGACAAAGATAGAGGAATATCATGAAAGAGTTGTGAATTTTTCCTCGTACGCTCTGATAGAAGTGTTCAACCTTGCATTCCAATGCCTCAATATCCTTCTCAGGCTTCATATTTTTTATAAACGTCCACCATTGATCAGCTTCACCCTCCATACGATAAGAATCCAGGAGAGCCTTCTCTTGTTTGGAACACTGAAGGATGGATAGGATCTTTTCAATGGAGTTGGTCCATTTTTCGGTGATTGAGGGATCATATGATCCATTAAAAGTAGGAGGCATTTGCCTCATTAAGCTCTCAATAGAGACTTTTTCATTCTTAGGGGGGGTTGAACGTTCCTCTTTACCCATGTTTCTATTCAAAGATTCAGTTAACTGAGAGAGAAGCATGAAAAAGTTCACGATTCCTGCTCCCATCTGATTGGGTATCTCATTAGAACAATCATCACATTGATCTTCACATCGGTTGTTAGCTTGAGTACTCCTATTACCATCCATTGGCTGGAATAAAAGAAAAGTTAGGGGTAACACAATTAGGGTAATCCAAAGGCCAAACAAATGACATATACATTACTTTTATTTCCTTAACTTATGAATCTATATTCTTCAATATATGTTATCCATGATCTACATTACAACATATATTCTTAGGGGCATTTTTTCCCTTAATAATGGTTCATAATAAGCTTGTGAATTTACCAAAGCATATCCCCCGTGAGTGTCATAACCAAGAGTGCAGCAAGGCGCATTGACATGTACCAGTTCCCGTTCGAGTCTATCTCAAAGCAGTGTTTTCAGGTTTTACCCCTAGGATAGATATGTACCAGAGCCACCTCTACCTTCTCGTATCTAGAAAGGGATGTATTTTCTTGATAAACCACTTACTCAATACTCACCAATACTTAGGGAAGTTTTTATTATACTTATTCTTGTCTCTAAGTCTTCACTTGGGTTTTCTAATCCTAATCCCAAAAATAACTAAAACTATCCTCTGATACCAACTATGACAACCCTTCTCTTTTATTTCACACTTAAACAAGATTTATTACATAAAATTCACATGATACAACATAGAAGATCGAGAGGTAATTCTTTAATATTTTGGTTTGGGTCACCACGCATTAAACTAATCAATACCACAAACCAGCCCATGGTTTTTCCCCATGGTTTTTGCCAAAGGGGAGTGTAAAACAATATTTTACAAGGAAAATGGCCGAAATTCTTAAAATATTGAGGGTGCTTATGTGGATCTGAGTCACACTCTCAAGGAAAACAATTTACACAGGAAAAATGTTTTATAAGTCTCGAAGGGTCCACTAAAGCTTTGTAAAATAAATAAAACAAACCTAAAATCACATTATTTTAATGGTAAAGCATATATTGGTCATACATATCATTAATAGTATTTTATTTCATCACTATTGGGTCATTATGATGTCATAAAACACATTATATATTTAAACGGTATTTAATTTTTACCCAAAAATTCGATTGTCTCGGAAAATTATGAAGAATTCATCCTTGGATAATTTTGACATCCTGATTCCAAAAATAATATTCATTTTATTTAAATAATTTTCTAAATATTTTAACTTTTACTTTTAAAATAAAAACTGTCATTTATAAAAAATTCATGGGTTCTGACAAAAACGGCTTTCAAACCATAATAAAAATTACAATTTCATTCATAAAATTATATGATCATTTATATTTAAATAAATTAATTATATTAAAATATTATTAAAATATTATTTAACTCAAAAATTCATTAATTCATCAAAATATATTTCTTAGTTGAATATTAACTAAAAATACTATTTGTACTTTACAAACTATTTACAAAGTAACAATAATAAAATAAATGCACATTCTTTATACAAAAATAATATACATAGAGATAGTGCTAGGGTCTTGTTACATAACCCCTTATAACACCTGTATATGACCAAAGGGTAAGGTGTGCGATGGTGATGGACTCTTGGGGTGGCTTGGATTGCATTTCTCGAGTGGTAATCTATATCAACTTCAACTTCCCTCGTATGCAGTTCTACTCAAGCGTAACATATTTAAGCTAGTCTTGGGCTTGGTCAAGAGAAAATCCCAATGACAACACATCCTTTCTGAGTTCTGACAAATGGGGTTTGTATGGGGAATGTCTATTGGATTAGTGAATCACTTCCTTTTTCTGAGTAAATTGGATTTGTTAAAGCCCTATATTTATACTAATCATGTGATCATTGTTCAACAGATATATTAGCAACGGTCACAATTCTTAATGGTATTTTAAAATCCAAAAACATAAAACCAAATAATTTCACATTTTTTGTAAAAACATTCCATATTGATAAATTTCATTATATCAAGAGGAATTTCTATTAATGAATGTTTGGGTCATTACAACTATCATCAGGGAATTATTCTCTATATTGTTGAATGTTCTATTCATTCTCTACTACAGTGACATAATTTATTTCAACTAATTTTCTAAACCTTTTTTGGATACATTTATATGCTTTTATTTTTATTTAATATCCATGTAATATCCTCTTATCTCCATGAGATTAAAATTTCATTTTTTTCTATTTATTGAGAATAAAACCCTTACTTCAAACGATTTTAAAGAATTTCAATGTTGGATTCTTTTCTATAATAAAGATCATACAAATTATTTTCTTCGATTAGATATAAAATATCCATCTTGTATTTTTATAATGATGTCAAAATTTCTCCCTTCCATAATTTCTCTATTAGGTCCTTTTCAATAAGCATTTTTCTGCCTATGTTTTTTATTATTCAATTTTTCCTCAAAACCACTTCATTTTGTTGAATATTTCACACTAACAAAACTAAATACCTTATAACATGTTTCTGGATTTAATATACCACTTTTATAATCTTCAATGTTTTACCATTATTAATATATAACTTTAGAATCTTCTATCGAACCATCCTTTTAGTTTCCCTTTGCTATGGTTTTAGTAACTGGACACATCAGACTTGTGGGAGATGATAAATACCCATTCCATCTGAATGAAATCATCAATAAAGAGAACCTAATACCTCTACCCATCAATGGATCTTTGTGAGATATGTACACAAAAATCCCCATTCACCAACTCACTAACTCAGGTTGACTTCTATTCTTTTTCCTTGTATATATTTTTAATAGTCTTCCCTTATTGACAAGAATCACACATATGAGTATGATCATGTTATATATTGGGTGGATCTTGAGCTACATAAAATTTTAAAATATCTTCTAGGGATGGTTGTCATAGATGGAAAATTATTTTTTTCCACAAATATTTTTATTCCTCTCTAGATAGAAATCACAAATCGTCTTCTCCACACACAAGGTAGAGATTCCCCTTAGTCAACATTCCCTACAAAAAAATTGTTTAATCTTTTCCCTTGATGATACAAATCATCATGGTAAATATTATAGAATTTATTGATTCATATAGTTAACTAACACTTATAAATTTGTGACTTAGACCTTTTACAACCAAGACATCATCACATAACATATCTTTTCCCCCAAATTTGGATTTTTCTAATCCAAAAATCTTCCAACCTTCATGATTTAAAAATTTGAAAACAACTTAATTTTTATAATTTATTCATGTAACAAGATCATTATTTATCATCATATATGATTTGAATCCATTATTAATGATCCACACACCAAAACAATATGAATATTTAAGGTAAATATCTACAACCATTGTCTGCTCATATCCCTTTTTTATATCCACCTCTTTGACTTCATACCTGTTATGGACTGATGATCCTAATCCTTTTTAAAGTATGATGGAATAACATCATCTTTCATAGATACAAATCAATTTTTAATTTTCAACTCATTAAATTAGTCTTTCAGCTACTACATATGAACACTCTCAATCTTCTTCAACACATTCCTCAACATTATTGATATAAAATATATATCCATGTGCCCAAATATTACCCACTAAAAATAGTGACCATTAAAATAATTCTTGTAATGTTGAAATACATTTGGATTCCATTGTTGGTCTTATAACCTTTGGTATATTTTGTCTATGGAACATATGTTTTGATAATGTCTCATTTTTTCACAAAAATAACACTGGATGTAGGGTGAATTCCTATGTATCTCTTCTACACCACTAGTTGCATTTTGGGTTCTCTGAATCTTCTAGTTTTTATTTGTACCAAAATCAATTTTTTACCTTGGATTGGGTACCAACAATCTCACATAAATCACCACATTTTTTTCAATCTAGCTCTATACCATCCTTATCATTAGGATATGACTATTGGTTCTATTTTTTTGGATTTTTGTGCTCCACTTCATTATTTTTTTTCACCTAAGTAGTATTATTTTCAAATTTCATACCAAGATTCAAGAGTCTCTTATGATATTTTATCTTTCTTCATAGGTTGAAAACATCCTTTTTTAATTTATTCTATATATTTGATTTGATCTTTTCCAATGTTAGTCAAATCATTGATTTCACTTTTCTATTATCTGATTTTGATCTTGTACTAAATAGCCTTTAACGATTTCTATAACATTGAAGACTTGAATTTGACAATATTTTCATTCAAATGAGACTTCTATAATTTCTAATACTTTATATAAATTTTGGAATCATAGACCACTTTATTGGATTTCATTATTTTCGATCTCAAAAAAATTATTTTTTTAAGAGTACATTCTAATTCTTCCTAAAGATAAACTATTATTTTAACTTCTTATTCATTATTATCCCTTTATTAACTTTTCTATATGATACCTATAACTAAAACCATATCATTTTCCCCATGGTATTTATAGATTTTCATCTCTTCATCTTCATATTCTTCTGAACATTCAATTTTATATGAAAGAAGATTCTTCTTTTTGAAGAAGTTTCTCTTAAAAAATCTATTACCTTTAGCATAGGTTAAGGACTTCTTCATAAAAATTTTGAATTCATATACATCACCATATTGAAACTTATTTGGGAATCTCACTACAATATATCCACACTTTCCACATAAGAATAAAGTGTGTGGGATTTTCCCTTTGAAATTTCCTTTTCCCCTTCACATATTTGAGGAGAGGAATGAAATGAACTCATTCTTCTATTCTTCTTAATATATATATTAAATAGTTATATTTATCATGTAATTTAATGTAACTGATTAGTAATTACATTTTCCACATAATCAATATCTTAATTTCACATATCTTATGAAATTAGGGTAGTGTGCAAGCTATCAAGTGTCAGATCCTTTGGATCTTTGTCTTATAGTATAGATACTATCAGAATGAAACAATGTGGTAGTCTTCTCAAGGTGTGATTAATTATATTTATATCTTCAAGATTTTCTCTGAGACCACATTTGTATTCAAAATAAAAATCACCCAGTGAAATAATTAATATATATACTCATTAGGGTGAATTGTCTATTCCTCATACATTTCCCATAAAACTTGTAGTTTTTAGTCTTTGACTTTTGATTCACCCTCATAAATATTTATAACTTATCCCAAATAGAATGTAATGTCTTACATGACATAACCTTTGTATATATTGAATTGTATAGGGCTCCACCTAAAGTATTGATTCTTTTTGTGTTTTCATCTAATTACCTTGTTTCAAAGAATCCATTCCTTTTTATTGGAACTTCATTAAAAACTTGTTCAATAAGAATATTGGAATTCTAAAATTGACCTTGGAAAGACACTTTTTTAAAAAGCACAATCATCCCAAAAACACAACAATGTTACCTTGAGGGGTTTTTTCTCAATAGTGATTAATGATCCTTTATGTAGGAGCCTCAAAATGGAATGGTAAATAAAAATGAATCCACTTCTATCACTAGTCCATGAATATGGGATTAATCCATGGAAAAGTGTCTAATGACCATAAACCAAAAATACAACTTGAGTAGAGGATACACTACTTATACCTCGATCATATCCAGAGTATCAGGGTCACAATATCCCACTGATAAAATAAATCATTCCTCTACATGACATGTCCTCCTTAAAAAGGGCCCACTCCAACACCTAGATAATCAAAAATACCTAAAAACACACAATTCAAAGAAAATCATCCTCCATAGCTCGACATTATATTCTTTGGTATGAACTATGTTGACCGTATAATTTTGGATCACATCATAAGGATGTATCTTAGTTGGGGAAGCTTCCCTATTCCGTGTATGCTCATAAGCACATCAAATAACCCCAAAATAGGGATAATAGAAAGGTTCTGGAAGTGGTTTTAGAGGAAAATATTTGAAGTAGAAAAAGTAAAAGTGAATATAGATCATACCATATACTATGCCTGGAGTCCCTGGATTAGAAGCCTTCAATGCATTCCCTCCAAACCTATCCCAATGGGTTAGAAAATCCCACATGTGATGAAATTTACATCCATATGTAAAGAATGGTCCAAAATTTTGTCATATGAATCCTCTATGAGGATTCCTAGCTGAAGAATCTTCAAGTAAACTAAGTCCACTATGCTCCCACTGCATTACAGACCTACATTTTTTTGCTCAGGAATAAATAGATATCCTATATAGAGTCCCTATTGATTGTGGCGTATATGATGATACATATTTCATTGATCCATGATGAAAACATCCAAATAAATCAACTCATCATTTACATTCTATGTATCTCTCCATAGAACAAGCCCACTCTAGAAGCTCTTGTTCTTGTATTGGGGGGTCGGGAGAGAGGTAAAACATGCTTTGAAACATGCTCTCAAAAAATACCCAACACTTTGTCTCCTCATCATACACCTCTTTAAGCAACACCCATCAATTCCCCTAATACCCTGCAGAAGATTCTAGTCACAAAATTGAAAATTAGCATTAGTGGTGTCTGTATAATATAAAAAACTTAAACTATATACTCCAACTAAGACTTTTCCACATAAGTTTCTATCTCACCCAAAAATTTGGGTGGCCCGGATCCCCAAACTCTAGAAGAAATATTAGTCTATAAGCATAATCATAACTATCATCTTAGAATTACATATGTTTCATCTGGTGTGGAAGATAATGCCAACCCACTCTAAGTGATTCTCCTTGTTTCTCAATGGGTGAAAGTGTGTTCACTTCCTGTCTAGAATAATTACTTCTATAATAACATCCCCATATAAAGTCTCAATAATTTGTTGGATATAAAAAAAACTATGAATCAAGGATTCCTCACTCAACTAGTTATCAACACGATCATGTATCTATATCATAGATGTTTGTCTCCATAGAGACATCCTGAAAATATGAGAATATGCACCATGGTTAGATGAGAATATATGAGGAGATGAGTCAATATTGACATGAATGTTAAAGAAATAAATCCTATATGATCTTTATACCATTGGTTTCTCTATAATTGATGTATTTTTATTCCAATTTGACAACAAGGTAGTCAGAGTCCTGTTAAATTGATATGTCAGTCATCGTTCCAACACTGGGTTCTATGGCATAAAATCCACACTTGAGACACTGAAATTTATGCTCTATGTCCCAACCAATTATCATAAGGGACAACTCCAAACAACATTCAAAGGAATGAAGTACTTGGATACCACTCTGTAATTACCTAACCAGCCTAGTCCCATGTGGCCTATAGAAAGCTGATTTTTTACCACCCAAAACTCATCTTCAATATTCTAGGGGCTGGTAAAAAGTTCTTAGAAGAAATAAATTAAATGGAAGGTCATTTCATAATATACATGTATGAATTCACCCACTATCTTCGTGAAAATATGTCTTAGGAATTAAAAGACAGTGACATATAGAATGTAATCATTCATGAAATAAACTCTAGGGAATAAAACATAGTGAAATTGAATAAAAACAAAGTGTAAAGGGTAAAAATACATGCCCAACTAGAAAAGAGGTCATAAACTAACAAAACTGGAAAAAAAAGAAAAATGAAAAAGTCTAACTCTTGATCTCCAATACATGACCACCATAAATGATTAATGTGCCCATGTATCCCTAAGATCCACCGAATTCACTACAGATTTATCCATCTTCCGCATATGATATGACATGTCTAGTCAAAGCCCGTGTAGGGGTGATTATAAAAATACCCAGTAGGACACCCTGAATACTAAAAAGGGAGTGATATAGAGGTAAAAAAATTATACAGGTCAAACTAAGAAAGTGGTAAACAAAAACCCAATAGATACACTCACAAACTTAGATATATATATATAAATTCCCATAAAGAAACCTATAGTAAAGAGAAAGGGGATCTCTGACTCATAGACTATCTAAGAAAGATGACTCTGATCATAGCTCCAATGGTCCATCTATGATTCCAAACATCATCCACAACTATATAAGAGACCGTGTGGAGGGACCTGATCCTCTCCATTATGAACTAAAATTGAGGGAGAAGAAACTCCCATGTCAGGTATCCCATATAACCACACCACAATATGAGTGAAGGTTCTCACGTCCTATAACTTCGCTCCACATTTAAGGGATTCACAACTCCTATGGAGGACTTGTACACTTTCATAGATCAAAGACTGGGGAGTTAAGCTCTTTTAGATAAAAGACGATCACCCTATTAGTATGGGAGATTTCCAACTCAACCTGTATAAATAATATGGGTAACCCATACCCTAGTGTGATATGGGAGTACTATCCCTAGTAACACTTCAATGATCACACCTTGCCGCTACCATCATCAAACATCACCTGAAGAAGAATCATACTAACAAAACCTCGCATCGTATCTGATATGCCACAATGAAGTTCACCATCACGTTATACAAAGAAAAACACTCAGGATTGGATACTCATGGGCCCAAATCCAAGACTAGAAATAGGATATATGAGACGAAGAAGATGTATGAGGGAGTACATAGCAAGAAAAGGGTCTATAGGGTATGTGGACCTATCTCTTATTCTAGTCATGTTCTCATCTCGACATGGTTTGGAATCTATTTCATTGAACATGGTATATATGGGTAATTCACATCCTGTATTGGCCACTCACAACCTCTCTGTGTTCTCTTGGATGCTCCTGTGTAAATCAGGTCATCCTCGCATACCTGAGTGTGTACCTAGTCATGCTTGGGTGATAGCTTACAACCTTGTAACCCTGAAGTTTTGAGCATATCCACACACATGGGGTCCTAGTCATGTGCATCGGGATCATTCCTAGCCACATGGGGTGTTCCACACGATGTGTGGGCCTAAACACACAACATGTGATCCTTATCTTCCCTAAAACACTAGCTTTCGTAGTTGGGTGGGGGTATATATCATGTGTTATTTTGAAACATTTCATGTAATCCAGTTTTCTATAGAATCTAGGTTTATTGACAAGCTTCTCTGGACTCATCCTCTCCACCACGATTTCCACCATTTGACTACCCAAAATTAGAGGGGGTCGCCACTGGCCATTGATTCTCAACCTCCAGTGGATTGGAATCAAATTTCATTCATTCACATGAATCTCACACACTACATGACACACCTCCTGTGGTTTTATTCTTGATCTTGTTATCATTACAGATATCTAGTCCATGAAGCACCACCCATAACCCATGATCCATCCCAAACCATCATTGATTCACCAATACGTTCTTCATATGTTAAACCTCCATGAATCCTAAAGTTTTTATCAGGCTCAAACCCACCCTGGTAATGTCAAATGGTGAACCCATGGGAAAATAGTTAAGAACATGAAGAGTATAGGGGGATAAATCACATAAACCAAATGAATCTATCATTGTACAAGAATTATTGTCCAACAATCATAAATTAAATATTCTTAGGGGTGATAACATGTGAAAAAAGGATAAATTATTAAATTTAAAATGTGATAGGAAGAATGGATTATGAGAAAGATCAAATAAATAACAGGTCAATAATAGATGATGAAAATATATTTTCAACCTTTTAATCGAGTGTTGAAACAAAAATTTACAAGAAAAACCTTGATTATTAGTTGATCATTGGTAAATAATCATTATCTGGTGATGAGTATGATATGATGTGTCTGTTTCATCTCGATCCACATCAATTTGATCATTGTTTGTCATATGATCTTGATATTCCAATGAAAAACATCATAGAATCCTCTCAAATCTCCTAGGGTTATGCATCTAACCCTATAGAATTTCTATTACATGGTTTTTAAAGAGGTAATTAGTTTTTTATGGGTATTAAATGAATTAAAATAATTAATTAATTAATTAATCCACTTAATGTACCTTCCAATGGCTACCTCATCTGAACATCTGGTTCCAACAAACATTAGGACACATCTTGAGTAAATCCCACATTTCAAATTCAGTTGTGTTCTCATATTTCTGATTTGATACTTCACCCAATATTTATTCAACTATTTCTGAATAACCATGTGTTTGTGATTTTATTAAATTTAATATTTTTATAATATCAATTTTGGGATCACTGGGCCCTCGAATCTCACGTCACCATAGACCTTGGATCTGAAAATATTTATAGAATTATTCCAAATTTTTACATGTGAAAAAATGAGTCATTACAGCATAATCCTTTATTAAAAATTTTATTGTTATATATATATGTGTGTGTGTGTGTGTAATGATTTTGGGGGTATTCTTATCAAAAAAAATATGGGTACCTATAGTGACTATAGGCCTTATTTTTGGTTGAGTTAAATTACTTTATTATTTTATTTTTTTAACTTTGGATTCATTATCATGATCTACTGACATCAAAAATATGGGGAGTTACATAGAAAGAACCTAATTAACATGTGTGACAACCTAACTCTAGTAACCCAGAGCTAATAGTTACTATATTTGAAAAAGATAAAATATATCACATCCTGATGTATTGAATATTTTTGTAGTATTTAGTGACTAGATAAAAACATGATTCTCACATTAAATTTGAAAAGTTGAAATACATCTTAATATGCTAGTGATAACTTTATCATTTGTTATATTATTTACCAAAAATCATTAATATATACATTATTGGTATTCTAGTTAAATGAAAACATAATAATGAGTTACTTCATATGATCAGTAAGGGAAACCGTACAATATAAGTTATCATAGGATAAATAAATCATTAAAAATATGTAAGAGATAAACAATGATCAAATATTCCAGATATCTAATATCATAAAATGTTACTAAATCCATAGATGACAAAGAAGAATATATAATCAAATGGATAACAGAATCAAGATTCATAATTATATAATGAATAATTATTTATATCATAATCTTACTATCAAAACTTATGCAAAGGAATCATATAGAAATTGGTAATGCATACACCACATAACCGTCCTAGTTTGTCTCTTGAGACCTATCAATGCATCTAGAGACTATAATAGGACGTTACCATCACTTAATAATTCCAATTAATTCATCATATAAAATAAATGATAATAATTCAATATATAATCAACATAAACATTCATATTGGAAAAGTATCATACGAATTGTTAATGTTTTCCCCAATAAATATATAGAAAAACATGACCATATTCCATCCAAATAAATAAGGTGGATGGTATCATTAGATTATATCAATAATAACATATAATATTCATTAGAGGATGTTAACATAGATGATAATACTTTTAAAGGATCATTAAAATATTTCATTATGAAAGTAACATTTTTATATTAAAAAAATATATATTTAAAATATAAAAAAATTAAGAATATTTGGAAAAATAATTTCTTTGAAAAGAACAATTTAAATATTTAAAATAATCTTTAAAGAAAATAATAGTCATTATAGTGTGAAAATCTATTTATGCAGTAAATGTTAAAATAGATAACTTTTTCTCACATTTGGTAAAAAGTACCTCATTTAAAAAATGATAAGAAGATTAATCCTAAACATTTTTTTAGAAATTAAAACATAGTTAATAATTAATTTACTCAATTAATGGTTAATAATAAAAAACTAAAAACATTTTAATGAAATTTTGGATAAGGAAGATATTTATACCTGATCGGATAGAAAAACCAAGTTGGTTTTACTTAATTTAGACATTTGAGTACATAGAGAAAGAAAATTTAAAATAAAAGTTTTAATTTAAATAAATAACTAGTGGTTAAGAAAATAAATAAGATTCTTTATAGATAGATTATATACCTTCTTCATAATAAATTTTATCAGAAAAAATCTCAAAAAAATGAGATAACAAAATAAAACTCTTACCTCATGTTTTACTTTCCTCGTATGTTATTTTATCCTCCAAAATAAAAAAAAATTAAATTTGTTATAATTAAAATATAGAACAGTATTCATACTTATAATATCATATAATATCCACTTATAAAATCTTATATCTAATTTATTAATAATTATTTATTAAAATAATTACTCTTAGTGATAATTGTTTTACTTTTCAGGCATGTTTTGGTTCAATGGTTCTGGTCTTTAACATTGATCATGGATACACAATATTTGTAATTATAATAATATCAATTATATATTATTATTAAAAAAATATCACTAGTATTAAAAATTCCTTTATCATTTATGTCATAAACACTCTTGTAAGTGGAAAACTAACCTAAACAGGAGAATGTTATAAAGACTAAATTGGTAAGAAAATGGTAAGTTGTAATCTTAATATAAAATTTATAGAAAAATATTAATTTCATAACTATTGTATATATTCATTGTATATAATTCTATAACCATCTATAAAAGAGATATATTGAAAAATATATCACATCGCTTCATGGAGGTTATAGTCTACACTTACACACGAGCGAAATAATCATTTTTTTAATAGGTGGAAGGGTAATAATGTAGATGATATATTACATATATAGAATCATAACTATTCCATAAATATAATATATATTCTTTATATATATGTTTATAACCATATAAGTAACGTTTTGATGAAAAATTAATTTCATAACAATATGGAGATGATAGGTCATATGTACGCATGAATGATGTTTTCATTTTCCATAAGATGAAAAGAAGATCAAAAATGGTTGTACCATAATCATTGTAATATTTCAATATATTTATAATTCTGTATTAAATATGTTAGGTTGGGTAAAATATATTTATAGGCAGTATAATAAAAAAAAATTGAAAGTGTCGGTAAATGTGATTACCTATTCTTTAAGAGACGAACTTTGGTTTATACATTAATCCTTATTAGGATGATCTTAGCAGAAGACCATAAGCTCAAGAATGGATGGAATGAATCTAGGATGGTTTTTAAGAAGTTATTTGACAATATATAGTGTTAAAAGTTTCTAAATAATGGAGGATAAGAGGATCCCTTTTATAATTGAGGGGTGGGACACCCAAGTTATTACTTAAAAGATTTAAATAATATATAGTGATTTTCTTGTTAAAGTGGAATGAAATGGACATGAATTCAAAGATAAAATAATATATTTCTTAAATATCTTCAAAAATTATGATTTATACATGTTTAAGGGGAATGTTTATCCTTATCTCTTAGTTTATCCCCCCTGATAAATAGGTTTTAACCCTCATCGTGGAAACAAATGTTTACTATTTTTACTATTCATTGTGACCAAGAATTAAGTTGAACTTATTACCTAATATTAATTATACTAATTAAAATTTTGTAAAACAATTTAAAATATTCATTTTTTATAAGTGGTATAAAATAATTTTAATATAAGTTTGAAAAATGAAATGAAATTTTTTATAGATAAATGTTCTAAACATATAAAATGATTTTATAGAAAAATAAAGTGTAATTTTGATTATATAGGAATTAATTGAAATGTTTTAAATAAAAGGAGATTTTTTTTATTTCAATGTCATATAAAACCAAATGTAATCTTTTATGTACTTTACTAAGAGATAATATCTAAGAAAAATATTTAACAAAAAACATTATTAAATTTCCAAAATGTTACACATATATTTCTAATTTCAATGTTATGTTTTTATCTAAATTAAATTAATTTTTAAATAAATATTTTTTATATAAAAGGTTTTATTAATATATCTAGTTATTCTTATATCAGTATAATTTCATAAAATTTATAGCTTTTCTAAAATTGGTATATTTCACTATTCACCCAAAAATAAACTATTTCATAAAAAATCTAAAAATTAACCCTAAACTAATTTTAACACTTTGAATTAAAAATGATATAAAATTCATCAAAATAAATTTATAAAATTCAGAAATTTATGTTTAAATCTCATTATTGAATAAATATATGTGCATTGCGTTATTGTTTCTCTAGAAAGAAAATGTTACTATAATTAAAAATCGGGTATTACATTCTTCCCGCATTTAGAAAAATCATCCCTCAAATTTGTAGAATGATGAATCATTAATAGATATGGGTAGTGTTTCATCATAACTTCATCAAGTTCCAACATTTCCTCTTCTATCTTATGACTTATCTAAATTACCATTACCTGATGATTCATATGATTCATCAACACTTGGTCTCTAGTGTTAAGAATCTGAATAGGCTCTTCATAGTAAGATAAATTAGGTTCCAATTCTATTTCCTCAAAGTTGAAATCAACCACTATTTTTGGAATTTACTGCATCGATAAAGTTATATAGAACAAATCATGATCTTTATAGAGGCTATGTGGCATTACCAAATGGTAATCCACAATGCCTATTCTTTTAAGAATTTCAAAAAGGCCCATTGTACCTAGGATTAGTACCCTTTATTGAAGAATATTATAATATATTTCCATGTAGATAGCTTTAATAAAACATGATATACCACTTGAAAATATAAATTATTTTTTTTATCGTCATAAATTTTTTTCTACTTTGATCTACCTTAATATGAATCTAAATAGTAATCAGTTTCATTATTTTCTCCTCCAAAAGATCTGGGCCTACAAGATTCCTCTCACAAAATTTATCCCAATTTGTTAGAGTAATAAAACTATTTCCACACAATTTCTCACATGGTTCCACATAAAATCATTAATGGAATATATTTTTATATAAAAATTCAAAAAAAGTTATATACTAATCCCATCTACCTTAAAAGTTAATTGATCATAACATCAATATGTATTCTAACGCGTGAATAGTTTTTTCATACTTCCCATTAATTTGAGGATGATAGATGGTTCTTAAATATAACTCGGTGTCAATATCCTACTAAATATTCTTCCATAAATTCTATGTAACCTATATATTGTGATAAGATACAATCAAAACTAGTTCACCATGAGGCCTAATAATACATTAATATAGAACTATGTGAGGTGCTCAAGAGCCATATATTCCCTTTATAGTGAGGAAATATGAATACGTTATAAGCTGATAAAAAATAAACCATATGATATCATTAATTCAGGGATTCTCTGGAAATCTTGTAACATTCCATTATAATATCATCTCATTTCAACCAATGAATTAATTTCAGCTGCATGAATCCTTTTTGATGTTGTCTCTTAATATTTAACTATAAAATAACTAATAATCTTGATAAAAATTTTGTAATTTCTCATTTAATATTACCTCACCAAAAACATTCCATAAACTCTGGTTAGATTTTAGTTCTACTAGGGTGTATAGAGAAATTCTATCTTTATGCTTTGTATAATAACTACTTTTTCAGATCATGCAAGGATGGAACTCATACACTCTTTCCAAATTTCAAAATACCATATTCATAGATTAATTATATCAACTTGCCATCATTCATGGATTTGATTTTATTTGGAATTTTTTTATCAAAATGTAAGGAACGTTTTATTTTCTCTCATAAGGATAGTTTTCAGATCATTTAGAATAAATGTTATGTTTCCCCTTAATTACAGATTCTCATATCGAACATTACTAAATCCATGAATATAAAATATTTAACAATCCTCATCTTAGTCAAAACTCCTTGATCTTTACTAATTAATACTACATCCACCTTATTTACCTTCCCATGGGTGGTAGTGTATCAAGAAATAATAATACTTTAGTTTTTCTAACCATCGTCTTCAACTCATATTGATCTCTTTCTATGAGAAGATGTATTTTAAATTTTTCATTCGTATATATTTCACATATTTTACTATAAATGTAATTCCTCCATATCTTCAAGGAAAATATTTTGGGTTTCTACTCAAGATCATTGGTTAGATAAATTTGTTCCTTAAACTTTACCTTCCTTCATTCATAAGTAACAAATCTATCATTTTGTTTAGGATATATCTAGGTCCTTTCTCTGAGGTGTAACTATATATCACAAATAATTCTTTTCCATATGGTAAATTCAATATCATTACATTGAAAAATCTCCTATTTAATTCCTAAAAAATTTATTACATTCTTATGACCATATAAACATGATCACTTTATGTGTCAAATTAGTTAACATGTTGGCTAATAGAGAAACATATTGAACAAATCATTGATAGTAACCTACTAAGCCAAGGAAACTATGTTCCCCAATTATATTTGTTAATATTTTCCATTCCATTTTATTCATTCTCTTTAATGGATCAACTGATATTCCGTCCAAAGAAAAAATATGTCAAAAAAAAGAAACTTCATGATTCCAAAATTCACATTTTCTTAATTTTATAAATAACTCCTTTTATCTAAGATCCTTAAAAATGATTATAAAATTAATCTTATGATCATCAAATATTTTAGATTATATAAAAATATCCTCAATAACTAATATAATTAAATAATATGGATAATCCTCGAATACTTTTTTCATCATATATACAAAAATAGAGGGTTCATTAGTCAATATAAAGGGAATTACTACAAATTCTTAATTTCCATAACTCATATAAAATTTTGTATTTGGAATATATTCCTTATTAACTTGTAGTTAATGGTACCCAAAGATAGGGTCAAAAATGGAAAAGTTTGTATATCCTTGAATTTGTTCAATCAATTCATCAATTTAGGGGGAAATGATACTTTTTTATATTAAAGGCATTGATTTTGCAGTAATAGATGCAGAAACTCATTTTCCCATATTTCTTGATAAAAAATAATCAGGTCTCTACATAGGTAACATTAGGCTATATAAATCCTTTATCCCATAAATCCTTCTATTTTTTCTTTACTTCCACTAATTCAATTGTTTTCATCTGATAGGGATTCTTGGATATATGTTGTTCATGAGGTATAAGATCAAGGGAAAATTCAAGTTCACATTCATGTGGGTTTCATGGTAGTTCTTCCGAAAATACATCATTTTATTATTACACAACAGGTATATCATTTATTCTAGGGATACCTTTCCCATTCATAGGTTGTTTATGCTCTTCTTCTCCAATAATGCCATTAAAGAGAGCTACTGTAAGTGGAACTAGACATGATTCAGATGTTGTAGTATCCCCTATAAATATATGTGATTCCATATCTCCATCACAAATATTAATCTCATTCTATTATAAATAAATTTTTTCATTATATATTTAAATTAAATCCATACTAAGGATTATATCAAATTTAACTGTAGGTATAATAATAAAGTTTTCAAATAGAGTATTTCAATGAGTCATAATTGGAACTAGTCGACACATCATTGTATCATCAAAATTTTCACTAGGTTTCATTATTGAAAAAATATTTAATAAGGTTCTAAGGAAATATATAATTTTATTGTAAAACATGAATGATATAAAAGTGTTTGAAGGTAAATAATCAAATAAATCATAAGCTAAATTTGTGGCTACAATAAATGTTCTAACCACTCTCACTATATGAAATATAACCTTAGTTATAGTGATTATAAAATCAGGGTCATGATCCCTTCATATTTTATAAACAAAATTCCCTTGACACTTAAGGCATTCATTTGAATATTTCCCTATATCCTTATAGTTGAAGTAATATTATTTGGAGGACTATTTATTTTCCTAGTAATCACTCACCTAATATAATTTCTCTCCACACTTGAAGAAAAATCCCATTCCCATCAAGCATGTTCCATGTTTTTTCTCTCTATAATTATTAAATAGTTAGATATTTTACCCTTACATTCTTCCCTTTTCCTATATTTTTTTCTAGAGTACTCAGCTACATACTTCATTTCTTGTTTTCCATGAAATACAAAATATTTGGTGAATTTTTTATCTATCTTTATGGCACTTGATAATATATCCTTATATACGAAAAATGTCTAATGTAATAATTCCCCTAAAAGGATAGTCTTTATCCCATCAAAAAAATGATCAATATTACTCATAGGATTATGTTCATAATCAACAACATGAGTTGTTAACCTTGTAAAGTGATCTTCATATTCAGTAACATGTTCTCCTTTATTTTTCCTTAGATTTCATAATGGCCTCTCCATGTCATATTTTTTCTCAAGAAGAAAGTATTATTCAAAAAATATATCCTAGAAATTCTTCCACATTATACTATTTATATCCTCTAACTCCTTAGTTTTCTTGATTAATGACACCCATTTATCAAAATCTCCATTAAGATGATAACCTACCATAATAAATTTCACTATTTCACTACTTCCCAAAGTGAAAAAATATATTCTCTAAGGACTTGATCCATTTCTAAGTCACTGATGGGTTTGTATTCCAATTGAATGATAGAGGATATTTCATTATGAATAATTCTAAAATTGTTTTACCATGTTGGGGTTTAATAAGATTCTCCAAATAGGTAAAGTTATTAGTCACAACCTGATTCAGCTGCCCTAATATAGTAATAATTTTTTTAGCTCTAGGTCCAGCTTCATTATCTTTCCTATGAAGTAAATACCAACATAGATTAAATTTATTTATATGTTATCCATTCCTTTCTCTAGGATCCATTTCTAAAAAATGGAATATTTTAAATTTTACCATAACATTATGGATTTTAAATCACAGTATATAATTCTAAATTAGGTGTAATGATTAAAATAAATTGATAATTCATGCATTTTTAGTCTCTAAATCATAAAGATATTATCTTTGATAATATCCTCAAATCCTAAAAATATTTTCAAATATTTCATAATGGGTTATTAAAATCATGTGAGTAAACCAAAGTATATCCCCATGTGAGTTTCTATCTAGGTGTGTATTCTTAATCCCTCTCATCATGCATCGGTGATAATCAAGTTAATACCAAATCTTCATCATTAAATGTTTTTACCCTAAGGTGCATATGTTCCGCAACTGTATCCACTTTCTTATATCCAAACAAGGATGTATTTTATATGAAAACCACACAATATCTACTTTCAGAAAACTTTATGATATTATCTTATATATAGACTTATCCTCAAACCCTTTCATAGGGTAATGTTCTTTAATCTATGCTTTCCTAAATCTAGTTCCCAATGTTTATACTAAACTTCCTTTGATATCAACTCTAACACCCAAAATCCAATAACCAAGAGTAAATGGGTATTTTAATACATTGGAACAAGATATGAGAGATCACATCCTGAAGGATTGAATAGTTTAGTAGTTTTGGGAGACTATATACATACAATATTTTAATATTACATTTGAAAACATTAAATAAATGTTAATATATTAGTGATAAATTTTTCATTTGTTCTATTAAATCCCTAAATTCATTCATAAATCCCTTCTTTTTAACCTAGGGAATGGAAAACATAATAAAAGTTGACATAAAATTCATAGTAAGAGAAGGTGTATAGCATAATCTATAATAATATAAATAAATAATGAATAATATGGAAGAGATAAAAAATAAAAAAAAAATATTACATATAAATAACATAATAAAAATTTGAATAAATCCATGGTTTACATAGAGACATTAATAATCACATGGATAAAAAAAATCATAATGACAAAAATTATAATTTCAAAGATCATAATCATAACATTAATACCTCATTCCAGGACAATATATATAAATAGGTAAGGGATATTCCAAATAACCAAACTAGTTTGTATCATAAGACTTGTAGATGAGACTATGGTCTATAACAAGCCCCATCCTTAACTTAATAAGTCTAAAGCATCAATCATATAAAATAAATTAATAATAATTTAACACATAATTTACATAAACATTCATATTAAGAAATTTTCAAATGAAATGATAATATTTTCCCCAGTCAATAAATAGTACTACATGGTCATAAGACTTATGAATAAATAACGTGGATGGTATCATTAGATTATATCCCTAGTAAATAAACATTCTCAAAATGATTTTTTCATATATGAAAGTACTTTTAAAATATCACAATAATATTTCTTTAAGAAAATAACTTTTTCATTTTGAAATCCCTTATTTAAAATATAAAAATTTAGAGAATATTAGGAGAAACGTTTTCTTTTACAATAAATTTGGAAACTAAAAAAAGAAGATAATTATAAATTAATATTCATTATTGAAAGAAAATTTATTCATGTGGTAAACATTAAAATAAATATTTCATTCACACCTTTGGTAAAAAGTACCTCATTTGGAAAATGACAAGAATATTCATTTTAATTTTATTTTAGAAATTAAAACATGGTTAACATTTAATTTAATCAATAATTGGAGATTAATAAAAACATTATCTTATTTTTTTTAATGAAAATATGGATAATGAAAAAAACATATTCCCTAATGAATGAAAAACAATGTCAATTTTCCTTAAAACCATTCATTAAGACTTTCATGTTATTAGAGAGAAAAAAAAACGAAAACATTTAATTTATAAAAATAAACAAATTATAATAAAATAAATAAAATTTTGGATAGATAGACCATATAATTTTACCATTTTAAATTAAATCAAAACAATCCTGATAAATAGTGATATTGTAACATAAAACCCTTACATCATGTTTTAATTACTTCATAAGTGATTTTAACTTCCTGTATAATAAATTTAAATTTATTATTAATCTATTATAGAAAAATATTCATAATTATAATATCATATATGATCCACTTATAACATATTATCACCCATTTATTAATAATTCCCTATTAAAATCATTATTCTGGGTGATAACTATTTCATTTTTCATGCATATTTTGGTTCATAGGTTATGGTACATACAATTTGATCATGGTTCCACCATATCTGTAATGTTAATAAAGTAATTTATATATTATTATTTCATAATATCACTATTATTTAACATTACATAATCATTCATGATATAAACATTATAACATCACTTATGTAAGACGAAAAACTGACATAAATAAGAGTGTGTTATAAAGACCGAATGTGCAACAACATGAAAAGGTATAATTTAAATATAAAATTTATATAATAATATTATTGTTTTAATTATTATATATATTCATTATATAAAATTTTATAAGCACCCATAAAAGAAAGATATTTAGAAATAAATTACATTTCTTCATGGAGGTGGTATCCCATATGTAATCATGAGCGACATTAAAAAAATTAACAAGTAAAAGGGTAAGAAAGTAGTTGATATATTATATTTTAAGAATAATAATTATGTTATAAATATTATATATATTAATTAGTTATATATATATATCCATCTAAGTAATATTTTGATGAAAAATGAATTGCATCGCTATGTGGAGACAGTAGGTCGTGTGTATGCATGAGGGATGTTTTCATTTTCAGTTGGATGGAAAGGTGGTAGAAAACTACTTTCCAATAATTTTAATAATATATAAGTATATTATTATACTTTATTAATTATTTTCGGATGCTTAAAACATATTTATAGTATATAGAAGAAGAAATAAACTTTGAAAGAGTAACAAAGATGATTATATATTCTTTGAGATACCTCTGTTGGATTAGACATTAAGACTAATTATGATGTTATTATGAGAATAAAATTAGGTCCAGAATAAAGGGAGGTAATATATAATGTTTTTTGTGTAGGTATTGTAGGATCTAGAGTTCTCAATTCTTGTGAATAAAGATGGAGAAGAGATACCCTTTTATAAGTGAAGGAAGGATAACACATGGAGTTACTTAAAAGATTTAAATAATATAAAGTAATTTTCATGTGAAAGTGGAACCAAATGTAAAATAATTTGAACATAATATAATATGAGGTCTAAATATATTCAAAATATAAGATTTATAAAACTTACCTCTTATTTTAACCCCCCTCCCCCCACCGATAAACTATTTTAACCCTAACCGTAGTAAAAAATTACTATTTTTATTATTCATTATGACTAAAAACTAAGTTAAAATTATTATATAATATTAAATATGATTCTTAAAAATATATAATTAAATTTAAAAGATTCAATTTTTATACATTTTATAAATTAATTTTAATATGGGTCCACAAAATGCAACAAAAATTGTTTTTAGTTAAATGTTTATTTTACACATAAAAGTGAATTTATTGAAAAATAAAGATAAATTTTTATTATAATAGAATTTATTAGGTTATTTTAAATCAAATAAGGATTAATATTCTTTAAAACCAAACCAAAACATAAAGTAACCCTGTATATACTTGATTAAGAGATAAGAACTAAAAATAGTTTTTATTTTTATAAAAACCATACTCAGATTTCTAAAATGTAAAACATGTATTTATAAGTTAATAATTATATTTTTATATTAATTAATAAATATATATTTTTTCAAAAATAGTTTTTTAATATTTCATTTTATTCTGATATCATTATAACATCATAAAAATGAATTTTTTTAAACAATTTGTATTTTTACTATTCACCCAAAAATCAAAGATTTATGAAAATTTGGATAAATTAATTATGTTATAATTTTGGAATGATGACTTAAAAAATTAAATTAATTTCAGAAAATTAAATTTATAATATTTATTTATTTAATTTTAAATTATATTATTTAATAATGTTATGTGCATTGTGAAATTGTCTCTCTAAAAAGAAAAGATTGCTATAATTGAAGCTTGGACGTTATAGTATATTTATGATCACCTATTATATAATTTAATGTGTCATTAAATGTTTTTGTATATCAAAAAATGATTAAATTTTTTTGTGTTAGGGGTTTTAGTATTTTTAATTTTAAGATTCTAGGGGAATTCGTAGTCTTTATACATGGAAAGGAGGGGTATTTTTGGATGTTCTAAGGGGGTTTCGGGTGTCGAGAAATGGGTGATTTGTAGAGTATGAAATATGTAGAACTGATATTAAATTTAAATATAAATAAGAACTAATTTTATGGTACCTAGTTAGGGTATACTAGGTACCCAATACGCACATCACCTATTTTGAAAAAGAGTTATAACAACCACATTTTTACAGTCGACCTCCTTTGAACAAAAACACAAAAGTGTTGTAATAGAGTCCACTTAGATAGATATATCCCCCTACTTACCTCTCATGGACCTGTATCACCATAAAATTTTGTGATGTATTTTTCTAAATTAAATTTTATTTCTTTGAAATCTTGTTTTAAATACACCATCGAGTTTAAACATACTATGATATACTATTGATTTATAATTATTTAATGTGACAGTTATCTCCTATATGTTTTATTAGTGGTTATGAATAGGAATAATAAAATTACTAAAATTTATTTTCTATATATTAATAAAATTAATTAATTTGTTATTGATTGGTTAGAAAAGAAAATAAAATCATTTAAAAGTAAAAAAGTGAGGTATTTCGTAATAACTATTTTTATATATGTTATGTATTATAATATTAATAAATTAAATTAATAATTATTGATTAATTATTTTTATTTTATTGTATATATTATATAATTAATACACTATTTTAACATTTATTTAATATTTTTTAATAGGAAAGTAATGAAATAAACTCAATTTTATTCTTAAAAATTTTATTTTACTAAAAATGGTTTTGTTGTATTTTGTACTATTATTTTTAAATAAACATCTTCTAATTATAAAAAATGAATCTTTTCAAATTAGTCCCATATTTTGAATCATCATAATTAATATTATTTAATAATGTCAATATAATGTTTTCATTATTAATAGTAGCTTTTGTAAAAAAATAGTTACCATGGTAATAGATAAAATCGGTTTAAATGATTAAAACTAAAATTATAAGGGTAAAATTGACCAAAAAACGTTCCTAAATCCTATTTATGGTCCTATTTCAACTTTATATCATCACATCTTATAATATGGTTCATTTTGGAGATATTTCTTTTGAATAATTCCTTAATATATTTTAATCATTTCCAAAATTCAATGTGTGTCCTCTCTCACACTTATAAAAAGAAACCACTTATCCTCTCTTATAAACAATTACATTTCCCCTTAGATTAAAAAATTAATATTTAAATACTTTCCTATCATCAATACCCACATTCTAGAGGTATTTATTGACCATACTTTTATCCTTTCAAGGATTAAGGTGTAATCCAAAGGAGGTTTCTCAATAAAGAGGTATTACTCTTAACTGAGTACTTGAAATTTTATTTCTTATTAAATGTAATGAACCATTCCATTATGGGTTATGAAATTTGGATGGAATTTGAAATTTTGATCTATTTTAAATTTCATTCATGTAACTAGGTGATGAACTCATATGCTTCAATTTTTATCATCTTAAATCAGTGATTTTGAACTTGAAAGGAATCTCAGTAGGTGCCTCGAAGCTTAGGTCATCAATAGAGGTTTTCCATAGTAATCAAGGTTAATTATAAAACTATTGGATAGCTGATGGTCCCCATAAGATATATAGTGGGATGGTAAGTATACCTTCTTCCCATTTTTACTTTCCATCTAAAAAATTATCCTATATAGGGGTGCTACTGGGGTACACAATGCAATTTTATGTACGGGACCTGTTGGTCATTTTAGAAACTAAGGCCCCCTCAGGATTAATATTTATGGATTGAATTTTAGATATCCATTCAAATAGTTACTCTTTTTATAATAAATATATAATTTCCCTTTCATCTATGGTGGATCTAGGTGAGCCTGCTGGAAAATCTAGGAAAGATCGTTCATTCTTCATTGATCTTAGATTCCTTATTCCTCATGTGGTGGTGGATCATTGTGTTGTACATATTGGATGATTTATATATGTCATTATTATCCATTTCAATCCTTTTCTACCTCAAACATATTTTATTACTATGTTATTATGTTATCTTTATCATATATTGATCTTTCCCAATATCTTGATTAAATAATTAAATGAAAATTCAACCAGTCATTGATAGAATTGTTCGCAAATGATGGGGTTTTTGATTGACATGTCTATAATATTTATCATAATGAAAAACATGAGTTGTTATTATTTTTTTTATAAATTTATTTCCCTTGGTGTTCCTTCAATAGTTTTTGGTGTATTTTATTTGAACCAGGAATTAGACTATAGAACTGAATTGGGGTTTTTCTTGTCTTTGAATTGGGAGTGTGTTGGGAGTGGTCAAACTCCATTGGATGGAATTGTGTATAACATGCATCACTTAGTTATTTTCTTCTAAAGTTTCAATTTTTATTATATTAAATTAAACTTTTTCTTTGTTTCTATGTGGTAGTTCATTTTCTCATAATGATCATGGATGCATGTTACAGACCTTTCATGGGTGGTTAGTCATTGTTCCAGCTTAGTGGTGATACCCAGTAATACTTTCAATAAGTATTCCTTTATCCTTTGGTTAAAATTATTATTTTCATAATTTAATAAATTATAATTACTAATAATTACTTAATTCTGAATTCTTTGTAATGATCTCAACCTCATGGTGATCGATGGTGGTTGATTAGACTTGGATGGACGCAGATAAAGTTTTTGGGATTCCCTTGATTTATAGTCGACCCTCTTTTAGGTGGGTGGTCCTATGTGCTTTACCTTATGGTTTATGCGTAGTAATTATCAGGTGATAAGAGTTTTAACACCATTTAAAATGACCCTAAATTCATATATGTGTTATGAATAATATGTAATGATTAATTAGTTATTGAACCTCGTGTCTGTAATAATTAAATGAACCATGCTTAATGTAACTGAACAATGTTTTATGGGCCACGATGGACCCATGATAAATAGTTTTATATTGACCATCAATTTCTGAGTATTGAACACTAATTAGTTCTTTGGATTTCATGGACCCCCTTGGGTGTGTGGTTATAACACTTGATACCTAGTTCTTGTGAGACCATGAGTATTTATTTGATCACATGTGTGTGTGTGTGTCCCATGAGACCATGTTTTATGTTTTATGACATGTGAGTGTGGGTGGACCATGAGGCCCATATTTATGTTAATCACATGTGTGTGCATGTGTTTCACATGATACCTATGTAAGATATTGATCATATGGTTTGAGGGTGTGGGTGTATCCCTTGAGATGATATTTTATGTTTTATCACTTGTGTGAGTGTCTGTGTACCATAAGAACTATATTAATATTGATCACATTTGTGTGTGCATTACTTGTGATACCAACATATTATATTGATCATGTGGTGTGAATGTGTGCCCCATGAGATATATGTTTGTATTGATCACATCTATGTGTGTGTGTGTGTCCTATGAGACCAATGTTTAATGATTTCTCATATGTTTATTTTTTAGGGTTATGAATCCTGATTAACATGACATGATATTGATTTTTCATCTTGTGTCAATGTGTTTCATATGTTGTCCCAATGTATTCTATAGTTGATCATGTATGTTGATCCATATGGACTATCCCTCAAAGTTATGTATCAAATGTTTAGTCAACATGTGTGTAGACTATCCCTCAAAGGTATGTATCAAATGTTTAGTCAACATGTGTGTGGACTATCCCTTTAGGTGGGTTTGTTAGATATGTTTTTGGAAAATCCTATCATGGTGGATGTGTCATACATGGCTCATTTACATTCATTCCAACATATATCTAAAGTATGCATGGTCGGGTTTTGTGGTGGCTTGGTAAGTGCACACCCATTCAGCATATGGCTATTTGTTTCTTACTTATTCTTTGGGGATTATATGTTGTGTTGGTGTAGTTAATGTATGAAATGTTTACTTTCTACTATGTTTATCACAAAAACGTAAACTACATTTTACCATATAGGTACTATACCATGTTGTTGGTGACCTACTAAGTTTTAATCACACCCTCCTCAGATAGCCATGGAACTTGGGTACCAAAGAATCCATCACTTATTCTAGGTAAAGTTCGGTATGAGGCCCAATTTTTATAATCTAGTGGCACATCTCACTACAACTCTAGAGACTGGGAGTAGATGTGTCTTGGAGTTGGGTGTCAAGCCTCTTATGATTTTTTCTTTATTTTTATATGTGATTTTACAAGAGGGAAATATGTTTCCTATTTTCATATATTACCATTTGGGTATATTTTTTCCACATTCATTCTATAAAAATGCTATGATTATTAGTTTCCAAAAACTCTAGTAATATACTATATATATTTTGGAATATTTTTTTGTTATTGTTCACTTTAATAAATTTTTAATTCTCCCCATGAATTTACATTAAACTCTCTCTACTTTTTGGATGACTCTTCCATATGGGGATGTACGCTTGAGGTCATTTTTCACTCCGGATTGGACTTGGTGATTTGGACAATGGTGTTACAAAATGTTATTAGATCTTATGTTATTTTCTTGTTTTGGGGAGTTGGTAGATGGGAAACATAGTAATGTGTCAAAGATAATGATGAAACTAGATTGAGTCCATTGAGAAATTATTTCTCAATGGAATTATAGGTTATTAGATAATGGGATTGATGTTCTTGTTTTATGTTGTTAAGGTTATATGATTTCACCTTATGTGATGGACATTTATTTTAAGGACTGTGATTTCATAAGTATTTGACTCTTTGCCTTATTACTAAGATTCATCACATGCATCATCTTCATCATTTAGAATTCACATTACAAATTTGTTACTTTTATGTTATTTTACTGATGATGGAGGTCTCATTTTATTAGTTTCAACAAAATTTTTTATGTTTGAACATATGATTTATTAATGAAATTCTTTTATATAAAACCGTATTCAAGTGTAATTCTAATGGAAGATCATGTGATATAAAGGTGTGTTACACCTAGAAGATAATGATGATTTTCATGGTAAAGATGATGACAATTTTTCCCCTATGAACAAATAGTACAGTGTACCTTTTTAGATCATTATTTATTATTAATTTCCCTAGTGAAAAATATTGTGTGAGTAGCTATTATATAGGCATATTTAATTAATTTTACAACTATAGAATACGATTATTTATCCATCTAGCACCCTACAACATCCTATTTAACCAAACCATGAATCTATGTTCCTTCAACATGGATATTATAATGGTAAAGTTGTTGTAGCATGTCAATAGATATGTTCCATGATTAAATTATTTTAGTTGAGACATTTTTGCTGGTTTTTTTAATAACTTATGGTCTTAGTGATGTTACTCTAGTTACTAGTGAGTTGGTATCTCATGTTGCATAATGTTAACCCGAGTAAGGATATTTATTTTGATGGATTAGTCAAGTTTAATACCATAGAGGTGGTTTCTGTTGATGATAATCCCATTTTCATGTGATTACACATTGGAACTCCTAAAAGAAGTTTTTTCCATTTTTCTTACAAACTTGGAGTTTAGATAACCTTGAGAGCTAGTAATATTAAAACAAGGTTGGTTTTTTGAGTACTTGGATACATGTTCTATCGATAGTAGTACCATTGGTTTTTGTGTCTATTTTTTTAGAATGAAACACATATTGTATTCTAAGTGAAGATCATAGGTGTTCGGGCCAAGGATGGTTATAGAATATATGGAAGATCTATATCTCTAATTGAAACCAATTTTATTGGTGGTTCATGATAAATATTGGTATCTTGGATATGCCTTTTATAAATAGTTTCACTGAAAGTGCTCATGTTTGGTTGAGTTGGAGACTTGTACTCCATGTACAACTAAAGAAAGAGTGAGTCTGTCTTGAAGGCTTGTGAATCAAGGTTAAATATGTCTATTGAGAGTAAATAGTTGTGTCATCATGACTTTCTAGGGAAATCATGATGCATATTCATTCATTTTTTGGTTACATGTGGATTCAAATGAATCAGTGGAGTGGCTATTGAACTAACCATTGAGAACAACTCAGTTCATATATATGAACATGAAGGTGGTATTAGTGGTCGGTCACTGTGGAATTGAATTCACATTCACCCATACAATTAGAATCCATGGTTTTTACCATAAATCTCATAGGGCTTGGAATCTTACGTTTGGAAATGTTTGGAATAAATTTGTATAAGAATATAGAATTTGAAATGGAGTTAGGTACCCTTGTGCATTTAACTCTAGTTTTTCATCTGATGGAGATGTCATTGTTTGGTATAGTGGCTCACATGAGGTGTTGAGACCCATCTGGGTTAGAAGTTATAACTTATTCCTAGGCAATCTATATATGTAATTCACATTAAGAATATATTTTTGAATGCAATGGTTTGTGTTCTGGGTAATCTAGGCATGTGTAATTCTTGGTATTTTTCATAGAAATCGAGTATGAATGGATGGTCATGTTTAGTCATTGCATTGAATAATGGACTATTTAAGGGTCAAGTAAACCAATTTAATCACTATGAGGAGAAAAATAGGTTACTATTATTGTGGAGACCATCGGACTTGTCTCATGTGAAATGAAATATCTTCTGAGAAGGGTCATTGTCTTCCGTAATTCTGACTATTGAATGGTCGTAATGAATTTTGGATACTTATGTGTATTGTAAATAATAGTATTTGGTTCCATGACTAATGCATGATGCTTTATTAAAATTTAGAAATTTATGGATACTATAATTGGGGTTTATAATTAGGGGAAATTGATGTGAACTGAGAGTGAATCAGATCAGTGGTGTATTTGTGCATGGTTTAGAGCATTATTGTTGGTGAAAATGGTTGATTAATCAGCCAGATACATTCCTTCAAAAAATCAAACCTTAGTACAGATATTGGATTGATTTTATTATACCTATGAGTCTTAATTAATCAGTATTGGTAACCTTGTGGATTGTATGTTGTTTAGGTTAAGTTCTTTTGTAGGAAGGCAGATGGAAAAGCATCAGTTGTTGTTTCCATGTAAAGTAAAGTGTAGTGGTTGGAACCATGTTCACCTCACCATATAGGCTATTAAAGAGGTGTTTTATAAATTTATATGACCTTTATGTAATTATCTTCATTATTGGGTTTTGTTTGGTCGGTAGAGACTTGTTGGTTTGGCTCAAAACTAGGGATGACGTGTTGTTATCAAACATCAACATGTGTCTTGCATTTAAATGGGAGTGATGGAATATAACTACATCTGGTGTGTCTTTGGACTTCTATAATCCTATTTTTATGGTGATTCATATGTTGTAGATAATCATGATGTTTCAAGATCAATTACTTTTGGAAATAATAGTGTATTAAATTAAATTTCCATGGTGATTGTGATCTTGATGTTTTGATAACATTCATATTTTGGCTTGTCTCTAAGTGTTCATGCCTGGTTTTCTTTTGGAAGAGAGTAATGGGGATTTGGTAATGATCATGTCCGTGAGGTAGTGATTTGGTGTTCTAGGTTGGAATGAAAATAACTCCTTACAAATGACGATCATTGAAGATCAATATACATGATTCACATGCTTCCAAAAATTCTTTAGGATGAGAAGTGCTATAGTGGGGAGATTATAAAGACCCATGTTGTTAAAGGTTATGAAATTTTTAGGGAAAATGAACTTTTCAGAAGGTGTATGGATATTTCATAGAACTAGTTGTTTAAATGAGATTCTCTAGTTTTGACCATCAGAAATATGTGATTTTAGACTTTAAAGTAATCTTGGTGGGTGGCTTAAAGCTCAATTTTTCAGTGGAGGAGGGTTTGAGTAGTAATTACTATTATAGAAATCACTAGCTTGATAGTGTAGGTAGGAATTATCACTAATAACTTGATGGACTCATCAGTATTATGGTGATCCAGCACCAGGTGGTTGGTGGGGTATGTTGGAGTTGAACTAGGTGATATTTGTTTGAAAATTGAAGCAAGACCCTTTATTCTTCATCAATATTGGATTCTTTCTTCCTAAAATAGTGTTGGGTCATTGTTTAGTTCATCATAGATGATTTCCCATTGATATATTTAGAACTTATAATCATTTTGTACCTAAATTATGTATCAATCATCATATATTTGTATATCTTGACCATTTATTTATCATTTTATAGATCCTAATTAACGAATTGGATGATAATTCCACTATTCCTTGATTGAATTCTCCAAAAATGATGGGGCTTTAGATCGATATGTCTATAATATGTCTTGTTACGATGAACATGTGTCTTTGTTTTTATTTCCAATAAATATATATCCATTGTTGTTCCTTCTATGTTTTTTGGTCATTTTGAGTTGAATTTTCCATTGAATCATGGAATTAAATTGGGGGTTCTCCTACTCTTAGAAACAGGAGTGTTTCGAGATTTCCCTAACTCTAGTGGAAGATGTTGTGGATAATGTAAGTCACTTGGATTTTTTCTTCCAAATATTTTGATTTAATTATATTAATATGTAATTTTTCTTATTTCATAATGGTGGATTTTTTTTTCAAAATGAAATCGTAGGTGTGTTATGGACCTTCTAGGAGTGGTTGATCATGGTTCCAACTACGTAGTGACACCAGATAAATCTTCTTATAATTCTTCCTTTCACTTTGGTTATAATTCTACTTATAATCATTTAATTAATTATAATTTAGTTATAATTAATTAATTTTGAATTATTTTTCATGATGTGAAATCTTGTGGTGACCATTAGAGGCCGAATAGACTTGATTGGAATCAGAAAATGCTAGTGGGATTATTTTGGTCTACAGTTGACTCTGGTTGTGGTAGATGGTCTCATGTGCTCAGCCCTATGGTTTATTCATAGTAACTAGAATGTTATATGAGGTTCACAAAAATGGAATAATGAACCTAAATTCATAAATGTGTTATGCACAACATTTAATTCTTAATTATTTACTAAACCTCAAGTCTTAACTAATTTTAAGAACCTTGCTTAATGTAACTAAACAATGTGTCAAGGGACATGATATACCCTTGAGAATTTTCTTCATTCTAGTCATTGATGGATGATGTTGGACCATTAATGAGTGTCTTAGATTATATGTACCCCCTTAGGTGTGTGGTTATGCCACTTGATTCCTTCATCTCATGGGACCATGTTTTATGCTTTGACACATGTGTATTTATGTGTAGCACGTGTTACCATGTTTGATGTTGGATCATGTGTGTGTGTCCCATGATAATTATATTTATATTGATCACCTATGTTTGCATGTTTTTTATATGATGGCTACATATGGAATTGATCATATGGTGTGTGTGTGTGTGTGTGTGTGTGTCTGTGTCTGCGTGTCTGTGTGTGTAACCCAGGAGACCATGTTTGATAGTTGATGACATGTGTATTTGTGTGGACCATGAGACCTATATGATATAGACCATATGGTGTGAATGTGTGGCCCATGATACCTATGTTTATATAGATAACATGTGTGTGTAGATCTTGAGGCCTGTTCTTATTGTTTTCTCACATATAGATTCTCTATAGTTAGAAATCTTACTTAAGATGACATGATATTGATCTTTCATCTTGTATATATGTGTTTCATGTGATATACCTATTTCCTCTATAATTGAGCATGCAGGTCGATCAATATAGAGTATCCCCTAGTGGGAATGTGTCAGATGTTTGGTCAGCATGTGTGTGGACTATCCCTTCACGGGGGTGTATTAGACATGTCTTTGGAATAACCTATTGAGGGAGATGTGTCAAACATGGTTAGTTGACTTTCCATTTTGAATGGAGTGCATGTAGGTATGGATGGAGTTCATGTAGGATTGGTAAGTGAATGTATTCATGGCATATGGTTCTTTTTCCTTACTTAATCCTTGGTGATTATATTTCATTATTATGTAGTTAATGTATTATCTTTTTTTACTTTATGCTATTATTATCACATGCGCATACAATACATTTTACCAGTTAGGTTCTAGACCACATTATTGGTGCCTTATTAATTTATAATCACACACTACCTAATAATATATGGCACTTAGGTACTTGATAATCCCTAACTTATTTCAGATACATGATGGGGTATGGACCAAGTTTGATTATCTAGCGGGATAGATCAAAAAGAGTATAGAGACCAGGAGGAGGTGTGTCTTGGAGTTTCTTGTAGATCCACTTATAATTTTTTTCTTTTCATTAATTTTAAATTTGATTGGCCTAGTGGGTGATTAGTTTTTGGTTTTCATCTATGGCCATTTGGGTATGTTGTTTTGGAATTTATTCACTATAGATGGTATGTTTATTGGTTTTTACATACTCTAATTGTTTATTTTTTATATGTTTGGTTATTTATCTATTATTTTGAACTCAAATTTAAGTTATTTTCTCCTCATAACTTTACTTCAGACCTTTGCTATGAGTTTTCATCCTATTTTTTAACAGTATGTATATTTCTTCCCTGATTAATAAAAAACACTTTTTTTATAATGACTGTTTTATTATATTTAAAAATAGAAGTATGTATAAATACTATTATGAAAAAAAATTACATATCAATTAATAATACCAATTACTACAACTAAGACTAGTACATTGATTAGAAACCAAATAATAATGACCATGAAATGGTATACCCCATAGGATCAAACACTTCTATGAAGTTTAAACCTGCCATAAAAACTGTTAAAATAAAAAATATATAAATATATATGACATTATCAAAATAATTATAAAAACCTTTGTGAATAGAGTAGTAAATTTTGATATTTGGTGCTTTATATAGGATGTAATTGGAAATGTTACATTTATGATATAGTTGTTACATTACTATTACATAATTGTTGGTTATTATGAACATTGACCATTATGATTACTGGTAATGTAGATGTTAAAAATTGACCATTATGATTAGTTTATAATCATTACAACAATATGTATTAATTGAGTGTATAATGAATAAATGATTTCCTCAACTAGTATGAATTTCCTTTTTAAGTCCATTTATTAGAACATGGAAAGGAAGTAGTGTCACTATGTTTCACCCTTGACCAATCCCAAAAAAATATTCAATAAGTAAGGATCGAGCTGAATCCACTACGGGATAAGTTCAGGTTAGTGGATATCACCACTAGTTTAATGATAGCTAAGCCACCCCATGAAACTACTTCCATTGAACACTATACCCTTAGTGTGTGTGTTAGTGTAATAAGGGGTTATGTATCTAGACCTCAATATTAATAAATAGTAACTTCCTTTTTCTAAAGTAAATAATAATTTCTCCAATTCTATGTTCATTTTTATTTTATTTAACAAAATACACATGAATATAAGATGAATTTGATGAATATATTTTTAAATAAAAATAAAAAAAAATTTATTTTCAAAGAATATATACAAATTTATAATTCATGTATAATAAATAAAATTTATTATCATAAAATAGTCTTATTTAAAAAAAATATTTAAATATAAATGATAATATAATTTTATAATGTCCTGGGAAATTTCTATAAGTGTTAGAAAGTTGAGTATGTCAAAAAATTAGTTATTTTTCAATAAATAATGATTTTATTAAAATTTTACAATTCTAATATTTATAGAATTTATTTGATAAAATAGATATTATATTTTTAATCAGCACACTAATATTAGGTAAGCCTGAAATTTTGATAATTTTATTAAAAAAATAGTGAATAATAAATTTTTATTTTTGTGTTTTTGGTATATTTTGTTACTTCATATATATGTAATAATTATAATAATTAATTAAAAATAATCCATGACCAAAATTAGGTTATTTTATTAAAATTATTTATTTAATTATATTTAAATCAATTTTCAAACCTATAAATTACTTTCCAAATTCTAAAATGTAAATTATGATATTAAAACCCATATTTAGTGGAATATTTATTTTTCCATGTCCAAAGTAATATTAAAATTTAATTTTGGTTCTAATGGATTAAAATATTATAAAACTTTCTTGAATGTATAGAAACATGAGAAAAAACTATAGGTAAGACAATGGTATTTTATTTTCCACAACCTATAATTTCAAGACCTGTTTTTATAAATTATTAAACAATTCCTCTGATTTTACTCTAAGTACTCACACATTCCCCCATTCCCCTCCACTAAAAATCCCTTAAGAAAACAAATTGACTCATTTGACCTCTATGATGTTCTTAAAAGGTCTCTACAAGTCCATAAGTTTTCCCTCTTCAATGTTTAGTATGTTACTTCTCAATGTAAGGGAACTCTCCCTTTTTCTTTTCCTTTCTAGTTCCTCTTTTGTGGTATATATTTTAAATGTTTAATTACAATATTTTTATACACGTTTGATTACCCATTACTACCAAAATAATTTCTTATCATTGGGATACATATGTTTCATATCATTATGGATTTTTTGTTAATCTATATTGTATATTAATCATGTTTCTAAATTCATTTCTTGAAATTTATCTCTTTTACATTAAATATTCTTATATTTTGATTTCCCAAAATCATCTCTTATCCATGGTTATTCACCAAGATGTAAACATGATTCATTGATTAGTGACCTCCAAATATGAAACTTTCATTCCATTCTAATTGGTTAAAAATAATTTATTTCTCATTTCATTGAGAATTTATATATTTCATGACTTTTACTTGAAACCCATTCATCATTTCCAATGGATTATTAATATAAATATTTATTATGATCTATGTGGAACACATGATTTTTTGACACGTGAAGGGAATTTTATGTTATCACTCCAATGCATTCGGTAAAGAATTAATATGTAGATATTACATGTTTTATAATACCATAGTTAATAGACTTGGAAATTATGCATTGTGACACCTTGGTAATAAACCATTGTGATATGTTTATGACTATATCATTTTTATGTTATATCCATATTTCCATGTTATTCTTCATGATCATTACATTATGTTATGAATCATGTTCTTATGGTCATTCCCTTTTTTTATAACTCATGATCACAAGCTAAATATTTCCTTTCGTATTCCCTTATTAGGCTTTATGCTAACCCCTTTCTTTTAATGTATGTCCCCATGATATGAGATGTAGTAAAAGTAACATAGGATGATTCTATAAAGAATAATTTCAAGTATATTAGAATAAATTTTATTTTTTTCATGTATTAAATTCCTAATTTACAAGAAAATAAGCCTGAATAGATCCTCTATATTATTAAATTTGGTACTATTTAAGGAAATTTTTATGTATTAAAAAAGGTTGTATGCCATATCTAGAATATGGGGAGGCACTCTTGAGGTCAGGAGACACTCCAGCTTAGACCCAATGATTCAGGTCAGGGTGTTACATTACACCTTATCTAAACCTATTATATCCAAAACTTAAAGACGAATCCAATATCATAAATATACTGATATGTTATTATGATGATGTTACAACCATTTTCCAAGAAATGGGAAATGAAAGTATTAATTGTGCGTACGTGTGGACTACCGCCTCTACGTAAAGATATGATTCACTTTCTATTAGAATCTTTCATGGTGGGTTATTATAATATATTTAATGTTTATATACAATATTTATGACATAATTAAACCTTTATAATTAAAATATCTTATCTTCCTCCTTACCTTCCCATCAGTTGGAAAATGATATCACTCATGCATACAGGTGGACCACCACCTCAATGAAGCGATATAATTTATTTTTTATCTCTGTTTTACATGGATAGTAATAAAAATAAAGTTATTAAATATATATGATATTTATGATAAAATAATTGTTTTTAATGTTTATTTATTATTTGCCTTTATTTTTTTTAATCCATCAAAAATTGGAAACGTCACATGTATATACATATGTATTATCATCTCCATGAAGTGATGTAATTGATTTTTCCATCACTAATATATATCAAAAGTCATAAAAATTTATATAATTGATAAATATTACACTTATTAAATTATTATAAGTATATATATGATGTAACCATGATAAAAGTACAAGGACTAAAACATTAAAATCAAAACATGCAAGAAAAATGAAACAGTTTTCACTGAGAATAGTGATTTTAATAAATAATATTTAATAAATGGGTGATAAGATTATATAAGTGAATTATGTAGGATACTATGTGTCTGAATATGGTTCTATATTATATTTATAATAAATCAATGTTTAATATATATAATTATTTAACCCATATGAAGTAATATGGGACTTGAGTAAGGGGTTTATGTTACAATCTCATTTCCTTTCGAGATAATCAATGCTAAATTTCCATTGAGGATAATTATATAGATCTTATCCATTAAAACCCATATATTTTGTTCTCCCCTACTTAATATTTTAATTTTTTTGTATTGATATAACATTTAACTCTTTGGTATTTAAAATAATTGAGAAAATGATTTTAAATAAAAGTTAGCCTTATTTTCTATTTGGTTGATGAAATGTTTCTTACATGCTCATGATCTTAAAGAATTATGGTGTTTTTAACTATACATGAAATATTATAAAATTTTCATTTCCATTACCTTTTACATTATTTATAATGTTTTAGATATGAATCTTTTTAATGAAACATTTTTTGAATAATTAATTATTGTCTTTTCACAAAATCTATAAAAATAATGTTCCCTTCTAACATATATAGGGGTAATGTATTTTACCACTATAATAGATATTATTTTCTTTGAGAGTTATTTTAAAATTTTCCATGTTTATTTTAAATGAAAATAATTTCCATAATATTCTAGTAATTTGTTGTTAAAACGTTATCCAAAGAAAATAATATTTGTCTCATGTTTTCAAAGAAAGGTTTGAATTTTCTTTTAAAGGTGTTTTTATCTATGTAAAAAACCTTTACATATTTTTATGATTTACTAGGGATATTATATAATTATTTCATCAACATTATTTTTTTGATGGATTATGATGATCATGATTTAAGGATTATTTTTTGAAACCCATTACTTTCCCATGGGTTAATTAAGTTACTACAAAACATGTTTGAAATTTGTTTCTTCTTAAGGGTTTACGCTATGATTAAAAGATGAAATGATTATGAAACACATTCCCTTTACATATACTATGATAAGATTCTATGATGAATATTTTATGTTCTTATGTAACATATATGTTTGGTTTTCATTATGTGATGGGTGGGCTCAGAAGTATATATCCATTAAATGAATTGGGTAAGGATGAATAACTCATTAGATAATTATGTTATGAGTAAACATAATTTCATGTTCACAACATTATGATTGGACCTAGTTTCATGTCTATATGTTTATCCATGGACCTAATTTCATGTCCATAAGTTTATGAAAGGACATAATTTCAGGTACTTAACTTAATTAGTGGATATTTTGTAGTTTATACTTGTTCAAAATGTTATAATATTATGTTTTTTCCATATTCATATGTTTATGAAACACTCTCATTGATCATGATTGATTATTGATGATTACACACTCTTATGACATCTATATTTTTTTATGAAAAATTCCTATTCCATGACTCATAATTAATGAATTTGAATTTATTTGGTATGAATTTATTAGGATATGGTTATATTCTCATACTATTATACTCTTGTATGATCATTTATTAATATCTTTTATGTTTACCATTAATGAACATATGAACTCACCCTTTCTTATGTTTTCCTTGCCCGTGTTTTGTTGGAAGGTTCTAAGTATGGTATATCTAGAAGGAAACTAATTTGAAGAACTTTGTGAGAGTTATTGGATATCCTATATAAAATAATATTTTTATATATCAAGTCTCTAGATCAACTAAACTATTATAGTTTTAGTGATTTTAATATACTTTTATGTAATGAATATTCATAAACAAATTATTTAATATTTATATATGTTGTAAAAATGTTTCCACGACTGGTTTTAGGGAAGGGTTTAGTTATTTTTTGGAGATTATGATTAGATAAATTTCATGAAACCCATAATCATAATTCTATATATAATTTAAAATCATGACATTATTGTAAAATAGAGAGTGTTTATTTCCTTAGAAAATACATCCCTGTCTATTTTCAAGAAAGTGGATGTGAGTGTGGTATTGATGCACCTAGGGGTAACAACTCTAAAAGGAATGAATTGGGTATTAGCTCAATTTTCACATGTTCCAAATTAGTGGGTCTAAGACTATACACCATGATAGACACTCCTGGGGGATATTCTTGGGTTAATTAACATTTTCTTTATGAACCATTAATAAGTATTATAATAGTTGATGAAAATGAATGACCCAGTTTAAACTTAAGGTTTCATAGATTTAAAATAATGTGTTAAGATTTAGATATCCTATGAAAGATTTTTCATGATTACTTGATTAACCTCTATGGTTATTGTTACTCAAACTTTTCTTTATGGTTTTATTCAATATATGTAACCAATAGGAATCATGTTAATACTGAATTTGACATACAATGAAATGATTTTTCTTATGATAAACCAAATGAAAAGTGAGCTGGAATGTGAAATATTATGATTATTCCTAACCATCTATCTCAATATTTGATTAAAACATTCAATATGGGTAAGTTTCTATACACAAATAATAAGATAAAAATTAATTTCTATTATATTTGTGTTGATGAAAACCATGGCGGAAAGAATATTTAATTTATTTTATGTCAAGAATTTGGGACAAAGTTCCCAAAGAAATTTTCCTAAGGAAAGGGAATATGTTTTGTGTCTGTAAAAGTAGGACCTAAAGAAATTATTTATTAAGGAAAAATGAATATTTTGATGGTGTGAAATAAATCACATCCTAATGTACAATTTATAGTTCAATATCTTGTTTGTGGGGAACATGGTAATTATTAGAGTCAATTCCATGTTCTAAAATCTAGCACCTAGACCAAAGAAAGGATTTTTCTTTGAAAATAATTAAATTAAATCAGGATAGTTAAGGAACAATTATCATATAATATAAATTTGGGGATCTCGTATTATATTTTTTTAGGATGTTCCATTTAAAAGTTTTATTATTCTTCATTTATTGTAATTTTATGTGATTTTGAGCATTAATTTTATCTCTCTGAATAAAACCCTTAAATATTTATTGAATAAGAAGATAATATTTGATATTAAAAATCAACATATGATCATATATAATTGTAAGGAATAACATGAAATTATAATGGAAATTACTTCCATTTTATGAGTCTTATTACATATTCATGAGGGATGTAAATATCAAATGGTTAGGTAGAAACTCGGCATAAAAATATGCATGTTTTTTTTGAGATTTTGATAAAGTATTTATTAAATATTTTTTTAGCCATTACACAAATCACAAACATGAGTTTTCAATAATACTCATAATTAGAGTTATACCTATTTCAAAGACTCCATATAGAATGGCGCTAATTGAGTTGTAGGAATTGAAGAATAAAATCCTAGAAAATATAGAAAATGGATCCATATGCTCTAGTCTATCACCTTGACGAAACCTATTATTTTTATTCAAAATAAATATGTATCAATGCATCTTTTTTTTGATTATAGAGAACTTAAAATGATCTTTTCCACCAACCAGTATCATATATCTCATATTGATGATTAGTTAGATCAACTGAATGGATATCAATGATTTTACATGATTGAACTTCATTATAGATGTCATAAATTATGGGTTAGGAATAATTATATACCTAATACACCCTTCTGTATGAGTTATTTTCATTATGAATTTATATTGATATCATTTGGACATACAAATTCTCGTACTATCTTCATGTATTTAATAAAGAGAGTATTTACATTTTATCACGATTAATTTTTTGTAGTATTTATAGATGATGTTATTATATATTCTAAGAGAAAAGAAGTGCATAATGATCATTTGAATCTTGTGTTAAAGACCTTGTGGAAAGAGAGGATATAGGCTGAATTTACCAATTGGGAATTTAGGCTACTGAAAGTCTCATTATAAGGTCAAATAATTTCTTTTCAGTGTATATTTTTTGATCCTTCAAAGATGAAAGTTATTAAACAATGGATTATATAAACCATGGTGACTAAGAGCCATAGTTTTCTTGAGTAGGAAGAATGCTATAAATGTTTTTTGAGAAATTTATCAAGATTATCATATATGAAAACCATGTTGACTTGGAAGGGATCAAAATTATTTTGGATAGACAAATGTGAGGATAATTTTAGGGATCTAAAGATATGTTTTGTCAGCACACCTACGTTTACACAACTCGTTGGTGTATAAGGTTTTTTTATCTATAGTGATGCATCAAATAAGGTTTTGGGATGAATCCTTATAAAGAATAATATGGGGTTATCTCATGTCTCTCACCAATTGAAAATTAAAGAGTAAAATTAACAGACTTGTGATTTGGATATGGATGTGGTAATTTTTCTATTGAAGATATGGATGAAATGTTTTTATGGTGAAATTTGTGATATATATACTGATCAAAAATCATAAATTAAATAATTTCATATAAATTGTTCAATATTTACTAGAGAATGTAGTTGGATTTGATCAAACATTATGACTTCTCAATACATTACCATCTTGGGAAGGTGAACAAGGTGGTTGATGCTCTGAGCCAAAAATACCATGCAATTTTTCCATTATTATGATTAAATGATATACGATATTTCCGGATTTATAGAATATGGATCTCGAAATCATGATAGAATGGGATAAATTTTATCTTTCTCAAATTAATTTCCAAACATCTATCCATGAGAGGATTAAAAAGATATGTAAGGAAGATGTGGAATTATAAAAGAATGTTAAGAATGTTTCAGAGTTTAACCATGATCATAATTTAATGATAAGGCATGTCGTCCCAGGCTCGAAAGCCACTTGATGGCTCCCCCACGCCTAGTGGGCCACATGGCCTCAAACGCGTCTCCCAGAATGCCAGAGGTTTCCGATTTGTAGCGAGGGCATAGCGTGTGTCTATGGGGAGACTATGCCCTTATTACTAAAATGTATCACATATGAAGAAATTAAACAATGGGATAAATATTAGAAGCAATATAAGTAAACAAAAGAAACAATGAAAAATAGAGACAACGCCAACAACAGCAGAAACAACTGGAATATCATTCAAAAATTGATGATATGTCATGTCACTAAAAAACTAGAAAACATGGATACAATACAGTATATATAACATGTTATATAAAATTACAATGGAATCGAAAGACTATACAAGGAATCCTATGCTTTGGCTCGGTCATCTTCTATTAATCTCTATAGTAGATAGTAATTAATCAAGTGTTCGAAGTCGTATGCTTTCCTTTTTCAACACCTACAACCATGTAATCTACTCCGGGTACAAAACTGTGCCCAAAGAGGATGTGAGATAAATCTCAGGGGGCCACCACCAATAGTGCCTATAATATCTTACTTGTTTAATGGAAATTTAACAGTGTGCAGGGATGAAAATATAAAGTAAAGCAGTACGTTGTAACTAAATACCCATATACCTGCTTCAGCCCTGGGATTATGTCTGAACATGTAACTAGTTCATTTAATTAAGTAATTTCCAATTTTATATTGATAGGTCTCATGATTAATAGCCAACAAATACATCACCCTGTGATAGTATAAATAGTGAAGGTTCCATGATGTAACAAGGAAGCATGTAATGATATTTAATAGCGAAGTCTCGGGGTAACAACCAAGGTGACATAGACCTCAAGGGTCGCAAACTCAGTAATAACTATATTATGGAATGGGTAAGAGTTTCATCCAAGGAAAATTGTCCAATTCATTCCACAATAAGGTTCCTACCTAATCTATGGTGACCGTCCAAGGTAAAATTGGTCTAATCAGAGACATGGCCCTATGGGCTATAACCATGGCACCTACTTGTCAATGCTAGATCCAAGGAGTGTATCCAAGGAATCCTTTTTATTAATTATATATCCATGGAGTGTATCCAATTCATCCTATAGTACTACATGAGGGATACTACAGTATCATATAGAACATCTAATAATAGACAAGGATCAGTATTTATGTGGGTCTCAACCTAATAATGTTATATCCTTGAATCGGAATGGGGTTTTCAAGTGCTCATGGCATTCTCCGATTAAGAATCTAAGGAAAAATTGTTCCTGAACATTCCTTTCTTATTATGAAGTCATGAAATATCTCCTTTGGTTCAAGGATTTTTTTTCATTAGTGCAATAAGGTCATGTAGAATGAAACCTTTTTATTAAGTCATTTGGTTCAAGACTGGCCTTTCCTTAATGTGATAAAGACAAGTATCACGCAACCATTTAATCCATTTAAGGCATATACCATATTCAATGTTCATTCTTCTACCTTACATTAATGTGATAAGGGGTGCTATGAATATGAGACCAGTTAATAATTTACATTTAAGCATGATTCATATACTTAGTATACTTTCTAAATCACATTTCACATTTAATTATCAATTTTTGTGTCCTAAAAATTCTACCAAGAGAAGAAAATACTCCCACAATGACATTGTATAAGGAATCAAGTACTCATACTAGTCTAGAAAGGTTAATGGACTCTAATTGATTTTCAAAATTTGGGGGGAAACTTGAAGGAATTCAATTTTTAAAATAATTTCATGTGGCCGACATACCATCACTGGGAAAGGTTCGCAGACCGCCTGGATCACGAACCAACAAGTACGCAGAATGATATGTAAGGCATTGTTCAGTGGAGCGATGGCCAGTGAACCTAGCTGACCACAAACTGTATCACTGAAGGAGTCATGAAAACGAATTCCATCCTCTTTCCATCATGAAATCTTATCTGTTCTTGGACAATGCGAATGGGTAGGGTTCTGTGAACCATTATCAAAAACCGAAGCCTCTGCAATCCCCGGATTGACTGAGTCTTCCATGAGTCAGAATATCTATTCATGGGCTTCCTCAAATGGTGTTTCATGCCCATATATATGAATAACATGATACTCTATAAAAGGATCATAGAATTAATTGAGAGAGAACAAGGGGACGGATGACGAAATCTTTAAGGGGACTCAGAGGTTTGAAGTAAGAACTCGGGGAAGATTTCGACATCAGTCTTGATTCATCGATGAAGCCCAAATTGAAAACCTTTCTATCCATAGGTACATCCAACCACAAATCATAAAATGGGGAAACATATTAATAAAATGAGAAGTGTGATCCATATACTTCTCACAGATTTACTTCTAGCGAGCGATAATCCCCCGGACCCTCTTTCAATATGGTGCTCTGCGTGGTGTACCACCAAGCGAACTAAAACACGTGCTACATACTACATCAGTACGTGGATGGAACCCAAAGTGGCATGATGGTCCATGTACCACTATGGTATGAGGTCATCTATACACATGCTCACATAATGCATTGGTACATGGATGGCCCCCCTGCCCGCATACCACTATGGTATGCAGAGCCTCCCTCACCCTGCATAAGAAACCAGTATGTGGAATGGGGTATTTTCGGGTATTATTTACTCTAATTCCAACCTCACCTTTCCATTACCATATTTTCCTCTATAATACCTCCAAAAAAGTCCCCCAACATCAACCCAAATCCTCCCTTAAATACACTGAACCCATATGATCAGACCATCAGGTGCATCCATGCACCTCGGTGAGTCTACATACACATGGTAAGAAGAGTCATGAAGCCTCTCCCAACAATGGTTTGGGTTTTGGGAATTTTTTACGGGTCTACGTTCCCATGGTAACTCGGAGTCCAACCTTGGGATGTTGACATGAACCTCCATGTTCTAGTGATTAAGGGTGATGACTTTATTTTCCATTCAATGAGTAATAGTGATCAGTTGAAGGAGTTATGTTTGCTTCTCCTTTGATGAGAAAGAAACTCCTCCCCTTTCCTAGAACATATTTTGGGGCCCTCCCACTGAGGTAAGTCCTGAATATTCTGAGGTCGATCTGCATGACCTTTAATTTCATTTCACATTAAAAGGTTCATCGCTTTGCACCCTCACCCATAGTCCCCCCAGCCTCGTCCTCCATAGGCTCACCCTCTCCCACAAGTAAGAGACTAAGCCTGTGATTTGTTAAATATTTCATATCCTCCCATTTCTCACACTAATCATGACTCACATGGTCTTAGAGGTTTGTGACGATTACAACTTCCACACTAATTTGAACTAAGATAACCCTGATTCTTGATCAAATTGGGATACATAGGATGCCTACCTGAAGGCCCAATCTCAAAAGGGTTCCCATCCAAAAGGGTTCACCCAATCATGCCCCCACAAATGGTAAGCTTCCATTAATAATCCCCAACCAATCAGAACTACGAGAACTATGATTCTTCATCAAACTAGGATATGTAGGACAACTACCTGAAGGCCTTACCTCAAAATGGTTCCCTCCCCTAAAGGGTCCACCCAATCATGTCTCTGAAAATGGGAAGCCTCCATGCGTACGCCCCACATAAATCTAAACTACATGGGTTCTAATTCCTCTCTCAAGGATATGTAGGAAACATATCTTATGGGTCTGATCCCAACATCAAATCACCTTATGTCCCTCCTAGATGATGATAAACTCTAGATTTCCTTATTTTATGGCTCATGTCAGTAGTACCTTCGTAGCATCAAATATATGAATACCTATGACGATTTTTCAAACCAGGGTATCTCGTGGACACACTCTTTGGGAATAAACCATGGATTTATGAACATATGAACATGACTTAAATATATAAGAGAGTCCTAGAATATGCAATATTTATCCCTTGGAAGGGTGCATTGAGCCTGACTTCCCATCCTCTCGACCAATGGAGTCCTTGAGTGTCTTAGGTTGAATCATCAATCAACAAGTGCATGCATTTGGAAATCGGGTCCATGAATCATGGATAACAAGATCATTGGGTGTTTCTAGATCCATGAATAAACCCATTGGAGACCATCTGAGGAAGTTATATCCAAGGATTACTGATTTCATGAGTACATAACCCCACACAATCACCCTCTAAGACCAACTGACTATGGAGTCTCCCACTCAACATGTAAGAGATAAATTTTCCAGTCCTCATAGGTTTAATAAAACCTTCTTTTAAAGGATAATGATGTATAATGGGTCGATAGAAAAGAAATTATGTTTCTGATAAGAAATCATCTCTAGAAAGAGGGACGGTCGATGATCCTAATCTGACCATTTCACTATCACCTGGAATGCACCACCTTAGAGGCGAAACAAAAATGGTGAACCTGATGTGAATCCTTAACCAAGGTAGAGGTTCTACCAAAATGATAGCAAAACAAAAGGACATTGCACGTTAGCCCATTTTTCCCCAGTACGTGTGGAATGTACCACATCATAGGCGGAACAAAAATAGTTAACCCAACGTGAATCCTTGACCAAGGTGGCAGTTTTACCCCACTCATTCCCCTTCTCCTCATGACAGAAGAATAGGGGATGGGGGCTAAGATGAATCTCCAAATGTGTACATGTTTAAAATAATGCAACTTTGACAATGTTTTATGACCTGCATTTCATATATGTATGTCACAGGTTTCTGCAGATAAAACTTTGATCCAAATGATATCCTGATGACCAATTCATACACACACATCAGTGATCCCACAGGCGGCTGGGCCCCAACAAAAATTAGGACCCCTCACCTACCCAGCGTCTTCAACGCTGGGTATTCAATAGGCTGATCAAAGAGTACCACTAAAAGGGTACTCTCCCCATGTTGGAGGTTGCGAGACAAGTCCTATAGTCTGCAAAGGTCCTCCATCCACCTCCTCATCCATGGCCAGAACCCCAGCACAGGGTGGCCCTGGTGGTTGTCTCAAACTATTTCAGGAGCCTTTCCCTGGAACGTTACAATGGATACTTCCCTTACCTTAGGGAGGAAGATGAAGTCGATGATAAAAACTTCATCTAAACTGCACAGTGTTCATACTCATGGGCCCCTTCTAGGGAAAAACACTTATGAAAATAGATGAACAAACCTCCTCCCACTGAGGAGGACCTTATACTGAGGGAACCTTCTAAAGTCCATGAGACTCAGGCCCCTCAAGCTTCCCTCCAAGGGTGGAGAATATATAATCAGAAACACACTATCACCCTAGTTCCTAAGGAGAAACTCTGTTTTACTAACATGGTGACATTCAATGGGAAGAAATAAAACTCTTCCCCCTCTACTCAAGCCCTCCATAGAAATTGGGTGGCACAATAAGAGCACAAGTTCATTCCTGTTAGTACTCGTCAGTCCCGCCGTGCAGACAAAGTGAAAAACTATAGGAAAATATATATCTACTGATACACAACAATCTCACCAACCAAATATGGAGGAAACTATCTATATGCAGGCATAAATACCTACTGATGTATTTCAAGCCTTCCATCTAAATAGGGCAGCAACTGGATATACGTAGGAACAAATACCTGGTGATGCATTTCAAGCCCGCCATCCAAATAGAGTGGAAAGAAAATATGAGCATATTTAAATTCCTACGGATGCATACAAATCTCATGAGACAAATATATCTGAAAGTGATTAGATGAAAATCCCCAATTGTGAATATAAAGGCCACCAATCAAATATGGTGGAAACCAGAGATGGCAACCGGTGGAAGACTCATTCCTCTGTCCTGGCATAGGAGAACTTCCAGTATCTACTAGCAACTCATGGAGGACTAGAGTAGACCCAAACTCTTACTCTAACATCATAATGGGGCTTCATACATGTTCCAACCAAATATGTATCTCAGTGCATCCTCGCAATTATGGAGGATCATATGTTGATCCCAAACTATATCATCCAATCATGCCAAGACATTATTCCATCGACAGCAAAGGCGAGAAATCATGCCCACGACCCGGTTTCCTCAAACGAAATGACTCACTCACAAAATGAGTTATTCACTCCAAAGTAGTTATGAATCCCTAATTTATTCCATGATGGTTGTAGACAATATCCCGTGATATATGGAAAATTAGATTGGGAAAAAATACATGTTCCAACTGGGGGACACCAGTCCAACATGGTCGCCACTCCAGGGCAGGCATATATCCCTTCCAAAACTCAAGATGTCTGTTGGTGTATCCTGACATTATCACATCACCCAACAAGACAATAACGCATATATGAAATCCATTACCAACATTAGATTACCCCAATTACCTGCAAGAGGGTGATCAAATAAAAAATGTACTAATGGTAACTAAAAAATTAAGATCACATACATGATTCTTCTCTGCTAGAATTTGGGGTTCTTGACTCCCTCAAACATATATCAATAAAGGATCAAGAGCATGTTATTCCATTACCAAATTATGTAAGTGGTGGTAGAAGTTGTGAAGTCCCTCCCTGCAATGACGTTTCCAGAAGCTCTAATGGTCCTCCATAGAGCACCCATGGGGGTTCACTACATGGGCTATGAATGATCGATCATGAGAGCCTATCTCTTGATGCGCATTTGTGGTATCCCTCCACTCAGCCTGAAGATCAGATGATAAGAAGGTCCTCCCCTTACTGTCGTCCACCCAAATGGTCCTCTTCAAGTTATATGTTGTAGATATGATTCTCCCTATAGTCGGGCATCAAGTCATGATGGTATTCCTCTCCATAATAAAAATCATTGTGAAGGCCCTCTCGACAATAGAAGTTGTTGTGAAAACCCTCCATATAGTAACTCCAAGAAATGAGAAGGTACTTATCTAATTTCAGTACATCCTGAAGGCCCTCCCCAGGATATGAACTGCAAAAAATTCTCCCTGCATCCAGGTATCAAGTCCTGATGGTAGTCCTCTCTATGATGGTGGTAATTGCGAAGGCCCTCCCCACAATAGCAGTTGTTTTGAAGTTCCTCCCCTCAGCAACATCAAGCAATGAGAAGGTCCTAACCTCACTTTAGCCCCCCCAAAAGGTCCTCCCCTGGGTATACATCTTAAGTACATTTCCCACAGTCGTACATCAAGTTGAAATAGTATCCCTTTCCAGTGCAGCACCAATTACGGAGGTCCTCCCCCCAAAAAAAATCCATACTGGCAAGAAGGTCCTCCCCTTGCCAAAAAAAATATAAGGAAGCCTTTCTATGCTGAGGTTCTTGGAAAGATGGATTCAGACACATCAAGCACTCCTTCTATAATGAGTGATATTCTTTCTCAATAAGAGGATAGCTTGGGGAAACACTCATCTTCTGAGCCACCCCCATGCCATTCACATATCGATGAGGCTCCCGCCAAATTGGTTTCTTGGAGTGAAATTATTAACAAGTAGTCAAGATGGAAATATCAAGTAGTTGAGCCTCTGGAAGAAAAAAGTTGGATATGTTTCTTGTGAGAAGACAACTAGCTAAGGATAACATACCGTTGATGTATTGGCCTATGGAAACTTCAAATTTCTACGTACCAGTAGAGTTTTTTGGGGAATGCTCGTATGACATTTGCCTCAATATATGGATGAATCTTTGTCATCATAAAGAAAAAAAATTCCAATTAAGGGTATGTGGACCATTTCAACATGTTAGGGGAACTTCGCTATCTAATCAACCTAGAATCCCTCCCATCCACACAGCAGTCACAATTAGAAATGTGAAAGAAAAACCTTGAACTGTATTTCCTCCATGCACTTCATAAGTTATGTAGCCCCATTGGAGACACCCCAATTGGATTTCACATTCGGGGATGGGGAGAACATGGAGCTCTACAATTCACCCCTCGTCCTGTCCAAAAAAACCCATTGGAAATGACATCCTGCAACATCATCGCCCAAGGGTAGCAATCAAATGAAACCCCTACTTAGAAAAGATGGGATACTCAATAAAAATCATCTCGGAGTAAGTCTCGAAAGTTTTAGGGCCGAAGAGATCAAGCCATTGAAAATATTCTAATTCGGGAAACCAAGAACTTCAAGAAGGATTCCCGTGTAAGGGAACCCAACCTGAAAGTATTTCTCATGTCATGAAATGACCATAGACTCCGGGTAATCCTGATTCCATACTCGAATCACACCCACGCAAGAGTATGTGAAATTGAAAAGGCAGCAATAGCGGTAGCTTCTGCCGTAATACAGCAACAACCCAATCCCATAGGGTCGGGTCAGTTGTAAATCAAAGTTCCCCAATAAGACCAAAAAATCCAGGCTATAGCACATCAATATAAGAATAAGAAAAATCACAGTCCACAGGTCTGGGAGATTTTTTACCTCAAGTCCCCTAATAGCATATCTCTATCTTCCATCGTCTAGAAGAACGATAGATAGAGGAGTCTCACATTCTATCCCTTCTCTTGGTTTGTACCTTCCAAGAAAAATGCACGTTACGAGGTCAGACCAGGTCTCCCTTTAGGTCAATCTTTTCCAAGAAAACTGAATAAAACCATAGAATAGAAAGAGAAAGTATTTCAAAGGATATAGGAAACCTTGTTTCTATTCGGCATCAAGTACACCTCCCTCAATGCAATATGCCTCAGTAAAGTGGTAAATGTCAACCCCATGGATATCACAAGAAATGAAAAAGAGTGAGAAGACATGAAGGAAGATGGTTATGTCCTAGATTCATCCCACACTGAGCCTGATGGTGTGCATACAAGGAACCAGAAAGTGGTCCTAAATTTGGGTACCCCCTCATTCAATCCGACATTAACACCCGCATAAAACCCCAACATAGAGAAGAATAAATCCAGGGTCATATGCGACCTGCCTTCTCATCCCCCTGGAAATGTGTCATACACTTTCGATGAAAGGTTCACAAAGAAGGAGGAAGAAATGAAATAACACAAGATAATTAATGCTAAGATATGATGAGGTAGCTACCTCGCCAGATGTATTTCTCCCACATAATATCAGTAGGTGCACCCAAAAGAGGTGCCTTTGTCATAGGAACTCATCCTGGTGAATGAATCCAAGCTTAGAGGCATGTCCAATACAACATCAAGACTGGAAACATACTTAAACCTGAACCCTGAAGGACATCAAGACTTCCCACCATTGGGAAGGCATCTAGAATATATTCAGGTAAACCCACTAATGATACCTCTGACTGGGTATCCACCCCATATTCTAGTATCACCGGCATGCCCAGTCTGGGTCACTGCTTCACCATCCCAAGATCAAGCCTAATAGGATATTCCACAAGGGATCTCAAGTATCTTATAGAAACTAACATCTTGACTAGAAACTATGGAGGTTCAGCGCACTCCAATACAAATAGAGTGCAAACCCTACCCCGAGTGGGTATGCAATGTTCTGCCACCATCAAATTTCAAGAACCTCGTATTCCAAGTATTCAATGGCTTGGAAGACCTCGAACAAAATTTAATGAACTACACCTCTTATTGTGACCCCACAATTGGAACTTCGGAGCAGCAATAGGCAGTAAAACTCAAGTGCGTCAAACAAAACATACAGTTATTGGGTTTCATATGGTATTCTAACCTCCCATCCAATTAAATAACAGGTTGGGGGGACCTCCAGTGATAGTTTCTCTTCCAGTTCAGTTCAACACTATCTAAGATGATGGTCAGTGACCTCATGAACTACAGACATCGAGAGAAAAAAATAGACTCAGATTCCAATTCCATATTGAAATGCCTGACTTATTCCCTGAACCGGCCACTCCCCCAGGATGAAATTCTCTCCATCTATATCGATAACCTTTGGGATGAATTGCGAACACTACTCATCCTAGTAAAGTACACAAGTGTGTTTAGAGATTTCTCTGTCATTTCCCAAATAATAGAATATTCCTTTAAAAGGACTAATATTAAGTCCCAAGTGTCCCCATCATCTAATAGTAAATGAATGTAAAAAAGATGAAATGGCTTTTGTCACGCTTAAGCCACCCCCGACACCAGCTCTAGTTGTGAGGCCCCCACCGAACCGTGCAGGACTCCATGGATGCCAATAACTCCCCCCCCCCCAACCTTAGAAATATGATCTACAAGGTACTAAAAGAAATTAGTTATAAGAATGAAAAAAATAATTTTTACTCATTCTGAGATGACCAAGTCCATGACTATTTTATAGCTGCTGTGAATTTCAATTTTCTCTGGCTACCGGAACCAAATCAAGCTGATGAAGTTGGTCTTGATGATCGTCCATATTATTTTCCGTATCACCAAATACTGGTACATACCATCCAGTAATGATTCATTTTCAAGTATATCCAACAAAAGATGGTGGATTCCGGATTAGTCATGTTGGGCCTACCACCAACACAAATGGCATATGTTTCCACCTTAGACTCAAGAGTGGAAGGGTAATGGAAAAAAGTCAACAGTAAGAAGGAGAAAAGGTTTTACAATTGTATGACTTAGATTAAAATAAACAGGGTCCATATAATCCTCTATGTTCCTATGAAACAAACAATTGTGCCCCCAAATGCACCTAATACAACACAGCCATCCTCTTCAACCCCGCAGTCCTCTAAATGAAAAAAGGACAGAAAGAAGAAGGAATAATATGTGATCACACCAATGTTGAAGTTAGTATTCACACTTTTGTACTTCATAAAAACGACTTGGCATAATGGGGTGCCACCCCACCAAATGGAACCATAAAAAAGAGATAGTCAGAGAGAAACAATGTCGGATCAAGAACTAGTTTTTGACTCAATTAATGTCATTCAATTTATAGAACCCTTCTCGGATGGATACTATGGCCATAAACCTTCATTCCTTAGGCCCAATTGGATATTCATAGGAAGAGGCCACAGAGGATGGAGGTTTCATTGAAGGCATGATTGTGGTAGGAGTAAGATTCCTAGCCATGCCATAATTCAAACTATTAACATCACAAAAACTCGCATAAAGACCCTGCGGTAGACACAACAAGAACTTGAATGTTCTTATTCCCCATAAAAATATATCCAAGCCCAATTATTTTATAATATACATCAGGGGAATAAAAAATATCAAATCGCCCAAGGAATACAGAAGGACCAGTTTGACCAAACCCGAAAAGGACCACAGCACAACCGGGCCCAGCTACAGAGGCCAGACCATCCGTGTCCAAATCCCAAACCCCTAAAGTGTCTATGAAAGAGAAACCCAAGCCAAGAAGCGTCGACCTTTGGAGAAGAAGTATGATATTCTAAAGCATCTACCAGAAATGTTTTCAATCCTAGATGTGTTAAGTGTATCCACAGATCGTAGGGAGGCACTTGTTGAAGCCTTAAAAAGTCCCTAGGAGTTCGAGGCTGAAGTAGCAACATCTGAAGTCTATCAAATAGAGAACAATCTCAAATAATTTCACGTCATCCACTCCTTCACAAATAGTCATGAAGACACCATCATTAAAGGACATATGAAACCCTTATATGTGTCTGAAAATATAAATTGAATTGATGTCTAGATGATCTTCATCAACAACGGCTCTGGAGTCAACCTCCTACCACTATGAACATTTCATTGGTGTGCTATGATAAAGATATCTTGAAACCCTACACTACAACTCTACTGGGATATGAAAAAAGTGAGAAAAACTTATTGGAACGAATCAATCATAAAACTCATCTCAAAGACCTCATGTCAGATTCGGAGTTCCTAGTTGTATGACAAAGTACGGACCTGAACATCTTATTAGGGAGGCCTCAGATGGTTCATCATGCTTAAATTCCATTATATTAACATCAATGCATCAAATATTTTACTAATGGGAAAAAAAGTACATTCCACGCCAAAAAATCCCCATTTGAGTCATATGTGTCGCATTATATTGATGAAAGGTTCTATGAATCAGAAGAAAAAAAATTCTACCCAACAACAATGATTATATTACTACCCCAAATGGATTGGAAACTGATCTCGTTGACCCCCTCCAGCATCTTGGGGAAGAGTATGTATTACCCATCAACCAAGTTGAATACACAAGTGAAAGTCTAGATGCAGACTCAATTGTCTGCATGATCTCCTCTGCAGCCACCAATTCCAAAGACATGGAAGAGCGGGATGACTCCCTTGATTTTAGTAAAATCCCTATCAAATATGCTCGTGGCCTATCCATAGGATCTCAAATTACCCCTTCCTAACTCACTATGGAAAAATATGATTTAAATCATAAAATTGGAGAGTTCTTCACAAAAATAATCTCTTCATCAGAAGAGGAAGAAGATGAATATGATGAAGAAGAAGAATAAGAGGAAGACCTCAAAAATCCCCCTCCTACAGTCAAAGAAAGTGTCCCCACCACAATCTATGAACTTAGGGAGATAAATTTGGGCACCAATGATGACCCACAACCCACTATTATTAGTGTGAATATTCCTATTGAGGATAAAGATTCATATACCTCATTCCTAAATAAGAATCAAGATATGTTATCTTAGAATTACACCAACATTCTAGGCCTCGATCCTGAGTTTTCCACTCATCACCTAGGTTTAACTAAAGATGACTAGGGCTATAATCAGGCAGCCAAAAGGACCAACCTATTGAATTATGCCAAAATAGAGGATGAAGTTGACAAGCTGATCAAATACAACTTTATATGGGAGGTATAATATCCGATCTGGATATATAATATAGTCCCTATAAAAAAGAAGAAGAGATATATTAGAATCTGCATTGACTTTAGGGACCTAAATCGGAATTTACCAAAATAATACTTCCTAGTCCCAATCACAAAATTGTTGATCGGTACAACAACCAGATATGAGGCTCTCTTTTTCATGGACAGTTATTCTAGATACAACCAGATCTGTATTTCCCAAGGAGATGAATAATCTACTACTTTTAGGTCCCCTCAGAGAGTGTTATGTTATAAATTGAATCCCTTTGGCTTAAAGAATTTCGGCTCCACATATCAACGCCCCATTCATCACATATTCAAGACCTTATTAAGAGAATTCATTGAGCGTTATGTCAACAATTTGGTGGTTAAATCATGACAGTGTTCAAACCACCAAGTCGATCTTGAAACTATCTTCAACAAATTGAAGAAACACAATTTAAAGATGAATCCCTTAAAATGATCCTTTGGAATTACCTCCGGAAAATTCATCACCTTCTTTGTATGCCATTGTGGAATCAAAGTAGACCTCAAGAAGACAAAATCCATCCTTGGAATTTCACCACATCACAACCTCATCGAGTTGAGAGGTCTCTAGGGGTACATTCTCTACATTCAGTTCTTCATAGCTAACCTAGAAGGTAAATGCTTACCTTTCACTAGGCTCATGAATAAAGGAGTTACATATGAATCAGGTAATTATTTCCAAGAAGTTTTCAAAAATATCAAAAGATATCTCCTAAGTCTATCGGTGTTGATGTCGCTGGTTGAGGGGAGACCCCTAATTTTGTACATAACCACCCTGGAATGGTCATTAGGTGCCTTCCTTTTACAGAATAATGATTATAGCAATGAGAAAAACCTCTATTACCTCATCTAAACAGTTATCTATGCTGAAACTAATTTTTAAAAAATTTAAAAGAACTTCCTATCCCTAATATTCACAGTTCGGAAACTCAGGTATTACCCATAGCACCATGAGGTCCAACTGGTCTCCCGCTGCAACCCTCTCAAATATATCCTCAACTGTCCCATGCTAAATGGGAACCTGTCATTATGGAAGGTCATCCTATAATATTTTGACATATAGTACTTTCCCCATAAGGCCATAAAAGTCCAGTTGTTAGCAAAATTATTGGCCGAGCACCCCTTGGAAGAAACAATACTGTTGGATACTGAACTTATAGATGAAGAAGTGTTCCCTATCCAGGATGACCCCCAGACATGGGAAATATACATCGATGGTGCCTCCTTATGCATAAAAGGTAAAATAATGGAGGATCCAAAGCTCAAAAAATTGGTGCTAGAAATTATACTGGTATCCCCTAAAAAGTACATCATGTTATACTCTTTCCTGCTTTCAAAAGGTTGCAAAAATAATGAAGCAGAATATCAGGCCCTCATTATGGGAATGGAACATGCACTTTATGTGCAAGACAAACACCTAAAAATGTTATTTAGAGTTACTAATCAAATAGTTTAGTGGTGACTACTGAATTAATAAAGAAGTATCGGTTCCCTTGATGAACCATGTTTGATAACTAATGGAAGAATTACCATCAAAACAAATGTTAATTTATGTCCCCAGGTCACAAAATTCCAAAGTTGATTCTTTGGAAAATGTAGCCACAGCCTTGGCACATCCAGATCGGGATGAAATGGTCATTATCATTGCCCATCGTCGGACGGTCTTTCCTTTCATCCAGATAAATATGAAGTAAATCGATGAAATTTGTCCATCTTATGGTCACACCACTGGCTGGAAGGGAGCAGGTTTGAAGATGAAAAGTCAACTTTGTCTTATACAATGGGGTAAACCAAGAAAAGTTTCTCTACAAATGAGGCCTTGATGGAGTCCTTCTCAGGTGCATTGATGGAGAAGAGACTCCTACCAACATGAAAGAAGTGCACATCGTAACTTGTGGAGCACACCAATCAACAACCAAGATCTCTCACCAAATCTGAAGTCTTGGATATTACTAGCCAACTATGATACAGGATTGTGCCATATTCACCAAGAAGTGTCATTCCTACCATGTTCATGGTAATTTCATACCCATACCCCCAAAGTTACTTCATACATCTATGTAATCCAGGCCATTCACCGCCTGGGGGATAGATGTTGTGGTACTATATCCTCCTGATATAGTCAGAAAGTTCTAGTTTATACTGATAGAAACCGATATCTTTTCTAAATGGGATGAATCTATACCCCTTAAATAATTCGTGGAGAAAAACATCATAAGATTTGTGAAGGCCAACATTATTACCATATTTGGTGTCCCTCATACAATACTGACGGACAACAGCACCAAATTCTGCTTAGCTATGTTGGACAAGCTATAATAGTAGTATGGAATCAAAGCCAACTGGTCATCCTTCTATCATGTGGAGGCCAATAGGAAAATAAAGTCTTTAAAAACCCATGTACAATATACTTTGAAATATGTTTTATAAGGATAAGAAATTGTGGTCGCCCAATCTATTTCATGCCTTTTGGGCTTATCAGACCATGACCTACACTACCACCCAAAAAACCTCATACCCACTAGTATACGGGGCAGAGGCAGTTTTGCTTATCGAAATCCAAATTCCATCACTTTTTTGTGGCCATTTTCGATCATATGTCCATATATGATAAATCCTAGAGACGGTTTTCCGAGTTAGATCAGCTAGATGAAAAAAGGTTTCACACATTACACCATTTGGAAATATACTAAAACCATATTGCATGAGCCTTTAGAATAAAGGATTGCCTTCGATCTTTTCTCAAAGAAGAAATGGTGTTAGTCTTCATAACCCCGATGATACTTGGTAATAATCCCCCAAAGCTTGAACAAAAGTGGTAAGGACCATATGTCATACATAGGGTCTATTCCAATGGAGCATACATCTTGATATCGATGGATGGATAGCTCCTCACGACTCCCACAAATGTGGAGTTATTGAATAAGTACTTCACATATTGGCAAAGCCCATGTCATGGTCCAAACTCTATGACCCTAAACTATGAGTTGTTTTCCTAAAAAACATGACGATAAAATGTATGGTATTATCCATGTTCCATGATCTAAGACCTTAAACTATGAGTAGCAATACCGTTCTGTATTGGTCCAAGATCTAAGACCTTAAACTATGAGAAGTAATACCGTCATGCCATGGTCCAAGCTCTAAGACCTTAAACTATGAGTAGTTGTACATTCATTTCATGGTCCAAGCTCTAAGACCTTAAACTATGAGTAGAAATACCATCATTCCATGGTCTAAGCTCTGAACTTAAACTATGAGTAGAAATACCATCATGCCATGGTCCAAGCTCAAAGACCTTAAACTATTAGTAGCAATACAACCATGCCACAGTCCAAGACCTAAGACCTTAATCAATGAGTAGTAATATAGTAATACCATGGTCCAAGATCTAAGACCTCAAAATATGAGTAGCAATACAGTGATTCCATGGTCCAAACTCTATGACCCTAAACTATGAATTGTTATCCTAGACAAAATGATGATAAAATGTATGGTATTATCCATGGTCCAAGATCTATGATCCTCAAAATATGAGTTACAATACCCCCATGTCATGGTAAAAACTCTAAGACCATAAACTATGAGTCATTATCATTTCCACATGATGTTAAACTGCAAGGAACTAGTCCTTGAAACATGACATTAAACTATGACTCATGTCCTCATTGTAAGACGTTAAACAACATGGCACAAAGAATCCTAATCACATGACAATAAATTGCATGATCTCTCAAAGAACTATATATGGATTGATTCCTTCCCCTACAAGATATGTAGTGATTCCTCGATCCTCAATCTTAGGCCGGCCCCCACCAAAAGAAAAAAATGCCTCCATCATATCCTCTACCTTCCAGCACTTGTGAAGGAAATTCTATGTCCACTCATTGTTTCTCACATTGATTATAACTAACATGAGCTGCCTTTATGAAAACAATTTATAGGGAGATATGGTAGACTCAGCACCCATAGCACATGAAAAAAAATTACCCTACATATGGACCAAGAAAAATCGATGCAGGGAACATTCAGAGCTATGTATGGAATTATTTATGCTCGTGTAGGATACGTAGTGATTTCTAGATTTGGCATCTCTTCCCAACCATCATAAAAAAATTCCATCGCATGTCCTTACACATGGATCGAGCCAGATCAGTATAGGGAACCTGCAGACCTATGTGCAGCTTGTTTCCTGCCCTCATAGGATATGTAGTGACACCCGAATTTGGTATCATGGCACAACCAACATAAAAAAAATTCTATTTTCCTTGTTTATAGGTTATAATTTTATGGGGAGTCCATAAAAGGTCCTAATAACATAACAATAATCTATGAAATTCTTCAAGAAATATGTGTGGCCGAGTTTGCACATGACCCTCACTCATGAGAAGTCAAAAGAAACTGATTCCCCATATGCATATGAGTCAAACCTATGTAGAATCTCTAATAGTTAACAATTAATCTTATCCTGGGTTTTCTTTATATTCCCAGCAATATCTCTCCCATTTTTCAAACTCCATACTCCGGGAAAACATGGATCCCCATAATCCTTCAAGGCTATATGAGACGGAAGGCCAGTGTCCTGTGGACACCTTTTCTTGACTATGTACATCTTGCCCCGGTGGCTCTACGTATGTTTTCCAAAAAAACAACCTTAAATCAAAGGAAAATCCGTCCCCAGGAGAGTCCTCTCCCATCTCAGTACCCCCAATGGCTTCCAAGACCCATGTCATCTCTCTTGATTCATGTTCCCCCTGGGACTATGGTTTAAACCTTCTATCATCACTCACATCTAAGGAATGTCTGAATATCCGGATTGCGATTAACTCAAAACTATTAAAGATGTTTATGAGAGAATAATCTTCCTCACTACATGACTCTAAACTACATAGCATCATGTCCTCACTACACGACATTAAACTATGAGGCCAAAATTTTACTTGATGTACGATGATATATTGCATAAAAATGGTTTAAACCAAAAGTTCCCTCTGATGTTGATTTTTCTATTCCAAGGTAATGACACAAAATCCTCATAATCCCTTGTTCATCACACCAGTCATAGATCACATGATCTAAGGGATCTTAGTGAGAGATCCACCATGACATTATGGAAAAACAGCATAGGAATTTAGTCCTAGAAGCATGACCCTAATAGGCATGTCATGGTTCTCATCCCATAGAGGAACCCCATGTCCTGTCCATGTGATGTTAAATGTCTAGGTACCTTAAAGATGGGATGAACTCCTCACTCTGCATACGAGCCAGATCTATGTAAGGGACACCTAATTTCAGGAGTAAATCGCAACCCAAATGTCCCTAATATGTCTGGATACACTCTTACCATACCTCAAAATCCATGATCTAAGTGATCTTGAATCCCTATAATCATTCAAATCCAACTGATATAGAATGAAAATTTCATACAGACACCTTTTCTTAACTACGCAGTTCATACCCTGGTGGCTCTGCATATTTTTCCTACAAAAGGGCCATTAATCAAAGGAAAATCCATCCCCAGGAGATTCCTCCCCTATCTGAGTATGCCCAATGGCTTCCAAGCCTCGTTCCATCCTCATTCCATATCTCTTAATTCAAGGTCCCTCAAAGTCATGGTTTACATTTTCTTCCCTACACACATCTTGTATATATCAGAACATGTGGTCCCAATTCCTCTCGGGTACCTTTTGAGGTTTCTAAGGATACCCCATAAATATGCATAAAGTTGATCTAAACACAAAAGAATAGTTCCCCCACTCATGTCTAGGTTGACCGCAAATAAGTTTAGTTAAAATTACCCTTTTCACATTCTGGTGCACCCTTTTTCAATGGTTTTATACATTATTCATAACTTTTCTAATCATTATAATCTTCTATAGCCATCAGAGACAGATGTACAGTGTCCTGTGGAGAACTTTCTTTGACTATGCACATCATTCTATGGAGGCTCTGTATATATTTCCCGCAAAAATGGCCATCAATCAAAGGAAATTTCTTTCTCCTGAAATTCCTTTTTGATTTATGTATTCTTGGATGAAATTATTGTCCAGTTACACCCTCAGATTTGGAAAAATTCTTGATAATGGCTTGCATACCTTCCTCTTTCCCAATTCCCCTGACATAAAAAAAATTAACTGAACTAATTATTCACCAGCTCTCCCTCACACAGTTAAGAATCTTGTGGGAACAGTTTCCTACTCAAATCTGATATGAATGTTCCTAATATTCAACTACTCAGGCCAGCAACCCATTGTGGCTCCCAACATCAAAATAAATTCAAAATGTTGCATAACCCTAAAGGGCCATTGGATATTAAAGTCCAGTGTCCTATAGACACCGGTAATTGACTATGCACATCATTCCCCATAGGATCTGTATAAATTCCCACAAAAATGTCCACCAATAAAAGGAAAATTCTTTATTAGTAGAGTCATTTCCTACTTCCATAGGCCTAAAACATCTTCCAAGCCTCATAAATGTCCAAAATTTACAAATATAGGGTCAAGAAAAATCTGTAATCCATGTTTGAAGGATATTAGAACATTCCTGGATGATGGTCCAAAATTAAGTCCCCTTCCCCATTATGTTTCATCAAATCTGTTCGAACTAAAACATCAGTAATCAGTTTTATTGGAAGGACTGTGAACTACCATAAAAAAGGTGCCAAAATTTCCAAAGGGAAAATCCACATAAGGAACCTCTGGATAAAAGTCAATTATAGGTTTGTTAAAATATTTTGATCCATTAAAAGATACGTAAATATTGTTAGGTTGAAAACCCATAAAGGGAGTCCTATGAAAAATTTGTGTTATGCCCACTAAGCCTGTGTCAATAAGGCTTATGAAAAAATTAAGGTAACAATGAAAAGAAGACATAAAATTTCGTGATGTGTTCTATAAGACCTCATTAATAGTCTAACTATGCTCGCTGAGTTCTGTGACTCAGGAAAAAATTAGAGCATGAGCTGATTGTTTCAATTTCCTTGTCAAGTTTTAAAATTAATACCTGATTGAAATGATGTTTATATGATTTATTATGATCAGTTGAAATAACATGTAAAGTCAAAGAAAATGGTTTAAAGTAAAATTAGTTTCATTGACTTCATCAAAAAAAATAGTGGAACATCCCAAATCTGAAGTCTCTACAAGGTATAAAAAAGGGAAAGAGTACATAACATGATTTGGGATGGAACTTCAACAAGGATCGGTTCACCCTTTCTGTAAGGATGCGAATTGATTTCCATAGGCCATCAATAGTTTTCTCCAAAAGGGATCTCTCTTCTATTATGTCCTTGACCGTCAGACGTACCCACTCCAGAATGACTTTAAGGTCCCTCCCTTTCTTCCGGATGGCTTCATAGTTTCCATGTGAAGAGTCTAGTTGATCCCTCAACCATGTTGCGAAGGCCTCACACTCTCGAAAATCTTCCTCTTGAGTGTCCACCAAATCATGAGCCTTAGGCTCCCTGACCATTATATGATCGAATTATTTGGAAACATCTTGAAAGTTCACCACCTAATGATGGGAATAATTGAACGTGTCTAGCTTGTCCTCGTAGGAGGCAAGGTATTGTCGGGATATAACGATTTGGTAGATAATGAGGTGTAAGTGCCGATAATCAATGTTTTCGGAACCCATCTCGGTGAATAATCGCTGAAAATTGTATGTCTTGTCCACAAAATTGGATATTAGATTCTATGTGGAAAGTGTACATAACTGGCACCATACCTTATTTTGCACTGTCCAATGCTTCCCTATGGTACCATTACATTGATCCTCCTCTACTGTAAAATTTCTATAAGTAGGAAGCGTCATCAAAGGAGTGGAGAGGGGCCTAAGACAGATCACCCAAAAGGATGGATTCTCTTTTCCCGTAGATAGATCAACCGTTGGAGCTAGATGAAAAGTACTAGCCATGAATTTTGGGTTTATTGGTGAAACTCTACTGGTTCCAGACTTATCAAGGTCTTGGGAAGTATCCAAAGGAGGGGATCAGTCTGAATCACTCCCCACTAAAATAGGTTATATTGATGATGTACCTCCCATACACTTCTTATGGAAAACTGAGCATCTTCTTACCACAAGTGTAGAAACAAGTGGTGTATCCATTGTAGCTATTTTAGGGATAGAGGTATAAGGCGTAGCTGTCATGCTCTTTACAATATAAGAAATGTGTGACATTGTCATTGGGGTAAGGATGGGGTAGGGAATCATTAAAGGTCTCTTAACCTGATGAACTGGTTCTCTCAGCATCCCGTTGGGGTAACAGTCCTCCCATATTTGGGCATATTCCAATGACAGGAACGTGGATTCCATTGTGTTAGGAATTATAACTTTCATAGAAGCACCTTCATGTGTCATAATAATCCATAACTGGTGAAGAATTACTATATGAGACTCTTCCCTTAACAGAGTAGTAGGAGGTAGTCTAGCTTATTGGAGGCATCTGAATTGTGTGGAAAACTGGTAGTAGAGGTATAGATCACAAATGACTACTAGATCTATATGATCAGTAAGAATATCATCCCAAAGTGCAATGAGATATGTACATTCCTCTAAATAATTGTCCCTATCACCTCTAAACGACCCATGAGGGGTAGGATGCAGTGCAAATGATAAGCGAGAAGCATCATTCAACAGCCCGACCACATCAATAATGCCTAGAGTATAAAGAAAAATAGGGGAAATATTAAGATGGGGGGGTTGAAAGTCAGAATGAGGAACCTTTGTAGTATTCCATTATTTATAACAGGGAATTTTTTCTACCATCCACACATATAGAAATTGAAATGGTCTGCTGAGACAGTGTGGGAGATGACCTTTCTGTATTTTTTCCAACATTTCATAAAGCTAAGTGATAATAGGAAGGGACAAGTTAATAGGATGACCCTCTTCCAGCATGGATTCCATCATCAAAGTACATGCTCAAACCCTGATATAGACCTCGTGGGATGGGAAAAGCCATCCACTTAAAAACATGGAAAAGAAACCTGCTAATCTAAGATCATGTGACAAGATTGGATGAAGCTCATATCCCCATGAGTTATATCATCTTACTTCAAGGGTAGCACAATATTCCCCTAGAGTTCTGAAGGACTTATAGGATGGATGAGTTCGACTACGGAGATCCATCATCTTTGGTTCATTCACCTGCAATAATAAGCATATTCATCCTCAAATGGGACAGGTGAGAGATCCTGAATGGGATGATCAAGTAATCCCTCTGTCATGACCAATAAACTCTCTATTAAGGGGGAAACATGGTCTGTTTCATTCCATGTGGTGGCCGCCAGGAGAAACTTGTCATACATCTATCCAAGGATCAGGTTTCCTCCAAGCTGGTGGATATCCCAAAAGTTGATTCCCACCTCCCCGTACAATAAGGAGGAGGTGTTGGTGCTTGAATTCTAGCAGCTCAAGAAGGATTTTTTCTAGGGATAAGACTGAAAATTGAGAAACCTAGGCTTCTTGATAAATCTCACTGCCTCCAACTGGTCAGGGGACTCCAAACAGGTCTGATGTATCCAGAATGTTCAAGCCCATTAGTCGGAGAAACATCCTCTATCCCATAGATCCCACTTGTTGCTCCACCCACCATTAGGATTTTCATGGGAGATGTTGATAATGGATGGGTACTCTTGGGAACCTAGTCTCAAGACACCATTGCGACACATGCAGTTTCTCTAAGTCCATGTCGGGCCTCCTAGTATGAAGATGTTCTCTTGAATCGGGGTGGCCGTGTCTTCTCCTACTAGGTAAATGTTGGTGAGATCAGGTCCTTGCGGTGTACAGAAGAGGATGAAAGGGGTATCAGGGCCATCCAACAGTAGAGTAACATTGTCAAGGTGACCAAAGTCATACAATGTCAACTATATAGATAGAATATAGGCTAGGATCTATGGCATAAATAAATCATTTACAAAGCTATCAAGAATAATGATGTGGGCACTAAGATTATCCTCACTATTACACTCCATGTTTTCCCTTGTATTTTTTTCTTTTATCATAGCCTATGAATATAGAGACCCATAGCTTGACGTACATGGACATTACATTAATTTTGTGTAATACTTAATACATAAAAAAAACAAAAACTGAAGGACTGTAATAGTTTAGTGTCTTTGGAAACTCAAAACATAATCTTCTAATTGTGGTGAAAGATCTTCAACATCTCACATAAAGATCTTACCCTTTTGTTTTCTTACCTAAAACCTTTCTTTATATCCTGGGGAAAATAAATCATAAAAAAGGTGAGCTAAAATTCTCAGTAAGGGTAAACATGAAGAACATAAAACAACTCATAAACATTTGAACTTAAAAACATAAACATGACATAAATCTTAGAAGTACATAAGGCATAGATCAAAATGGAACATCAATCATGATAAAATATCATAGGAATAAAACATGTAATTTTGGAAAACCATTAAGCACATGATATTATTTCCATAGTAGCCAAGGCATTGCTGCCAAGGCCATCTTAGTGGACAAAGTCCCTTTCTGAATCGAGTTCACTCCTCATTTCAGTCCTGTAACACTGAACCGGATTAACTTACCGTTCCAACCATGTCTATCTCATGAGATATAAATCATTACCCAATGCATTATAGGGAGATATAGGTCCCACCCATCTCATAATGAAATCATTCTTACTTGTTCCACAACATGAACATAAATTATTCATCATAACCCAAAGAGTAAAATGGGTTTCATAAACATCATCCCATCATAACATTATCTATATAGAACAAATGGATGTCATTTAATCATAAGAAAAGTTAAACCATTTAAATCATATAGAACTTATACTTGAAACATATAATTTCATCTTTGATGGAAAATCTTTTTGATAAAACACTTGAAATGAATTCTTGAGGAAAATATCCTTTCTTCTTCAAAATCATTTTCTTTTCACAAAATGTCATGAAATTTTAAAATAAAAGGATTTTGTTGAAAATAGTCATGAAATATTGTTGAGTGATCTTTAAGAAAATAAGTCATTATAAAACCATAAAAGTCTGTTCATTTTTTATATGTAAAAAAACATTTTCCTCATACTTTTAACGGAAAAGTCAAAAAGTACCACGTATGGTAAACAAAAGGAAGATTCCCTCCATAATACAAAGTAAAAGTAAAATAGGGTTAAACATGACTTTATAAATACATGGAATAATATTAAACACTTTATGAAAAACATTTTTATGGATATGGATGAAAAATATACCTCAGTAAATACTTACGTATAAGCAATCTCAAATAAAAATGAAATTGGAATAATTATCCCTTACCTTATGTCAGCTATGCATTGTATGTATCATAACCTCATGTATAATGATTTAAATAATGTAATTGACTTATTAAAGAATCATATTCATTGTTATGATATCATATATAGTTCACTTATGACTTTATATTACCCATTCTTTTGTAAATTCCATGTTAAAGCACCGTTTTGGGTAAAATCGTTTCATTTATCGTACATGTTTCGACATGTTGTTCTTGATACTATTACTTATATCTTGATTTAATTAATTACAGAATTTAAAACATGATTTATATATAATATATATTCATCATATACACATATATATGATATATCGATAAATGGAATGAAATACACCGTTCATGGAGACAGTAGGTTGTACGTACGCATGAACGCTGTTTTCATTTCCTTATTGAATTGAATGGAAATAATTAGATGACATACATATATATATACATAAATCCATTATCATTATTATGTCATATATTTAATTATTATTCACTATATATACTTTATATTCATTCATGAATAGTTAACATGGAGAATGAATCTCATCATGTCGTGGAGACGGTAGTCCGTACGTATGCACGAGCGATGATATCATTCCCATGATCATGGAATTGTATTGAAGTATATGTATAATATTTCATAATAAATATAACTTTACAATAATAATATATAGTTATTTATTTACACCATTATACCCATCCAAGTAAGGTGGTGGTCGAAAACAGATTACACCACGGTGTGGAGACGGTATTCCACACGTACGCACGCGCGGTGATTTCATTTTCCGTAGGAAGGATAGCAGGTGAAACAGGGTTGTTTAATATTTAGAATAATATATCAGTATATTATTGATACTTATGTTATTACTTTATAGTGAAACAACTAAAGAAGAAGAAGTAGAAGAAGAAAGAAACTCGAGAGAATCGGAAGAAAAGATTACCTCTTCTTCGACGTTCCTCCTTTAAGCTTCCTCTTAAGGAAGTAGAGTTGGTCTTTTGAGGAGACCAAAACCTCCAGAATGTTTCTAGGGAAGTGGAAAAGAGAAATGGGTAGGTTTTGGACGAGTTTCAAAGCTCAAAAGGGTGTGAAGAGAAGAGGTAATGGGTTCCCTTTTTATAAGGGATGAGAGGGGCACCTTTGGAAAAACTTAAAATATTATTTTATAATAAAGTCATATTTGGTTTATAATAGCTCCAAATTGATTTATTTAGAATCCAAAGTGTGTATGGGTATAAATCTTCTCAACCAATAGGTTTTAGACAAGTTTAGGTTAATATTTTAACCTTATATTTTATATTTAACTCTAAGTTAAATAATTTAACTTTTACTGTGTCTTATTTTTTTCTTACACTATATTGTTAATAAACATACTATAACAAGCCAAAAGAACCCCAAGTAGTTCATTATTAATATATATAACCTTATATAAGTAATTTTTCCGAACCATAGATTTTTAAGAATATTATAACAATTAATAATATAATATTTGTTTTAAAAACCTATTTATGTCAATTTTGAAACTATTGGGTAATTAATTTTTGTGAAAATCATAACTGCATGATTAGTTCCAAAAAAGTTAAATAAATAATTACTAACATGTCATATTAACCTATAAAATTATTTTAATTCATAAAAATCCTCAAATTACATTTATTTGGGTATTTATAATATTAATTATTTTAATATTTCATTATTTAGGTAATTACTCCATCATAATTGTGTCATAAATAAATTAAATTATTTAACATCTAAAAATTATAAATAAAATACCATTAGGTGGGAAATCATTTTATCTTTCTAATGAATATTTATAGTCGAATTTATCTTATGTATAACTTTATATTAAAAATGTTTTAGTTATTAAACATTGATTTTAACTATTTTAAATCTTTTTTAAATAAAATTATAATAAATGTCCTAATCTAATCCAAGTGGACCTAAATGATAATATTATATTCCTAAGGTTGTTTTTGGTCGAATTATACTTATCCTATAGAATTAGAACATCTGTTAGGGTAATAATAATATCATTTTTACCCTTAATTATCCTATTTACTTTTAACCATGGTAAATAAAAGTAAAAAGTTACTATTCACCAAAAATTATTTTTATCTTAATGAACCACATTTTACTCCTTGATATTAACTGTGTCTCTCAGATTTTCAAAATTCCACTCACAAAAGCGGTAAAATTAAGTTTTATGTAAATGTTTAAATTGTCCTAGGAGGTGGGTAAAAGAACGGGGAAAAGTTCAATAAAATTTTTCTATATCTAAAATTATTATAAAATGACTCCAATGAATTACATTGAACTTATATAGGTATTATGTATCAATTTTGACCTAAAATAAATTTAAATAAAATAAATAATTATTTAAATAAAGAGTCGGTTTTTGAATAGTAACCCATTGTTGTAACATCCCAGGTAAATAAAGAATAAAGAATTTTCATATTTATTAATATTTACAAATTAAACATTAATTTTAATTAAAAGGGGTTTCCACGTTCGATAGCGTACTCGATACGCAACGATGAGTTTCTTTGAAAACATACGTTGCACAGAAGTAATAAAATAATATTATTTTAAATGTTAGTTAACAAGTAGTCGTTGTACTGGCGGGAATGGATAGAAATAACTAAAATATGATTATATATGTTTTTAAATGTTTTTACATTTACCCAATAAATGATAAAGGATTAAAATACGGAAAGAGTTCAATTTTAGGCATTTATACCCTAATTTTCACGAAAGGTCCACTTATCACCTTTTGACGGAGAACCGTCATTAAATATAGTTTTGATCGATCTTATAAATTCTATTGGACCAAATATAACTCTTCTTTAGAATCAGGACATCAAAATTTACATTGTGTAAATTTTTGGTACCTTTCTGATAAAGTTCATTTTTTTTAATGAATAGTGTAAAATGTTGTATTTTAATTCAAAACCCCTTTTTAATATAATTTATTTATATGATTAGATTATCTTTTTAATTGGTTTTAAAGTGAAATTAGAAAATATTTTTACCATTAAATCCAATAGTGGTTGTTGTAATTAATTTCACTTTGAAATCGGACTTAAACTAGTGTCAATCTTTTGATACTTATTGTTTCATAAAAACATGCTATTTGCTCTGACAGTGGGAATTAATTATTAAATTAATTAATGTGACTTATATGTTTTGAATTTTGTAAAATATAATTCATTTTTGAATTCGAAATATCAAATATAGCTTAGGGTGAATTTTTGGTAATTTTCTGAAAAACTTCAATTTTTGATGAATAGTGAAACCACTAAGTGGTACTTATAAAAACTGATTTTCCGTTTAAATGAAATTTTTCCATCATTGTGTTTTGAATTTCAAAAATCCGACATACATGGTAGTCATTAAGAAGTAAAATGTGGTTCAATGAGATTAAAATAATTTTTTGGTGAATAGTAACTTATTAAGTTCTTAATCGCGATTAGTGGTAATTAGGGTAGTTTAAGGTATAAATAATGCTTTAATAACATGAAACGGACTTGACACATGTCCTAACCTCATTGTATGTGTAATGGGCGACCAAGACAAGCCATGGGTCAACTTGGGGACCCCATGGAGACACTTTGGTTGGGAAATTACATAAATAACTTTTTATTTAATGTAAAAGTAAAAATGACACAAACATAATATGTTTTACGAAAACAATTTTTACATGGGGTTATAAAGATCAGATTTTTTATTATAAATAATAATTGGAAAGATAAAAATATTTCCTACATCATAGTATTTTTTTATAATTTTTAGACATTAAATAAAATAAATTATTTATGACATCATGATGATGCAGTGATGACCTCATTATTTAACGATTTAAATAAAATGGAAAGATAATGTAAAATATATGAACTAAACATGTCCAAAACTTATTGGATTGGTGTATTTCGAACCCTTATCACCTTATCCACGAATTATATCAATGTGGGACCTTTTAAAACCGAAACACATTTTCAAATAAAGTAATATTTCTTTACTTTCCAAAAGTGTCCCTCCTCTCCTCTTATAAAAGGCCCCCAACTCTACCTCATTTCACACACTCCTCAAGCCTTTGGCTCGGCCAACCCCTACCCATTTACTCTCTCCAAACCCCTCTCCTCATCCTAGAGGATTCCCTTTGGGCATAATCCTTTCAAAGGAAGCCTTTAGGCTCAAATCAAAAGGAGTTACACTTTTAAAGGTAATTCATTCTCTCTTGTTCATTTGTTTTATTTTGCTTCTCCCACCCTCTAAAATATTTTTATTTAATTCTTTTGTAACAACACCAGTATCTTAAATATAATAGGATGCTGTTATAAGATTTATTTGAGCTACACTCTCACACAACTAAATCAAATTGTTAAAGAACATACGGTTTCTGTGGATGGCGAAATTCTGCCTCCCGAAACGATGATTGTTCAATACTCATTTAACACCTTCAAAGGTGGCCATTATGATGTCACTATTTTTATATATGATATATAATATGTTTATTTTTTTTCTTTAATCTTCTGTATTTTTCATTTTGGGCATACCTTTATGGTTTCCATTATGGGTAAACACGATATCTTCATTTAAGGAAGTGCGGACTACCGCCCCCTCAAAGTGATGTGATTCGTTAATGCCATATGTGGGACGTGTAAAAGATGGATTTAAAGATATTATATATGTTTTTATACTGTAATTATAATATACCTCTATATCATTATTATTTCTTTCCATTAAAGTATGAGATAGAAATGAAAGTAGCGTTCATGCGTACGTACGGCTTACCGTCTCCATGAACGGTGCATTTCATTTCTTATCCCCAAATGTATTGTACTATTAAAAGTACATGTATATAATGGATATATAAAATTACTGATATATCTAAATGATGATTATAATTCTGGAATTAAAATATACATACCTCTCATTTAGTTTTAATTCCATTAATATGACAAAGAAATGAAAGTAGCGTTCATGCGTACGTACGGCTTACCGTCTCCATGAACGGTGCATTTCATTTCTTACCTCTAAATGATTATGTAATATTATAAATACATGTATATTCTGGATATATATTATACATATTATATTCAAATCGGTAATTTTATTCTGGATATAAAGAACCATTGACCACCCGAACAACATGTAATTGTAAGAAGTCCACTTTCGACTTAAGAACCAAATATTGACAAAACAAACATTATTAACTTAAATGGTTACATAATGTTTATAACATGGCAATAAGTGATATAAAAGGAATAATTAACTTTAAAAAGGTTCTTAATCAAGTACAAATTAACTCATGTTTATTATTTAGGACGTTAAAGAACGATCGAGTCAAGTCGGACCCGAGGTAAGGGACTTCGTCTCAATCTCCTTTCATTGAGGCATATTTCATTTTATACACAACTTTCTTTTATACGGTGTATAAAAACCTTTGACTTTTACTTTTATACAAAAGGATTATTTTTTTACGAAGAATTTTACTAAATGTCAAAAAGGAATGTTTTTTTTCGTACGCGGTGACAACGACCTTTTCCGCCGCCGCGAGTATTATTTGGTCTTTGGCTTTCTCAACAAGCCGTAATGTTTTTAGAATAAAATAAATACCATATACTCTTTTATGTATTTTGGTATTGAAAATGGTTTTGAAAAAATGATTCTATTATGTCAATATATTTATGATATATTGTGATTGAAATGTGGAAATGTTATCATTCCTTTATATTGGTTTTATGTTTTATGATTTTATACTGGTACTTGGACATTTTAACGGGTGGTTACGTTATAAACCATATGACGGGTGGTGCCGTGAATACCAGGATGGGTGGTTATGTTATAACCTCCAATGCATTGGGTATGGAAGTCGTCCGTATGGCTATTCCATTAAGTATGAATGGAAATTGGCCGTATGGCTATTCCATTAAGTGATATGTGTGGAAGTCGGCCGTATGGTTATTCCACTTAAGTATGTTTATGTCCCAAGTTACCTTTATATATGTTATGTGTTCTTTATATGGGTTTTATGGTAATCCTTTGGTTACAAAAAGGTAAGTAATGATACTTTATTCAGTGAAGAGTTTTTACTACTTCATTAAGGTGAAGGTGTTACTTTGATAGAGTATACATGGTTTACTTGATGTTTGAAAAACTAACAGTTTTCATTCTTTGTGTACCCCTTACTGAGCTTTTTATGCTCACCCCAAGTTTTTTTGAAATGTTTTTCATAAGACTTAATGTGGAATAAGGTCAAGGATGGGATCAATGGAATGTCATGCTATATAAAACATGGAACTAGACATGTTTCTTTTAAGAGTTTTTTTTATTATGGAAACTTAGTAGAAGTGACTACTTTGTAATCTTTTGAGATGTAATAGTTATGTTCTAATTCTCTAAAACTATAAACCTGGAAAGATCCTCAACGTGAATTATTCTTTTAATTCAATATTAAGTAAGGTTTAAGGTCAGGGCCTTATAGTTGGTATCAAAGGTCAGTTTAGACAACTTTAGGAGTTGGAAGAGTGTTAAATTATAAATTAATTTAGGGTATGATTGAAATGATATAGCATTTACGGATTACCATGTTGCTTCGCCTAAGGTATTTCAGTGTTAAGAATGGTTTTTCGTAGAGGAAACAAATAAGTTTTTTGGGAAGGTATACTGAGGGAAATGACCTTCCAAATCAGCATACTGAGATGGTCAGAATCAGAATTGAGCAGTTTACTGCAGTGATGGCTCAGTTGAATCTGTTTTATTGGTTTGGCAGGTTACTACCAAAGGTTTGTTGAAAATTTTTCACGGTTATCTAATCCAATGACTAAGCTAACTCGTAAGGGTGTTAAGTTCATATGGACAAAATAATGTGATGATTGTTTTCAGGAGTTAAAGAGAAGATTGGTGAATGCTCCAGTTTTGGAACTTCCTTCCAGGAATGGTGAGTTTGTTATATACAGTGATGCTTCGTTGAAGGGACTTGGCTGTGTCCTTATGTAGAATGATCAGGTAATTGCTTATGCTTCACGACAGTTGAAAACTCATGAGGTAAATTACCCTACACATGATTTGGAATTAGTTGCTGTTGTCTTTGCTTTAAAAATTTGGAGGCATCATTTGTATGGAGTAAAGTGTGAAATATATACTGATCAAAAAAATTTAAAGTATATATTCACTCAGAAAGAATTGAACATGAGACAGAGGAGATGGCTGGAATTAATCAAGGATTATGATTGTACAATTCATTACCATCCGTGAAAAGAAAATAAAGTGGCCGATTATTTGAGTCGAAAAAGTAATGCTTCATTAGCAATGTTGTGTTTGGAACGTGATCCTTTGGTTAAAGATTTGATGAACTTTGGCATAGAAGTTGTTGGTACAGGATGTTCTTCGGTTTTGTTTCAGGTATCAGTGAAATATTCTTTATCAGACAGAATCAAGCAAGCACAGAAGCGAGACAGTGAGTTGAAGAAAAAGGTAGAGCTGGTTCAGAAAGGTAAGTTGCCTGAATTCAACATTGATAATGATTGTGTTTTGAGGTTTGGAAAGAGATTATGTGTGCCTTGTGATTCAAAGTTGAAGAATGAGTTGTTATGTGAGGCTCATAGTTCCCCGTTTTCAGTTCATCCTGGCAGTACTAAGATGTACAGAGATCTGCAGGAGTATTACTGGTGGGATGGAATGAAAAGAGATATTGCTGATTTTACTGTGAAGTGTCTGACTTGTCAGCAGGTTAAAGTAGAGCGGCAGTTACCAAAAGGGATGCTTCAGCCTTTACCAGTGCCAGATTGGAAATGGGAAAACATATCCATGGACTTTGTTGTGGGATTACTGAGGACATCTCGAGGTAATAATGCAATCTGGGTTATTGTTGATCGCTTGACTAAATCTGCTCATTTCCTTGCTATACGAGATACTTTTTCCCTAGATCAACTTTCCCGTTTTTATCTTAAAGAGATGTTCAGGTTACATGTATTTCCCCTCTCCATTGTATCTGATCGTGATCCCAGCTTCACATATAACATTTGGAAAGGCCTTCAGAAGTCGTTGGGTACTGAATTAAATTTTAGTATAGATTTTCATCCTCAATCAGATGGGAATTCAGAATGAACAATTCAGACCTTGGAGAATATGCTACGATCTTGTTCGATGAATTATCAGGGAAGTTGGGACCAACATCTTTCTTTGGTTGAGTTTTCTTATAATAACATCTTTTATTCCAGTATACAGATGGAACCATTTAAGGCATTGTATGGGAAGCGGTGTCGAACTCCAGCATTTTGGGATGAAGTGGGTGAAAGGAAGGTGATGGGACAAGAATTGGTAGAAGAGATGGCAGAAAAAGTTCAGTTGATTCAGAAGCTCATGAGAACAGCTCAGAGCAGGCAGAAGAGTTATGCAGATAACCGGAGGAAGGATCTATCTTTCAAAGTAGGTGATCATGTTTTTCTCAAGGTTTCTCCTTGGAAAAGTGTGATGATATTTGGTAAGAAAGGAAAGATGAGTCCAAGGTTTATTGGACCATATGAAATTCTGGAGAAAGTTGGATCAGTTGCTTACCGAGTGGCTTTACCTCTGAGTTTATCTCAGGTACACAATGTTTTTCATGTTTCAATGTTGATGAAGTATATGCCAGATCCATCTCATGTTTTGAGTCCAGAGGTAGTTCAGCTGGAAGAGAACCTATCTTATGAGGAACAACCGGTCCAGATTCTTGACCACAGGGAGCAAGTGTTACAGAATAAGTTGATTCACCAGGTAAAGGTTTTTTGGAAAAACCACATGATTGAAGAGGCAATGTGGGAATCTGAAAATGCTATGAGGGATAAATACCCCCACGTATTTTGATAAGTGAATAAAATTGCGAGGACGCAATTCCCAAAAGGGGGGAAGGATGTAACATCCCAGGTAAATAAAGAATAAAGAATTTTCATATTTATTAATATTTACGAATTAAATATTAATTTTAATTAAAAGGGGTTTCCACGTTCGATAGAGTACTCGATACGCAACGATGAGTTTCTTTGAAAACATACGTTGCATACAAGTAATAAAATAATATTATTTTAAATGTTAGTTAACAAGTAGTCGTTGTACTGGCGGGAATGGATAGAAATAACTAAAATATGATTATATATGTTTTTAAATGTTTTTACATTTACCCAATAAATGATAAAGGCTTAAAATACGGAAAGAGTTCAATTTTAGGCATTTATACCCTAATTTTCACAAAAGGTCCACTTATCACCTTTTGACGGAGAACCGTCATTAAATATAGTTTTGATCGATCTTATAAATTCTATTGGACCAAATATAACTCTTCTTTAGAATCGGGACATCAAAATTTACTTTGTGTAAATTTTTGGTACCTTTCTGATAAAGTTCATTTTTTTTAATGAATAGTGTAAAATGTTGTATTTTAATTCAAAACCTCTTTTTAATCTAATTTATTTATATGATTAGATTATCTTTTGAATTGTTTTTAAAGTGAAATTAGAAAATATTTTTACCATTAAATCCAATTTTGGTCGTTGGAATTAATTTCACTTTGAAATCAGACTTAAACTAGTGTCAATCTTTTGATACTTATTGTTTCATAAAAACATGCTATTTGCTCTGACAGCGGGAATTAATTATTAAATTAATTAATTTGACTTATATGTTTTGAATTTTTTAAAATATACTTTATTTTTGAATTCGGAATATCAAATATAGCTTAGGGTGAATTTTTGGTAATTTTCTGAAAAACATCAATTTTTGATAAATAGTGAAACCACTAAGTGGTACTTATAAAAACTGATTTTCCGTTTAAATGAAATTTTTCCATAATTGTGTTTTGAATTTCAAAAATCTGACATACATGGTTTTCATTAAGAAGTAAAATGTGGTTCAATGAGATTAAAATAATTTTTTGGTGAATAGTAACTTATTAAGTTCTTAATCGTGATTAGTGGTAATTAGGGTAGTTTAAGGTATAAATAATGCTTTAATAATATGAAACGGACTTGAAAAATGTTCTAACCTCATTGGATGTGTAATGGCCGACCAAGAAAAGCCATGGGTCAACTTGGGGACCCCGTGGAGACACTTTGGTTGGGAAATTACATAAATAACTTTTTATTTAATGTAAAAGTAAAAATGACACAAACATAATATGTTTTACGAAAACAATTTTTACATGGGGTTATAAAGATCATATTTGTTATTATAAATAGTCATTGGAAATCTAAAAATATTTCCTACATCATAGTATTTTTTTTATAATTTTTATACATTATATAAATTAAATTATTTATGACATCATGATGATGCAGCGATGGCCTCATTATTTCACGATTTAAATAAAATGGAAAGATAATGTAAACTCTATGAACTACACATGTCCAAAACTTATTGGATGTGTGGATTTCGAACCCTTATCACCTTATCCACGAATTATATCAATTTGGGACCGTTTAAAAATGAAAAACATTTTCAAATAAAGTAATATTTCTTTACTTTCCAAAAGTGCCCCTCCTCTCCTCTTATAAAAGTCCCCCACCTCTACCTCATTTCACACACTCCTCAAGCCTTTGGCTTGGCCAAACCCTGCCCATTTACTCTCTCCACATCCCTATCCTCATCCTAGAGTATTACCTTCGGGCATAATCCTTTCAAAGGAAGCCTTTAGGCTCAAATCAAAAGGAGTTACACTTTTAAAGATAATTCATTCTCTCTTGTTCATTTGTTTTATTTTGCTTCTCAAACCCTCTAAACTCTTTTTATTTACTTCTTTTGTAACAACACCAGTATCTTCAATATACTAGGATGTTGTTATAAGATTTATTTGAGCTACACTCTCACACAACTACATAAAATGGTTAAAGAACATACGGTTTCCGTGGATGGCGAAATTCTGCCTCCCGAAACGATGATTGTTCAATACTCATTTAACACCTTCAAAGGTGGCCATTATGATGTCACTATTTTTATATATGATATATAATATGTTTATTTTTTTTTATTTAAGCTTCTGTATTTTTCATTTTGGGAATACCTTTATGGTTTCCATTATGGGTAAACACGATATCTTCATTTAAGAAAGTGCGGACTACCGCCCCTCAAAGTGATGAGATTCGTTAATGCCATATGTTGGACGTGTAAAGGATGGATTTAAATTTATTATATATGATGTTATACTGGAATTATAATATACCTCTATATCATTATTATTTCTTTCCATTAAATTATGAGATAGAAATGAAAGTAGCGTTCATGCGTACGTACGGCTTACCATCTCCATGAACGGTGCATTTCATTTCTTATCCCCAAATGTAATGTACTATTAAAAGTACATGTATATAATGGATATATATAATTAATGATATATCTAAATGATGATTATAATTCTGGAATTAAAATATACATACCTCTCATTTAGTTTTAATTCCATTAATATGACAAAGAAATGAAAGTAGCGTTCATGCGTACGTAAGGCTTACCGTCTCCATGAACGGTGCATTTCATTTCTTACCTCTAAATGATTATGTAATATTATAAATACATGTATATTCTAGATATATATGATATATATTATATCCAAATCGGGAATTTCATTCTGGATATAAAGAACCTTTGACCACACGAACAACATGTAATTGTAAGAAGTCCACTTTCGACTTAAGAACCAAATATTGACAAAACAAATGTTATTAACTTAAATGGTTACATAATGTTTATAACATTGAAATAAGTGATATAAAAGGAATAATTAACTTTAATAAGGTTCTTACTCAAGTATAAATTAACTCAAGTTTATTATTCAGGACGTTAAAGAACGATCGAGTCAAGTCGGACCCGAGGTAAGGGACTTCGTCTCAATCTCCTTTCATTGAGGAATATTTCATTTTATACACAACTTTCTTTTATACGGTGTATAAAACCCTTTGACTTTTACTTTTATACAAAAGGAATCTTTTTTTACGAAGCGTTTTACTAAACGTCAAAAAGGAATGTTTTTTTTCGTACGCGGTGACAACAACCTTTTCCGCCGCCGCGAGTATTGTTTGGTCTTTGGCTTTCTCAACAAGCCGTAATGTTTTTAGAATAAAATAAATACCATATAATCTTTTATGTATTTTGGTATTGAAAATGGTTTTGAAAAAAGGATTCTATTATTTCAATATATTTATGATATATTGTGATTGAAATGTAAAAATGTTATCATTCCTTTATATTGGTTTTATGTTTTATGATTTTATACTGGTACTTGGACATTTTAACAGGTGGTTACGTTATAAACCATATGACGGGTGGTTCCGTGAATACCAGGACGGGTGGTTACGTAATAACCTCCAATGCATTGGGTATGGAAGTCCGCTGTATGGCTATTCCATTAAGTATTAATGGAAATTGTCCGTATGGCTATTCCATTAAGTGATATGTGTGGAAGTCGACCGTATGGTTATTCCACTTAAGTATGTTTATGTCCCAAGTTACCTTTATATATGTTATGTGTTCTTTATATGGGTTTTATGGTAATCCTTTGGTTACAAAAAGGTAAGTAATGATACTTTATTCAGTGAAGAGTTTTTACTACTTCATAAAGGTGAAGGTATTACTTTGATAGAGTATACATGTTTTACTTGATGTTTGAAAAACTAACTGTTTTCATTCTTTGTGTACCCCTTACTGAGCTTTTTATGCTCACCCCAAGTTTTTTTGAAATGTTTTTCATAGGACTTAATGTGGAATAAGGTCAAGGATGGGATCAAGGGAATGTCATGCTATATAAAACATGGAACTAGACATGTTTCTTTTAAGAGTTTTTTTATTATGGAAACTTAGTAGAAGTGACTACTTTGTAATCTTTTGAGATGTAATAGTTATGTTCTAATTCTCTAAAACTCTAAACCTGAAAAGATCCTCAACGTAAATTATTCTTTTAATTCAATATTAAGTAAGGTTTAAGGTCGGGGCCTTATAGTTGGTATCAAAGGTCGGTTTAGACAACTTTAGGAGTTGGAAAAGTGTTAAATTATAAATTAATTTATGGTATTATTGAAATGATATAACATTTACGAATTACCATGTTGCTTCGCCTAAGGTATTTCAGTGTTAAGAATGGTTTTTCGTAGAGGAAACAAATAAGTTTTTTGGGAAGGTATGCTGAGGGAAATGACCATCCAAATCAGCATACTGAGATGGTCAGAATCAGAATTGAGCAGTTTACTGCAGTGATGGCTCAGTTGAATCTATTTTATTGGTTTGGCAGGTTACTACCGAAGGTTTGTTGAAAATTTTTCACGGTTATCTAATCCAATGACTAAGCTAACTCGTAAGGGTGTTAAGTTCATATGGACAAAATAATGTGATGATTGTTTTCAGGAGTTAAAGAGAATATTAGTGAAAGCTCCAGTTTTGGATCTTCCTTCCAGGAATGGTGAGTTTGTTATATACAGTGATGGTTCGTTGAAGGGACTTGGTTGTGTCCTTATGTAGAATGATCAGGTAATTGCTTCTGCTTCATGATAGTTGAAAACTCATGAGGTAAATTACCCTACACATGATTTGGAATTAGCTGCTGTTGTCTTTGCTTTAAAAATTTAGAGGTATCATTTGTATGGAGTAAAGTGTGAAATATATACAGATCACAAAAGTTTAAAGTATATATTCACTCAGAAAGAATTGAACATGAGACAGAGGAGATGGCTGGAATTAATCAAGGATTATGATTGTACAATTCATTACCATCCGGAAAAAGAAAATAAAGTGGCTGATGCTTTGAGTCGAAAAAGTAATGCTTCATTATCAATGCTGCGTTTGGAAAGTGATACTTTGGTTAAAGATTTGATGAACTTTGGAATAGAAGTTGTTGGTACAGGATGTTCTTCTGTTTTGTTTCAGGTATCAGTGAAATATTCTCTATCAGACAGAATCAAGCAAGCACAGAAGCGAGACAGTGAGTTGAAGAAAAAGGTAGAGCTAGTTCAGAAAGGTAAGTTTCCTGAATTCAACATTGATAATGATTGTGTTTTGAGGTTTGGGAAGAGATTATGTGTTCCTTGTGATTCACAGTTGAAGAATGAGTTGTTATGTGAGGCTCATAGTTCCCCGTTTTCAGTTCATCCTGGCAATACTAAGATGTACAGAGATCTGCGGGAGTATTACTGGTGGGATGGAATGAAAAGAGATATTGCTGATTTTACTGTGAAGTTTCTGACTTGTCAGCCGGTTAAAGAAGATCGGCAGTTACCGAAAGGGATGCTTCATCCTTTACCAGTGCCAGAGTGGAAATGGGAAAACATATCCATGGACTTTGTTGTGGGATTACCGAGGACATCTCGAGGTAATAATGCAATCTGGGTTATTGTTGATCGCTTGACTAAATCTGCTCATTTCCTTGCTATACGAGATACTTTTTCCCTAGATCAAATTTCCCGTTTGTATCTTAAAGAGATAGTCAGGTTACATGGAGTTCCCTTCTCCATTGTATCTGATCGTGATCCCAGGTTCACATCTAACTTTAGGAAAGGCCTTCAGAAGTCGTTGGGTGCTGAATTAAATTTTAGTACAGCTTTTCATCCTCAATCAGATGGGAATTCATAATGAACAATTCAGACCTTGGAGGATATGCTACGAGCTTGTTCGATGAATTATTAGGGAAGTTGGGACCAACATCTTTCTTTGGTTGAGTTTTCTTATAATAACAGCTTTCATTCCAGTATACAGATGGCACCATTTGAGGCATTGTATGGGAAGCGGTGTCGAACTCCAGCATTTTGGGATGAAGTGGGTGAAAGGAAGCTGATGGGACCAGAATTGGTAGAAGAGATGGAAAAAAAAGTTCATTTGATTCAGAAGCATATGAGAACAGCTCAGAGCAGGCAGAAGAGTTATGCAGATAACCGGAGGAAGGATCTATCTTTCGAAGTAGGTGATCATGTTTTTCTCAAGGTTTCTCCTTGGAAAAGTGTGATGAGATTTGGTAAGAAAGGAAAGCTGAGTCCAAGGTTTATTGGACCATATGAAATTCTGGAGAAAGTTGGATCAGTTGCTTACCGAGTGGCTTTACCTCCGAGTTTATCTCATGTACACAATGTTTTTCATGTTTCAATGTTGAGGAAGTATATTCCAGATCCATCTCATGTTTTGAGTCCATAGGTAGTTCAGCTGGAAGAGAACCTATCTTATGAGGAACAACTGGTCTAGATTCTTGACCATAGGGAGCAAGTGTTACAGAATAAGGTGATTCACCAGGTAAAGGTTTTGTGGAAAAACCACATGATTGAAGTGGCAACGTGGGAATCTGAAAATGCTATGAGGGATAAATACCCCCACTTATTTTGATAAGTGAATAAAATTGCGAGGACGCAATTCCCAAAAGGGGGGAAGGATGTAACATCCCAGGTAAATAAAGAATAAAGAATTTTCATATTTCTTAATATTTATGAATTAAATATTAATTTTAATGAAAATGGGTTTCCACGTTCGATAGCATACTCGATACGCAACGATGAGTTTCTTTGAAAACATATGTTGCACACAAGTAATAAAATAATATTATTTTAAATGTTAGTTAACAAGTAGTCGTTGTACTGGCGAGAATGGATAGAAATAACTAAAATATGATTATATATGTTTTTAAATGTTTTTACATTTACCCAATAAATGATAAAGGCTTAAAATACGGAAAGAGATCAATTTTAGGCATTTATACCCTAATTTTCACGAAAGGTCCACTTATCACCTTTTGACGGAGAACCGTCATTAAATATAGTTTTGATCGATCTTATAAATTATATTGGACCAAATATAACTCTTCTTTAGAATCGGGACATCAAAATTTACTTTGTGTAAATTTTTGGTACCTTTCTGATAAAGTTCATTTTTTTAATGAATAGTGTAAAATGTTGTATTTTAATTCAAAACCTCTTTTTAATCTAATTTATTTATATGATTAGATTATCTTTTGAATTGGTTTTAATGTGAAATTAGAAAATATTTTTACCATTAAATCCTATAGTGGTCGTTGGAATTAATTTCACTTTGAAATCGGACTTAAACTAGTGTCAATCTTTTGATACTTATTGTTTCATAAAAACACGCTATTTGCTCTGACAGCGGGAATTAATTATTAAATTAATTAATGTGACTTATATTTTTTTAATTTTGTAAAATAGACTTCATTTTTGAATTCGGAATATCAAATATATCTTAGGGTGAAATTTTGGTAATTTTCTGAAAAACTTCAATTTTTGATGAATAGTGAAACCACTAAGTGGTACTTATAAAAATTGATTTTCCGTTTAAATAAAATTTTGCCATCATTGTGTTTTGAATTTCAAAAATCCAACATACATGGTTGTCATTAAGAAGTAAAAGTGGTTCAATGAGATTAAAATAATTTTTTGGTGAATAGTAACTTATTAAGTTCTTAATCGCGATTAGTGGTAATTAGGGTAGTTTAAGGTATAAATAATGCTTTAATAATATGAAACGGACTTGACACATGTCCTAACCTCATTGGATGTGTAATGGCCGACCAAGACAAGCCATGGGAAAACTTGGGGACCCCATGGAGACACTTTGGTTGGGAAATGACATAAATAACTTTTTATTTAATGTAAAAGTAAAAATGACACAAACATAATATGTTTTACTAAAACAATTTTTACATGGGGTTATAAAGATCAGATTTTTGATTATAAATACTCATTGGAAAGATAAAAAGATTTAATACAGAATAGTATTTTTTTATAATTTTTAGACATTAAATAAATTTAATTATTTATGACATCATGATGATTCAGCGATGACCTCATTATTTAACGATTTAAATAAAATGGAAAGATAATGTAAAATCTATGAACTACACATGTCCAAAACTTAGTGGATGGGTGTATTTCGAACCCTTATCACCTTATACACGAATTATATCAATGTGGGACCTTTTAAAACCGAAACACATTTTCAAATAAAGTAATATTTCTTTACTTTCCAAAAGTGCCCCTCCTCTCCTCTTATAAAAGGCCCCCACCTCTACCTAATTTCACACACTCCTCAAGCCTTTGGCTCGGCAAACCCCTGCCCATTTACTCTCTCCACATCCCTCTACTCATCCTAGAGGATTCCCTTTGGTCAGAATCCTTTCAAAGGAAGCCTTTAGGCTCAAATCAAAAGGAGGTACACTTTTAAAGGTAATTTATTCTCTGTTGTTCATTTGTTTTATTTTGCTTCTCCAACCCTCTAAAATATTTTTATTTACTTCTTTTGTAACAACACCAGTATCTTCAATATACTAGGATGTTGTTATAAGATTTATTTGAGCTACACTCTCACACAACTAAATAAAATGGCTAAAGAACATACGGTTTCCGTGGATGGCGAAATTCTACCTCCCGAAACGATGATTGTTCAATACTCATTTAACACCTTCAAAGGTGGCCATTATGATGTCACTATTTTTATATATGATATATAATATGTTTATTTTTTTTTCTTTAAGCTTCTGTATTTTTCATTTTGGGCATACCTTTATGGTTTCCATTATGGGTAAACACGATATCTTCATTTAAGGAAGTGCGGACTACCGCCCCCTCAAAGTGATGTGATTCGTTAATGCCATATGTGGGACGTGTAAAGGATGGATTTAAAGTTATTATATATGATGTTATACTGGAATTATAATATACCTCTATATCATTATTATTTCTTTCCATTAAAGTATGAGATAGAAATGAAAGTAGAGTTCATGCGTACGTACGGCTTACCGTCTCCATGAACGGTGCATTTCATTTCTTATCCCCAAATGTAATGTACTATTAAAAGTACATGTATATAATGGATATATATAATTAATGATATATCTAAATGATGATTATAATTCTGGAATTAAAATATACATACCTCTCATTTAGTTTCAATTCCATTAATATGACAAAGAAATGAAAGTAGCGTTCATGCATACGTACGGCTTACCGTCTCCATGAACGGTGCATTTCATTTCTTACCTATAAATGATTATGTAATATTATAAATACATGTATATTCTGGATATATATGATACATATTATATCTAAATCGGGAATTTCATTCTGGATATAAAGAACCTTTGACCACACGAACAACATGTAATTGTAAGAAGTCCACTTTCGACTTAAGAACCAAATATTGACAAAACAAACGTTATTAACTTAAGTGGTTACATAATGTTTATAACATGGCAATAAGTGATATAAAAGGAATAATTAACTTTAAAGAGGTTCTTAATCAAGTATAAATTAACTTAAGTTTATTATTCAGGATGTTAAAGAACGATCGAGTCAAGTCGGACCCGAGGTAAGGGACTTCGTCTCAATCTCCTTTCATTGAGGCATATTTCATTTTATACACAACTTTTTTTTATACGGTGTATAAAACCCTTTGACTTTTACTTTTATACAAAAGGAATCTTTTTCTACGAAGCGTTTTACTAAACGTCAAAAAGGAATGTTTTTTTACGTACGTGGTGACAACGACCTTTTCCGCCGCCGCGAGTATTATTTGGTCTTTGGATTTCTCAACAAGCCGTAATGTTTTTAGAATAAAATAAATACCATATACTCTTTTATGTATTTTGGTATTGAAAATGGTTTTGAAAAAAGGATTCTATTATGTCAATATATTTATGATATATTGTGATTAAAATGTGGAAATGTTATCATTCCTTTATATTGGTTTTATGTTTTTTGATTTTATACTGGTACATGGACATTTTAATGGGTGGTTACGTTATAAACCATATTACGGGTGGTGCCGTGAATACCAGGATGGGTGGTTACGTTATAACCTCCAATGCATTGGGTATGGAAGTCGGCCGTATGGCTATTCCATTAAGTATGAATGGAAATTGGCTGTATGGCTATTCCATTAAGTGATATGTGTGGAAGTCGACCATATGGTTATTCCACTTAAGTATGTTTATGTCCCAAGTTACCTTTATATATGTTATGTGTTATTTATATGGGTTTTATGGTAATACTTTGGTTACAAAAAGGTAAGTAATGATACTTTATTTAGTGAAGATTTTTTACTACTTCATGAAGGTGAAGGTATTACTTTGATAGAGTATACATGGTTTACTTGATGTTTGAAAAACTAACAGTTTTCATTCTTTGTGTACACCTTAGTGAGCTTTTTATGCTCACCCCAAGTTTTTTTGAAATGTTTTTCATAGTTCTTAATGTGGAATAAGGTCAAGGATGGGATCAAGGGAATGTCATGCTATATAGAACATGGAACTAGACATGTTTCTTTTAAGAGTTTTTTTTATTATGGAAACTTAGTAGAAGTGACTACTTTGTAATCTTTTGAGATGTAATAGGTATGTTCTAATTCTCTAAAACTCTAATCCTGAAAAGATCCTCAACGTGAATTATTCGTTTAATTCAATATTAAGTAAGGTTTAAGGTCGGGGCCTTATAATTGTTTTCACTATTCATCAAAAATTGAATGTTTTCAGAAAAATACAAAAAATTCACACTAGGCTAATTTCGATGTTCCGAATCTAAAAATGATGTCCATTTAGAAAGAGAAAATTTATAAAATTTCAAAAATCAGGTATTACTATTCATAACGGTTAGTTCATGATAATATTATAATAATAACTCTTTTAGTTAAACTTGGTATTGCGTACTACACACGCTATCGAAGAAGGTCTTGATTGCGTGTAATGCAAGCCAAGTCAGGGATATGTATAGTGAAAGCTCTGTTTAGTGTTTTGTATAACATAATCAAAACTTTTTCATTTATACATTAAACAAAATCTATACTTAATGTTGTGTCGAATAATTTCCACAACATGAACTTGAAATTGTGTATAGCACAAGCCAAGAATAGTGTTGCGTATACTTCAAGCTAATACGATGTTTCATATAGTACAAGATAAAATTGGTGTAGTGTATAATAGAAGAAATCAAATAAATTAAAAGTAATATATCTCATAAAATCTCAGGGTGTTACAGTGAAGCGTCCATTGCAACCTTTGCAGGAAGATCCAGAAGCCAAAAAGAAGTCAGTATGATAAAAAAAATTTGATAAAGGATATAGATTAATGGGAAAAGGTCATAAAATATGTCTGTATAAGGCTCCATGTATTATTTCCTGAAATAGTACAAGGTAGCCACATCTTGTGTACTACATGATACGTGGAAGCAACCCCGCATACGGCTGTAGTACACGAAATCGTCACATCGTGTATATCCATGGTACGCAAACCTTTGCAAGGAGTTGGCCCATGAATCATTGGTCGGAAAATATAAAGGTTCTTGGTTGGTGGATACTATGAACCTAGGCCTCATTATGTTCATGTTTATAAGTTTGGGATTAAATTTTATGTTCAGATTATTAGTTCTTAATGTTCGGTACGTTGATTTAGGCTCGTTATGTGTACACGCAATTAGTGTAGCCTTCTCCTACATGGAATCTAGATTTTAATTTTTAACATTCAATATCACCATTTGTTAAATCCAAAATATGGTACACGGATATATAAATGGTGAGAATATTGGTTCATGGTACGTACGAAGCGGTTCACGAATGGGATTTTTGCAAGGAACATAGTACACAAAAGCAGTGGAAGCCGAGGGAATCGATAGTACTTTTTTCCATGAGAAATGGTAAAAGAAAAATGACATGGGACCCCTATATATAGGTGTGCTACCCTCTTACCAGGTCTATCTATACTACCATGAACCATTTCAGTTCTGGACTGCTTCTACACGAAATAGTCACTTTTTCGTTCTGAATGAACCTCATTCCAATGGGGGGAATTTGTAGGGTCTTGAAAATTCCTCCAAGGAAGAAAATACTCCCACAATCACTTTGGATAAGGAATCAAGTACTCCTACAAGTCTAGCAAGATGAGTAGACTCAAATTGAGTTGTAAATTTCAAGAGAAACTTGAAGGAATTTATGTTTTAAAATAATTTCAAGTGGCCCACATACCATCACTAGGAAAGGTTTTCATACCACCTAGATCGTGAACCAACATGTATGCGGAATGATCTGCGAGGTGTTGGACCATGGAGCAATGGCCTGCAAACACAGCTGACCGTGAACAATGTTGTTGAAGGAGTCATGCATGTGAAGGTCACCCATGTACTGTCCTGTGAACTTATCTGCTCCTAGTAAAAGAGAATGGGTAGGGTTATGTGAACCATTATCATGAACAGAAGCCTCTGCAAACCCCATATTGACCGAGTCTTCCATAGGTAAGAATATCTCTTCATTGGCCTCTAAAAATGGTCCTTCATGCCAATAGATATGATTCCCCAATGCTCTATAAAAGGATCACAAAATGGATTGAGAGAGAATGAGGGGATGGACCACAAAATATTTAAGGGGACTCATAGGTTAGAAGTAAGAATGCAGAGAATATTCTATCTTCTGTCTTGATTCATTTACAAAGCCCGAATTGTGAACCAAAATTTCCACAGGTACAGCCGGTTATGAACCATAAATGGGGAAACATAACAATAAAAAAAGAACTAAAAACCTAAATTTTGAAACATCAAACCATATACTTCTTTTTCATGAACTTCAAATGAGCAATAATCCCCCAGACCCTCCTTCAATATGGTTCTACGCATGGTGTACCGCTATGCGGCCTGAATTTGGCACCGCGTAATGCCTCAGTACACGGAAGGAACCAAAAGAGGTGTGATGGGCCGCATACCACTATAGTATGTAGTCATCTATACCCATACCCACTGACTGCATCAGTACGTGGACCCTCTACCTGCATACTACTACAGTTTGTTGAGCCTCCCCCATCCCTCATAAGAAACCAGTACGTATAATAGGGTATTTTCTGTTATTATTTCTCCTAGTTCCAACCTCACCCCTCTAATACCATCCAGTCCTCCATAATACCTCTACAAAAAAGTCCTCCATCATCAGTCTAAAGCCTCCTACAAATCCATTGGATTGATATGATCAGACCATCGATTGAATTAGAGCGCCCCATTGAGTCCATATACCCATGTTAAGTATAGTCACTAAAGCTTTCCCCACAACAATCCGGGCTTCAGGAATTCCCATGGGTCTACATTCCCATGGTAACCTATATTCCAACCATTGGATTCATATGTGAACCTCCACATTATATAGATAAAGGGTTATCACTACATTTTCCATTCAATGAGGAATAGTGATCAGTCAAAGGAGTTATGTTCACTTCTCCTTTGATGGGGAAAAAACTCCTCCCCTTTCCAAAACATATTCTCGGGCCCTCCCACTAAGGTAAGTACCCAATCCTCTAAGTCGAGCTACATGACCTTTAATGTAATTTCACATTAAATGTTTCATCAATCCATTCCATCACCCATGGTCACCCTAGACTCGTCCGTCGTAGGCTTGCCCTCTCCCACCAGTAGGAGAAGAATCATGTTCTTTGTTGAATCTTTCACATCCACTTATTTATCAAACTGAGAATGACTCACATAGTATTAAAGGTTTATGATTATTAAAACATCCACACCAAAATGAACTACAAGAAATATGATTCTTGATCAAACCAATATATATAGGACACCTACCTAAAGGCCCGAGCTCAAAAGGGTGCCCATCCAAAAAGGTTCACCCAATCATGCCTCGGAAAATGGGCAGCTTCCATGCGTAGTCCCCAACCATGCTGAACAATGAGAACTCTAATTCTTGATCAAACCAGGATATGCAAGATGCCTACATGAAGGCCCAATATAAAATTTTTTGCCTCCCATAAGGGTTCCACCCAATCATGTCTTCTTAAATGGGAAGCATCCATGTGTAAGCCCGACATAAATCCAAAATATGTGGGTTCTAATTCCTCTCTCGAGGATACATATGAAACCCATATTATGTGTCTGATTCCTACATAAAATCACCTTTTGTACCCCCTGGATGACGATAAACTCTTGATCACCTTATTCTCCCTTCCTAAGAATCTCCCTCGCCCCAAAGGTTTCAACACTACTCTGGGAGTCGCCTCAGTTGTCTCTGCTCCTGTCGGAGCTAATCCGCGTTGCGGATCTGTGCAAGAATATCTTGGTCGCTCGTTTTAGGCCTCATCGACCATCGGTGGAAGCATTTAACCAAGTCATCTCCAAATCTTGGGGACTTCATGAGCGTCTGTTCGTTGGGTTACTCGATCGACAGCATATTATGGTTCGGTTTGGATTCGAGGAAGATTTGATTATCGCTTAGTCCAGGGCATCTAGAAGGTGTGGTGATTCTTCATTTTATCTCTTCCATTGGGTTTTTTATTTTCATATGTAGCATGACCCATCTTTGATTTCTACGTGGGTAAGTCTTCTCGGTCTCCCACTTTCATTTCAAAATCCTGCGATTCTTTGTGCAATTGGCAATATGATCGGACGCTTTCTTTGCTCCGATCAACGGACTGAGTCGGTCTCTCACCTAGTATACCCATGCATATGTGTTGAGGTTGATGTCGCACGACATCCTATGAATTCTGTCTGGATTACTAATGAGAAAGAGTATAGATGGATGTAGGAGGTTGTTTTTTAGTCATGGATGAATTATTGTGTGAGGTGTAGATGGTTCGGACATTTGGAGGCTACTTGCCCCACGGGAGGGTTGGATGGTTCTTCACAAGGTATGGGTAGACACAGTGGTAATGGTTGCGGGGTGTGTGCTGCTTTGAGGTCGAGTCAATTGGCTATGAAGGACGGCCCTGTGGAAGTGGATATGGTTACCAAACCTGTAGTTTCAGCTGGGCAAGGGGATCGGCTGGATTCTTTTTGCTCCGAGGGTAAGCTGGGTGAGATGCAATCTGCTGGACATGCAGTGAGGGGTATGATGCCGGTTCAATCTGATTATGTGAAAGTCCTTGGAACTGTTTCGAAGATAGTGCAGGTGTCATTGAACCCCTCAGTGTTTTAAGTGTTTGACAGATTTAAGGGTGATCTTGGATTTGAGTCAAGATCATTAGTTAGGGATAGTGTTTTCCATCCGGTTATTTCAGAGGATAATTTGGTCTCTTTGAAGGGTTCTTAGGAGAGTATGAGCAGGGGCCCTGCGAAAGTTGGCCGATAAATGTAGGGTGTTGTCTTGCAGGACTCTGTCATCACTAGTGCATGTGATGTGGAGAAGGTAATTGAGAAAGAGCCTCCTGTTGGTCAGGGGTCTACACAGTAGGTTGTCGATGGGGGTGATGTGCAGGTGGAGTATCCAATTGGGCTGCAGTCATGTTCTTGGAAGTAGGGGACTAACTTGGAGATTAGCAACCGATTTTCTAGTTTGGTGATGGATGACCTGGTGTAGGACTGTGATGGAGTTGTATTTGTGGGTGAAAAAATCTTAGAGGGGCAAGGTGTTGTGGATTCAGATGGTCATCTTGGGTCTCTACAAGGGAAGGAGGATGGTGCTAATGTTACTGCTCTGGATTCCACTAGAATTTTCTTTCCAAAGGTTGAGAAGGGGAGAGTTTCTAACACTGAGGGTGAGGTTTCATCCAAGGAAGATGGGAGCATTTCACAGGAGGTTGTTACTAGTGATTTTCTTGTGAAACAGGGGGAAAATGTTGGTTGCGAGCTTGTGGGTAATTCACAGTGTCTTAACATGCTTGATTCTAACATCCAATCTCAGCAGGAACAAGGTGTGGAGGAGGGTTATCGTGCAGTGAAAATTTCTGGACATTGGGGGGACTATCTTGATAGTGACAAGGAAAATGAAGGTGGCATGATCCGAGCTTCCTACAACGTTGTTGTCCAGGGTGAGAAGAGAAATGTGTTTGGGAATGCGGAAGTGATGGATGTCCCACCATGAAGAAGGCCACGAATAGATTATTCTTATTTGCCAAAGCCAATGGCTACCAGGTCTTCTATTTGGGGGGAAGGCTGGGTTGCATGGTCCTCTAAGGAATTTCTCTTTTTGGAGAAGTTAAACCTTAGAAGTAAGTATTCCATGATTTTGTGACATTATGACAGCTCTGAATGGGAATCAGCCACTATAGAGGATGAAATATATCATGGGGATGGTGATGGATCGGACTACTATGATCTATAATTGTTATTTCACTTTCATGAACTGGACTATTGGTTTTCCTTTTATTTAATAAATTTCAGAGGCTTTCTACTGACTGAGTTTCCTGGAATAAGAGATTCTGAAAACAGGCAATAATCCTCTCCAAGAAGTTTGCAATGAGCTATACTTCCCATCTTGTCAGTCAAAGGAGTCCTCAAGTGTCATTGGATGAATCATCAGTCAACAAGCACTGGACTTTAAAATTTATGTCCAAGAATCATGGATACTAGGGCCATTGGGTATTTTTGAGTCCATTAATAAACCCTTTGGAGATCATCCTATGAATTTATATTCTAGGAGGACCAATAACATGAGTACTTGACCCCACACAGTCTCCCTCTAAGACCATCTGACTATGGAATCTCCTTTGCAACATGTAAGGGGTGAATTTCCCAGTCCCCATGGGGTTAATACAACATTATTATGAATTATAATGGTGTAGAATGGGTTGAAACAAAATAAATGGTGAATTTTATAGGAAACCATCTCCGGAAAGAGGGTGTATGATGATCCTCGTCAGACCATTTCACCATCACCTGGAACGCGCCACCTCGGAGGCAGACCATCAATTTGAAGCACTTACCTTAGGTGAGTCAATTTGTGAGAACACGTGTTACTTTCCATTATTCAATTCACAATATAAATAATCCATTTAATGTATAAACATTTACCCTTAGGATGGTCAATACAAGACACACCAGAATGGTGGTTCAAAGATATCAAAACAGTAAACGACAATTATGGAATAACCTTCGGCATAAGAAAGATGGAGTTGTTCTCATAATCACTAAATATTATTCATGTGTATATAAATATCATATCCATACAGTTCTAATGATTATAAGAATGGCATGTAAATTCAATAAACGACACCCGATGAAATCGTTGGGCCCCACATGACAAATCAAAATTCAATGAAATTTAAGGATGAGTTATAGACCACCCATATTAGAATTTTATGACTCTAATCCTATGGTATTGGCCCTTTATTTGGTTCATATCATAGTAGATATAAGAAATAGAGAAAATTATCATACCCCAATATCTCAGTCTAGAGAAAAAGAGAAGGAGAACGACTCAAGAGGACTCAAGTACTTACAGTTTCACATCCAATGTGAGGAATGGAAGATCAATCGGTTTCCAGGTGAATGATATATCTTTATTACAAGGTTAGATCTTAAAAAATCCCCAAATTGAGAGAGAAATAGGTTAATCTCATATAATCTAGGATTATGGAGGGAGGGAGGTTAATAAATCATTAAGGTAAATTTTGTAAAATTACTTATAAAATGGAATTTTCATGGTTTTTTATACGGTGTGACAAACTATGTGCAAACCATGCGACATTTTTTGGGTAGAAGGACACATTGCATGGTTAGGTCACCCAACTATGCTCAAACTAGGTGAAGTGGTTCTGTCCCGGAATTTCAATCTTCATGGTTATCCAAACCATGTACTAACCGTATGACCTATCCAGTTTCCCCAAAAAGATGTTTTCTAGGCTCTGAACTTTCCCTGAACACCCTAGATACCTTTTTTAACTCATTTAGCATCCATATTTGGTGCAAAGAAGATATTTAGACTGAAAATTAAAGGATCCATACCTCAATGAAAAAATAGGTTCCTACATAAGGTTTAAGAATCAAGTATGTGTTCTATAAATACCAAACTTGAAGAAGAATTTGTTGGATGAAACTCATAGTTCATTGTTATCCATTAATTCCAAAATTAAAAAATATTTATACAGATCTGAAGGAGTATTTCTAGTGGGATGACATGGAAAGGGATATTACATAGTACATATCTCGGTGCCTGATGTTTTAGAATTCTAAGACTAGGAGACAAAAATCTATGGGTATGTTACAACAATTACACATACTAGAATGGAAATGGGAAAAAATTATCATGAATTTTATCCTCAAACTCTCCAAAATATTTAAAGGGGACAATTATATTTGGTTTATAGTTCATCTCCTTTGGAAGGAATCACATTTCATTTCAATTATAGAATATTTATCTCCTAATAATATTTTTACGATATACATTAAGGAATTTGTATGGTTTCATAGAGTACCACATTCTATTGTATCTAATTTGGATATCAGGTTTACGTTGAAGTTCTAAAGAACTTTAGTGTGAGGGGACTACTCAAAATTTAGAGGATATGTTGAGATCTTATTATATGTATTTCAAATGTGGTTGGCATCAACACCTTTATTTGGTTTATTTATCTTACAACAAAAGACTTTAATGAGGTATTCATATGTCACCATATGAATCCATCTATGGAAGGATGTGTAAAACTCTATAATTCTAGGATAAAGTTTGATAAATAAAGTTATTGGGACTTTATCTAGTGAAGGAAATCAAAAATATTGTAAGATCCATTTAGTATCACATCATAGAAGCTCATAGTTTTCATAAAAGTTATTTTGAAAATATTTGGGGAGATCTATAGTTTGATATTTGTCAAAAGGTAATAATATGAATATATCCTCAGAATAAGGTTATGAGATTTTGAAATAAAGGATTTATGATACCTATATATATTTATCCCTTCTAAATTCTGGATCGTATCAGCATAGTTTCGTATCACTTGGTGCTTTCACCAAATCTCTCTCAACTTCACGATTTTTTCCATGTATCTCTCCAATGAAATTACATACATGATCCGTCACATTTATTGAACTCAAAGGTTATACCAAAATATTATGATCTCTCTTATAATAAAAAACCAATAGAGATTATGGATCAAATAGATAAAGTGTTGTTACAAAATATCACTCATTTGTTCAATGTTTTGTTGTCAAACAATAAATCTGAGTCAGTTAAATATGAACTTGAGGATGAGATGAGGTAAAAGTATCCTCAATATTTTTTTTCGTAATGATAAAATTTTGAGGGAAAATTTATTACAAGTTGGTATAATGAAACACCCTAAGATTATATGATATATTTATAATTAAATAAATTTTATTTATTTGATATCTTTCTTTACACACAACATCGAGTTTAAATAAACCACAATAAATTATTGAATTATTATTATTTAATGTGAAAGTTATCATATAGTCATTAGATTGGAAAGTATGAATATGATTAAATAAATTATCAAAAATTATTAATTAAACATGTATAAAATTCATTTATTATTAGTTATTTAGAAAATAAAATTTAAGCATTTAAAAGTAAAAGGCAGATGTTTTCTAAAAAACTCATTTTATGTGCGCTATGTGTTTTTATTTTAATAAAATAAATAATTCACTATTGATGAATTATTTTAATAAAATATATAGGTTATATGTTGAATAAAATATTTTAACATTTATATGATAGTTTTTAATAAGAATGTAATGAATGTTAATTTAATTTTATGCTTAAAAATGCATTTTTCTAAAAATGATCTTATTGTGTTTTTTACCATTATTTTAATATGAATTTCTATCACTTATTGAAATTAAATAATTTAAATTTGATCTCATATTTTGAATCATTGTAATTAATATTATTTAATATTTAAAATTATTTTTTCTTCATTATGAATAGTCACTGGTAAAAAAAATCAATTACCATGGTAAGAGTTAAAACGAGTTTAAAGGTTTAAAAAACAATAAGGATCAAAATGACCTAAAAACTTGTCTAAATTGTATTTTATGGTCATATTGCATCCCTATATTGTCTCATATTTAAAGATGAGTCATTTGGGAGCCATTTGTATTGAATATGGCATTGATATATTTTAATTTTTTAAAATATTTCAAAGGTGTCCTCTCCCTCACTTATAAAAGGACATCAAATATAATATCTTCTACACACATCATGAGCCTCTTATATCATAAAATACCAGCACAAATCCATTATTAAAATCCCTAACCTAATTCTATAGGTCCTATATTGATCATAATACAATCCTTTCAAGGCTCAATGTGTACACTAAATTTTGCTTCTCAATAGAGACGTATAACTCTTAACCAAGTACTTTTAATTTTATTTATTCTTACACCTTCTATAAACCCATAATATCTCTTATAACATGATTAATAAAGTATCATAAACATACTTTTATTTTATTATGATAATTTAATATCCATTTTCCACCTTCATTTCATCAAAAGGGAAATTAAAGTATATCTCATGGGTATATGTGTACAACCGCCTCCACCTAGCGACATGATTCATTTTCCAAAACAAACTTTTATGGTTAGTTATTAATTTGTATTATATTTTTATATATGATATTTATGAAATAATTATGTTTATGGAATTATAATATCTTACCTAACTTTTAACATTCCAATCTGTTAGAAAATGGTAACATTGCTTATGCGTACATGTCGACTACAACCTTTGCGAATCGATGCAATTAATTTTTTCATTTACACTTTTCAAGGATAGTAATAAGGATAAAATTAATGAATATATATGATATTTATGATATAAAAATGACTCTATAATTTTTAGTTATTATTTTCATTTCTTTACTTAGTTGAATATTACCTGATGAATTTTCATATGGATTTTACCAAAATAATTTGAATTGGGAATCAATTAGATATTGGTTGATGGGAATTATATTAACATAGGTGATGGGGATGTTTTGTGGACCATAAATTCATATTTGGTTATGGTTTTAGTTTCATGGGGTAGATCAACAAAATTTTAAGGGTTGTATCTCATTGGTTTAAACTTTTATTTAATTATAAATGTTTTTAATTAATTGTTGAGTGTTATTCCATGTGATGGGAGATTGGAATATTTATGTTTATTTTAGTGAGTTGGGATGAGACTTTTATGAACTTGTAATTAGGATTTTAAATCCATTAAAGTGATAGGTGGTCCCTATAATACTTGAAAACATTCCTTATATATGTTATTGTGCATGCCTACATGGGGATTTAGGTTTAGGTAAAATGGGATAGGTATCAGGAGTGAATTGAGTGTAAAATTAAGTGGCATAGATCCTCATAGACTCAAATATAATTCTCCATCACATATAAAGAAATTATTATTTTTATATATACTTCATCTCTAAGGGTTGAAAATTCTAATTAAGTGTATGAGGGGATTAGAATGGATATTCAGGCTCATAATTAGTTTTAAAATCATATGTTTATTCCTAAGAATAATATGGTAGGAATAGTGGTCTTAGGACCATGAGTGATGGATGATATAGTCGTATATCTCATGAATGTTTCAGATAACCCTATTCAGGGGGATTAGTCGTACCAGATCTTATGGTGAGCATGGAAAGTTCTATTGGGATTAATGTGGTGTGGTGTGTAGTGTTCTTTTAAATGATTAAATGATTATCTTAATTTTGAGGGGAATTCGATGGGTGACTGAGTGTTGGATGTGGGGAATGTTTTATTTTGGTCTGGAACTAAGTTACAAAGGTGCCTTAGGTGTGTTTCTCTTGAATAAGTCTTTATGTTTCATGATAAGGAAGGTTATACATGGAATTATAAGGGAAATTTTCTCGATCAATTATGGCTAGTGTTGAGTAATGCCTACCGGATATAAGATCACTAGCGTGGTTATGGATTTAAAAAAGTATCAGTGGGTAATGACTATGATAGATATAAGGAACTAAGTGGTTTCCTTCCTTGAAAAAGATGGAATAATGACCGTCTTGTCTTATTATGGCTAATACGGGATGATTTGGTATATATGGGTTGTATATGGGGCTAGGTATTTAATGAATTGGGATGTGGGTAATAGATTTGTACCTTAGATACTAGCATCAAAGTTATGAGTTGGGGCGTGTGATGTATGTTATGTGTGAGTTTCCAGTTGAGGGATAGGATATTGGGCCATATTGGCATGACAGTTAGATTTACTCTAACTATGTTGATTTAGGTATTGAGGCAATGAATACATGAAGCCTTTGGAATCGAGGTGTATAGATACACCATAAAAGATTATTAACTTTTCAAATGCATTTTAATTTATTATAGATCATGGTTAGAACAAATTAGAGCTCAAACACCATCTGAAGTTTAGTACCCATGGTCAAATTTCCCAAGATATGGGACACCATGTATCATTTATTATCACTAATAGATAGATCATCTAAGATCCACGATTCCATATGGAATTTGGTACCCATGTTCAGATCATCCAAGAATACATGATTCCATAAATAATTAGTTATCACCCATGGTTAGACTATTTAAGATCCCGAGACACCATCTAGAATATATTATTTACCATGTTCAAAATAGAAACGAATCTACGATGCTATTCGATATGCTATATGAATTTTCTTAGGCCTTCAAAATTTAATTGCAACAGGTTCGCCTGATGTGAATGACCAAGTATGGTTGAGTTCTATGGTGGCCTTGTTAACACATAGTTCCCCAATATGTATACTTGTATGTATTTTTTTTCTTTGTTTTATTTATTTTTATCATGCATACCCTAGTATATAATGGAATATATTAGAAAACATTTTATTTGTTCCCTACTAATATATTTTTCTCACACAATGCATGTACACCCTAGAGGATATATAGAACATATGTATGTTATGAAGGTTTGACAATATGTTGTGTGGGGGTGTCTAGGCTAGAGTTTTTTTATAGTGGTTTGAGATAGGATTGAGATAAGATGAGGGATATTTTGTAGAGCCTCTATGGTTTTGTTCTCTCCTTATTTTATGTAATGTTTGATTACCCGAATGAGAGATCTTGTTGGGATTTATGACTATATGACTTTCTTATGGATTTTTTATGCCATTGATGTATAATTATTTTAATATGGTCTACTTTCAACTATAATTTTAAATTCATACTCTCATGACAAGTTTTGGATAATGTTTTGATGTTTACTGAAAGTGATGGCTATGATATTGAGAGTATAGTCACTCCATGTTAATTAACAAATCTCACCACTATTTTAAATCATATAGTATGTGTGGAAGAATGCATGCAGTCATGTGGATCCCTAGGATCATGTTCCATTCAGGTAATTTTATCAAGGAAATTTCATTTTTTTTATTAATTATATATGTATTTATAGTATTGTCTTAATGTTGGTTCCAAAAAATGTCATCGTGGGCATGGATATTTTTTTAAATATTTCATTTTATGGTTTATTTTCATATAATTATATGGTATACTAGGGTTTTGTCAATGTATTTCTTATTTTATGTTTTAACTGTGGTTATTCTATTATATTTAGCTTTCATTTTACAGAGATGTTGTTTTTCATACATTCATAGCATTTATTCTTTTTTTATTATTATATGTAATGGTTGTTTATTATATTATATTATTGTTTTTTGTCTTATTTAATATTTAAAGGGTAATTTTTTCCATTTCAGTTATATTTTACCCTCAAATTTCATTAAAAATTCATAACCTATGGAAGGTGGCCTTGAGGTGGACATTTCAATCTTAATTCTAGATTAAGGAAAATTCTTAATAAAAATGATTCATTTCCAAAAATATATATGGTGACACGTGTTTTTTTAGATAGTGGAAATACTCATATTATTCTTAAATATACTTTTTTACATAATTGGTTTCAATTAAAATTAATGTCAATATAATATCGGGTTCTATAAATGTGATATGGATCAAGGAGAGAATAAAATAATGTCTGTTAATGGAAAAAATAGACATTGATGATGCCTTTTATAATTATAGATAAAAAATAAAATGATTAATTTTTAAATATTAATATCATAGTTGATATCACATTGAGACAAAAAATAAATAAAAGTGGTATTTAATATTAGAAAGTTGCATCTAAATTTTTTGGCCTCAACACTAAATTATATAAAAAATTGTAAGACTCTCTTATGTATTTTGTTTCACTATCATAAAGATGGTTCGATAAAAATTTATTCACTAATAGTGTAAATCCTAAGATATTTTCTATTGGAAATGACTGTATTAGTCATTTAGGTTTTAATATGATGAAACTAATTATTGAGAATACTCCAAACTATTCATTAGAAAACAAATAATTTCATTACCCAATTATTTTATTTTTGTATCTTATACTCATGGGAATTTAATTAATAAAACATCAATTTCTAGGTTATCATCATAAATTCAAATATTTTTAAAAAGAATACATGGCTATATTTGTGGTATTATTCATCTATCTTGTTTTCTTTTTTATATTTTATGTTTTTAATAATTCTGAACTAGATGGTCATATGTATTTTTACTACTGAATCATCATATTTACTATTTAAAAAATATTTACTAAATAATAAAGTTAAGAGGACATTTTTTAATCACCTTAAATATTGAGTTTTCTTAGATAATTATATCAAATTTACATATAATACATTTTATGAATTTTATATACTTATGATAATTATTTTTTGACCATTTCATTGAAAAATAAAATATAAAAAATGCATAATATTTTATTAAAATATTAAAATCAATAGTTATATCTATTATTTTGTGATTGAAACTTCTCATTTATACTTGGGGGGTATGCCATCATATGTTCATCATATATCGTTTGGGTTAAAACAGTTATATATAATAACTTCTCCCATTTAATACCTTTTTCTTAACAATTCCAAATATTTCCTAATTAGGATATTCAAATGTGTTTTGTATGTTCCTATTTCTCTATAAAAAAACTATGATATAGAAATATTTTATTATTAGTATTTATGTTCATTTTGATTTCCTGTTATTAATTAAATAACTTAAAACATCAATGATTGATTTTTTAAGTAGGTTTTTTATATTATTAGTCCAATGAATAATTTATTCTAGTTTTAGGGAATGGAAAAGATAAAAATATTAAAAGGTAAATGATTATCTATAAAACACCAATATTATCATGTCTTTATCATTGAAAAAATAAATGTGAAGTTAAAGTTCAAAGAATTAATCATTTAAAAAAATTGGTTTCTTATTTTTCTTACTAATAATATAGGAACTATTGATCGCATATTACACCAGAAAATATCATATTAAATTGTTTATTCTTGAGTAATGAGAAATTAAAATTATATATATTGAGCCTAAAACATACCATAAGTATAAAAAACTTATTTTTTCCAAAAAAACTACCCATATAAAAAACTATAATACATAATTTTAATGTCTTTCTAGAGGTATAATGTACTTTATATCTAAAAAACACATTAATAAATCTATTCAAATCACTCCAGAAGTATTACTTTAAGGATATATTCACTAATTATTATATGAATGTGAATAACTGAGACTATATCATAGAATAAAATAAATATTATTATATCCTATAATTTCCATAAATCCATATCATAGGGTATGATATGTCCGTGTTAGAAGTATTTTAATTTGTATTAATCATATGGTTTGATTAATTTAGGAAACTAAATGGCTAATTATAATGTTCATATTATCTTCTACATTAGTTATCTTTATTACATGTAATGTATAGGATTTATATGTTCTCTATGTTATAAATAGTTGTAATTGTCATTTCATTTACTCGAAATGTAAGAGTAAATGAATGGGGATCAAAGATAATCCACAAATCCTATTTAAATGAGTCTTAGGCATGATAATGTTTCTACATTCCACAAACAAGATATTTGTCAATACTCTATCCTTTCTGAATCTCTCTTTATTCTTCCCTCTTTATGACTAAGAAGTAATATCATATCATGAGAGATGAGGAGAATCCCACCCAAGCATTGGGTTATTCAGTTTATTAATGGTTATTATATATAGGTAAGACTCTTTTGGTTATTCCTAATAATATTAATTAAGCATAGATTAAAGAAAACCACAAAAGTGATCTCTAGTTTAAGGATCACACTCTTAAATTACACTATATATATATGTGTGTGTGTGGTTTTAGTATAAATGAATGGGATTCTTAGGTTTTCTGGTTTCTAATGATTTACATGGATCTCATTAAGTATTAATTGAGATTTAGAAACCTAACAGTGGTATTAGAGCCATTCCATGTTGTTTAATTCACAAAATCATGTTGGAAATGATAAAAATAAAATATTATACTATTTTATTATTTTATATCATTAAAAATAATTATAATTTTTATATAAAGATTTTAATGTGATATGACATATCATACATCACAATATATTCTTTCCCTATTGTAATACATAACAATATATGGTAGTATGTAAACACTATATCCAAACTACCACATAATGCACACTCTAAAGAGACTTTATACTTGATTACATTTATACTTTTAATTTAAAACTATTGGGATTTTATATAAAAAAATAAAAATAATTTATGAATTTTCTAAAAATAAATTAGTTTAATATAAAATATTAGTTTTTTCTAAAAATATTTATCTTTTGGTGAATATTTAAAATAATATTTTTTTATTAAAACCATGACTTTTATGACATCTCTAAGATGAAATAATAAAATAAAACTAAAAACTCCCTTATATTGACCAAATATATGTTTTATAACTAACATTGTACATTTTAAATATATATATATATAAACAAATATTTGAAATTTTAATGCTTAACTCACATTTTTCAATAAAATTTTTTTAATGCATTATACATTCACTATTTTAAAATTAACATATTGCTTTTAGAAATTTATTATTGTTAAATCGATTTTAAAATTTTAATTATTAGTTACTAGTTATATAAATTGAACCTTTTTATTTTTATTTATTAAAGTATGTTTATGTGAATTAAAGATAACTACTACCATAATGGTGAAACTTATTTTCTCAAATAATTATTTTATTAACATTGTGTAATTTTTTCCTAATAAAATGAAAAAATAATTTATCAATAATGATAATAATATAATTTTTTAACCAATATTTAAATATATAAATATAAATCCATTTATTAATCAATACTAAATATTATTAGGAACACTTAATTTTGAAAACATCATTTTTCTAAAAAAATGATGTGATTCTTTATATTATATTATTTAATTAAGAGTTAATTTTATCATATTTATAAATATACCTAGATTAAATATATGAAAATTTTGTTTTCATAAAACCCAAATTAGGTAATATGGGTTACCTTATATTTATAATAAAATATAAATTACTAAGTTAAAAATTTGTTACCATGGTAAAAACCCAAATGAGGAAATGTAAAAATATAATGTTAAATAACTAAAAACATGTTTAAAACTTTTTTTGAAATTATTGGTTGAGTTTTTCTTTACCAAAGTATATAGAAAAATCCATTATTTCAAAATTTTAGAGTCATTTACCTTGGAATACTGTAATGATATCATTAAAAGTAAAAATTATTTACAAAAGTTCCATTTTCTTCACTTATAAATGAGACTCACTTCCACCAATTCATACCAAACCTATACCTCCTAATTTATTCATAACAATATACCATTTTGTTCTAACTATAAACATATCCCAATTACTTAATCTTATGGTCACCATTTTTATCTTGAGGCCTCTATTTCTAATGATATCTCTAAGGAAAAACTAAACCTCACGTTGTAAGTATTACCTTGATCTTAGTATTTTTTTTCTTAATCTTCCCCTTCCTAAAATATTTTATCAATAATAGTATAATGAAATAATTAGAATTATTATACTAATATTTTATTATATAAATGTAACAACCATTATTTAATCCTCTCCATCCATTAACAAAAAATAAAAGCATTGTTAGCACAAGTGCGCGGACTATAGTCTCTAGAAATCAACATCTTTTTCTCATAACACCATTCATGGTTGGTTTTAATGGGTGGTATTTATGAATAAATATTATATATATATAATATAAATATGATTATGAAATGTAAAATTATCATATAGCTCAATTCCTTTTCGTTCTTTGAAAAATAAAAATGCTAATTAAGGATTGTTCGGACTACCACCATCATGAAGCAATGTATCTCATTTTCACATAGTCTATTTATTATTAATTAAAAACTCATTAAATATTAGTAAAAACCTTAAAATTATCTAAATAATATCATTATTGTCCTATAATAATGTCATTATTTCCAAAATAACACACTTCTATAATCATAATCATCCATTAATTATAGTATGTTTGTGTTTGGGTAGGTTTAACCACCTATTTGAACAATTCTAAAAACTCCAACATGGAAGAAAATGGGAATTTAAATAAAAAATTTATCACAATTTAATAAGAAAATAATAATTTTTTAATCTTTCTGTAATTGTGATATTAATTATTTAACTTATTATTGTAATATCATCTTTGATCTCTAAAATTATTGAAGTAAGCTAATCCTAATTCCACTTTTACAAAACTAAATCACTAATAGAATGAGATAATATAATTATAAATCAAAAAAATCAATATTACAATACCTTATATTATCTATTAATGATCAAAATTTTGTATAATATTAAATAACAACATATCTTTTATGAAACCAGTTCAAAAAATCAAAATATAAACATCTGATGTGTGTAAATAGGTAATGTAACTAGAACTCATATGGATAATGATTATATATGAAGATTATAACTGAAAATGGATATCATTAAAGTTATTAATTAAATTATTAAACTATATATTTCTTGATACACGATATTAAATTATATTCATGGAAGTCTTGACAAGTTTTAAGGGTTTTTCATCTCAAATTCCTCTCTTGGATATAGGTTTTTTATTATGAACCTAATTTACTTTACGTGATTTATATAATTATTATTTTAGATTTTATATCATGAAATTAATATATTAAATTTATTTTAATATCAATTTTAATCCATCTCTTTCAAAGGGTTTTGATTTAATTCCTTCCTAATCCATAAGTGGGTTATTTCTAACTGAAATTCCATTTTTGGGACTAATGTTATATTCACCATCTATTTAATTTTATGTAGTGCTTAAATTTCCATGGATTAATTTTTAGCATATTCATAATGAAATTTATGGTATTTAATAATCTATATTTTTATCCCTTCCTTTTATTATTTTTATTTGATAATTACCAAAACTGTTATAAAACTCTTTCTTTTCATGCTAGACAAACCATCCTCAATTTTGGTAAAGTAAAAGTGTATGAAGTTTCCTATAAAATACATCCTTGTTTAGATACTTGAAAGTTTGTGTGTATATAGAATATATTAACCTATTAACAATCACCCCAAAAAAGGTTGTTTGATCATTTAATCAATCATCACTCTGATGCACGATGAGTGAGCCTAAGACTACACAATTTTCTAGAAACTCCCAAGGGATGTGATTTAGAATCTTAATATACTATTTATGAACCTTGATGAAAGATTTTTCATAAAACATAAATTGTATCATACTAATAAAAACAATTAAACTCTATTATTATCTTTTATTCGTAACCCAAAACATTGACAATACCATTACCACTAAATTTTGTTGATAATGGTACTTTATGTTACATTGAAGATACCTCGTAGCTTCTAAGTTGATTAAGGGATTTAATACTGAAAATCCACATTATTGTATTTTAGTAAGGGATTATTTTTTCATTTTTATGATAATGATTATATCCATCATTTTATTCATCTATAGGTTCCTTTGGGAGTGTTATTTAAGGTCTTGTTGACTTTTATGGTGAATTAATTAGACTTAATCAAGTGATTGGTGGGGCCATAAATTATATATCCCCTTGATGCATCAAAAGGTATCATGGGAAAAAATTAGGTTTTGGTGTATACCTCTCCCCATATGAGTATAGTGTCTTGGAACAAGTCCTAGAAAGTATGTTTTGATGTCCAATATTACGCATTCCATCAATTTGGGATAAATTATTTTTGTTATCCATGTTTTCATTTATTTTCATGGAAATAGAATTCTATTAGTTTCAGTTGATTGTGGATTCATGTGGTTTATTCATTCCTGTACTATCACTTATGCCATGTTTATGTTATGATAAATCCCATTGTATTCTACTCATTACTGATAATCTGATCTCAACATTATTTGTTTCATTTAACAAGGGAATATAGAGGTTAACTACGTATAGTTTTAAGGGTTATGATGGAATGGATAATTATGATTTCTCAACGTGATCATGTTGTATCTTTTGTTTTGAAATGTAACATGTGTGTGTATCTAGTCTTGTAATACTACTAAGATATTTAATCCTTCAATAAATCTTTTATTCTATATCAATAATGTAATAAAACAACTAAATCTATGATTTTGGATTATTTTATGTTACTGTTGGTATCATATAAAGTTTATTAGAAACCTTGGGGGTTAGAATTAGAGGAACCTAGTTATATAGCATAATTACTGTTAAATAACACTCAGTATTTCTAGGGAGAACTCTGTAAAACATAATAAAAATTTATTTTATAATTCAATGACATGTGATAATTATGTGTATTCCATTATAGAAATATGGACACTAATAAGAATAAAGGTAATTTTATCTACACCCATAGTCAATGAAGGTATGTTCCTCCCTAAAAAGTAAATGAAGCTTGTGATAAGGTGGTTTATAACAATATTAGGGTAGTGAACGAGGTTATAACAAATAATCTCACCCATATTGAGTGAATTATTGATCTAAAACATTGTATGACTATGTTTTACCACTTCATATGAAATAAAAATTTAGAATTTAATGGAATGACTAATCCATTAGTAGTTGAAAAATGGATTAAGTACATGGAAAATATCTTTCTCACTTTGGCAATTAGTGAAAAGGAAAAGTTCATCATGGTGGTTTATTATTTGAGGAGATATTTTTTCTAATGGTGGTTACTAATTCAAAAAACTAAAGAGGAAGATGAAAAAAAGTTCATAGAATGGGGAAATTTTAAGGGGGTATTCTATGAAAAATACTTTCCACATGATCTATCAGTAGAAATGGAAGGTTAGTTCCTTGATATTAGATGATAGGAGGAGGAAAATATTGTGGAGTATGAGTCTAACTTTACGAGGTTATCGAAACATGTTATAGACTGTGTATATATATCATAAAGAAGTATTTATCATTTATTTGATGGTTTAAAATCAATATTTATATAGGCATTGGTCTCTCAAAAAATTTCATCATATGATTATATAGTATCATGTTCCATTAATATAGAAAATAATTTTCCATGATGTATGAATTCAGGGAACATCAGTAGAATAAGGGGTCTACTTAGCATGAGACAAATGGAAGAAATGGAGGGTGGGATTTACCACATGTGATACTTATGAAAAGAATCACCTTGGGGGTTTTAGTAAGTGAACCAAAGTTTTTTATAAGTGAAAATAAAATTTTCATCAAGGTCATGAATACAAAGGAAAAGTAAAAGTTTTTAATTATCAATGATTTATCTATAAAGAGAAGAGAAATCATACAAACCAATTCACTAAACATCAAGGTAATCTACATCAAAAAAATACAAAGGGGAAAAACGAAGATTATGCGGTTTCCATAGCTAAGTTAGAATTTCCTAATGATATGGTGGAATTTACATTGATAATAGCCTAAAATTATTTGATGTTTTATTTGATTCCAGATCCTCACAATATTTTATATCTTCCATTTTTTCCAAAGACATAAACTTTTTCCCTACCACCCTAGTAAGGGATTTATCAATTAAGAAAATAAGGGGAAATATTATTAAAATAAATATGTTTCAATAATTTCTAATTATAATTCATGGGAATACCCCTATTTAAAAAATTTGTTATTATAATAATTTTTCATTTTGATATGATCCTTGGTATGGATTGGATTTCATATTATAATTAAATGTTTATCTATTAGAGAAGGAGATTAGGATTTGTGAAGGTGATGTAGAATTTATTATCTTTATAGGGGAAAAATCATCATCAAAATCATGTATAAATCCTCTAATGGTACATATCCTTAATGAAGTTATGGGAATTAAGGAATACTTGGATAAATCTATAAATAAAGAAGATATCCTAATAATAGAGGATGTACCCATGATACAAAAATTCATTGATATTTTTCAGAAGAATTAAATGGTCACCCACCTAAGTGTGAAGTTTAGTTATATATTAAACCCATCCTTGATTAAAGACCTATATCTAGAAGTCCGTATATAGTAGAACCAATGTAGTTGGTTTTGTTTAATAAATAGAAGTATGAGCTGTTTTATAAGTGATTTATACCCCCTAGTGTTTCACTATGGGGAGTGTAAAACCCTAAAACTTTTTCTCCTTAAATGAGAATATATATTTTTAATTTTTTACTCTTTATTTTAAGTCTATCTATATTTGGGTGAATCCTTGTAAGCTTAGAGAATATTTTGGAATCTTAACGGTAGTTTTAGACATCTCACTATCCAAAACAGCTTTAGAAACTTCTTATCCAAGCCGTGGTGATGGGAAAAATGGACAGTGTTTTTGTCCCAAACTTTATCCCAAGATATTTTGGTTATGGTCTCAAAAACACCATGGATCACACCACTTTATAGTGAAATTCATTTTAAAATTAGTATTTTTGGGAAACATCCAATTTAATTTTTTTAACCCTTGTATCTCATATGTTTAAACACATAAAAACTAACTGTGGAGTTTTAATTTTGATAATTAATTTATTCCAACTGCTATTAATCAATTAAACTCCTTCAATTACATGAATTACTCTATTTTTAATTATTTTTGGATAAAACCCTCTAATTCATTGATTCTTGATTTTTTAGTTATAATCATAATGATTTCATCCTTGTTTGGGTTCATTTTTCTTCTAATTTACTAATCTAATACTTTGGTTTTCTCACCTTCATTATTGATTCTGAATTTGATAATTTGGGTGAGTTATTCAAGTTCAACTGAATTTCCCTTATTGGTTAAATTTCTTCTCTTCTCCCTAATTTTATCATGGATTAACTTTTTTTATGTAATGGATGTTGATACATGGTGTTTTTTAGTGAGGATAATCCAGTGTTGGAGAAATAATTATTTTCTTTACGATATATGAAAATATTAATGGTTGGTGGATTTCTGGATGAGCGGTTATATTCTTCAGAATCAGTTTCATTCTCTTAGTGAATTCCTGGATTATTTCAATCCAAGCATGATAGTTTCTTTTTCCATCAGCTAGGCTTGTATTCTACCATGGTTGATAGTCACCATTGGATATTTTTTTATTATACCCTTGTCCTATTCTTTTTCTCTTCCTTACATAAGGACCCTTGTCATGTTGGTTTGGAATGGGTTTTAGGGGTCATTTGTGTGTGATCTTATTTTAGTTAGAGTGTGAACATGGTTTAGAAGATGACTCCATTGACTAACATTGACGTCAACATTTACAACATTGAATTAGGAATTTCTTTACCTTGTAGAGACCATGTATATGATCGTTACCATGATATGATGTTTTTTTGTTGATATTCTTTAGACAATATTGTGTTTGATCACATGTGTCCATGTTTTGGATATTGTTTCACACTCATGATATGATATGTATACCTTGATATGATACAACTATTTCATTTTTATATTTTGTTATATTCTATATTGTTTTTTTTCTTGGTACCTATGTGATATGTGGACCCATCATGTATTAGAATCCCTATAGGTGGAGTGTGTTCATATTTTTCATGTGACGTGATTATAGGACCAACATAGATGATGGTGCATGATGGCCTTGGGTGGATTGACCCAGGGTCATGATGATCATATGCAATTATAACCATGAGATTACAGTGAGATATGATGGTCTATGTGACTTGACCCATGAGGAAACACTGGGGAATGATGGTCTATTTGACATGGCCTAAGATATAGAGATAGATAATAATGGTCTATTATGGTTTGACCAGGAGTCCAGGTCTTATAGCACTATTAATTATCTTTACGGATAACTCTTTCATTATTAATTTTCCACACCACTCTAATGTTCTTATAATATTGAGTCAAAGTAGGTATATCTAGGGCTTTTGGTGGATTCTTTAGTTCATGTATGATTAGAATTGTTTTTTTCTTGTGTGTTCATTTATTTACTATCAATACTTACTCTCTTATGCATATAAATTTGTGTTAAGGATGTATTTGTGTCATTCTAATGGGTTTTATTACCCACACCCTGCATGAGAGTCTCAATGCACATTAAGAATTTGTGTATAGGTATTTTAGTAAGGGAAAGGGGCTTGTGGATAATAGCTTAAGCAGTGAATCATGAGGCTAGTGGTGGATTGGTATAAACTTTGAAGAACTTCACAACTTTCATTTATTCATTATACATGTACTTATACTTTGGATTTTCATGCCACACTGGGAGCCCAGTATTTACATATATGAATCATGTTCTATCTTTATAATTTCCTACATGTTACTCAGATTATTTTCTTATAATGTTTTTGTTATGTCTATTGTTCATGGAGATGGCATGATACTGAGGGTATAGTCTCCCCAATAATGGTCTTTAGAACCTCACTGCTAGTTAGGAACCACTTTCATATCGGAAGGTGTGCATGAGGTCATGTGGATCTCAGACTCTAACCTGGTGGTTTGGGTTAAGGTGTTACAAAATAGTATTAGAGAATAGTATTATTATTTAATTTTGACTAACCAGGACATGATTGAAAGGATATAGGCTATGTTGAATTTGGTAAGGGGATTTACTCTGTACTTGGCCAGCTCATGTGTAACGTGCCTCCAAGTTATCATTGAAGATATTATTGTTATATTTTTATGGTATTTGTGGGTGTGTTTATATATAATGAGTAGAAACATATAATCACATTCCACATAAATACATGCTTTTGTGCTGCATGTTATTTCATAAATTTAATGACTTGATTTTTTTTATCTGTTCGGGGTTGTTTGGTATTCTCTATTATGTGATATGTTTGTTTACTTATTTCAATCATATAATTATATTGGAAATATTTAGTTGAACCTGAGCATGATATTATGTTTATAAATGTATGGTTGTGACTAATGTTTAGGGATGGAGAACCTTGGTTAGTTCTAAGTGCTATATACCTTTTGTTATTGGTATCCTCCCAGGGAAGCCTTTGTGTGATTCTATAAACTGTTTAATATCACTCTTAAATTCAATAATTGTTTCCTTAACTTTTTACAAATGAATCATTGAAGATTACTAACTAGACCACTTGGTGGATCAACCCAGGATGCTCCCATGAGGGAGGATGTTCCAGTTTTACCATAGGTCATGAAAGATAATGCTCTTATATCTTCCCTAGGAGTTTATGTAGAGGGACCAATTTTGCCAAGAGTTTTTTTCCGAGTTCATGTCTAAGGAAGGGGATTTGCTTAGACTATGGTCAACTATAATTGAGATTTCTATCTCCATTATAATATATCTTTCTAGGAAACCTAAGGTCCACATAATTCAAAAGAATTTATATGCTTCATTGAGAGGATCTTCAACTTATTAGAGATTCTAGAGGATCATAAGGTGAGTCTTGCAACCTTTATGATTCAGAAAATTATTGTACACTATTGAGAAATCATGCTTCCAGATGGAAGATGTGAGGGACTCACATGGGTGACATTCAAGGACCTTTTTTCTAGGATTTTTTCATAGGTATGATAAAGTTTGACTAATCATAAGATTTTATGGATATTTATTGTGGGATTATGTTGGTGTCTACATACTTGGATTATTTTATGGTGTTGTTATGATTATCTCCTCTTTTGGAATGGGATTAATCATATAAATATAGGGAGTTAGGGATTTCGATTTGAAAACTATTGAGATGATAGTTCAATAACTTTAATATAAAAACATACACTCAGGTGCTTCACATGGTCATAATGATCGATAAGGGACAAGATTTTGATAGATTTGTAGGACACATTTCATTTTTTAGTGGACTTCCAAATGATACTTTAGCTAGTATGAAGATGAAGGTGTGTGATTCAATTAAGATTGGTGAAAGAGAGTTAGAGATAAACAGAGGATCTTCATCACATTTTGTAGAAGAAATAGGTCCATAATTCTATAACTATGTATAGTGGGGGAATTATCATACTTCATTCCCTAAAACTGAGATCAAGTGTTACCAGTGTATAAAAGCAGGGCATCTATAACATTTCTAATTAAAGGCATCACAAATGAGGTATCATAGGGTTTCAATACAGATGTAGTCATTAATCCATGGTAAAGGCCAATGACTATATTATCATGATTATATGACAATGAATTGGGAGAGTTTTGATTATCATGTTCAAGGTCATAGAGATTAGGAAAGTTATGTTTACACAGTAGATCATACTTTAGTAGATGGTGATGTTGTACTATCTACTATACAAGTTATAATATTGTTCATGACTACGTTATCTACTTGCCTATTTAATACTGGGGCTTCTCATTCCTTTGTATTTGTACAAGTTTTTATTGTACTTTCCTTACCATTCATGTTTCCTTATGAGTTACTTTCCCTTGATACACCATTGGGCATGAAAGTGGATCACCATCAATAATGCTGAGAGAGTCCTATAGTCATTATTGGTTATAGACATCTGGGGGACTTCATGATTTTTATATAATGAGATTCTTTGTGATTCTCATTATGGATTGGTTGACCAACTTTCAAACTCATATTTAGAGATGCATGTAATTTAAGTCCCCAAAGAGAGATATGTGTGTGATGACCATAGAATTGGAACTGTGAGTAGGTAGATTTGGTCCAGACATGAGTTGTATCAAGATGATCATGGTATAGATTGTGGGTCTGGATCTTTTGGTAGGATCATTTTTTGCCCAGTCATTTTTTCTTCAAGTTATAGATCTTTATCAAGACATATTTCTAGATGAATTCATAGTACTTCCCCTATTATAGGGTTTTAATTTTAATTAGAACTCATGCCAAGTGAATTGAAGATTTTTATACACCTCTTGTCATATAGAGCCAACCAATATAAGGATATTAGTGTACGGCTTGTGGAATTGGAGTATAAGGTCTATATTTATCTTATTACATCACCATGGGGTGAACCTTTATTATAAGCCAAGAGGAATAATGGTATCCTTTAAATCTACATGGATTTCCAAAAGATGGACCAGAAGATGGTGAATGAAAAATACCACCTTCCTTGGATTGATGATTTCTTTGACCTGTTTTGGGGAGAAAAGTGGTTCTCCAAGAATGATCTCCAATTTGGCTATCACCAGTTGTTATTTTGAGAGTATGAAATATCAAAGATAGTGTTTTGGGGCGGGTATGGTCTATACGAGTATATAGTGATGTCGTTTGGACTAAAATATCTTTATCAGTGTTCATGGATCTCATGAACTAGATATTCCACCCATACCTTGACTCGTTCATCCTAGTGTTCATTAAAGAAACTCTCATATTCTCATTGACCCCAAAAAAACAAACCTGACATCTCAAAATAATCATGAGTACACATTGAGAACATAATATAAATCTAAATATTTTAATGTTTAACTTTTAGATCTATGAGGTGAATTTATTGGGGTATGTGATTTCTAAGATAGGTATATTCATGGTCCCAGATAATGTTGAGGCATTCATTTCCTGGACACATCCCTGAATCATGTTTGAGTAAAGTATTTTTTTGGGTTTAGTTAGACACCAACAAGTTTTTATCCAGAACTTATCACATCTATCATCACCTGTGACTATGCTGATGAAGACAAGAGTAATGTTTTAGTGGTCAGACCATTGTGAAGGGGAATCTATTGAGTTGAATATGAGGTTTACTACATACCTATTATTAATCCTTCATGATCAATGAATTGGGTATGCTATATAATATGATGCATTAGGAGTTGGTCTATGAGTATTTCAGGTGTAAACGGAGTGAGTAATGGTTTATAGGTCACATAATCTATGACCCCATGGTTGGAAATATCCTAATCATGACTTAGATCTAGTAGACTTGGTCTATTATTTGAATTGTTAGAGACGCTATCTTTTTGGTGAGAGGTATTTTTTCTAGACAGACCACAAGAGACTTTGATATATCTTCACACAATGGGACCTGAATCTCAAATAGAGCACTAGGTAAAGTATCTAGAGATTTTTGACTTTAATATGGGCTACTCACTTGGTAAAGGTAATATTATTTCTGACATTGTTAGTCATAAGACATAAGTATCTTAGGATCTTGGTGAGGGGGCTTTCGAAGATAAATAATCCATGGTGAAGTTTTCAGCTGATTAGAGGATGGATTCTTTGGAGGAATAGAGATTGATAAAATTTTCCCCTTTAGTGATAATATCTTATCTTGTTTATTGGATGAAGGTTATTCAATAATCTTACACTAAGTGTGTTATGATGAGGGAATGACTTGGAATTGGTGATCTATTAATTGAGATATCATTGAATGATGATGGCGTGGTCTCTATAAAGGGGATAATGGTAGTCCTTGATTCCATTAGGATATATATGATTAGTAAATCTCATAACTCTATATGGGAGATGAATCCTAGAGTGAAAAATATATACCAAAACTTTATGAAACATTTTTAGTGTCCAGGGATGAATAGGGACATTGATGGTTTTTTCTCTCAATACCTTACCTATTAGAGGATAAAGGTAGAGTCCCAACATCCTTATGGTTTAATATATCCACTTCATGTTCCATTATGTAAGTGATAGAACATTATTATAGGCTTTTTATGGGTTTTTCAATGACCCCAAGGTGTAATGACGCTATTTGGGTCATGTTTTATTGCATAAATAAGTTTCCCACTTCTTACCAATCTATGAGACGGAATCAATAAATGAGATATAAAGGCATTATATTCATGATATCGTATTCTTAAATAGTGTTAATTTGGGAATTTTTTTATAGATATGAATTTATTATATTATGGTTTTATAGGGATTACAGAAGGCCCTAGGGACCTAGCCAAGATATATAATATTATACCATCCTCATATAGATGAATAGCTAGAGTGAATGATACTTATACTAGAATATATTCATAGAGATTGAATCTCAACATTTGGTGGATCATATGATGATCATCTATCCTTGGTTAAATTCATATAAAACAATAGTTAAAAGGATTTTATTTTGATGGAATGTTATAAGGCTCTTTACGGGAGGTTATTTCATTCACCGCTTTGTTGGAATTAGGCTGGTGAGGTAGTGGTTATGGGGACCAGTTTGGTTCAGGAGACCTTTGAGAGACAGTAAATGATTCAAAATATGATTATCAGAGCTTATAGAAACTAGATATCTTATGTCAACTGTCGTTGTATAACTCTATAATTTTTTATATGTCATATAGTTTTCATGAGATTGAAAAGATAGTAATGGTACTGATATATGAGGAAGAAAGGTAAGATAACTCTTTATTATATTGGACCCTTTGAGATCACCGATGAGGTAGGGTTAAGGGAATGACATCTAGATCATCATTCATGTTACGGAGGTATCAAGTATGTGTTTTATGTGTCTCAGCACTGAAGGTATATGCCTGATCCAATATATGTTATTGCTTCAAAGGATGTTAAGCTGGAGCCTAATGCATCGTATAAGGAGAATCTAGTAAATATCATAAACTATAATTATAAATTACTTAAATGCAAGATATTATAACTTATATAGATATTCAGGTTATATGGTAATATCCATGAGGAGACTTGGGAGTGGGAGGATATCGTTCGAGATCAGTGGCCTGAGTTGTTTAATTAGGACCCCAAGAAATGGTTCTTGAGGAAGATACGTATTTAGTGGGAGGATTGTAAAACCAAGAAACTTTTTCCATAATTAAAAAAAACATTTTCCCACTATTTTAACCTTTTTAAAGTCTATACATATTTGGGTAAAGGCTTGAGAACTTAGAGAAGATTTTGGAATATTAAAGGTAGTTTTGGGAAACTCACTATCCAAAACAGCTTGGGAAACAGCTTGGACAAGCTTTGAAACCAAGATGTGCAGATAGGAAAATGGATAGGGATTTTATCCAATGTCATATACTAAATAATTTTAGTTGTTAGATAAAGAAAAAATGGCTTGAACCATGTTGTAGGGTAAGAATTTTTTGAATCAATATTTTTAGGAAATGACAATTTAATTCATTTCATCCTTGAATCTCATCTATTTCAATGGGAAAACATGTGGGGATTAATTTTGGTTCTTTTTATTCTATTTTTATTTGATTATGATTCCTATTAATATATTCAACCACTTAAATTTGATGAATTCCTCTATTTAAGAAGATTTTTGGTCAAACCCTATTATCCTTCTATTATTGGTGTTTTTGTTTGAATTAGGATAATTTTTCCCTTTTTAGTTTCTTTTTTCCTCTCCTTGTACAATATAAGCCTTTATTTCACTCTCCTTCATTATTGGTTCCAAATTTGGAAATTTTTGTGATTCCTTCACGTTTGGAAAAAATCTACTTATTAAATTAATTCCTCATCTTCTCTCTAATTTGATCATGTATTGATATTATTATTGAAATGACGTTGATACATGGTGTCATCTAGCAAGAAAATTTTAGATTTATTGAATCAATGATGTTCATGATGATTAGAAAAAATATTGAAGGATGGTGGAATTATTTATGATAGGTGGCATTATTTGATGTTAGTTTCATTCTCTTGCTAACTTCCTCTCTTATCACTATCCAGGAGTGATAGTTCCTTATTCCATCAACTAATATCGGATTCTATAGTTGTCAGAAGTCACTAATATTTATATATTAATTCCACCCTTATCTTTTTCATCTTATCATTTATACTCATGTACCATTGTCATGTTGGTTTGGAACGAGTTATAGGTTTCCTTAGCATGAAATATTGTTCTAGTTGGTGTGTGAACATGGTTTAAAATATTCCACCCTTGACAAAACTTGATTTTGAAATTGAAAACTTTGAGTTAGGTAGTTCCTTACCATGTATATGCCATGTATATGATCATTATCATGACATGATTTTGTGTGTTGATGTTATTTAGACCATGTTGAATTTGATCATATGTGTGTGTGGGTCTTTTGGATATTATTTCACACTCATGACATATTCTACATGACTTGATATAATATTGTTGTTTCCTTATGTTATTTTGGTATATTCCATGTTTTTTTGTTCTGTGCATGGTACCTAAGTCATAGGTGGACTCGTTAAGGTTAGTCAACACTAGAGGAGGAGTGTGTTTAGATGCTTCTTGTGACATGATGATATGATCGAGATAGATGTTGGGGAAATATGTTCTTGTGTGACCTAGCCTAGGGGCCTCACTATCATATATGACTATACCTTTTAGATGATAGTGGGATCTGATGGTTAATGTGGCCTAACCCATGTGGAAATAATGGTTCATAATGGTATATGTAACCTCACCTGATAGATATAAACAAGGAATAATGGTCTATAGTTGTCTGACCTAAAGGCCTAGGACCTGTATGGCTGTTGAACAGCTTCAAGGAAGGATCTTTCATTATGAATTTTATATTACCACTTTGATTTTCTTATTTATTTTTCTTAAATATAGTATAGATATGGTTTATAGTGGATTTTTTATCTCATAGAAGCTCATTATGGTTGTTTGGTTGTGTGTGAATTTATTTATTATCTTGAATTACACACTTATAAATATGCAATCGGTGCATAAATACATACTTTCTAGTTGATGGTTAGTTTTATTAACATCCATAGGGTTATCTCTACTCACTACCACTAAGTGAGGAGACCCAAAAATTTAATTCATAAATATTACATCTCATTAGATTCATATTCATTACATATCATTACAGTCTACACAAGAACCATAAATTTTTAGTTTCTTTGGAAACAGGGATATATAAACAACTTTTTCATAAAATAAATACATTATCTCCCACTAAGTTCTTCACAACTAGAACACTTTTTATAAATATCATACTTAAAAACTTCCTTCATATCCAAGGTAAAATGAAACATTGTAAAGGGTGATCTTAGATGATCAAAAAAGGTAAAAAAGTGATATACCAATGATCATTTAAGAATAACTTAAGACTAAGGGTGTGATAACCTAATCTTATCATATTAAAACCATACCCAACAATTCCTATATCATAATCATGATTAATATAATAAATCATTCTAGTTTATAAGAATTGAATCATAAAGGAATCGAAAAACATGATCCATGAGAGTATAACATCTGCATAAGATCATGTCATTAAATAGTTTCATTATCATAATGATATAAATATTTTTTCAAGGGAATCCACCAATATATTCATCACATGTTATTATTGGTCTAACCACCCATGTACCAACTTAGGCTTGGGATAAACTCTCATGTACCCTATTTTAGGCTTGTAATAACCTCTTATGTAACCTCTTTTGTGCATTGGGTATCCTCCCATGTATCCTTTAAGATCGTAAAACATAAATATTTAATCAATTAATTTGAGTGATATAACATACCCACATATCACATAATCAAAATCCATTCATATGTATTCCAAAATATCATGAAAACATTTTTCATTTCATTATAACTTAACTCGTGGAAAAGAAAACGATTTTCATAAATTTTTCATCACTATGGACATAAACCATCCATTGAAACAATAAAGACATTATCATAGAATAATATACCTAGTGATACATAAGTAACATCAAAGTATGTTATCGTTGATGAAAAAGTCATGTACAAGATCATTGGAACATTTTTTTTAGGAAAATACACTATTCATTTTAAAATCAATTATTTAAAATATAAAAATTTCCAAAATATTATGGAAATAATTTTATTTGAAAATAAATATGAAAAAATTTAAATCAAGCTTCAAATAATTGATCATTCATGATAGTGGTGAATCTCATTCATGCAGTGTATATTAAAATAAAGATTACGTTCACACCTTTATTAAAAAGTAACTCATTTAGAAAATGTTAATAATATTCATTTAAAACCTTTTTATAGAAAGTAAAAAATATTTAAAAATTAAATTAAACAATAATATTACAATATTAAAAATATTATGGAAACATTTTAAAGAAAATATGGACATAGAAGAAAAAGATTCTCGACTGAATAGAAGAAAAAATTTGATTTTCCTTATAAATATTATTTTAAAATTTTTATTATGTAGGGAGAGGAAAATTAAAGGAAAAAATGAAATATACATAAATAAATATATTATGATAAAATAAATAAAAAATTTGTGATATATATCATATAATTTAATCATCACAAATATAATCAAAAATAATCCCGATAAAAAAAATTGTAACCTAAAAACCCTTACCCCAAGTCTAAATTCATTTATAAGCACTCTAACCTCATGTATAATAAATTAAATTTTTTTATAATTCTACACCAAAACCATATTAAAACTAATAATATCATATATTATCCACTTATAATATTTTAACTCTCATTTATTAATAGTTATTTGTAAAAATCTTTGTTTCCATGTGTTAATTGTTTGGTTTCTCCTGAAACTTTTTGGTTTGGAAATTATTATCCTTGTACTTTTATCATGGTTAAAACATCTACATAATTATAATAATTATAAAAATACTAAATATATTCATTATATTCATATTTTTAATAGTCTATAAAATGTATATATATAGAAAAATGAATTACACCATTTATGGAGACAGTAGTTCATACGTACACATAGGTGTTGTTTTCAATTTCTAATGAAAATAAATAAAGAAAGAAAAATAATATTTTATAAATATAAAACCATAATTATATCATAAATATCACATATTTTTATTAAATACATCATTATAAACATTCATTTATGGTGGTGGTGTAAAATGAATCGTATTGTTATGTGGAGACGGTAGTCCACACGTATGCATGAGTGATAATTTCATTTCCTATTTGTTTGAAAAGAGGTGGAAAAAGGTTGTTATGTAATTATAATAACATATATGTATATTTATTATTTTGTATTAATCATTTAATTATGGATAATATAGGTTTATATAAGGTTGAATAAGAAATAAATTGAAAGTACTCAATTAAGAACTATACCTCTTCATTGAGAAGCCTCCTTTGGCATGCACCTTAAGTCTTGAAAGGATAGTACTATGATCAAACCAATACCTCTAGTATATTATTAGGGATGTTATTAAAGTATTTTATCAGGTATTTAATGATATAATATGCCAAAAAATTGTTAATAAGGGTGGATAAGAGGTTGTCTTTTATAAGTGATGGAGATGATACACTTAGAATTAATTAAATGATTTAAATATAATTAATGTATTTATTAAGTATAATGATTAAAAATAGACAACTATTAAATGTTAGGATAATATAGGTTAAAAATATACCCATAAAATAAAAATTAAAGGAGTTTAAGAGGAAATATTACCCTTATCTCTTATTTTACCCCTAGTAAACCTGTTTTAACCTTAACAGCGGTAATATATTTTTACTCTTTTTACTACTCATTAAGAAAAAAAATGAATGTGGTATCATAAAAAAATTGGAAATTATGATTAAAAATATTTAATACATTTTACCAAATAAAAATTCTATAAGTGTCAAAAATAAATTTTAAAATAAGGGCTTGAATGCAATAAAATCCTATTTTTCGATGAAAAATGTATTTTTAGCATAAAAATGAATTTAAATTCATTCCATTCCTTGAAAAAAAATTGGATATTTTATTTATTATAAAATAGATACATTTAATTAAAACTATTAATAAAAAATTATTTAATTTATTAAAAAACACTTTTTTCATATAAAAATAATTTTCTAAAAAAATAAATCTTGTTTCCATTTAAATGATTATATCTTCATTCTGAACCATTAGATAACTAATTTATGGATTATTATTAATTTATTAATATAAATTATCATATATTTTTCATTGAAATATTTTTTCAACAGTTATCAATATAGTTGTTTTATATAAAAATATATAACATGTAGAAAAATACATTTCTTTGAAAAATACTTCTTTTAATCATTAAATGATTTCATTAAAAATATAATGATTATTTCTTAATAATTAGTCAATAAATTTAAAAATAGTAAATGATTTCTATATTTATATCATAATTTTTTTAATACTATTTATACTCACCAATCCAACAGCTAGGTTGTAAATTTATACTATATCATAGTCAATTTACACTCAAGATTTCATGTAAGGTAAGTTATAAAATACTTCAGGTTTTATTTAAAAGGAAATACATATAAAATCTTGAGTTGTTACCCCTTAAATTGAATTTATACCTATAAATTAAATCACACTGATACAAAAAAATTATTATATATCTACAACATCACATCCATGGTTTCCCTTATAGCTTCCTTGAATTTATAATTCCTCTAGAGAACATTAACCAAGCGAGTAATCTTTTCCATAATACATTTTCTCTATGATCTTATATTTATACTAGTTCTTATTCATAAGAAATATAATGATCTAGTGTTAAAATCTATGAGTTCATTACATGTGAAGGATCAGGTATGTGTATCCTTAGGAGAGACATATGGAACACATCATGAACTTGTGGAAGGTTTCAGGGAAGAACCAAGCAATAAGCTACAGTCTGTGCTCAATTGAGAATATAAAAGGGACTAATGCACCTAGGGATCATATTTACCTTAATTCTAAATCTCATAACTTTCATCCATGGATAAATTCATAGCAATAATTTTTCACCAACTTCAAATTTCAGATCACATGGATGATATTCAATATAACTTTTCTATAAAATCTGATTTACCTTAATGTGATGCTAAATAGATCTATCCTTCTCCACCATTTCCTCATCTAGATTAGGTCTCAATATATTTATTTATCTAACATCATCCCAACATTTTTTAGGTCTATACATCCTTCCATAAAGGGAATTATAAGGATCCATTTGAATTTTGAGTGAAAGCTAGTGTTGTAAGAAGACTGCACTAAAGGAAGTTATTGATCCCAAAAAACTTTGAAATCCAAATAATTGATTTCAACATATATTCTATGATTTTAATGGTCCTATTATAATGTACATATATTTGAGGATAATAGTAAGTACCCAAACAAAACTTTATATCTAAATTTTTCTGAAGACTTCGCTAAAACTTCTAGTTAAACCTCAGATCTTAATAAGATAAAATAGAATATGGTATTCTAGATAACCTAACCATTTCCTTAATTTATATCTTGAAAAATTTATGTAGAGAGGAATATTATATGATAGTAATGAAATGTTTTAAATTAATAAGTTGATCGAAGAAAACCCAAATAGAAGTATGGAATTTAGATGTTTTGGGGAGTCCATCTATGAAATCCATGGTGATGTTTTTCCATTTCCATTCTAGTATGGTTAATTATTGTAGAATCCCCTTAGGATTTTTTCTCTCAACCTTAACTTTATAATATACCAATAATCAAGATGTATAGTTTTTCAATAATTTATTCATGTTGTCTGACCATAAATTCTCTTAAATATCTATAAATATTTATAATATCATGATAAATAAAGACGGTTGAGCTATGAGATTCTTCCAATAGATCCTTATTTAAGACTAGTATTGATAGGACACATACTCATTTCTTGAACCTTATCATTTCATCAAAATCAAGATTGAACTCACGATTATTTCTGACTATCTTTTACCACTCTATATCCTCCTTCTATGCATATTTAATCTTAACATGGATGGATATTTGAAAGCTCATTTGAGAAAGATAAGATTTATCCCCTTTATTCAATATTTATAGATCTATCCTTTTCAAATCTAGAAAAATTGTATCTTTTGTGATCCTCATCAAAGATAAGATAGTATGATCCTTTTTACTCAGAGCTTCATCTAAATTGTTCACTTTCCTAGGGTGTTAATGTGTTGAGTTGTCAAGATCCTTAATTAACTCCAAAAATATTATCTCGAATATATTCAACTCATTCTAGGTGACTATATACTTTAAAATTATATTATTAGTATATATGTCACATATTTCTCCTTAAAGATAACACATATATATCATTAATTAAAATATTACCACTATTAACTCTAAATCATGATTTATGTAATTTTTATCATGAACCTTTAATTAGTGTCAGGAATAATCTATCACCATGTCATTATACATAATAACACATATAATTCCCTTATTAGATTAATCACTATAGATCACAAATCATTCTCTAATGCAGGTTTGTTTGTGAATAAGTTCTCTGACCAACCTTCTCTTCAGTTCCTTGAAATTTTATTCACATTCATCAGTCCAAAGTAACTTGACTCCCATATAAGTAAACTTTTTCAGTGAAATAGATATCAATAATAAATTCTTCAAAGATATTTGATAATATCATTCCAACATAATAAAAAAATATCTCCATCATAGTGGTTGTCTTGGCCCAATGTCTAATAACTTCTTCCTTTGATGGATCCATTGAAATACCCTTTATAGAGATTATACAACCCAAAAATGAAACTTTTTAAACCCAAAATTCACACTTGGTAAATGTTCCATGCAGTTTCTCCTTCCTTAAGGTCTTTAGTATAATCCTCAATTGATATTCACGCTCTTCCTTTCTCTTCTAATATATAAGAATATCATCTATAAATACTACTACAATCTGTTCAAGGTAATCTCAAAAGACTCTATACATTAAATTCATGAGGATACTGGGAGAATTATTATGATCCAATGGAAATAGTATAAATTTATAGTGATCATACCTTGTACAAAAGTTTTTATTGGGTATATATTTTAATTTTTACCCTGAATTGATAATATCCATATCAAATAAAAATATTGGAAAAATGTTTAGATCCAAATAATAGATCCTAAAAATCATCAATACATGGTAGGGTATACTTATTATTTATTCTGATCTTGTTATATTCCTCATAATAAATATAGATTCACATTGGTCTATATTTCTTGTTAACAAAAATAATAGGTGAAACCCATGTTATTTAACTTGGAAAAATAAATTCATTATCAATATTCTCTTGAATATTCTTCTTAAATTTTGTTAACTCGATTACGTTTATTCTTTATAGAGTCTTTGAAGTAGTTGTAAAACAAGGTATGAGTTCTTTTGAAAACTCAACTTCATAATTTAGATGAATAATAGGAAAATCTTCTATAAATACATCAATAACTTCTTGTACAATACAGATATCTTCAATGTTTAGTTTCTCCTTAACATAAAAGATAAATACATCGTTTTAATATGAATCAAGACCCATGTAATGGATATAATTTCCATTGGAATATCATTTTCAACCTTGTACCAATAAATGATCATGGATTAATTCATAATATAAAATGTGACTTACCTTCCTCAAAAATTAATATCGGATTTATATAAATAAAGTCAATCCATTACAAAAATAATTCCAAATTCAACATGTGGAAGAATAATGAGATTTACAAAATGATCATTACCACACACTTTAATCAGAGAAGAATCATGGACATGAGATGTCATCATCATACCATTAGGAGTTTTCACAGATAAATCAACATAAAATCATTAAGGTGGTAATGTGATACTCTTAACAAATTCTTTAGATATAAAAGATTTGGTATATCCATAATAAAATAAGGAATTTTTAGCTCTAGAGTGGAAGGTAAGTGTACCTTTCACCAATTCATTATAATACCCCACGTTTAAAATAATTATCACATGATATTTCCATTTCTATTTGGGCATAAGAGGTTTCTAACATCTACTATCACCATTAACACTCGAATTCTAGCACTGGTTAGCATATTTCCCATACTCTTTATTTGAAGCATTGGGATGTGGGCGGTGAATTTTGTGAAGATATTTATCTTCATTCATATCATTAAGAAACTTTTTCCCATCACTTTGATAATAAATTACATGATGACCTTCCTTTTTACACTTAAATAATTTACTAGTCCCATTAAGAAAATTTTTACTATGTTTCTCTCTACACTTTGGGCATAAAGGAAGACTAATATTGTTTCCACCATGGTTTTATTATTATAATTTCTTTTGAATTCCATATTTATGTTATTATCCAAACTATGAGACAGATGGGTAATTTAAACCTTTATTTTTACCTTTATATCACATAAGATGATTTATTATTACTGATATCTCTTATGGATAACTCCCCTTATAGGATTAGTTTTAAGCCACTTAAGAATCAATCAATCTTACATGCAGGTTGGATGATGATATCATAATCATGTCTCACAAGTCTGTAAAATTTCTCCTCATATGTACTAATGTATTTATTATCCTTATTCTTTATCTGAAGGAATTACTTCTCTATTTTCATTCAAATAATATAAGATATGTAATCCCACTCTATAGATCTAATTTTTTTCATATTTTCTTTTGTTCTGGATAATATTACACCATTGATTTTATTCACTTCCAAATTATAGACAACCTAATTAATGTTATCATTCTCTGAAAACTGGAAAATTGAAAACATATTTTCAATGGTATTGTTCCATTTCTCAAAAATTAGGGGATTAGAGGACCCACTAAAATATTATAGATGTTTCCTTATGAAGGACACAATATAATGTTGTTACCTCACTTTCTCATTTTTAATATCTACATTATTCATGTCTTGATAAAGTTATGTATCCATGAAAGTGAATATTTTCATTCTAACTCACATAACATTTAGTTTCTCAAGTGTTAAATATTTTTGTTTTCCATCACGTTTAGATTTAACTTTGTTCTTTGAAGTTACAACCATTGAATAAAACAAAATAATCAGAGTGTGAGTAATAATAATAGTAGTGATAATCCATGTAATAATGAAAAATCCTTTATAATATGTCTAAATCATGACACCTTATTTTCAATCTATGATGTATAAGGGTTAACCTCAGTTATCCATTTTTATAATATATTAAAATAATTTATAATATTTTGTAAAAAAATATGGATTATACCAAGAAAATCCACTACGAGTGTCTAGCTAGATTCAAAATATTAGTCCCACTCATCATGCAGTGGTGATGATCAAGTTAACACCAAATCTACCTCATTTAGAGTCGTTACATCAACTAACATATGTTCCAAAACCATATCTATTTTATATTATTAATACAGGTATATATTATATATGAAAACCACACTCCTTTATTTACCATAACATAAGATTTTATCCTATAATTAGGCTTATACTAATGGTTTTCATTAATGTTTTCTCATCCTAGTTTACAAATATAACTAAAATTTGATTTTATATTATCTAATGTGAATTAAATATTTCATTCAAAAATATTACATCTTATTATATGAATATTCATTACACATCATTAAGATCCATTCTAGAACTGTAAATGTTTAGTGTATTGGAATATTTTGATATATAAACAACTAGTACATAAAATAAATAAATCATATCCCACTATGTTATTCAGAAATAGACTCCTTCATAGATATATCTCACATAAAACCTTTATTTATATCCTATAGAAAAAGAAACATAATAAAGGGTGAGAAAAGATACTCAGTAAGGGTATAAAAGGGAGATATAAATGGTAATTTAAGAATAAACTAAGAATAAGGGTATTAACACATGAGCTTAACATTTGAAAACCATAACAAGTAATTCATTGATCATAATCATGATTCATGTAAAATATCTTGGCAGTTAATAAGAAAATTATCATAAAATAATCGAAGAACATGATCCATGAGATTATAATATTTGAATAAGATCATAGAATCAAATAGTATCATAAATATTTTCATAACCATAATCTTATAAATCTTATATCAAGGTTATCCACCAATATATTCATCACATTATAGTTTATGTCTAACCAACTGTGTACCTTCTTTAGGCTTGGTATAACCTCTCTTGTTCCCTCTTTTGGGCTTGGTATAGCCTCTTATGTACCCTTTTTTAGGATTGGGATAACCTCCAATATATCCATTTATCTCATAAAAAATTAATATTTATCAAATTAAATGGATTTATTAGTAGACTTACCCATCACATAGTCATAATACATCCATATATATGCCACAATATCATGAAAACAATTATTATTCGATCATAAATTAACCCATGTAAAATAAAATGGGTTTCATCAATATTTAATCATCATAACCATAAAACATATAAATAAATAATAAATTTGGTATCATGGAATAATATCCTCGATGAAGCAAAAGTAACATCAAAGGATGTTACCATAGATGAAAATGCATTTAAAAGATCTCTGAAACATTTCTTGAAAAAAAATACCCTTTTCATTTTGAAATCACTTATTTAAAATAAAAAATATATATAAATATTAAATAAAAAAAATTATTTTAAAATAAAAATAGAAACATGTAGGGGAATATTCAATTAAGTAAGTGGTCATGATGATAAGAAATTGCTTTCATGATGTGTACGTTAAAACAATTATTTTTTCACACCTTTGGTAAAAAGTACCTTATTCAGAAAATAATAAGAATATTCCTTTTAAAACGTTTTATAGAAATTAAAATATGATTAAAATGAATTTAAAAAATAATATTCTAATATTGATAACATTATTCTAACATTTTAAATAAAATATGGTCATAGAAGAAAAATATTATGGACCAAATAGAAAAACAATGTCACTTTTCCTTAAAAACATTATTTTGGAATTTTGAGTACTTCGGGAGTGGAAAATTTAAAAAAATGAAATATTCAGAAATAAATATAGGATAATAAAATATATATTATTTGGGTTGATATATTATATGATTTCATCATCATAAATTTAAGCACAAACAACCCTAGTAAAAATGAGATTGTGACATAACAACTCTTACCTCAAGTCTAACTTGATTTGTAATAAATAAATACTCTTGTATAATAGATTAAAATTAATTATAATTATATAAACACCATATTAATACTAATAATATCATATATTAGACCCTTATGATATTTCAACACACGTTTGTTAGTAATTATTTATTAAAATCGTCATTTCCTTGTGTTAATTGTTTCATTTATCATGAATGTTTTGGTTTTGTAGTTCTGATACTTATACTTTAATCATGGTTACATAATCTCCATAATGTTAATCATGAAATAAATATCATATATTTTCACTATATATATATATTTAGAGTGGTCTATAAATGTAATATATAGAAAAATGAGTTACACCATTCATGTAGATAGTAGTCCATACATATACATGAACATTGTTTTCATTTTCTAAAAAAAGAAATAAATAAATTTAAATAATATTTTATTAGTACATATTAATAATTAAATAATAAATTTTATATTTATTTATTAAATCCATCATTATAGACATTCATGTTTGGCAGTGATGGAAAATGAATCATATCACTATGTAAAGGTGTGAGTTCACACGTATGTACAAGTAATACTTTCATTTCATATTTGATGGAGAATGGGTCGAATATGGTTGTTTCATCATCATAATAACATCATAGTATATTTAAAATACTATATAAATTATTTTATTATGGATACAATAGGTTTTAGGAAAGTGGAATAAGAAATAAAATTGAAGGTACTCAATTAATAGTTATACCTCTTCATTAAGAAACCTCCTTTAGCTTACAACTTAATCCTTGAAAGGATGGTATTATGACCAAAAAAGGACCAATAGAACATGTGGATATATTTTAGTAAATTATTCTATCTATTACTAGATGATATAAGAGTCTTATATTTTTTGAATAAAGGTGGATAGGATTTTCCCTTTTATAAGTGAGGGAGAGGATTCACTTGGAATCACTTAAATTATTTTAATATAATTAATGTATTTATCAAGTGAAATACTTCCAAATGGATAAGTATTAAAGGGTAGGATAACATAGGGAATAAAAATTTATATAAAATATGAATTTTACATGTTTATGTTAAATTATTTCCCTTCTCTATTGGTTACCCCCCCCCCCCCCGATAAACTATTTCACCCTTAAATGTGGTAACAATTTTTTATTTTTTTACTATAAAATATGAAAAAAATGATGGTGTGTGTAAAACGCTGACCCTAGAAGCCTAGAGTTTATGCATTATTTAAATACATTGGCATGATTACAAGGAATCAAGTCCTGAAAGATAGATCAGTTTAGCAGTCTTGGAAAAAAGATTACATACTTGAACGTTACATTACATATTAGAAAATAAAACACAACATAAATGATCATTTGAGAAAGACATTAATCCTATAGATTAACCCTACTTATCAGTAATAATACACTTCTTGGAATCCAGGGAAAGTAAAACATAGTAAGGGGTGAGCTCAGATGCTCATTAAGGATAACAATATAGCGGAAACTTTCATAAATAAGCATAAACATTTAAGGAAATGTATAAGACTAAAACAAAAGCCTTTTAAACTTAAACTTCATAATAATATGGAAAAATAAAATCATATAATGAAATTACCTAATTCACATAGATATTCTACTAGTCTAATAATCACATGGAATAACAATATCCACTTTTATAATGATGGAATGCATAATGTCATACTTCATAACCACATAGTCAAGACCTTGTACCAAGACTACAAATAATATTTTTTCAAGGCCTTGTGACAAGACACTAGTTTGTCTCATGAGACCTACCTATGCATCAAGGAGCTATATAGGGATCCACCCATAATTTACTATGTCTAATACATTCCTCATTTGAAAAGTTTTAAACATAACACAAACATTCGTATTAAAACTAGCATACAAAATGTCAATAATTTATCCATAAACTATGAATGGTGTAAAAAATACATCTAGATTCAAACATATCTCAAACTCATAAATACAATATGGATGTTTTGTATCATAATAAATTGACTTCAAAAAAGCTTAAAATCCATCAAAGGATGTTGACATAAATGAAATTAAAACTTTTTGAGAGAAATATCTCCTCCTATTTTGAAATTATTTAGAAGTCATGTAATTATAAAATAAAACATTTATTTTGAAAATATTCTTATAATATTTAAAGGTAATCTTCAATGATTTTATAACAGCAGAAAATAGCCGCACACACCGTATAAGTTAAAAAAACATTCTTACCTGAATATTTTCAAAAAGGAAAAAAAGTAACTTGTTTGGAAAATGACGGAAATATTCCTTTCAAAACATATAAGGTAAAATAAGGGTATAAATGAGTGTTACCCATTTTCTAGTAAATAGTAAAAAAATTGAAATTTTTTTTAATAAAACACAGATGTGGATGATAAAGAAGTCCCAGTAGATACTTACGTAAAAACTACCTCGGATAATAAAGAGATTGTGAAAATAACCCTTACCTTGTACTTTTCTTTGATTGATGGTATGTTAACCTCATGTATAATAGTTTAAATAATGTTGTTAAATTATAAAATAAATTTATACATAAATATGATATCATATATGACCCTCTAATATTGCTTCGTGAATAATATTTCTATAGTATCATCATTTCGGGTGTTAACTGATTCGGTTTCCTTCATATACTTGGTTACGTAAGACATGTTTGTTATTAATAGGATGTAGTTTATTCATATATATAATTATATTATGTTTATAAACATTATTTTTAATCATAAAATGAAAATTATTCTTGAATTATTACTATGGGGAATGAATCTCATCGCATTCATGGAGACGGTAATCCGTACGTACGCACGAGCGACAATATCATTATATTGATGGTGAAATAATATGTAATTGGATGTTATATATTATATACATAATCATTAAAATGTTATATTTATTATTTACACTAGTTATATTCGTTATTATACCCATCCAAAATAATGAAGTGTTTGAATAACAAACTACACCACGACGTGGAGACGGTAAGCTGTATGTACGCACGTATGGTGACTTTTTCATTTATAGGATAGATTGAATAATGAATATGGATGTAACATATTTATAATAACATAAAATTATATATAATATACTGGATTTATTATTTTATAATGGAAACAACATAGAAATATTAAGTGGAAGAAGAAAATAACTTGAAAGAGGTGATGAAATATTTACCTCATCTTCGGGTTCTTCGTTTTGATTTGATCAAAATGGCTCCTTAGGTTGGATTTCTGACCAAATGAAGGCCTCTAAGATAAAGGGAGTAAATTTGGGAGGATATTTGGGCAGGTTTTGTATGATCCAAAAGGCTTTGGAGGTGTGAAATTAAGATAAGGGGGTGTAACCTTTTATAAGAGAGGTGAGGGTCACTTTAGGAAAAGTTTGAAATATTATTTTATAATAAAATTATTTTTCAATTATAATGGATCCAAAATGAATTATTTAGAGGATAAGGTGGGTATGGGTCGAAAAACACTCATCCAATAGGTTTTAGACAGGTTTAGGTCAACATATTAACCTAATGTTTTAGATTTAAGTCTTAGTTAAATAATTTGACATTTTCCATGTCTCTTTATATTTTTATATTATATGGTTAATAATCATACTATAACAATACAAGAGAACCCCATGTATTTCATTATTAATATATATAACATAATATAAGTCCTTTTTCTGAACCCTGGATTTTGAAGAATATTATATCAATTAATAATATAATATTTGTTTTAAAAACTCAATTATGTCAATTTTGACACCATTTAGTATTTGATTTTTTTTAAAGCCATAAATACATTATCACGTCGAAAAAAATTTATTTGACTAACCCTAAAATATCATATTAAAATAGAAAATTATTTTAATTCATCAAAAGTCTAAAATTACATTTATTCAGATATTTATAATATCAATTATTTTAATCTTTCATTAATAATGTAATTACTGCATCATCATTGTGTCATAAATAAATTATATTATTTTATGTATAAAAATTGTAAATAAAATAACATTATGTATGAAATTTTTTTATCCTTATAATAAATATTTATAGTCTAAGTTATCTTATGTGTAACCCTAGATTAAAAATGGTTTAGTTACTAAATAGTGAATTTAACTCTTTTAACTCTTCTTTAAATAAAATAATAATAAATATCCTAATCTTATCCTAGTGGACCTAAGAGGATAATTTTTTATTACTAAGGTTGTTTTTGGCCGAATTACACTTATAAAATAGAAATATAACATGTTTTATGGTAATTATGATATCATTTTCACCCTTAATTACCATATTTACTTTTAACTGTGGTAAATAAACGTCAAAAGTTACTATGCACCAAAAATTATTTTCATCTTATCGAACCACATTTTACTTACTGATATCAATCATGTATCTCAGATTTTTGAAATTCAACTCACAGAAGTGGTAAAATAAAGTTTTATGTGAATTTTTTAATGCTCATAGAAGGTGGGTAAAAGACTGTAAAATGTTCGATAAAATTTTATAAATCAAAACTTATTATAAAATGACTCTAATTAATTACATTGAATTTATATAGGTATTATGTATCTATTTTGGACATAAAATATTTTTAAATAAAATAAATAATTATTTAAATAGAAAAGTTGGTTAAACCAATAACGCAGTGTTTTTCACTCTTCATCAAAAATTGAATTTTTTCAGAAAAATACCAAAAATTCACCTTAAGAAAATTTTGATATTTTGAATTCAAAACATATAAGTTTCATTTATTAATTTAAAATTAATTCTAGTTGTCAAAACCAAAATCCGGGTTTAAAAAAGTAAAAACTATCAAAAGATTGACTTGTGTTTATGTCAAATTTAAATGTGAAATTACATATAATGACATACATTTTATTAAATGATAAAAATATAATCTAATTATACTTCAAAAACTTTAAAATTAAAAATTTATCACTATAAATTATTTCGGTTAAAAAATTTGTTTTCAATTAAAACAGAGTATTTCTCACTATTCGTCAAAATATGAAAGTTATAAGAAAAACACCAAAAATTTATCCAAACTAAATTTTTATGTCCTTCTTCTAAAAATGAATTTAATTTAGTTAAATTGATTATATAAAAGTGTTAAATATTGTTTTAAAAAAGGGTTTGTCATTAAAAGGTGATAAAATTGCATTTTTGAAAAATACTTATTTTATTCGAACAAATTTTAATTTTTTCATATATTATGTATAATAAACATAAAAGATGAATGTTAAAATTATATAGAGTATATAAGATTCAAAATGTAGTTAATACTATTCAAAACCACTTTTTGAACAGCTAGTTTTGTAAGTTGTGGTGCGCTAGAACTCGGTGTTGCGTGTAGTGCAAGATATTGAATTACTTTAATGAGACAAAGTACTATGAAATCTTAGGGGGTTACATTATCCCCTCATTCAAAAAGTTAGTATAGAAAAATACCTTTTTTGGAAAACCCACATCGAAAATTGGGTTAATAAAATTTAGTCTTAATAAGAGGGAAAGGGAATGAAAAAGTCACCAACAAATCATGATCCCGATTAGGAGAACATTTGTGGAAATTAGAGACACATAAATAGAGGAAAAGGGTAAATATTTATAGGGAGTAATTGAGTTCAACAATCACAAACAAGTTTAAAATTTAGGGCCTCAAATCCATCAATCTATGTTGATTTAAAATATCATTGATTCAAAAAAACATAAGGTATTAGGATAACACATTTTTGGTTTTAAGATCTCTGCCCAAATGTTTTAGAATTAATTTATTCAAAGAATAAAAGGAATATATATATATATAATTGACAAGTATAGTTTAATCCTTCATCTAATTCCAACCACAAACTCACATTTCACTCCAAAAGATAATAGAATTTAAAAATATTATATTAATCCTAATCGTATAGTGTTCCAAAAAAATGAATTTATAATTTATTTTTTAGACTAACAAAACTACATAATACAAGCTAGGAAATCACAGAGTTTGTGGTCGGTGATGCACCCTTGTTACCCTTTGGTTGCGGGTTCAAGTCTCACGGCCTTTCCGGACACGGCGGGTTGTCGCCCGACCTCCGGGTTGTCCTTTTTATGAAAATCCAAAAAATAATCTCAAGAAATGATTTAATCTTAACAATAGTATCCAATGTCAAACTTAATCAATTAAAACATTTAGAATTATCCAAAATACTTCTTTCCAAACTCACAGTCCAAAATATATAAGGAAGGTAAACACAATGAAGATCCTTTTTTCACATAATAACATTTGAATACTTTCATCAAGTATTCTTTTAAAACATGGTAACCCCATGAATTATCATATAATCATATTGATTACATTCATTCTCCCTTATTCATTATAGAATACTAGATATACTCCTTATATACAAAAAATTTGTAAACTCCAACAATTATGGAATATACAAATCATTAATCAATTTCAAGGTAGTCAAGAATATCCAATATAATTTATCCAAGTCAATAATATCTTATTCCAAAATCACTACCTCAATATCAGAATCATATTAAGGTTTATCTTTCTCCCAACTATATATTTTCCAAAAATTTAACCTGTCATTGAGTCACTTTTCTTGGTTCCACACAATCTCAAGTCCTCAATGAAATAGTACTGCAGCAAAATATTTATATACTCTATAATTCTTATAACTGGTATATCATCAATTCAACACTGAAATGACATAATTATTTAATAACAACAAAAAACACTAGTCATTCCAATTCATCTGTGGTAGTATTATAATTTTTTTATTATCCAATAGCATTATTTGTGGTATACTCTAATGATTTGGACATTACTTCGCGTAGTGTCCCAACTCCTTGTAAATTAATCATTGTACATTTGAAACCTTTTTCTTACCCTTGAAAGCACGTACTTTGTGTCCTTTCCCTCCACACATATAACAAACTCTAATTCCATTCAATCATTAACCAAGGTTATTCTTTCCACATTTATCACATATGAGAAAATCCTTCTTTCCCCTATTCCCTTTATCCATATTTCTCTCTTCCATCCTTTTCTTCTCTTGCTTCCCTTCAAAGCCATTGGACTCAGAGAATTTTTAACTTATTTTATTAACACATGATATTGTTTCTTAATATTATTAGAATATGTGGGAGACTATTTCCCATTAAAATTTTGGCTTAATACCATGAAAGATATTATCCTTCTTAAGATTTCGGTCATGTGTATTATTGTAATTCGCATTCCTTCTACTAGGCGCCATTTCTAAACAATGGAATACACTAGGTTAGTTTATGAATAAAAATGCATAATTACAAACTTTTAAAATACCTAACGTAAATTGAAAATATTATTCATATAATCTATAATCATAAAATGTTTTCTTTGAGGAAGTATTTACTTCTAAATCCTTCATAATGGCTTGTAATGAAAATATGAATTATCCTAATCATATCCTCTGGGAGTTTCATAACCAAGAGTGCAGCAAGGCATGTTGTCATGTACCAGGATACCCTAGGTCAAGGTTGAAACTCATTGTCATAGTTTTCACTCCTAGGTACATCTGTGCCGGAGTCAACTCTACCTACTCGTATCAAGACAGGGATGTATTGCTTGTAAAATACACAAAATCTCAACATTACCAAAATTCTAGAAAGTTGTTCAATACTAATCCTCAAATTCTATCTTAGGGTAATGTTCTGCAATTAAATTTTATATAAATCTATTTCCAAGGTTATTGCTAAACTTCCTCTATTACCAACTGTAAAGCCCCAACCCCAGAATCCCAGATTCGGTGCATTATTCTAATATATTGGCATGGTTACAATTAGTCATGTTCCTAAAGACCAATCAGTTTAGCAGTCATGGAAAATAGATTACATACTTGAATGTTAAATTAAAAATTAGAAAATAAAACAAAACATATATTATCCATTTAGAATGACATTAATCCCCTAGCTTAACCCTAATTTTCAATCATAATAGTCTTCTTGGAATCTTGGGAAAAATAAAACATAGAAAGGGGTGAGGTCAAATGCTCAGTAAGGATAATAATATAGCGAAAAATTTCATAAATAAGCATAAACATTTAAGGTTATGTATAAGACTAAAACAAAATCCTTTTAAAATTAAACTTTAGAATAATATATCAAAGATAAAATCACATAATTTCATTTATTAATTCACATTGATATTCTACTAGTAGAATAATCACGTGGAATATCAATATCCACTTTCATAATGATGGAATTCATAATTCCAAACTTCATAACCACATAGTCAAGGCCTTGTTCCAAGACTAATAATATGATTTTGTCAAGGTCTTGTGCCAAGACACAAGTTTGTCTCATGATACCTAATGATTCATCGAGCAACTACAGTGGGCTCCACTCGTCACTTACTATGTCCAATACATTCCTCATATGAAGAGGTTTAAACATAACATAAACATTCGTATTAAAACTAGCATATTAAATGTCAATAATTTATCCATAAACCATGAATGGTGTAAAAACCACACATCCACAGTCAAACATATCAGAAAACCATCAATACAATATAGAAGTTTTGAATCATAATAAATCAACTTCAGACAAGCTTAAATTCCATCAAAGGATGTTGACATAGATGAAATCAAAACTTTTTGAGAGAAATATCTATTTATATTTTGAAATAATTTATAAATCATGTAATTATAAAAGAAAAATTTTATTTTGAAAACATTATTATAATATTTTAAGGAAATCTTCAACAATGTTATAATGGTTTAAAATAGTTTCACCTACTGTATAAGTTAAAAAACATTCTTACATTAATTTTGTCGAAAAGGTCTTAAAGTACCTTTTTTGGAAAAAGAAAAATAGATTCCTTTCAAAATATATAAGTTTAAATATGGGTATAAATGAATTTAAAACGTTTTCTATTAAATAGTAAAAATTCCTTGAAATATATTTTTATGAAAACACAGATGTGGATGGTAATGAGGTCCCAGAAGATACTTAGGTAAAAACAACCTCGGATAACAAAGAGATTGTGAAATTAACCCCTACCTTGTACTTTTCCTTAGTAGGTGGTATGTTAACCTCTTATATAATAGTTAAAACATTGTTATTAAATTATAAAATATCTATATACATAAATATTATATCATGTATGACCCTCTAATATTGCTTTGTTAATAATATTTCATCAGTATCATCGTTTTAGGTGTTAACTGATTTGTTTTCCTTTATGTTATTGGTTATATAAACCATGTTTGATATTAATAAGATGTATTTGATTCATATATAGAATTATATTATTTTCTTAAAAATTATTTTTAATCATAAAATGAAAATTATTCTTGAATTATTGTTATGGAGAATGAATCCCATCGCGTTCATGGAGATGGTAATCTGTACGTACGCATGAGCGACAATATCATTATATTGATGGTGAAATAATATGTAATTGGATGATATATACTATATAAAGAATAATTAACATGTTATATTTATTATTTAAATCAGTTATATTTATTATTATACCCATCCAAAATAATGAAGTGTTTGAATAACAAACTACACCACGACGTGGAGACGGTAAGTTGTACGTACGCACGTATAGTGACTTTTTCATTTATAGGATGGATAGAATAAATAATATGGTCATACCATATTTATAATAACATCACAGTATATAGAATATACTGGATTTATTATTTTATAATGGAAAAAACAAAGAAAGAGGAAGTGGAAGAATAAAATAACTTGAAAGAGGTGATGAAATATTCACCTCTTCTTTGGGTTCTTTCTTTTGATTTGACCAAAAGGGATCCTTAGGTTAGCTTTCTTACCAAAGGAAGGCCTATAAGATAAAGTTAGGAAATTTTGGAGGATATTTGGGTATGGGTTGGCCAAGAAAAAAGGATTTGGAGGTGTGAAATTAAGAAAAGGGGAAGTTCCCTTTTATAAGAGAGGTGGGGGTCATTTTAGGAAAAGCTTGAAATATTATTTTAGAATAAAATTATTTTCGGTATATAGTGGCTAAAAATGAATAATTTAGAGTCTAAGGTGGGTATGGGTCTAAAAACTCTCAACCAATAGGTTGTAGATAGGTTCAGGTCATCATATTAACCTTATCTTTTAGATTTAACTCTTAGTTAAATAGTTTGACATTTAACATGTCCCTTTGTATTTTTATATTATATGGTTAATAATCTTACAATAAAAAAAAATAGAACCCCATGTGGTTCATTATTAATATATATAACCTTATCTAAGTCATTTGGCCGAACCTTATATTTTTAGGAATATTATATCAATTAATAATATAAATTTTGTTTAAAAAACTCAATTATGTCAATTTTGACACTATTTAGTATTTGATTTTTTCTATAAGCCATAAAAACATTATACCTTCGAATAAAATTTATTTAACCATCTATAAAATGTCATATTAACCTAAAAAATTATTGGAATTCATCAAAAGTCTAAAATTACATTTATTTAGATATTTATTATATTAATTATTTTAATCTTTCATTAATAAGGTAATTACTGCATCATCAATGTGTCTTAAATAAATTAAATTATTTAATGTCTAAAAAATATAAATAAAATACCATTATGTAGGAAATTTTTTTAGATTTCTAATTAATATTTATTGTTGAATTTATCTTATGTATAATCCTATATTAAATATGGTTTAAATATTAAACATTAAATTTAACTCTTTTAACTCTTATCTAAATAAAATAATAATAAATGTCCTAATCTTATCCAAGTGGACCAAAGAGGATAATATTTTATTCCAAAGGTTTTTTTGGTCTAATTACACTTATCCATTAGAATTAGGACATGTGTTTGTGTAATTATGATATCATTTTTACCATTAATTACCTTATTTACTTTTAACTGTGGTAAATAAAAGTTAAAAGTTACTATTCATCAAAAATTATTTTCATCTTATTGAACCAAATTTTACCTATTGATATCAACCATACCTCTCATTTTTTTTAAATTAAACTCATAGAAGCGGTAAAATTAAGTTTTATGAAAAGTTTTAAATGCTCCTAGAAGGTGGGTAAAAGACGGTAAAATATTCGATAAAATTTTATATATCTAAACTTATTATAATATGACTCCAATGAATTAAATTAAACATATATAGGTATTATGTATATATTTTGACATAAAATAAATTTAAATAAAATAAATAATTATTTAAATAAAAAATTTGGTTTTAAACAATAACGAAGTGTTTTTCACTATTCATCAAAAACTGAATGTTTTCAGAAAAATACCAAAAAATCATCTTAAGAAAATTTTGATATTAAAAATTCAAGAATGAAGTCTATTTTACCAAATTAAAAACATAGAAGTTTCATTTATTAAAATAAAATTAATTCTCTTTGTCAAAACCAAAAGCCGAGTTTTTAAAAAGTAAAAACTGTCAAAAGATTGACATGTGTTTATGTCAAATTTAAATGTTAAATTACTTATAATGACCTAAATTGTATTAAATGGTAAAAATATAATCTAATTATACTTAAAAACCTTTCAAATTCATAATTTTACACTATAAATTATTTCGATTAAAAAGGTTGTATTCAATTAAAACATAGTATTTTTCACTATTCGTCAAAATATGAAAGTTATCAGAAAAGTAACAAAAATTAATCCAAACTAAATTTTTATGACCTACTTCTAAATAAGAGTTTAATTTCTTTAAATTGAATATATAAAATTGTCAAATATTGGTTTTAAAATGGGTTTTCCATTAAAAGGCTGTAAAATTTCATTTTTTGAAAAATACTTATGTTATAAGAAAAAAATGAATTTGTTCTTATATTATGTATAAGAAAGATAAAAGATGAATGTTAAATTATATAGAGTATGTGAGATTCAAAATTCAGTTAATACTATTCATAACTGCTTTTTTAACGACTAGTTTGGTAAGTTGTGGTGTGCTAGAACTCGGTGATGCGTGTAGCAGAAGCTATTGAATTAATTTAATGAGATAATGTACAATGAAATCTTGGGGTGTTTCAGTGTGATCATTAAAAAAATTAAATTATGATTCTAAATATTTAGTCCACTTTATAAAACTCAATTTCTATAAGTGTTTGGAATTAATTTGAATATAATCACGTAAAACAAAATGAGAACTCGTTTTTAAACAAATGAATTTTCAAACATAAAATTGGATTTAATTTCACTATTTTCATAGTAAGAAATAAAATTAATGTTAAAATTTCTGATTTAAAATATAATATATACATTTTATTAAAACCATTAATAAATTATTATTTATGTAATTTATTAAAATAAAAACACTTTTCATATATAAGTACAAATTTATAAAAATTAACTCATTTTTTCCTTTAAATGATTTTATCTTCATTAATAAACATTAGATAACTAATATAGGGATTATTATTCATGTACTCATATAAATTATAAATTTGTTTCATTAAAATTATTTTTCAATATTGATAAATATACTTTTTTTAGATAAAAATACATAACATGTAGAAAAATAATTTTTTTTAAATACATATTTTAATCATTAAATTATTTCATTAAATATTTAATTATTATTTCTTATTAATTAATCAATACATTTAAATTTTATAAAAAATTCACATATATATTTTTTAATTTAGTTAATCCTGTTTATACCCTCTAATTTAATGACTAGGTTATAAAGGTATACTATATCATTGTTCATTTAGACTTGGGGTTGTGTGTAAATTAAGCTATTAAATACTTCGAGAATTATTTCAAAGGAAATATATATAAAATATTGTGGTGTCAAAAAAAGATAGGGGTATCTCTTGATATTATAAAAAAACCTACACCATCTATTTAATACCCAACACCTCATAATTCTATTGATGGGTGACCATTTCTTACCGAGGTGGGTACTAGAACACCTCTTCTCTGTCATGAGGGTTCTCTGAGTATACCTCGTTATTTACCAAGGATAGACTCAAATAACTAAAAGTGGTGAGTGAATAATGATAACCATCATTGGAAGTCTCATAACTAGCCATGTTTAGACTAGGATTTCCACTAAAATATCTAGCACTCTACAATACATTTATATATGAGTTTCTCATACCCACATTGACTAGTATGAGAGTCCATAAAGAATATAAATGAAACTTTCTTCAATTTACACTTTTTGATGCCTAGAAATTGGGATCTCTTATGTGTATCATCCCCAAAATTGGATTCCATAACTCCATGATAAATAGGAACCAGCCCAAGGTGGTGATTATGGGAGATAATTGATGTGTCACCCAACTCCAACCACTCTCATTCCACCCATTCACGAACAAACAACTCCTTGATGGTTAATAAGGTCTATAAAGAAGTAGTTTTTAGTCACATCAACAACCAAAACATAGAGGTTCATCTATAGAACCAATATCACTACCTTCATGTGAGAAGATATCATGATCCCATGGATATGGTGAATCCCCAAAAAGAATCATCAATATACCAATGCTTTCTTAGGGGATTTGACACAAGTTATGTCATATGAATCCAGAAACATGGATCATAATCTTTCCTCTAGATTAAAAAATCAAAAGTACTTATCTTGAAAATTTAATTATATAACATTCTCAAAGAAACATCTATTAAAATTCATTGGCCTTGAAATGTACTTGAACATGGTTACTCCACCATGTAGAAAGGTCAACATCCTCTGATAAAACTCTATCCCAAACTAAGGGCTCAAAAATTAACCTCAGTAGAGAAGTCATATCATTAATTATAGGAAATTTAATGTCACTCCCTTAGGGATCATGATACTCTGAAATGGGATCAAGTAAATAATTTTTATCTAGTTAGTGCATGATAAACTAGATAGAAACATGAGTTCCTGACTCTAGGTAATTCCCAGTCACTAAAGAATAGGGCTCACCCTAGTTATTAGAAATAATATACAATATTTAACTATGTGTTTTCCTAACCTAATAAAAATAAAAATCATAATTTCTATAATAATAATTTACTAAGAATGATGGGAGATAAGCTACCTCATATCATGGGGCATAGATATCTCTCAACCAAATTCTCAAAAAAATTGTCTCATCATAAGCTATCTGGAAACAGAAAGTGACAACTATAAGCATGTGATCATCATGACCCTACCTCAGAACACAAGTTTTCTATTAGTGGGTAGAAACCTTTATAGAGAGGAATATTACACAATGATTAGATAATATGTGTATAAGATAATACAAGAAGGACATGAAAATCACAAGTGATAATTATATGATGTATGTTCCAACTTTTATATACCCTACAACGATGCCTCAAAACTATGGGTTTACTATAAAGTTATTTGAGACTTAGTGAAAGTATATTTTGATTTTCTCACTTACACTGGTCTCCTTGATCTGATAACCAAACTCAATACCCCCTTAAAATTATTTCTCTGAGTTCCTAAACCGGTCCTCACATGACCACTAACTTCAAACTCTATCCAATGGATTACCCTCACTGATTCCACTCTCAAATAACCTGATCCCTTAGGACCCTATTTGAGTTGGCATGAATATAATAATGCCATCTCAAGACATCGCCAAATAGACCATGGGTTGGTGACTTTAATTTTGTAGGTATATCTCAAAATATGAGAGACCTTAGACTATAACAACCTATAACACACACTTCTCTAATATAAAAGATAAACCAAAAATACCAGTATTATATATATATATAATCAACTGAACTATATACAATACATACATGAGAAGTTTGTTATTATATAATAAATATATTATTATTATTATTATTATATAATTATTACTATATAATATAAGTATGGGTCTTTACGTGGCACAACTTACCTACTCCTTCTCTCTATACAAATGACATCCACCATTCATGTTGCACCTCTCATGTAAGAAAATCCTCTAATACGATACCTCACATGAAACACCCCCATGAAGCCTCCTTCTCTCCAATCAATAATTTTTTTATTTTAATTTTTTTTTATTTTTTATTTTAATGAACATTGGGTTTCAGAATACACGCCACCCACTTTACCTCATGCAATGATGGCTTAATTGGTCACCGCCTCTATCACCTGTTGGTCACCAATGTTTTTAGATCATATTCCCTATCATCAGCCACTGCTATTATAGTCAAAACCATATACACAACTCCATTACCATTTTTTATGAAACTATTCCCTAATATGAGCCTCCACATCTTGGTTTCCTTACCACCACTATCCTACTTATAACCTCATCGTTGCTACACCGATCGTCTCCCCTTATCGCTGCCACCGACCATCGCTAAGGCTGAAGTCCATTCATTTGGATACTATAATAAGGGAGTTAGAGGGGGTATCATGATTTAGGAGAGATAAATATAAATAGAGATAAGTATGATTATTTTTCCTCCTCTGTGACACCCAAATATTTTATGATATATTTCTCTTTAAATAAATTTAATTTCTCTAACTTCTTTCTTTACACGCAACATAAAGTTTAAGAGAATTGCAAAAAATTATTGAAATATTATTATTTTACAATTATATTATTTTTTAAATCATAATCTCAACATTATATTATATTTTATTTTATTTTTTTAATTTTTTTAAAAAAATATTTATTTTCTAGTGAATAGTGAAAAATACTGAATTTTGTAAACTGTCATTTCTTTTCTTTAAATCAAGTAAAATAAAATCCCCATTCAATTTTTCATTTGGTATTAAAGTGATATAATATCCATTTTTAAAATATTATAATTAATTCTTTTAGGATCATTATTATACATGATTTAATTAAAAGTTAATTTTTAGGTTTAAAGACACACTTTTCTAAAAACAGTTTTTCTTTGTATTTTACGCATTTACATTATAATTAATTTCTATCACTTCTAAAATTTGTATCATGAAAAATTGATTACATATTTGGAATTAGGAGGTTCTAATTTTATAAATTGTTCCATTTTTTTCTAGGCATAATGAATAGTAACTAGGGAAAAATTTATCACCTTGGTACAGGGTAAATTTGGTAATTAAGAATAAAAATAATGTGATTTGGTACTAAAATGAAAAACACTTTAAATTATTTCATTTCATGGGATAAATTCAACCATATCTATACTAACTTCAAATATATTCCATATTTGCGTCATTTTCTTTAATAATGACATTTATATTATTTTAACTAAAGAAAAATACAAAATTTCACTCTCTTGCCTTTAAATTTATCTTATATGTTCACATAGAGATTCAAAAAAATAGTGAATTTTAAAGGTTATTTTTATCATAATTTAATTTTTTTCTGATGGTAATTTATTTATATTTTATATTGATTATATTATTACATTAAACACTTATACAATGCTAACAAAATTCTTGTGAAAGTAGTGGAAAATTTAGATTAATAATTTTGAAAACATTAAAAGTAATGTATTTAGAATGAATTATGGTTGCAAAATAATTTTAAAATTAATAATAATGTATTATTGATGTTAAAAGAGATTATATTTTAATTTCATATTTGTATTGATGTCTCTAAATTCGAATTACATGAAATGTTTTTAAATTAACAATAATAGTATTTTAAGTTACATAATATTTTATTAAATTATTAAAAATTCATAAAAATATTTCAATAATACAAGTAGGATAAAAAATAGTCAAACATTTTATCTCTTTTCCATTTTTGATAAAATTGTTACCTTATAAGTAAAATTATAACCCTTTAAGATTAAAAAAATAGTTATTACGATTAAGGTTAAAATTTGTTAAGAAAGGGGTTAAAATAAAAGATAATGTTTAAAAATACAATTAAATATAATCATATATTATTGTTTTATGTTATTTAAATAATTTCCTATATTATATTATAAATTTTTTCCACATAGTGCCACTTTTTCAGGAAAATAAATTTCCTATATTTATAACATTTTATTAATTCCATTTGTATCCTTTCATTCGCTATAAAAAGGTTCCATATATCCTTTATTTTATACCCAAACTAGAGTCACTTATATCATCCAAAACCTACCAAAACCAATTCTAAACATACTTATCTATGTTCTATAGGTTTTTTTTCTTCCCAAAAGTCCACCCCTATGGCCCCCTTAAGAGGAGATATAAAGGATCTCTTTCAAAGTAAAGGTAATCATCTTAACTAAACACTTTCACTTTTATTCTTCTTTTACAACCTTTATTTATTTCCTAAACATTAAAATATAATAAAACCAGTATATTCCATATATTTATGAGTTTAGGGAATAATATTTTTCCATATTTCTATCAAATGGGGAATAAAATCATCGCTCGTGTGTACGACAGACTATCACCTCATGAACTGATGTGATTTGTTTTCAATCACTACCTCACATGGGTTATATTAAATATAAAAATAATTAATATATATGTTATAATTATAAAATAATTATAATTATATAAATATAATATATCATCTACTTTCTTACCTTTTTACCTGTTAAAAACTGATAATGTTGCTCGCGCGTACCTGTTGACTACCAACTCCATGAAGCGATGTGTTTCATTTTTTCAGGTATTTTTTTCGTAGATGATTATAAATATGTATATAATGAATTTGTGTGATTTTTATATCATGATTAAAATTATACATATTATAAAAACATGATCAATTTACAAGTAATGTAACTGCTAAATCAAAACATGTATGAAAAATGATGTATTTAACACCCAAAACAATGATAATAAAAAAATATTAACAAATGGGTTATAAGATGTTATAATTGGATCATATAGATATTATAGAAATATATATTGTTATGTTATATATTTATAATAAATATAAATGTATTATACAGTGGGATAAAATCACTTATGAGGCAAGTCAAACTTGAGGTGTGGGGTTTCTTAACTCAATTTCCATTAATTATGTTATATTACATCTCCATTGTTTATGTTATTACATGATTATGTGTTTAATGAAATTTAATAATTTATGATTTATTTCCAATTTTTTTATTTGGGTTTAAATTTACTGAATATAATTACTTCATTTATTAATTATCACTTTAATGATATGATCTTTGTAAGGGATTTTGTCAAAATTTATACTCCATTGATACATATTTGGTATTATACATCTATTTAATTTTATGTGGTGTATATGAATCACCTTGGATTTATTTAACATGAATATATATTTATTCATGAGGATTAATGTTTCAATTCAATTTTAATCTTTCAACGGGTTACAATTTAAAGGCTACCAAATAGGTAAGAATTTATTTTACAATCTTAATTTTTTTTGAGATTGATTATATTTTTTATTGAAGAAATTTTATAATATATCCTTCACAAAATATTTTTATTTTATTATCCTTAATATATTTAAGGAGTTACCATGTTTTATTACAACTTTTTTTCTCTTTGTAAATTAGACTAATCAAATAAATTGCTAAATGAAAATATGATCCTATTTCTCTTTTGATCGGGTATATTTTTTTCTATGTCCATATTTTTTAAAATAATTCTAAAAAGTCCAATTTATTCACTCAAATAATTTTTTAAGGAAATTTTATGTTATCCTTGAATTTTTATAAATTTTTATATGATTATTTATAATTTTTTCTTAAAGGTTCATTTTCAACATTCTTTATAAAAAGTCAAAAGTAATTTTTTTTAATATATATGGTATTAAACGGATTTTTCCTCCCCATAACAGTTTAATAATATTTTGATTCTACTAAAATTTTTAAATGGTTTTAAAAATAAAACCCTTTAATGAAAGAATATTTTAATTTTTCTCTTAAATATTTTTTTATTCTCCATAAGAGATTATTTTATTACAAAACATATATTATGATGGATTGATGGTAATATTTTATATCTTATTAATTTTTTGGTCATTAAATATCTCTTGAAAAATTAACTTTCTTGAAATAATTTTTCAGTGGACATTACATTTCTCTTAGATATTCATATTCTTTGTATCATGGATATGATTATTTCCTAAACTGTATAGAATTTTTACATATAGTTTTTTACTGTGAAATTTAATTGATTAACTGTGGGAATCTTAAAATTACATATTATTTACTAAATATGGATATTTATTAATAAGTAATATTTTTTATTAATTAAAATGTTCATAAAATATAAAATTAATGCATTGGAAATACATTGAGGGGTGGGGTCCATAATTATAAATTCCCTTGATGTATCGATAGGTCCCATGAGACAAACAAAATGGATACCCTTATTAAATGGGTTTTTGGTGTATAACTACCCATCTATTACATTGTCTTGGAATAGGGCCTTTATGGTAAAGATATATTAATGTAAGAGATTAGTAAATCCAATATTAATAATTTCTTTCATTGAGAATTTAGTTATTATTATCCATGATATTACTACATTAATATTATAAATGGATGTATTTACCTAATCAATTTATTGAATAAATGGCATGTTTTTTATTTATTTACCATACCATAATGATTATACATTATTTACTCATGATACCTTCTGATATACATAACCCTTACTAAGAATCTAATATAACCCTTTGTTTTTTACCTTTACCTTGGATATGATGAAGGATATTTTGAATGATATCAAGGATGAATGAATTTTTCTTGTAATTTGATATTATATTTCTAGTGTAATATTGGAATCATGTGTGTTTATATTTATTTAATACTACTAAATTGATCAATATTTGGTGATGTGATCCCTTGTATCTTATCCCAATATAATAAAGTAGACACTGAATCTGGGTTATTAGAGTTGGGGTTTTTATAGTTGGTATCAAGGAAAATTTAGTATAAACATTGGGAAATATATTTTAAATGAACATATCTAACATGAGAATTATTATAATCCCTTATAGTAGTTGAAAAAATTTATAGGGATTTTTATTTTATGGCTTAATATTCATGATAATTATGAGATAACTCAGCGTGTGTCGTTATTTAGTGATGGCGTCTAACGGATGAAATGGAATCAACATAGGTAGTCAATGTAGGGATTTCCCTAATAAACAATACAATATAGCCTATGTTGGAACTGAGCAGACCATGTCCATATTAGGGTGGGTGACTCATGTTATGATATATAACATTTATTGTATAGAGAAACCTATTGTTCCACATCATGATTTGCCTATGTTGGATCACTTCAGGAAATGGAAGCATCCATTTTTTTTTATTTAACTACTAATTCATTAGAATCTAAAAAAATGGATTAAGTCCCTCAAAAATATATTCTTATCTTTGAGAAGTAATAAAATTGAAAAGGTAATTCTAGTAGTTTATTTTTTTAAGAGATATCGATCAATGGTGGACATAAATCCAGAAAACAAAATATATTAAAGATATATAAATAATGGATTAAATAATTTTTAAAGTAATTTTATTTTAAAAATACTTCCCTCAATAACAATGAGTTGAAATAGAGAGGAAGTTCCTCGCATTAAATCATAAGGAAGAAGAGGGAGAAGCAAAGTTTTAGGAAAAATTTACTAGATTATCTAGGCATAATGAAGACTACATATATAATAAAAAAAGAAACATAGATTATTTTTTTATGTTCATAATATGGTTATCTGAAGTTCAATCATTTCTCAAATTTTTTCTTTATATAATGATATAATAACAAGTGCCATTAAGATAGAGAAATAATTTTCAAGATCATATAACTTCAAGGAAAATCAATAGAGGAGGAGGCTGAATGATTACTAAGAAAAAGGGAATGTGTCAAAGAAGAATAAGGTAATAGATAAATTTACATCATGTAAAAATTGTGGAAGGAAATATCCAACAAAATTCTTGAAGGTCACGAGATTTTTTTGTAAGTATGGAGATAAGGGTCATTTTTTCTAGTGAAATTAAGGCAAATAAATAAACCAATATTATTCAATACTTCACCTATAAAGAGATGAACCATTATTAAAATTAATTTCCTAATTTTCAAGGGGAATTTCCATATAATAATACAAGGGGAAAAGGCCAATAATAAAGAATTACTACACCCAAATTGGAAGTTCCAAGAAATATGTTTAAAGGTATACTTATTATCAAATCAAGAATTGAAAATATTTTATTTGATTCAAGTTCTACCCACTATTTTATATCTAATTAATTTATAATGGTATCACATAACCACCTAAATGATTATATGTTGAGTTGGTAGTGAAAAGTATTAATGGTATGATGATATAATCTCAAGTATATAGATTCTCTATGATAGATGTTTTTGGGAATGTACTTATTGAAAATATTTTTATTCTACATCTAGTTCAATTCAATGTAATTTTGGGCATGGAATAGATCTACCATTTATAGATCCTAAATCAACTATCGAGTAAGGAAAGTTACATTCAATATTTCAAATCATCCTATGATATCCTATTGATGTGAGGATGAACTAGAAATCCCAAAAAAAATACTTCCACAATATGGATTTTTCTACATATTCCTGAGGATTATTTATCTCGGATAGTTGGAGAGAAACTCAACATTAATGATATTCATATAAAATGGACCCAATTAAGGTACAGAAATTGAATAAGTAACTCCATAAGAATATAAATAAAGGATTAATTAAGTCTTGTGATTTACCATTGGGTGAACCTATTATTTTTTTAAGAATAAATATAGTTCAGTGCATCTTTCCATTTATTGTCGATATCTTAAAAATAATAATTACTAATAAAAGTATCCTCTAGCCCATATTTGATAATCTATTTGATTAATTACAGGAGGTCAATATTTTTACAAGATTTATCATTGATTTGGATATCATCATCTAAGAATCCAAAAGGAGGATATACCCAATACATCCTTCCATACTATGTATGATCATTATTAATTTATAGTAATTTCATTTAGACTTAATAATACTCTTACTATCTTAATGGACATAATGAATAGGGCCATTAGATATTACCTTGATTAGTTTTTGGTAGTAATTTTAGATGATATTATTATATGTTTAAATATCATTAAAGAGAATAAAGTAAATTTCAGTATTATTTTGATGACCATGAGGATGGATAAGTTATATTCCAAATTTACCAAGTGAAAATTTTAGCTACAAAAATTTTCATTATTAGGTCATAAAATTTCAACTTAGGGTATATAAGTGGATCCATAAAAAGATGGAATTTTTTGAGAAATGTACAAGAATAACCATGATAATTGAGATCCATCATTTTCTTAGGCTATATGGATATTATCAATGCTTTGTGAGATATTTCTCATGACTATCTAATCCACTCGCCAATTTGACTCGTAAGAGATCCAAGTTCTTAAATACAGATAAATGTGAGGTGAATTTTAAAGAAATAAAGAGTATGTTGGTCAAAACACCTATTCTTACACTACCCTTCAGTAGATAAGGGTTTTTGATATATATTAATTAATAAAAAAATGGAGTCGTATTCATTCTCATATATACTGATACGGTGATATCTTATGCCTCTCACCAATTAAAAATTCTTGAGAAAATTTTCATAACTCATGATTTAGAGCCAACATAGGTAATTTTTTCATCGAAGATATGGATGAATTATTTATATGGTTAAAGTTTTGATATATATATTTATCATAAAATATTGATATAACACCCCAAAATTCTAAAATAAGGACAACGTATTTGATAGCGTGTATGACATACAATACCAAGTGTAGAACACAAGATAACACCCCAAGACCATAAGGCATATTTATTTTTAAATAATTTATATATCATTAATAGTTTTCATTACACACAAAAATTATTTTATATTGTGTTACACAAAACAATGAGTTTCTTTGATAGCTTTCATAACATGCATGACTGAGTTTTACCGAACAATAATATATTATTAAAATATTATTATTGAATATAATTGATATAATCTAGCCATTAAATTAGAGTGTATGAATAATATTAACTAAATTATTAATCTATATAGTTTAAAAATATTAATTATTCAAATATTTATTTCTAATGAAATAATAATCATTAAAAATAAATAAATATTTTCTGAAAAAACTATATTTTTCTAAAAGAGGGATTAGTCACGCTTTGTGCACATAATTTGAAATTAATTTTCACAAATTTTAGAAATTAAATATAAAAAATAAACATTATTTTTAAAACAATAATATATAAATAATATTAGGTTTAAATTTTTGGATTTTTCAATGAAGTTTTTTTTGATGAATAGTGAAGAATATTGAATTTTAATTGAAAATTTCCTTTTTATTTAAATAAATTATAATTTTAATTTTTATTGATAATTTTATTTAAACTATAATTATATTGAATTAAAATTAATTAATCCAATTTAATTAATTTTAATCATTTTAATATTAAATTTTGATATAAAAAATGTAATTTTTTGAACATTTTCACTTTAAAAACCCGCTTTCTCATCGTGTTTGTGGGTATAATAATAAATTAAATTCAACAAATTACGTGAGTTAAATTTTGAAAAATTTATTACACATTTGGAAGAACAATAATTTATAATTTATAAAAAGTTCAAGTTAATTCTTTACTATAATTATTAGTGAAAACAATTAAAATTAATTACCTCAGTTAAGGTTAAAACACGATTTTGCGCATTACATGCATTTTTATAAAAACTAATATTACACACTCATAGGATTTTTATTAAATAAATTATATTTAATATTCAGAATCATTAGGTATAAATTATTTAATAAATATCATTTTAATTGTATTCTTAACTGATTAATTACCTAGGTAAACAAAAAGATAAAAGTTATTATGGTAAAAACTAAAAGGGTACAAATGAGTGAACATGAAGACTAAGGTATAACATGAAAAAATGTATTTATGTTTTTTATAGTGGAGGTTTTTATAGAAACAATAAACTATAACCTCAATTATTGATCAATTTTTTAGGCACATGAGGTAATTGAGACCTCCCAATAGTGAATACTTTTGGGTATTTACACGAATTCCACTCCTTAATTATAAAAGGGAACCCACTATCCTCCCTTCTTTACACCTATAAAGACATTTGTATCATTAAAAAACATTCCCAAATAACATTAAAAATTACTTAACTTCATCTATAATCCTTATTTTTTCATAAATACAACCTAGTAAGGGTTTAGTGCAAACCTAATGAGAATACTCGAAGAAGACGTAACGTTCTTAAATAAGCATTTTTATTTTATTTCTTTCTCTAAATCATGAAAAAAAAAATTAAACCATGGTGATATAATAAAATAAGTATATTACATATACTATGATGTTTTTATAATAATATAATGACCCGAAACTATCTCTACTTACATCAAATAGGTTATGAAATCATAATTCATGTGTACGGCAGACTACAGCCTCATGAACTGATGTCGTTCATTTTCTCCTTTCCACCTCTCAAGGTTATGTATGGATATGGATATAAATTATATATAGTATATGTATAACATATTTATACCTATTGATTCAATATATCATAAATATTTTGTTTCCTTCCATTCCGTAGGAGATACGATAACGCCACTCATGTGTACGGAATACTCCCGCCTCGTGGAGCAATGTGATTCCTCTTTCACTAACACATTACATGGAAGATGATAAGGAATATTGTTAATGACTATATAAGATATAAATGAAATAATTATGATATAAATTCAATATAAATCATTCTAAAAATATAATATATCATTTTATTTTTGTATACGTAATGTTGATAATACCATTCATGTATGTGAGGACTACCGCCTTCACAAAGCAATGGGACTCTCTTTTCATCACCCCACCACATGGATGATATATATGAGTATATTTAAATAGTTAACATGATATTTATGATATTATTGTAATATAAATTTAATATATTACTTACCTCATTTCCATAATTATCATTGAAAAATGGAAATGTTACTCATGTGTACGTATGACCTACCATCGCCCTAATCATAACGTACTTCATTTTTCATAACCATCATTCATGATTAGTTTTAAAAGTATTATTGATGTATAAATATGATAATTATTCTTTTATTATTATTTTTTATATTATATAACTATATAATATGTTCAATAACCAAAACTTTTAGGAAAAATAATGAATTGTAAAACAAGGCAATTAACAACCAAAATAACGAAAATAATGAAATATTATTAACAAAATTATGATACAATGTTATAAAAAGATAATATATGATATTATAAATATTAATATAGTTATTTTATAAGTTAATAATAAATTTAAAACCACTTTACAGTATGTTAAATTATATTCAACCAAAATAATGTTTGAGGGAATGGATTTCATCTCAATTTTATATTATTGAAACATTTTGTAATATTATGGACCAAATTTATTTTATATGGTGTATATATTATCCCTTTGACAGGTAATATCATGAATTATTCATTATTAATAGTATTTTAAGCTTAAATTTTAATTATTTTATCTAAGTTTATTGGACTCAAATGTTACGAAGGGCTAAGGGATTTCTTTACTTAATTTCTAGTCATTGGGTTAAACTTATACTTCAGTAATTATGTCATTCTAATATTATGTTTATAATTATGTTTTATTAACATATATTTTATTTAAAATTTCTTTTTTGGGGGTAAATATTTTAAATGCATAATATAATCATTTATTAATTCCCACATCAACGATATTATCTTTGTAAAGAGTTATTTAACATTCTCATTCTAATCGATATTATTTACTCGTGAATTTTAGTTGAAGGAAATTATTTGAACATTTCCTGATAAACAAATTTAATTTTATTTTGATCTAGATATTAATGATATTTTTAAATAATATAACCATTTTTATACTATTTTTTACTTTAATTAATTGATAAATTATTTATAACAAAAGATAAATTTATTTCTCTCTTTACACCAAGATTCATTTTCTTCCAAAACCATGTTTTCTAAAAATGTTTTCAAAAATGTTTTTTACCATTTCAAGATGATTTATTAAATTAATTTTCACAAATTATTTATCTTTAAATTTTTTTCAAAGTAATCTTATTTATTTTTCAAAAAAATCTCATTTGGCTTTTACTGAAAATGTGAAAATAATTTTCTTATCATTTTCTAAACGTGGAACTTTCTCTAACCTTTTTATAGTGAAAAAGGAATGTTCTTTTTAACTTGTACGAAATGTAAATAATTACTCATTATCAAAAAAATCATTTATTTGAATCTTATTTTTAAATTTTACAAGTATATTTTTAAATAAATTATATTTTAGAAGTGATGTTTAAATAAAATGTTTTTCAAAATGTTTTTAAAAAATGAAAAGGATATTTTTCTCAAGATTTTTTTTAAATGTATTTTTATCGTATTTCAATTCATAAATTAAATCAAACCTTAATTTTAATTATTATAAATTATGGATATGTTATATTGATATCATCATTATTTTTTTGGATATTTTATGATCAGTTTGACTATGGATGTGCAATTTTATTACCATTCACCATAATACTCCGAATGATTTATAATTATATTTATTGATTTGGGAAATTATTTAAATTTCTTGTGATATTTTAAATATTAATATGTATTTTCATTATGTTTCACCCCTTTAATATTAGGAATTTATTAGACTTCATAAGTGAAAATTGAGGCAAACTATAGCCCCTCTATGTATTGGTAGATCTCATGAGACAAACTAGATATGGTTTATTCCAAGTCCTTACCCATTAGTATTAGATAGATTGGAACAAGACTCAATGGTATTAGACGTATTGGAACAAGACTCAAAAATATTTTTTAGATGCCCAATATTATTTATTCCATTATTATGAATTTATTTATTGATATCCCATGTGATTATTTGATTCGTTAGAATATCCATGGTCATGTTTTAAGCTCGTGTGATTATTTATATGACATTATTTGATCATATTTTATTCCTGCCATATTATTCTCAATATATTAATTAAATATAATGTTTTTCTATTATTTACCTTTTCATATTGATGTTTCCCTATTTATTCATAGTTTTTGGTGTGTGCTTGCCCTTACTGAGCATTTGAGCTCACCCTTTATTATGTTTTATTTTCCCAAGGTTACTAGGAAGTATTTTGTGATTGATATGTCAGGATACTCTATAGGGAATAATATCATTCAAAAATAAAATATTTTTTTATTTTATGAATTAAAATGTAATGTGAGTTTCATGTATGTATCAAGTTTACTAAGACTACTAAACTATTCGGTCCTTCAGAATGTGATTCCTTATATCTTATGCCTATATAATAAATTAGGAATCAGATTCGGGAAACTGGAGTTAGGGTCTCTATAATTTATGTATATATTTGCATATATAGATTTAAATATGTTCCAAATAAGATGGTTATAGTTCATCAAATATTATTAATTCTCTATAAATTACTAACCTATGAAGGTGAACAAGGTTACTAAAGCTCTGAGTCAAAAAGACCATGCTAGATTTTCTATGATGAGGATTAAAATAGAACCAATTTTTAAGGATTTTTAGAATATGAATATTGAAATATTATGGAAAGGGGATTGATTTTATCTTTCTTAGATGAATATTCAACAATCCATCCATGACTGGATTAAGAAGGAATGGAAGGATAATGTGGAATAATATTATAAAGTGAGGAATGTTCCTACGTTTAACCATGATCATATTGGAGTGATAAGGTTTAGAAATGGAGTATGTGTTCTGTAAATACTAGAATTGAATAAGGATACATTTTAAAAAGATCATAATTCATCATTAACTATTCATCCTAAAAGTATGAAGAATTATATAGATATAAAATATTATTTTTTGTGGGACAACTTGAAAAGGGTTATTGCAAATTATGTACCCTTATACTCAGTGTGTTTGAAATTTAGGACTAAGAGACTGAGGTCTAATGGGATGTTACAACCATTACACATACTAACATGGAAATGGGAAAACTTTACCAAGTATTATTTCATCAAACTTCTAAAAAAATATAAATGGAATGATACTACTTGGGTTATAGTCGATTTCATTATTAAATTGTCAAATTTAATCACTATTAGATAATATTTCTCTCTTGATCAATATACTTGGATATACATTATGGAATTTGTGAGATTTCATGTATTACCACTCTAAATAATATCTGATCAGAATTTGAGTTTTACCTCAAAGTTATAGAGAATCCTTCAGTGGGATTTGGATATATAGTTTAATTTCAGTGCTCCTTATCATCCTTAGACATATGGTTAGTCTGAGAGGAACATTTAAACTCTAGAAGACATTTTGATATCATTCTCTATGGATTTCAAAGGTAGTGTGGATCAATACCTTACTTTGGTAGAATTTTCCTACATCAATAGCTTTCACTACAGTATTAAAATGGATCCTTATGAATACCTCTATGGAATTAAGTGAATAAATCCAATGTTTTGGGAAAAAGTTGGAGAAATAAATCTATGGGGACCTAGTCAAGGTAATGAAATTATAGAAAACGTTATATCCGTTAAATAGCATATAAGGTAATCTCAGTGTTGATAAAATATTTATACAGATAATCATCAGAAAAATATAGTGTTCAAAGTTGGTGATAAGGTATTCTTAATAATATATCCTTGGAAGAAGATTACGATATTTTTAAAGTATATAATATTGATCCCTAGATATATTGTTCCCGTTAAAATTCTTTATCATATTAGTATTGTATCTTATCATTTGTCTCTCCCACTAAATCTCTCTCAAGTTCATGATGTGTTCCATGTATATATCATAGAGAAGTACATAATTGATCCTTCAAATATACTAAACTTATAGATCATACTGCTAGAGCACGATCTATCATGTGAGGAAAACTGGTGGAGATTCTAGATCATAGATAGAAAGTTCTATAAAACAAGATCACTCATCTAATTAAAGTTTTGTGGTGAAATCATAAATTTTAGAAAGATACATAGGAACCTGAGGATGTGATGAAGTAGAATTATCATCATTGGTTTATATAAAATTCATTTAATTTCAATACAAAAATTCTTATAATTGGGGTGTAATGTTGCACCCTGATGTTTTATGATATATTTTTCATTACATAAACTCAATTTCTTTGATATAATTCTTTACATACAACACTGAGTTTAAAAAACCTGAAAAAATATTTAAATATTATTATGTGATAGTTATATCTTTTTTGAAATCATCATTCCAATGTTGGAATAATTTGATTTTTTTATTTTTCTAAGAGATCAATTTATTAGTGAATAGTGAAAAATATAAATTTTTATAAAACTATCATTTAATTTTTTAAATAAATTAATTTAAAATTATAATTCAATTTTTTATTTGATATTATAGTGATTGAAGTTCCAATTGATTTAAAATAATCAAATTAATGATATTAGGATCACTATTTTACATGATATTGCTATAAGTTGATTCTTTGACTTAAAAAATCATTTTTTAAAAAATATTTTTCATTGGATTTTTTGTATTTATACTAAAATTAATTCTTAACACTTATATAAATTGAATCATGAAAGTTTGGTTCCATATTTTTAATCAATTGGTTCAAATTTTTTAAATTGGTGCCTTTTATTTTTAGGCATAATGAATAGTATGTGTGGAAAATTTGATCACATCAAAAATAATAATAAATTTTATTAATGAAAACTATAAAAACCATCATAGAACATGTAAACTAGAAACAAATAAATGTGGTTTATAAAAATGGGGTCCAATAGCATAGTCCCTCAGAATATTAGCACAATCACTAGGAAGGGAGCCCAAGCTGGTAAAGGAGTGGAAGGGGTGAACCTAAGCAGCTCTGGAAGCTAAGTAATTAGTAGCTTGATTACCTTGATGACACATGGGGAGGATCTACACCTGTTTAGTGATGAGTTTCATACATTTCAAAAATTTATAAATAATAAACTACATAATGGAGATTTGTTTCTTAAGAGAAGCATGAAGGACTAGAGAATCTTTCTCAACGGCCTCCGAATTGATGAATTTAGATTTACCTATCTCCACTCCCTAAATTAATGAATGAGAATATACTTTTATTGAGTCACCTATCCCAAAATAATAAGTGAAATAAAATAGTACATAACCATTATTATCCCGGACTAAGTTGCTTATATGCATCTCCCTAATGAAGAAGAGCCATCAACATTTAATTTGAAACCATTAGTCGGGGGTTTCCAGTAGATCCAACAACCATGGGGAGAGGATCTGATAATACCATATTGTTTTATCCAATTTAACATGAGGAATATTAGATAATTAGATAGGTCCCAATGTTTGATAAGATATGCAAGGTCTGCCACCATGCATTTGGTCCTCACAATAAAAGCCAAACAAGAACGCCCAATTCCATCCAAGTGGGATTTATTCCATCAATTCCATAAGCACCAATAACATACATAAAATATTATGAATCTCACCTTATGTTACTAATTGTTATTATATTTACCTTAAAATTAGTGCTTCAGAAATTTTAAAATTCATCACCTCAATAATGGTTAAATATGGTAATTGAGGTTAAAAATAATGTAATAATGAATTAAAAATGTATTCAAAACTTTCCTTCATTTCCACATATGAGAATAATTTTACCATATCCATTCTAACTTCAAACATCTGTAATTATGGTTCTATTTTTATTTGATAACAACATTTATATTTTTTTCAATAAAAATAAAAAATTTCACTCTCTTGCCTTTAAATTTATATTATATATTCTTATATAGATAAAAATAATTTTTTAATGAATATTAAAGTTTATTTTTATAATAATAAAATTATTTTTATGATGTTAATTTACTTCTAATTTTATGTTTTTATAAAATTACATTAAATGATTATACAACACTGACACGGTGCTTGTGCAGACAGTGAAAATAATAAAAGAAAATAATTTTGAAAACATTAAAAGAAATATATTTAAAATGAATTATGGTTCCATATAATTTTATAGTTAATAATAATTTATTATTTATGTTTAAATGTATTATATTCAAATTACATATTTTTATTTAGGTATTTAAAGTCAAATTATGTGAATAGTTCTTGAAATGACATTAATAGTATTTAATGTTAAATAATATTTTATTATAACATTTAAAAATCATAAAAATATTGAAATAGGATAAGTAGGATCAGAAATGGTATAAAATGTCATAAATTATCTATTTATTACCAAATTTTTTCATTATAAGTAAAATTATAACCATTTAATATTGAAAAAAGTTGTTAATATGGTTAATGTTAAATTACATTAACCAATAGATTGAACTAAAATATAAGGTTTAAAATACCACATAAAACTATAAAAAATTTATTAGTTAAAGGTATTTTATCCATATCATATCTTATCTTCTAAATTCTATTCACATGGTGCCTCTTTCTCATAAAATTTAATTTATTATATTTATATCTTTTTATTAATTCTTTGTGTTTCCTTTCATTCACAATAATAAATACATCACCTATACTATATTTAATACACCACATAGAGACACTTATATCAAAAAAACCTTTATAAACATTTTATAAACATCCTTATACAATTCATTGAAATTATTTTCTTCTTAAAAGGCCAACCATAGGTCCCTTAAGAGGATATCTAAAGGAGGTACTTCAAAGAAGATGTAATAATCTTCACCAAACACTTTCATTTTTCTTCATATTTTTTCACATTTAATTATGTACTAACCATTTAAATTTAATATAAATAGTATATCCCATATACTAATATTTTATTATGTTTATTTGATAATATTTATCCATATCCCTCTCCATCAAATTGGATACAAAACAATCATATGTGTGTACGGCGGACTACTGCCACGTGAACTGATGTAATTTGTTTTCCATCACCACCTTACATGGATTATCATGATGATGAAACTAATTAATATATATTATAATTATTAAATAATTATAATTATATTAATATAATATATCATCTACTTCCTTATCCATGCATCCATTTCAAATGATAATGTCACTCATGCATACGTGTGGACTACCACCTCTATGTATCAAGGTGATTCATTTTTTAAAGTATGATTTTTAAAAATGATTATAAATATGTGTATCATTAATATTTATAATTTTTATATAATTATTAACATTCTATAGATGATATAACTACGATCAAGATACAAGGATAATAACCACAGTATAAAAACATAGATGAAAAACCAAGTAGTTAATGCCCTAAATAATGATAATAATAAAAGATTGTTAACAGATGATTGATAAGATATTATAAGTGCATAATATATGATAATATGGATATTTATATTGTTCTTTTATATTATTATAATAAATATAAATTTTTTATACATATGGTTAAAATAACTCACAAGGAAATTAGAACTTGAGGTAAGGGGTTTCTTAATGTAATTTACATTTGTTGAGTTATAATACTTATTAATTGTATATACTATGAAAAGAGTATGTGTGTAATGACATAGGATTTTTTTTATTTAAACTTTTTTATGTGTATTTAAATTTGTTAAACATAGTCACTTTATTGATTAATTCTCACTTCAAAGATATGATCTTTGTAGTGTATTTTGTCACAAATTATACTCCATTGAGACATATTTGGTATTATGAACCTATTTACTTTTATGTGCTATATAAATATACTACCCATTTTATTTTTTTATCACAAATATCTATTTATTTTTTATGATTGAATTTTCAATTCAATTTTACTCTTTTAATGTGTTGAAATTTATATGTTACTAGAGAGGTAATAATTTATTTTACAGTCTCATTTTTTGATATTTCATATATTGTTCAATAAAGGAATATTATAATATTTATTCCATAAACTCCATAAATTTTATTATACTATAGATATTTAATTTTTTTTAATTTTTTATTCTAACTTTTACTCTCCTTGTAACTTGAATTAATCAAAGAAATTTTTATAATAAAATCTGATCTTATTTCTCTTTTTATGAGGTGTATTTTTATTTTGTGTTCATATTTTTTAAAGCTATTCTATGAAAGAACTATTTATTCACTAAATTTTTTTATTGATGAAATTTAATATAATCCTTTACTTTTTATAATGTTTAAAATTAATATTTAAAATTTTTTCTAAAAGATTCATTTTTACCATGCTTCAAAAAAATTAAAAATGAAAATTTATTTTTTAACATATACAGTGTTAAATATATTTTCATGTCACTATAAAAATTTTATATTATTTAGTTTATTCTATAAGTTTCAATGGTTTTAAAAAGAAAAATATTTAAGGAAAATTAATTTTAATGCCTCTCTTTCATTATCTTTTATTCTCCAAAGGGCATGATTTTATTATAAATCCTATATTAATGACGAATTGATTGTAATCTTTTATGTCTTATTAATTTCTTATTCATTAACATTATCTTGAAACATTCACTTTTATGAAATAATTTTTCATTGGACATTACATTTATCTTAAATATCCATATTCTTTATATCATGGATATGATTATTTCCTAAACCTTATACCATTTCTATATATTGTGTATTGCTATGAATGTTATTTGATTGAATGGGGAAGTCTTAATATTCCATATTATTGAAAAAATACAGATATTTTTTGGAAAATACATATTATTTATGAATTAAATTTACCATTGAATATATTAGAAATTATTTAGACATGCAGTGATGTATGGGGCCTAGAATCACATAGCCTCTTAATTTATCAACAGGTCTCATGAGAAAAAACTAGTTGTCTAGCCTATTAAATGGGTTTTTAGTGTATAAATATCTATCAATTATTTCAGCTTATCATAAGACCTTAATGGTAAATATATCATGATGTTTGAGATAATGACATTTAATATTAATAATTTCCTTTTTTGAGGATTGGGTTATTATTATCCATTAGATTAATACATTGATATTATCCATATATGCATTGTTATCTCAAGTAAATGATTAAATGTGTTGTGTTTTTAGTTATTTAACTTTCCATATTGATTATTCCTTATTTACTTAGTATATGTTCTATTGTATGTAACCCTCACTAAGTATCTTAGATCACCCTTTATTTGTTTTCATTTCCCCATGATATTAAGAAGTATATTATGAATGATATTATGTATGTCATAATGTTTCTGTAAGAACCAGGTTTTTCTATGAAATATGGATCCATTAAATTGTGGTATAATTCCCTATTTTGGGCCTGTTATTTATACTCAATGAGGTCACAGAAGTTTAATGGGGTATGGGGTAAGTTTAGATATTGAAAAATTATTCGGTGTAAAAAACCATCAGGCTACACGATTAGTAGAAACAGTGATTCCTAGCCTGTATGGTTTCTCCTAACCATGCAGGTAATTTCAAAGAAAAAATTAGGGTGCACAGCTTTCCCTAACCACATACATAGGGTTTCATTTTCATGTAGGTCATCTAAAATTTTTATCAAATCCATATAGAATGGTTGGTGTATAGTTTCATAAACTGGGTGGTCAAACTATGTGGGGTCCCTCCTTAAGCAGTTGGAGGCACATGTTGGTGCACGGTTTGGCCAAGTGTGAAACCAAACCATGTGACCTAATTAAAAATGGGTGAAATGAATATTTTTTCCATAAAATATTTATAAAATTATTTATTTCCACCTTTCCTATAATTGATACAATTGATCCTCTTCCTTCCCTTTGAAGCATCTCAAGCTCCATCCTCCTAGGCTTCTTAATATCCTCACCATCTAGTGTTTGATCGAAGCATCATTCATTGTGTTTGATTCATACATGTAATCTATTCAATCATTATCCTCCATTAATCATTCATATTTCCATCAAAAATTATATTTTAATGCAATATCATATTCCCTATTTTCAGGTTGTTGATATATTCTTCCGTTTTATTTCTATCCAAGACAAATTAAGGGCTAATACTAGGTGAGGAGAGTGTTATAGGCTTGAGATAGTTGGTCTATGACTTATCCCTCATGTCTCACCATTTAATAAATTACTTTAATTATACTCATGTAAATTTCACTAGGTGTTTCCTCTTAAATTCATATCCCATAATTATAATCATTGTTCTCATGTTTTAGATCCCCTTCTATATATTTTCATCATATCATTGGAGGTTATGACCTCAACACTGACCACCCCAATTAGGGTGATTCACTATTTATTATATTAGTGGATTTGTAATGACTATCTCCACCATTGTTAGGTTGTTATATGACTTGGCCTTTATAAGTTATGTGTTCTTATATAATTAATGGGTCATTAATTTTCAAATGGATAGAACATGTATGGTTATCATAAGAACCTTATAAGGTAAGTGTTACAATTAATTAATAAACCTTTAAAATGTTAATGGCTTGTATATTTATAGATATCACTTGGTATAATTAATTATAATTGAGTTTTATATAGTTACATGTCCTTAGAATTAATTTTCATTATTATAAAAGGTAAAGTAATGAACCTAATAATATAATATAGAATAAATGTAATAATTTTTTGCATAAAATTTATCGAATGAACCATTTAAATTTTTATAAAATGGATTGGTAAATGGTTTCATGTATTATTTAGCCTTGTCACTTAGTATGAAAGTAAACTGAATACACATACAAAATAATTAAATGGTATGAGTATTACATGTATTGAATTAGATAATGAATTATGTATAAGGTCCTTATTTCATATGGACCTTTTTATCTTTATAAGAGTGGTCATACTTGAGCTAGCCTTGTATTCCCAAGGTAATTCCTTGACACTCATTGGACTCTATTATAATTCAATGAGTATGTTTCCAAGTTAGATACCTACCATGGAACATGGTCTTTGCCAATTTTTTTTGTAACGACCCAAACTATTATAAATAAAATTTCCCCTTTTGAGTTAATTAAATGTCTTATTATGTAATATGGTTATAGAAAATAAATGCACTTATTTTATTTTATTATAATATATCATATTTAAAATAATGTTAATAATCATTACTTTTGATAATATAGTCATTTAAAAGTCGTTAAATTATTATTATAAATATCGGGTTTTAAAAAATCCAATTGACATGGACAAAGGAAGTTGTGGCCTCAGCTAGTAGGATCATACCCTATGAAGCCCATTTGTTAGAGCTCCTGGGGGAGATAGAATCTCTATGATTTTCCCTTGACCAAAAAAAACTGAGATCCAATAACTTAATCATGAGTGAAACCATTTATGGGATAATTTTAATCTCATCGAGGTCATGGACAAAACCATGTTCTCCAAACCACCCCATGAAAGTCTCACAGTCACCCAACTTACCCTTATGGTGTTTTCTAGTTTATTAAAGGGATATTTATCAAGACCCTAACACTATGAGTATATACATTATTTTTTATTGAATAATTAATATATTTTAATCCTATTGTTGTTACTTTATTAATGATTTTTTATTTTGGATACAATAAAACACAAATAGTATTTTTGGGTAATATTCAAAAGGGGGTAAAGGGAGTAGATTTGGTGAAAAATATATCCTTACTATGTTTGTGAAAACTTTATCATTATTTTAATACCCTCTTACCAAGATAACTCAAAAGGGAGTAAATTTGGCTTGAAATGATGAATTTGATAAGAGATTTGGGGATTTTAAAAAGGAGTCTTATCACTACACTTGTACTCACACAACCCACAAGTGGAGAACTTTTCACGATATACAACGATGTTTCAAAGAGGGAATTAGGTTTTGTGTTAATAAAAAATGAAAAATTGGTAGCCTATTATTCAAGAAAATTTAAATTTTAGGAATTGAACAACCCGACGCATGATCTGGAGTATGTGTAGTGATCTTCGCTTTGAAATTTTGGAAGAATTATCTATTTGGGGAGAAGTGTGAAATATATATGGATCAAAAATCCTAAAGTATATATTCACATAGAAAGAGGTGAATATTATCCATTGAATATGGTTAGATCTGATCAAGGAATATAACTAATCAACCCACTACCATCATAGTAAAGCGAATAAAGTGTTAGATTATCTTAGTAAAAAGGATCCATCAATTTTATAATTGATGAGAATTTAGAGGGATCCTATCATTTTAGATTTGAAAAGGAAAGACATGTGAAAAATTAAGGAAGGAACATCATCAATCTTTTAACAAATTATTTCTCAACCATACCTTCTGGAGAGGTCAAAGGATGCTAAAATATATCATGTAGGAATTTGGAAGAAATTGGCAGCTATAAGGAAAGGGAAATCCTTAGAAGGAGTTGTGAGATTTGGGTCAAGACTATGTGTACCATCAAATAATAATTAATGAAGGTGTGGTTGGATGATTCATACAGATCAATCTTCTCCAACCAACCTAGAAGAACAAAGATGTATCGAATCTCTAAGATCACTATTAGTGGGATAATATGAAGAAAGATATTTCATAATATACATCAAAGTGCATGGTGTTTCAACAAGTGAAGGCTAAAAGACAAAATTCTAATGGCATGATACCAATATTACCCATACCAACATGTAAATGGGAAAACATCACCATGTATTTTTTCATCGAACTTCTGAAGACATCTAGAGGAAACAATGATATATGTCTTGTTGTGGATCATCTTAAAAAGATAGTTCACTTTATTGTGATTTAAGAGGATTTTTTTACTAGATCAAATTTCATGGATATAAATCAAATAATTGTTGAGGCTGCATGGTGTTATACTATCAAATTTATCTAATCGAGATCTAAGAATCACCTCCAAGTTCTAGAAAAGTCTCCAAAATTCTCTAAACACTGAGTTGAACTTCAAAACATCTTATCACCCCCAAACTGATGGAAAATTTGAGAAGACTACCTAGACACTTTAGGAAATGTTTAGAGAATTCTCAATTGACTTCAAAGGAAGATAGTATCAACATATTCCTCCAGTAGATTTCTCATAAAATAATAGTTTCCACTCAAGTATCCAAATGGATCCCTATGAAGCCCTTTGTGGGAAGAGGTGCAGAACACCTACATGATGTGATGAAGTTTGGGAATGAAAACTATTAGGTCCTGAAATGGTCAAGGAATTTGTGGAAAAGTTCAAGATCATTTACAAGTACATTAAGGATTATCGACATTGATAGAAGAGATATGCTGACAATCATTTATGAGACCTAGAGTTTGATGTTAAAGGAATGGTATTCCTCTGCATTTCTCCATTGAAGAAAGTGATGATATTTTTAAAGAAGGGAAATCTTACTCCAAGATACATAGATCCCATTAAGATCCTTGATCACTTTGGAGAAGTGTCCTACTGACTAGAACTCCCCCTACCCTATCTCAAGTACATCATGTATTCCATGTATCCCTATTGAGGTAGTACATACCATATCCCTCACATGTACTCAATCTAGAGGCGGTACCATTAAAAAATGATCTTTCCTATGAATAGTAGTCGGTGAATATCTTAGATCGTGGATAAAAAGTTCTACAAAATAAGATAATACACCTAGTCAAAGTGCTATGGAGAAATCACAAGTTTGAAGAAAAAACATTTTAACTAGAAGATGTGATGAAATAGAGTAACCCTCATCTGTTTTAGTGTGGGAAATGAAAATTTAATGGGATAAATTTCAAAAGGGGGAACATTATCAGGACCAGAACTGTTACTAATAAAATTTCCTCTGTTGATTTCATTAAATATCATTTTATGTAATATTTTCATAGAAACACATGCACTTAGTTGGTTTTATTATATTATATCAGATTTAAAATAACATTAAGAATAATTATCATTGATAATATAGTTGTTGAATATTGATCAAATTATTAGTATAAATATAGGGTATTAAAAATATTAATTAACATATACCAAGGAAGTGATAGCCACAACTAGTAGGATTGTACCCTAGGAATCCCATTTATAAGAGCTTATGAGGGAGATAGAATATTTGGTACTTACCGTTGAACAAGCCTAATATGAGATCCAACATCTTAATCATGATTGAAACTATTTATAGGAGAAGTTCAATCTCATTGAGATCACGACCCAAACCATATTTTCCGAACCACCCCATGAATGTCTCACCATCACCCACTTTACCCTTAGGGATTTTTCTAGTGTATTAAAGGGATATGTGTCAAGAACCTAAAAATATGAGTAATTTCATTATTTTTTATAGAATAATGAATATATTTTCATCCTGTTGTTTTTTACTTTATAAATGATTTTTATTTTGGAAACAATAAAACAAAGATTGGATTTTTGGGTACTAATAAATTAAATTAAGGATTTTTTTCATGAATTAGTGTATTTTTAAAATAAATAATATTTTAATAAAATATTATTATTAAAATAATATTGAATATAAATGATTATATAAGTTTTATGAAGTCAAATGTAATTTTTATATGAGTTTGAAAATAGTTATTATCAAAAATTCAACATTTATTAATAAATATTGATTTTATTTTAAAAGTTATAATTCATATATTTATAAAATAATTTAGATAAAATGAATATTAATTTTTTAATTAGAATATAATAATTATCTAAGGTTTATTTTTCATAATTTTACGAGACAATCGAATTTTCGGGTAAAAATTAAATACCGTATAAATATACTTTGTGTATCATGACATCATAAAGACCTAAAAGTAATGTAATAAAAACTAAAAAATGTATCCAAGAAAAATATATTTTTTCTCTTTAAAATAATGATATTTTATGTTTATTTGATTAATTTTATAAATCCATTATGAATCCTCTAAAACCATTAATATATTTTATGGTTTTAAAATCATTTCTTAAATAGTATGACTCACCTACACATTAGAAAGGGAATTATTTTATTAAGTTAAGACATTTTCCTTATAAAATAACTAAAAAAACTCACATTTGGTTGAAACCCTAGGAAAAAAACATGTTATATTTTGTGGTTTTGGTTATTTTATTATATAGATTCCAAAACCTAAGATTGAGAAATAATAAAGAAATCCCCACTCATTTTCTATATAAACCCACACAAGATCACATTTATATTCACTCAAATTCCTTGTAGCATGCCTTTACTCTTACCTACTCTCTCTAGAGTCCTCTCAAGGTTCGAAAAATCTCTAAATAAACTCCTCCCAAGCATTTGGAGTTAGACACTCAAGTAAGGGATCCTTTCCTTCTCTTCTTTATTCAAGTTTCCTTATTTTTTTAAGCAATATACTTATACATCCTTATGTTGGGATATGTCTTTATATTTATATATTACTGCATATTTTATGTTCAAATGATGAGATACCACTTTCTCTATAATTAACCCATTTTATGAATTATTTAAGTAACATCATTATGCTTCCAAAATTTCACCATGATATTCCATGACAAAACAACTGTATACTAAATATCATACCCATTTCCTATCAAGGTTGTTTACCTTATACACTTGTAATTATATGAATTGGAAATTACATGTATTTATTTTACACTCCTTGGTCATGGAATAAAATATGATGATAAATGAATCCAGGTTGAATGATCTATATAGAACACTTAATCATGTGAATAAAATGAAATATAAAGGTGCACCCATAATTATCAAGAACTCCAATTAATTAGGTAATGATTATTATCATGATATGTCATGTTGGGATAGGGAGTGAAACTGATTCCTTTATGGGAATTTTTCTATTTTGATGTCTTGTATGTTATCCTTGACCTATGTTTATGATGTTTTGTTTTAATTTATTTCCACATTTCTTATGCTATGATTATCATAAGATATCAAGTATTATTATTTATGTTCCTTTTATCACCCTATTATATTTATATTGTATAACATGTACTATTTTCTTCATGTTATATCATGTTTATTACCTTATTGGAAATTATATATCACCCCTTTCTTATGTATGTCCCCATGTTATCCTGTGAAGTTTTAAAAACAATGAAATATTATAAACATGTTTAGGAGGTTTTTCAATAAAGAATATTTATTCCTTGTTTTAAGTTGTTATGTAATGTACCTAATTCACAAAGAAACTAGACTTCCAGATCTTCCGGGTTGTTTTAAGTGTAATCTTATGTAATAAATCATGAACTAATATGTATTAAAGATAATGGTTGTTATATGTGGATACCTAGAATGATTTCATAGGATCATATCAATATATTCTAGATATTAGGATGCCTCAAATACACTCATTGGATCCAACTTGATGTCTTCGGATATGTGGAACCGCATATTCACCCCATTGGGACCAGTCATGCTTATCCCATTTTAACTTGTATGAGATCCTTAGACTCAATTAGAATATTTTATAGTGGAATTACTTAGAATATGACCCTTGGATTACATGAAGAACCATTATATCCAGACTTCATGAATAACTACTATGATTTGGTTGACCCCTGAGTTCATGGTTTCCTGGGTGATACCTTGGATCCTATTTCATTATTATCATGATATATTATCAGTGTTATTTACACCTAGCATGACTTATCTATATAAACTAAACATAAATGAATTAATTAAATTATTACATGCTCTGAGACATTACCATTTGAGGATAAACCATGTATCAGTTATCATTATAGAACTACTTTACATTTCTATACCTCTACACATTGTTCATTTTATATTCATGGACTGGATCTATATTGATGTCATTGGTGGAGGACTATTGAGATTTATCTCACACCCTATCTGGCCCATTGTTGGTACCTGATAATATTATATGTATGAAGGTTTTGATAATGTGAAGCATTCTACTTTTGACACCTGACTTGATTTCTTGATTTAGGATGGATCTTGGTAGTAGATGAACAGGTGAGGGCTCAGAATTATCAGATAGTTTTTGGATTCATTTTTAATATCTTGTATATCATATATTTTCTTCTACAATGTATTCCAATTTTCTAGTATTGTATATTATGAAAAGTATCATCATCATTTTGTATATGATTCATCTTTGAGTTAATTATTATATTATTGGACTCTTATACCTATTTTCTACTGCTTATTCAATATATTGTTTATATTATTTACAATTATATTTTTATATTTATTTTTTTACACTCTAACATGAGGGAATAGCCTCCCCACAAAAAATCATAGGCTCTATATTATAGTCGGTAGCCTCTAGTGTATGGGGAGGTGTGTTTGGGACCATATGGACCACCTGATCGGGGCACCCATTAGTGGATTTTGGGTCAGTATGACAAAAATTGGTATGAAAGCATAATTTTCTTTTATTTTTTCTTATTGTTTGGAAAATATAGATAAGAGATTATGAAAATGTTTTAACTTGGTCATAAGTCATTCTTGGGAGTTTCTAACCCATGTTCAAGGTAAATACCAAGTTACCAGGAAATAGAAAATTATTGTATTGTATTTTTTTATTGTATTTCATATACTTTCACCATTGGGAGATACACATGAATTGTGGTAATTTGATATGCTTTATGGTTATTTAACTTGTCCTACTATGGTATGTAGAATTTTGAAATTCATCATTATAGGCACCTAGGATTTACATTCCATGCATATGACATGCCATATAGGTGAATTTCACTAGTTTAATTGTTTGTGTAGCCTATGATTGTTGAGTGATCCATGGTTGTTATATATGCATGTACTACTAACATCTCTTTAAGGGTAAGGGAATTGGTTATTAAAAGTTTCATATTTAATCTAAATATTGTTCTCATATATAGGTTGATGGTGTTATATTAAATAGTTGGTTTCTACCCATTTCATATATGTACCTATGGTTACATGATCTTCTATTTGGATAAGATTGATTGACTACTAGTTCTAATTCATAGGTGTATGGGCCCTTGTGGATTGTAAGGGTTTATTTATAGATTTTAGCCATTGTATATCACCTGTTACATTTTGATACTGATTATAGAGTGGTTTATATGAAATTAAATGGGTCTTGCTTTCAGTTATAAACTTTATGGCCTTTATTATACGGGAATTATAATCCATTTAATTGAACCATGATGTATGTTTATAAGAAAATATAAACATAAATGTAAAATATTAACTTTTAAAAATGATATGGTTTCTAGTAAATTAAGAGGCAATGTGAAATTTACCATTCGCCTATTGGAACATCTACAACATAAACTTAAACACTTGGCAATGCATAGCCTTCTATTCGGGTAGTTGGGGTGGTATCTTGGGTAGTGAGCCCTTATTATTATGATATAATTCCTCTAGTGTATTTATCTACTCTAAAATCTTGATTTGAGGCCTATTCTTGGAATTTTTAGATCTATGACACCTCGATGTCCTATAGTCATGTGCTACAAGGGTGGTGATGACCATGCTCCGGAGGTGGTGGGCCATAAGACACCATTAATACCTTCGGTAATTCAACCCGAGGAACCTCCTTATATACCAAAACTGGGAGTTGAAACTTAGTTTCGAGTGGGTTTTCTATGTGTGATATATTCTATATAGGGTGATCCTTGACCTGCACTTACTATGGTTGATCTGACTCATGAGTTCCAGCAGCAACATCCTCCCAAATTCTCAGAGGATGGATGTCCATAGGTTGCACATTCTTTCATAGAGTCCACTATTTATATATTTGATAATCTTGAGACACCTCTAGATAGGAGGGTCAATCTTTCCACCAATATGCTTTAGGATTCTGCCAAACTCTGGTGGGATGTGATTACTCGGGCTTGTCATCATCAGGGCATGGCCTATATGGACTTTCAAACATACTTCTATGATTAATGTTTCCATGAAATACTGAGAGTTTACTGATCCACTAATTTCATGCACCTGGAGTGGGGTTCAATGTCCTTTATGGAATATTCATCACATTTTACTAAATTGAAATGATTTTCACTAATTATCATCATTGATGAGCTATTGTGAGAACGTTGTTTCTAGGATGGGATCATGTACGCCATCTTCTCACACGTGAATTTATTTCACCTACCAACCTTCTCTAATATCAATAATCAAGCTCTTATTAGTAAGTGAAACCGAAGAGAATATGATAGTATTGGGCATAGAGGTTTAGTGTCGAGGTAGGGTAGTAGTTCTACTCCTAGAAAGAAGTGTATTCATGAGGTTTCTCTTCAGAATAGTGGTGGCCAGTGTATCTAAGTTTTCATATCCATTATATACCATTAGTTTGGATGGGAGGGGCATCTGAATCCATATTGTGATAAATATCCTATTGAGTTTCATGCTTCTGTCCATATGGGACATCTTTAGTGATTCTATTATACCTTTCAACCTTCTTCCAGTGGAAAAGGATCCTCACCGCCTGCACCTTTAGTAGTAGGATCAGTTACACCATGTTTGGAATGTATTTGCAGTATAACTAGTAGGACAAGTTGAGGAGGAGGTCTTGGACATGGTATTCATAATTGTTATTATCATCACTAGTAGAGAGGATGTTCTCAGGGTAGTCCAGCTATAAAACAGGGTTATGTATTAGGCTATTTTCATGCCTTATAGCTGATACCTAAGGATTAGAGTATATAACCATCTACCGTATGCGGTATTATTCTAATATCCTCCATTATTTTATTTGAATTGTTTGATACAGGTACCTTGAGCTCTTTTATATTCTCATCAAACATAAAAAAATCATTGGACTAAATATTAAGTACTTCTATGGGGTGATGACACTTGAAACACCATCGGGAGTGTGTTCTGAAGTCATACAACAATATAGGGACTTCCTCCTTGTGGTAGGAAGTTATCCCTTCTTATGAGACATCTTCATACTTGAGATGATAAGTTTTGATGTCATTCTTAGGATGGACTATTTGGTTCCATATCACACCTATGTGGACTACTATCACCACATGGTATCATTTATCTCACCAGAGGAGAATAATTATCTCCACAACAGTGAGTGTGATGTCTAGTCTGGTAGAGTTGGACCAAATATTCATGGTATATATAGAGAACCAACCATATTTCTGGTTTTTTCATGGAAGATTAAGGAATGCATTTGATAGATTTTACTGATATGGTAGATCATTTTAGGGATGTTTTTTCCATTGATTTTTCTAGATTTCCTCTTAAGAGTGAGGTGCATTTTACAATCAAATATATTCCAGGAGTATCCCCAGTGTCCATTCCTCCATGTGGGATAGCACCTATAGATGTCCAAGATCTTAAGAGATAGTTAGATGATCTATAGTCTAAAGGATTTATCTGACCCAGTACTTCATCTTAGGGTTCACCCATGATTTTATCCAAGAAGGCATATGGTATCATTAGGCTATGTGTCCATTACCGATAGTTGAACCAGCTTACAGTAAGTAACCTATATCCACTACCCAGGATAGGTGATCTCTTTGACCAGTCCTGAGGAGCTACGATATTCTCAAATATTTACCAAAGTTTGGGATATCATCAGGTGTGATTCAGGCATTCTGATATACCATATATGGCTTTCCAAATTCGGTACGGTTTATATGAGTACCCTTTTATGTTTTTTGGTCTTACAAACACACCCACTATTTTCATCGATTTTATGAATAGGGTTTTCCACTCTGATATAGATTTCTTTTTCATAATTTTCATGGATGACATATTGGTGTATTCTCATACTCATATAGACCATGATAAAAATCTTGATATCATTTTGAATACACTGAGAGAGAATCACCTTTATGGTAAGGTTTCTAACTGCCACTTTTAGATCAAAAAAATCACTTATTGTGTAATATTATCTCAGAATCATGAGTATCAGTTGGCATAGAGAAGGTGAGTGCTATAGTTTTCTGGGATGAGACCAATAAAACTTTTTATATATGGAGTTTCTTGGGGATGGTTGGATATTACAGGAATTTCATACATGACTTATCATTCCTTTTTACACCTCTTATTATTCTTAAAAATAAAGGTGTGAGGTTCCATGTATCATAAGAATATGAGAAATCCTTTAAGGAGCTGAAAGGAAGGCTTATCTCGGCACGGATTAGGATTCTCCCATAGCCTAGTAAAGGTTGTATTGTGTTATCTAATGCACCATACATTGGTATAGGTGTAGTGATGATGTGTGAGGATAAATTCATTACATATGGTTATCTCCGTTTGAGACCTCATGAGTTTAATTACATGCCATATGACATTGGGATAGCAGTAGTTGTCCATGCTTTGCATTGCTGGAGACACTATCTGATCGGTGAGTGCTTTGTGGGGTATGTAGACCACAAGAGCCTCAAATATATCTTTACATAACATTACTTGAATCTTGGATAGTGAATATGGGTTTAATATCCTTAGTACTTTAGATTTTATCTTGCTTATATTCCTATAAAGGTTAATATAGTAGTGGATATGTTGATCCAGAAAACATGGCCGTAGGCCCTACAGGAAGCTAGTAATGACTAGAAATTGATGACTCTATTTTCTAAGATGCATCTAGAGTTTCATGAGAGACATGAGTGGTCTTGTATTATAGCCTTGATAGTTACCTCTTTACTCCTTTAAAGGGTGAACAGAAATCATTTTTCATATCCTGAGGGGTTGGTTCTTTGAGAGAGTATTTTAGGAGAGGGACCGCCTTTATATTGATCTATTGATGGAAACAACATCCTACGTATACATGGGTGTGTCTAGGTTCCTATAGATATGAGATAGAAACTAATATGAGAGTCCCATGCTTATTAGTGGGAAGTTCATCCTAGCATCTCCTAGATTTTTTGAGATATGTGATGATAGTATTGGTGTCCAAGGATGAAATGTCAGATAGCAGGTTTTATCACCATGCGTTCCACCAATTAGTTGGTGAAGAAGGAGCACCGGTGCATGCGGGCTTGTTATAGCCATAGCTTGTCTCAAAATGGAAATGGGAATATGTTTCAATAGATTTTGTAGTTGTCTTATTAAGATAACCTTGAGGTAGATATGTGTTTTGGGTAGTCATGTATTGACTAACTAAAGTATCCCACTTCTTTCCTATCTGACAGACTTTCTCAAATGATAAGTTGGGAAGAATATATGACCATGAGAATATATGAATACATAGGTTACCTATCACTATTGTTTCAAATAATTATGATCATTTCACATTGAGGATATGGTAGGGGTAATATAGAACTATGGGTACATAAGTTCTTATGATCACGGCCCTTCACCCTTAGAACGGTGGCTAGTCAGAATGGATTATACATGTCTTGGAGGACATGTTATAAGCATGAATCCTTATTTTCAGTGGTTCATGGAAGAATTGTAACACCCCAGGTAAATAAAGAATATGAAATTTTCATATTTATCCATATTTGTGAATAAAATATTGATATGACTTTAAAGGGGACGCTATGCTCGATGGCGTACCCAACACGCAACAACGAGTTTCTTGGGAATCTTACGTTGCACTCTAATAATAAAATAATATTATTTTAAATGTTAGTTAAAATGTAGTCATTGTATTGACAAAAATGGATATAAATAACTAAAATATGATTATATATGTTTTTAAATGTTTTTACATTTATCCAATAAAAGATAAAGGCATAAAATACGGAAAGAATTCAATTTTAGGTGTATATGCCCTAGTTTTCACTAAAGGTTCACTTATCACCTTTTGATGGAGAACCATCATTAAATATAGTTTTGTTCACACTTATACATCCTTCTGGACCAAATAAAACTCTTCTTAAGAATTGGGACATCAAAATTTACTTTGTGTAAATTTTTGGTATCTTTCTGATAAAGTTCATTTTTTAATGAATAGTGTGAAATGTTGTATTTTAATTCAAAACCTATTTTTAATCTAATTTATTTATATGATTAGATTATCTTTTTAATTGTTTTTAAAGTGAAATTATAATATATTTTTACCATTAAATCCAATAGTGGTCGTTGGAATTAATTTCACTTTGAAATCAGACTTAAACTAGTGTCAATCTTTTGATACTTATTGTTTCATAAAAACACGCTATTTGCTCTGACAGCGGGAATTAATTATTAAATTAATTAATGTGACTTATATGTTTTTAATTTTGTAAAATAGACTTCATTTTTGAATTTGGAATATCAAATATAGTTTAGGGTGAATTTTTGTGATTTTCTGAAAAACTTCAATTTTTGATGAATAGTGAAACCACTAAGTGGTACTTATAAAAACTGATTTTTCTGTTTAAATGAAATTTTTCCATCTTTGTGTTTTTAATTTCAAAAAAATTACATACATGGTTGTCATTAAGAAGTAAAATGTGGTTCAATGGGATGAAAATAATTTTTTGGTGAATAGTAACTTTTTTTCATTAATCGCGATTAGATGTAATTAGTGTAATTTAAGGTAAAAATGATATTATAAAAATATGAAAACACCATGACACATGTCCTAACCTCATTGGATGTGTAATGTCCGACCAAGACATTCCATGGGTCAACTTGGGGACCCCATGGAGCCACTTTGGTTGGGAAATGTCCTAAATAACTTTTTATTTAATGTAAAAGTAAAAATGACACAAACATGATATGTTTTACTAAAACAATTTTTAAGTGGGGTTATAAAAGTCATATTTTTTATTATAAATATTCATTAGAAATATAAAAATATTTCCTAAATCATAGTAATTTTTTTATAATTTTTAGACATTAAATAAATTAAATTATTTATGACATCATGATGATGCAGCGATGACCTCATTATTTAACGATTTAAATAAAATGGAAAGATAATGTAACATATACAACCTACACATGGCAAAAACCAATTGGATGAGTGTATTTAGAAGCCTTATCACCTTATCGTAAAATTATATCAATGTGGGACCCTTTAAATCCGAAACTCATTTTCAAATAAAGTAATATTTCTTTACTTTCCAAAAGTGCCCCTCCTCTCCTCTTATAAAAGGCCCCCACATCTACCTCATTTCACACACTCCTCAAGCCTTTGGCTCGGCCAACCCATGCCCATTTACTCTCTCCACATACCTCTACTCATCCTAGAGGATTCCCTTTGGGAATAATCCTTTCAAAGGAAGCCTTTAGGCTCAAATCAAAAGGAGTTACACTTTTAAAGGTAATTCTTTCTCTCATGTTCATTTGTTTTATTTTGCTTCTCCAACCCCCTAAACTCTTTTTATTTACTTCTTTTGTAACAACACCAGTATCTTCAATATACTAGTATGTTGTTATAAGATTTATTAGAGCTACACTCTCACACAACTACATCAAATAGTTAAATAACATACGGTTTCCGTGGATGGCGAAATTCTGCCTCCTGAAACGATGATTGTTCAATACTCATTTAACACCTTCAAAGGTGGAAATTATAATGTCACTATTTTTATATATGATATATAATATGTTTATGTTTTACTTATGCTTCTGTATTTTTCATTTGTATCTTACCTTTATGGCTTCCATTATGGGTATACGTGATATCTTCATTTTAGGAAGTGCGGACTACCGCCCCCTCAAAGTGATGTGATTCGTTAATGACATATGTGGGACGTATAAAGTATGGATTTAATGATATTATATATGATATTATACTGGAATTATAATATACTTTTATATCATTATTATTCCATTCTATAAAATACGAAATAGAAATGAAAGTAGCATTCATGCGTACGTACGGCTTACCGTCTCCATGAACGGTGCATTTAATTTCTTACCTCTAAATGATTATGTAATGTTATAAATGCATGAATGTAATGTATATATATGACATATATGATATCTACATCATGAATACAATTCTGTATATAATAAACATTTTTCCACATGAACAACATGTAATTGTAAGAAGTCCACTTTCGACTTAAGAACCAAATATCGGCAAAACAAATATTATTAACTTAAATGATTACATAATGTTTATGAAATGGTAAAAAGTGATATAAAAGGAATAATTAACTTGAAAAAGGTTATTAAGGAAGTATAAATTAACTCAAGTTTATTATTCAAGAGATTAAAGAACGATCGAGTCAAGTCGGACCCGAGGTAAGGGATCCTACTCCTCTCTTTCTTTTTAAGTACACACTTTTATGTCATTCCTTTTAAAGCTCATCTTTCTTGTTATTGGGATGATCTTTTATATTACAATTACTGTAATTTTTATGTTCATGTGATGAGAGACCCTATTCTCTCTCATCAATCCATTTTGGAAGTTTTGAGTGGAGCCGTTAGGCTGCCGAACTTTCGTAAGAGATCTAACCTCTCTCTTTCTTTTTAAGTACTATCCTTTATGTCACTTCTTTTAAGCTCCTCTTTGTAATGTTGGGGGATGTTCTTTTATATTTCTCTTTCTGTAAATTTTATTTTAATGTGATGAGATACCCTGTTTGATCTCATCAATCCATATTCGGAAGTTTTATGTGGCGCCGTTAGGCTGCCGAGTTTTCGTAAGGGATTTTTCATCTCACTTTTATTCCTGTGAGATTTATGATAAATTTGCCACAATTTCCTTTGAGTGGTGTATGTACTTCCCATTATTTTACTCATTGTGTAATATACTTTCTTTTATGAGTATTTACATCAATTTTTTATTGCCCTTCTTTCACGAGGTGTATGTTTCGAAGGATACTCATATCGGTAAGGGAACCTTTCACCCACCTCTTTTTAAAATACTTCTTTTGTTGGGTCTTTTAATTTACATATTGTTATGTTGGGATATGTTCTCATATATCCTTATTGATGTAAATTTTATTTCCAAGTGATGAGATACCCTTTGTTTTATCTCTCATCAACTCATTTTGATGTGACGTCATTCGGCTGTCAAGGGAACTACTTAACCCAATTTCGATTTCTTTGGGTTCAACATGTAGTCATTGAATATGTGTGAATGACCTTTTATTGTTTTACTCTTAATATCCACTTATATTGGGTGTATTTATATTTGTCACACATATTTTTTTGAGATTGATTTGTCCTTAATTTAAGGATACCTTCTTTATAAGGGATTTCATCACATTTGACATTTCTATTGAGAGTTCATCGTTGTTATGCACCAATTCACTCTTATATTGTGTATATACTGTCCTTTGGAGTATTATATCATGAATCCATTTATTCTCATGATATTATAAATTTCTGACTAAATGTTATTTCTCAATTATTTTATTCAAGTGTCTCTAATTTTGGTAAAACCCCTTTAACCAAAATATCGCTTTAAATGTTTTAATTATATGTTCTTATTAATATCCATGTTTTCAAAATGGTTTTAAGGATTTATTTATATGGATATTAATGGTTTAAAATTTTAAGCTTCAAGGTGGTATGGGACACTTTGATTCAAAAATCTCTTTATTAAATGTTTTAAATGGTTTTGGAAATGGTTTCTTTTTGAATGAATTCATTATTTCAATATACTAAAATGTTATATTGTGATTGAAATGTGGAAATGATATGTTTCCTTTATGCATGTTTTATTTGATACATTTATGTTATGGTTCTTGGGCGTTGTTATGAAAACAGGTGGTTCCGTGATAAACTAAGGGCAGGTGAGCCCGATATAGCTCTCCAATGCATTGGGTAACGCGAAGGAGTGAAACGTTAAGGTTTCTCCGAAGAGATTTATGGAATATACTGTGATGGGTATTCCAAACGTAACCAAGAGGGTTACTCCCTACGTAAGAATGTTATGAATGCCTCAAGTTACCTTTTATGTCTTAGGATTTCTATGATTTATTCATGATTTGTTGAGGTACGTTAAAGTGCCTATGTTTTATGGGTAATGTATGATTTCATTCTTATGTATATATGAACTCATGTTTCCTTTCCATATTTTTATAGCCCTTACTGAGCTTTGTATGCTCATCCGAAGTTTTTTGAAATGTTTTTCACAGGTTAAGGGAAAGGTACATGATATGATGATAGTGTCAAGGGAGTGCCAAGAAAGAATCTGTGTTTTATTTTAAATATGTTTCTGTTGATGGGAAGAATGAAAACTATCTTTTATGTAACCACTTTGTCTAAATGTGGAATGTAATGCAAGTTTCATGATCTAATTCTCTAAAACTCTAAACCTGAAAAGATCCTCAATGTGTAATCTTGTAATAACTCAAGATTAAGTAGGGTTTAAGGCTGGGGCCTTATAATAATCATATCATTATCATCAAGTTATCCTATAATAATATCTTTTAGTAAATGATTCATATGGATCTGTATGAGGCCTTTTATGGTAGGTCGTGTCATTCACCCCTATGCTGGTTAAATGCGGGAGAGGTAGTGTTACTGGGTCTTCATCTTGTTAATGAGACTTCATAGAAGGATTGTTATATTAGGATTAACATGCTTGTTTATCACTCTAGATATAAATCTTATGACGATTTTTGTCGATGACCTCAAGATTTTGAGGTTAGGGATCATTTTTTCCTATGGGTATCACCCATACTTGGGCATAGATAGATACGGAGTCAAGGGAAGTTTTCACCTTATTATTTTAGTTCATTTAAGATATTAGAGAGATTCAAGAAGTTATCATATCGATTATTACTACCTCATAGGTTTCGTTCCATGTGTGAAATCTTCTATGTTTTATATTTTATCTATTATCACGTCGACCCATCTCAAACTTTTAATGTCAAGGATGTTGATTTAGATGTTGATTCTTTTTTGGAGGAGAATCATATAAGCATCATTAACCGAAGAACAAATGATCTCTGAGTCTATTTTTCCCCATTATTATGGTTTTTATGTAAGCACAGTTTTTAAAAGGATGAGACCTAGGAGAGAGAGGTCGATGTATATGATCAGTGGCTAGATTTGTTCTTAGATAGCATTTCACCACCCTTGTAAGAGAACTCATGGACAAGTTCGTTTAAGGGGATAAGACTGTAAGAACCCAATTTTTCTATGAGGTATGGTTCATTTAAATTTCAGTATAATTATTATCTTGTACATGTTGCGGATGATTAATGAGGTCACAAAAGTTTTGGAGTGTGAGGGGCTTGTTTGGAACTCGGGTCCCTGGTCAATAGAAGAAACCACTAGACCACACGGTTTGTAGAAATCATGCCACCCAACCTGAAAAATTTCTCCTAAACATACAGGGCATTTCATATGGAAAATTAGGTCACATAGATTTTCCTAACATTGTTCTTAGGTCTACACACTCGTGCAGGTAGCTTAGATAAACCATAAAACAGGGTTGGCAAATGGTTACTCAAATCATGCGGCCAAAATGTGTGGGGTCCCTCCTTAAGTAGGGGGAGGTTCACAGTGGGTGCATGGTTTGGAAAAACATGTGGCCAAACCATGAAACCCAATTAAAAATGTCTAAAATTTCTATTTTACCCTAAATTCCTTATGACCATATTTATTTCTCCACTTTCCTCTAGTGAATAGAATTGAGCCTCCTCTCTTCTATTGAAAGATCTCAAGCTCCCTCCTCCTAGGATTCTTGATATCTACTCTATCTAGTGTCGGATCAAAGAATTATTTATCTCATTGGACTCCTATAGGTATTCTATTTAATCCTTAGGCTTTGTTTTTCATCCATCTTTCCCTAAACAATGTTATTTCGATGTAGGCTCATATAGCCTATTTTCATGGAATTGATATGTTCTTCCAATTTCTTCTGACCCAGGACAAATTATGGGCCAATATTATATGTGGAGAGTGTTATAGGGTCAAGGTAGGTAGTCTATAACTTATCCCTCAAGTATATCTATTTTATAAACTATCAATGTTGTGCCCATGCCGATTTCATCGGGCGTTGCCTCTTAAATTTATATGTTATGCTTATAATAATTGTGCTTGTATTATATATCCCCTTCTATATATGTTCATCACATTGATGGAGATTATTACCTCAATTCCAACCACCCCAAGATTCTTTCTTCCCTATTTATTCCATTAGTGTCTTTGTTATAACTATATGCGCCACTTTTTGGGTGTGTTATGACTTAACCTTGAAAAGGTAAGTGTTCTTATATAATTAATGGATCCTTAATTTTTAAATAGATAGAATATGTATAATTATCACTTGACCCTTCTAGGGTAAGTGGTCCAACAATTAATTAATATTTAAAATGTAAATGGAAATTATATTTATAGATATCACTTAGCTTAGTTGATTATAACTGAATTTCATATGGTTACATGTCCTTAAACCTCTTTGAAATGATTATGAAATGTAAGGGAATGAAATTAATAATATAATATAGAAATGAAGTAATAATTGGTTGCATGTCCTCTATGGAATGAACCCATTAAATATTTATAAACTCGATTGGTAAATAGTTTCATATCCTATTTAGCCTTCTCACTTAGTATTAAAGGTAATGGAATGAACCTACGGAATTATTAAATGGCATGAGTATTACATTTCCTAGATTAAATAATGAATTATGTATAAGTTTAGCATTACATATGATCCTTTTTATCTTTATAGGATTGTTCATACTTGATCCATCCTTGGATTCTAGATGGAATTCCTTGATCATTCATATGATGTCCTTCTGTTTCAAGGATCAGGTTTCCAAGGGCCAAAACCACCTTGTAAAATGGTCCTTATCTACTAGTGGATGACCATCATGATTCCATGGGATACTCTGACTATCTTTTTGATATTAGGATGTCATATATACACTCCTCGGATCCATATTGATGTCTTCAAACATGTGGCGCCATGGATTCAACCCATTAGACCAATAATGCTTAGCCCATTTTACCTTATACGAGATCCTTGGACTCAATTAGAATATATTATAGTGGAATTCCTTGGTAGATTCTCCTTGGATTAAACTCACACTCATTATAGCCAGACTGCATGAGTTACTAATATTATATGGAGAACCCCTTAGTTCAAGGATGCCTTGGTGATACCTTGGATCCTCTTTTATTATTATCATGATATATTTTCAATTCATTTTACACCTCATATGAATTATATATATATAATGAAATTCAATTAATTAATTAAATTATTACAAGATCTAAGACATTTCCAGTTGAGGTTAAACCAAGTATCAGTTATCATTATAGTATTGCTTTAAATTTTTATATACCTACACTATGTTCATTTTATATTCATAGAATGGATCTGTATAGAAATATTTGGTGGTGGCCTAGTGAGATTTTTCTCACACCCAATATGGGATATATTATATGTATATAGGTGTTGATAAGTGGTAGCTTCCTACTTTTTACACCTAACTTGATTGTTTTCTTTAAGAAGGATCTTGGTAGAAAATGAATGGGTCAGGGCTCGAGATGCTTGGATTGTTTTTGGTATCCATTCACTTATTTTGTATAGCATGTATTTTCTACATCCATGTATAACTTCTTCCATTTTTTGTAAATACATGACATGCATCATCATCATCTTGTATATGATTCATATTTGAGTTGATTATTATATTGTTAAATGCTTATAATAGTTTTCTGGAACTTATTCATTATACCTCTTACAATATTTACTGTTATGTTATTATATATGTTGTAATACACTCTAACAAAAGGGAATAGTCTCCCCACTGACACACCCTAGGCCCTCACTGCTAATCGGTAGCCTCTGGAATACGGGGAGGAATACTTGAGGCTATGTGGACCACCATCAATGGATACGCATTTAATGGCTTTTGAGTTGGGTCATCATGATTTCTTATGTTATTATTTTATATTTAAAATTTAATATAGGGACCATGTATGTATCTGATTCTTTAAGACTAATAAACTGATCAGTCCATGTTGATGTGACCCCTTGTAACATATGCCAATGTAATAAAGTATACATCAATTTTTCTTTATTATATTTGGTGTTGTTATATCCTACTATTGTTATAAAAAAAATTCATTAACCTATAACAAATAAAGGTTAGGTGTAATAAATACTACAATAATATTCAACCTTTGTTCATCAAGTGTGGATTTGGAAATGAAAAACACATAAAAGTATTTCAATCTGATAATAAAAAACATATTTCAAGACCTTAATAATTCAACTGGGTAGGTTCTTTCAAAGTAGGGTTCCCATGGATTATCTTATTTAAGACATAGTGTAAATTTATAACCCTAAAAGTTAGGTAACAAAATACCACAATTAGATTGGGTTTACACTTAACTGAAAACCCCCTTTGTAAGTATCTAAGTGGAATGGTGTAGAGTTTATTCTTATGATAGATTAAACAAATATTTTTATACTTAACCATATAAGATTCATATATGATATAATTGGCATGATTTCATTCTTAAATAGATAATTGGTTATAGTAATTCTAAATTATACACATTAATTGTTTAAATATGGATCTTATCCCACCAATGGATATGATGAATTTAAAAGGGGTTATCATTTTAGTGGGAGAAAATTTAATAAAATTACTTTTTAAATGAATGGAAAACATTATAGTCATTTGATAAACTATTTTATTATTGATATAATGAAATCATAATCATCTTTGAGTATAACTTTGACATCTATTTTAAATAAGGAAAAATATAATGGAAGTAATTTCTTGGATTGGTTTAAAATATAAGAATCCATCTTAAACAGAAGGAAAAGTTTTATGTGTTAGGTTAACACCTTCCTAAGTAATTGATTATTAAAGTTGCCTAATAAATGAATATGGATTATTATGAAAAGAATGTAATTATTTAATTTAGGTTTGAAACTCATTAGATTTAAGATACCAAAAGTAACTTGATCCTATGCTCATATACTCAATGTGATTGAGTTTTTTAATGACTTGGAGAGATTAATGAAACCCTTTGAGGATTGTTTTGGTTATGGAATTCATTCTGGAATCATTATTGTGAACGTTCGAATAATGTGAATCAATTAAATAATAAGTTTTACCACATTTTTTAATGTTTTGAGGAAAGATAAACTAGGAATTATAAAACCAAGTTATGGTGTTGCATTAATAGTACATGTGAGTAATAGTTTAAACTATAAAAAAGAAAAGTTAGTTAGAAAGTCCAAAAATTCTTCTTTAAATATCCAGTTAAGGTCATTGAAACTTGAAGGGGATGTTATTAAGGAAATTAAATGTTTCCATATGATATGGAATTATCCAAAATACTTAATGTGGTTTTATAACCTCATGGGGTTTATATGTCAAGTATTTTTGTTATATAATTTAATTATTATCTTTTAAAGGGTATATGATAACAATTGTATATTTCAAAATTATTTTAAATATATATATATAAGTTTAAAATCTATGTATGACTAAATATTAGAGCTTAAATTATGAATTTTAGTGGTGTAGAAATGGGTAGTCACATAAATTTTTGGATATGGTGGATTTCTTAAACCTAGATTGGATCAAAATAAAGATTGTGTTATAATTATCTTATTTACTTTCTATATAATAAGAAGTGTTTTTTCTAAAAAAATCATCAATAAATAAGATTATTGTTTGGATACACATTATTTTGAATGATCCAATTTTATAAATTTTATGTAAAGAATGATGTATTCTTTTAGAATAATTCTCCATGTATGATATAGAAATAAGAGTCTATTTTTTAATATTCATATTAAAGGAGATAAGTGTTATTTCTTTACACAAATGAGTTTGTGTTACTTAGAATGATATTCTAAAAACAATATGTTTTCTAAGAGGATAGTGAGAGTATATTTAGTCTTAGTGAAGTTCAAGTACAAACAAATAAAATATTATCTCATCCAGAAAACAAAATGGAATTCACTTAATATCCAAAAATATTTAGAATATGTTAGTAAAAATTTAATGTAAATATTTACATTATTTACTAATAGATTTTGAGGAAAAATTTTATGGAAAGGTTTCCAGTAATAATGGTTATGATAAGCTGATAAGAGTTATAAGTTGATAACAAAAGTTATTAACATCATAAAATTATATGTTGTGAATCTTAGAAGTTTGAATACTATATTAAAAGAGATAAATATAAGAAATATGATTCCTAAGTCTCACCACTATTCAAACCAGATTTCATCATAGATGTTACTTGTTAAAGTGTTTAGTAGGAGTGTTTTATCATATGATAAAATAGAGATGTGGTAGGAATTATGTAGATATGTTATGAGTTTAAAATATTTAGAAAATTGTAGTAAACATAATGTTGATCTGGAAATCTATCATATGTGATATGATGATACAAGAACTTATTTATGGTTTTATTAACATTCATAAAGGAGTTTAAGAATATAAAGTGTACTATGTTATACAAAAAGAAATATACACTTTATAATTATTTCATATTGGAAGAATATACTCATGAATTGAAATTATAATTTACCTTATACCATAAAATAACATCATACATAAACATTATAACATTTTACGTTATTATTCATTACATATGTCAATAAAAACACCCCAAAACCTATGTCTTTAGTGTAATTGGAGACTATATACAAGATAAAATTATTTTAAAACCATTATTCAAAATTTCTCACAAATATTATTCATACAAGACATCATTATTAACATATCAAACACACTAATCTCTTTTATATCCTAAGAAAATAGAAACTTTATAATGGGTGAGTTCAAACACTCGGTAAGGGGTGAACATAAGAGATATCAATAAAAGATCATAAGTGAGAATAATATAAACATGTGTGTATGATAACATAATCGAGGCATATTAACATAACATAAGATAATCATACCTAATAACACATGGATCATAAATCATGAGTCATGACATAAATATTCAAGAATAATATAACACATGAGTCATAAGAGTAAAGAAACATGAGTCTATAATCATGAGACATTATAACATGAAATAAGTATATTGAATAGCATAAGAATATTGAATAAGATTAATCATTCAAATCATGAAATATGTTTAGGTCAACTACTAGGACTTTCAAATCATAATATACTATGTTAACCACCTACCCCTAACATGGAACACTTAGGCTAACCACCCATTTCTCATAACATTTTTAACATGGTATAACCACACATGCCCTATCATAATCTCATAAGATATAAAACTTTACCCAATGAATTGGAGGAATTTATTATTACCACCCATTGTATAATTAAAAACTATAAATATATGTTCCACATGAATATGAAAATATTCATAATTCCATCATGTCTTAATTAACTCATATAAAATAAATGGGTTTCAAGGAATTTTCCAAAAGACACGGTCATTAGACATCTAGAGAAATAAGGTGGATAATATAATTATATCATGTCCCTAGTGAAGTATATGAAACATTATAGGATATTAACATAGGTAAAATACACTTTCTAAGAAAATTAAAATTTATTTTGAGAAATAATAATAAATATTATTTATATTTTTTTATAAATTTTATTTTTAACAAAAGTAATTTATAAAAAAAGAGAATATATATTAATTTATAAATCCATGAAAATTTAGAGAGTAATATTCAAAACATAACTGATGAATATGGTTGGTGTAATGCCTAGGTCTGGTGAGATCACAAAGATAGATAGGGGTGAATCAATGATCCACTTTTATTTTGGATTTTTCTTCTACTCTAACCCATGTAGCTGGTTTTAAATGTTATCAACTCCTCTAGTTATATCTTATGCTTATCTAAATATATAGAATACAAAAGGTGCAAGACACAAGTATTTATAAGGTTTTGTTTCAATGTGATCATACACCTTGACAGTTACAAGTTCAGTTTCATGGATGGGTTTCATCTACTATAAATCACTTGAGTACAGTTACAAGATATCTCCTGAAAATATTGATGAATAATATCATGAAATACCAAGTAGAAAATATCTTAAAATGATAATTATTCAAGTGATACAGTTCTTTCCTTTCCATATTTTATTTATAATCTCTCCTACTAGATAAATCTATCACCCAAAACGATTATATCCACATCTTTATGGGTTCTTTATACTTTATCCCTATAGTTTTTAAAGGTTCCTCTTGAACTCCTCCTTGAATAGGTCTTTTAATGCCTTGTCTCCTAGTGTAGTGTGTCTCATTCATTTTCTCCTTTGGTTCTATATGCCCTCTCTATTTATTGAGGATCACTTCACCTTAATAACTAGTTCTCCTAACAATATCATAGTAATTTAGGTAGTAGGAATATTTTCCTACTTCTCACCTTCTTCATGACTTCAACACTGTAGTAGAAGTACCGACCATCTTATTCAGTACACAGAAGTTCTTTTGAGAGAATTATTATCAAGATCACACTATTTTCCCTAAAAAATATTCTTCATAGCTTCTAATTTTCATATTCACATAATAAAATAGTGAATATTATTTACATATTAATTATTAAAACCCCTCATTAATTTATATAGTATTTATCCTTCAAATTCTTAAAAAAATTCCTCGTTAATATCTTCATTAAAACTTCCTTGAGACTCATCAGGTTTCTATTTTCACATAATGTTAAAATATCATGATCTTATTCTTCCCAAAAAATCTACAAATTTAATTTCTTTTCAATTATCCACATGTTCATATAATGGTATTTTAGAATTTATTTATTGATGAATGGAACATATCTCAACATAGAATCTTGTATCATGATCTATTTTGAATTATCATGATTCTTGAATATATGATGAACATATTCAAAGAATCTTCTGAATTATTTTCTTTACTCACAATATATTAATTCCAAAAAATAATTTTTTTTTCATTTCATGGGACTTTGTAAGTCATTTATGGTCGAAAAATAATACACATATTTTTTAAAATTTGGACATGAAATAATTGTATTATAATCCATATCCAAAGTCATATGTTTGTCTCTAAAGTCATTTGGCCTCACTGTAAAGTCTAAAGGTCACATAAAAGTAATCCACCCATTCTAGAAGTCAGATGTGGTTTCTTTAAAGTCATAAAAATTCACTTGTGAAGTCATGTATAATAAATAATTTTCAATTTTTTTTACTCCAACCACTAAAGTCATACACTGGAACTTTTCAAATTTATACATGCATAGGTAATTCCATACTTAACTTAAACTAATATTAGAACTTCTTCAACCCTTATCCAAAATTTCTCAGATAATTTATTGGAATTATCAACCACTCAGAAAAACTTCCATATTTTTCTATATAGTTTCACTATATAAATCAACACATTACACAGATTTAAATGAAGAACACTACTTCAATAAACATAAATAAATGATACATCATTGAATCTATCCACCCAAGTTATTTAAGTTAGTAGCATAAATTCCAACTCACCTTGCAAATATATTTATGAATCAGAAAGATATCATTAATATACGAAACTTTATCATCATATTCCTTTTTCATAATCTATGTTAGCATCTCACTTATCACATTTCTCCAAAACATATTGATATCTTCTCACTCCTTCCTTATTGATAAAAAATACAACACATGCATGGTTACTTCAATCTCCCCATTTGGATTTGTTGTTAATATCCCAAAACATATATATTTAATATGTATAATCATATTCTTTTCTCCTCCTTATAGAAAATAAATATAAAGGACATATGTGGTTTCTCCACACTCAAATTATCCTTATTAACCTTGAGAAAATGGTCAAATTCCTTCATCTTAAACAAAATTATTTACCCTATTTAAATCTAAATTTCGGCCTGATTCAATTGTGATAAAAGGATGGAACCACACATAACTTATCCATGTGCCTTTAGTTGGTCTCATATATGTATACATTGGATAACTCAGTATAGAAAATAATATTCACTTCACCAAGACATCAATAATATCCATCAATCATTTCATCTGGTGATACCACTTCAAAATTCCTCAAACTAGGGATTGTTCAACAAATTTATCAAGAATTCATGTATACCACACTCTTATCAAAAAAACATTAATATAATTAAATTTCAATACATTTTACTCCCACTTTATCATTTTATACTCATCTACCAACACTGCCACTTTGTAAAAATATTTAATAAAATAAAAATATAGGATAAAATTGTCATTGGAATACCTCAATGTTCAATTGTTATAGATATACCAATTATTCTAAATTTAGTTAACAATTCAACTTTTGATATCTATTATTCATGTTTTTATCCCCCTAATGGGATAAAATCACTCTTTTTCATCAAATTAGTCTGAAAATATATATAATTATTGTTTCCCTTATTGTATAGTAGTGACCCTCATCCAACTTCCTCTTTATTTGGTCTCCTTAAATTCCTTCCAAGTTAGCACATAAAAAGGGAATATGTAGGGGGTGAATTTTTTTTCTTCTATAAAATTATTAGGGAAGAGACTTTGATCTCAAAATATAACACATGTTCAATTTAAATCTAGTTTTAAGATAATTTTTTTTCTTGCACTTTTTTTTCTTTTCTAGTACTAAATTTAATTTGGTTGTAAGTATGTATCCCTACCTTCGGTACTTATTTAAATTTTTGAAAAACTGATTAACATTTTTTAATAAAAAATCATCTAATTGTTTATTTTATTTATCTTTTCACTTTTTCAAAATTTATTCTTAATATGAAAGAAGAGTCATGCAATATGTTGCACCCTAACTAATTTTCTTGCACCTTCCAAAAAATATTTCAAGAGATCTTGGGCTATATTTTATAAAAAACGTCTCTTGAAATTCATGTTCAACTTCATATAAGACAACCTATTTCAATATAACTTATTCTTATTTTTATTCCATTTATTTATACATATTTAGTTGATCTAATAAAACAATCAAGAACCTCTTCTTAACATACTCATATTTAATGGAGTTTTCACAAGGTATATTCACTTTCTTTATGTTACCCTTATGGTGTAACCTATCTAACTCTTTTTATTGGACTTCAATAATTAAACAATATTTTCTTCCCTATATTGGTTTAATTACTTTCTAATATTCAGGTTTCACCCTTTAATTTTTTATTTCCATGAACTATTTGTAATTTTTCATGGTGTGGCCCCTTTTTCCATTGTATAATAATATAACATTTGGTTTCAAATCCATGTAATCTTCATTATTTTTCTTCTCATTACTTCTGGTAATGGTTTATATAGATATTAAATATTTTTTAGCATATTTTTATCCTTTACTACATCCCAAGGAATCATTACCATCATTTTTCGTTTTCCTTATTTTCTATTATTGACACCTTTTCATATTAGAATAATATTGTTACATATTTGTACATACCATCACTTCTCAATATTTTGATCATTCTTATTATAGTAACCATAAATTATAGATAAGGATTAAAATATATTTTTGAGTGATATATTTCCTATTTTATCTGATTTCTACTTTTGTTCATCATGTGTTCTTTTCCCTTTATCTCTACTCTCCCATATTTAGGGCCTTTAAAAAATTCATAAATTAAAAAATAATGACACAAATTAGTTTCCCTTTGACTTAACTTCCAATAATACCAGCAATATACTAAGAACCTCCTTATTCTCTATTTATTTTCAATTTATCCAATATGTTCTCTTTGTTGTTTTTAGGTGGTAACTTTTAGACTTCTTTTAACAGGTAACTTTTCTCGGATATTCCCATATATGCCTTTGATGAAATAGTGGGATTTATATCATTTTTAGGTACCCAGTTTCTTCTAGGTTTCAAGTTTAAACCTATTCAAATAGATGAATTGTCATTAGTGAAAAATCTAGTTTCTATGTAATGGGTTAGCCTCCTTTAAGAGAAATATGTAGATGATTATTTAGATGACCTCAATATATTTTTGACACTATCATAGTACTTTTTAGTGAAAATGATCTTCTCTATAATTTTTGTGGAAACATACTTTTTCTCATATATTTGAGAATTATTAGTTAGTATAGATCCTATATTTTTCAATTTCATTCAACTAAAAGGTACTTAATGTTGAGTGAATAATTTTCATCCTTAACATACCTAAAACTTTCTTCCCAAACATTATTTATATTCTCAATCTGATCCTCGTGAATTTTTATTTATTCTTGTAAATATATATCAAGAACCTTTATTCCTTCTTATTTCACCTACTATTGTGAATTACTAGCATTCATATAGGTTTTATATAATTTTTAAAATGTATAGATTACTTAACCAAGAAAAAATCTATTAAATATTTCTCACACACATTCCTTTTCACTTATTCTTAAATCAATAGAGGTGTTTCCTTAAAAAGATATATATATTCTTCTTTTTCTTCAACTATTTGTTTGATATTATTTCATCTTTGGAAATTTCATGGCTAAATTAGTCTCTATTTCTTAAACCTCTTTTAAAATATATTCTTTCTCATATATTAACCCCTTGATATATATAAATATATAGAAGATAAAATAAAATTTTAATTTAATTATATGATATTTAATTTTATAATTGATTTTTTAATTGTATTAATAGTATCACCTTCCTTATACTCTTCACAACTTGAACATAAATCATAAAATGAATATTCCTCAACATTTTTTTAAATGGAACATTAATTTAGTCATCTCTAAGTGGGGATAGATCCTACTTACCACTTTATATTTTATTCTATTTATTTTCCTCCTTGTTTATTATATTTTTTTCTAAAGAATCTTGAAATAACTATCAAACTAATATCTATTAGAGGGAACAAAGATTTTCTCATATACAACTTGTAATGACTAGGTATCATGAGATTAGTGAGAGGGGTATGGGGTGAATAAGTGATCTCCTTTTATTATTAGGAATTTTTCTTCTAATCCAACCTTTAAATCCAGTTAAATCTTTAAGCCACTCTTCTAGTTGTCTCCCATCCTTAAATGGATATTTATAATAGAAAAGGAACAATACGTAAGGGTTTTAAAGGTTTGTTCTCAATGTGATATTTCTAATTTATAGGTATGGGTCAAGTTTTATGACCTAGTTTCTTACTCTATAAATCACTTGAGTATAGTTAAAAGTAATAACTTTAAAATATTGATGGATAATCTCTTGAAATACTCAGTGATAAATCTCCTAGAACTTATATTCTTCAAGTGATCCAATGGAAACCTCCCAATGGATTATTTAAAATTATTCCCACCTATTAAAGATATCTTCTAAAAATATTTTTTCCAAATCCTAATGGGATTTTTATATTACCTTCAAATAGTTTTGTAAGGTTCCTTCTGATCTCTTCCATGAAGAATTTAATGAATTCCCTATCACTTGGTATAGGGTGCATCGACGTTGTTCTCCTTTAAGATTTCACATCGTTTTTCCTTAAGGATCACTTCAACTTGATCATTAGTTATACTAACAATACGAGACTACCATGGGTAATAGGAAGATGTTCTTGCTTCTTTCCTTCTATAGTGTCAATGTCATACTTATTCATTACTCACTCAAGTTATACAATACAAGTTTATCATATGATTATAATTCCTAATGCTTGAAACATAGATATGTCCTTAATTTAGCTTTCTCTCTTTCTTTTTTGATACATAGACATTATTATAATAGAAAAGTATCGATATATCACTATTTTCCCAAAAAATTATTTTTCAACACCTATATGTTTTATAATCATAAAAAATAGTAGATATTATTTCCATATAAATTTTACAAACCCCACTTTAATTAAGTATGTATTTATATTATAAATTATCATAAAAATAAAATTCAATGTATTCATTCAGACTTCCTTAGGACCCAAATTGATTCTATCTTTATGTGATGTTTTAATATCACGGTCTTCTTCTTCCCATAAAATATGTAGCTTCCATTTATTTTGAATTCTTCATATTTGAATATCTCTATGACATGGAATCTTTTTCTTGTGGTATGGAACTAATCTTAGCACAGTATACTAGATCCTTATCCATTTTGATTTATCATGATTCTTGGATCATTGAAGAAAATCTATAAAGCATCATAGAAATTATTTATCATTTTATTCATAATATATTCACTTTGAAATCTTAATTTTATCTCATTTCATAAGAGTTTGTAAGTCTTAAAAAGTAAAAAAAATCTTACATGACTTTTTTCAAAGTTTTACACCACCTAAAAGTATAATAATCCTTAACCAGGTCATATTATATGCTCTAAAGTCATATAGGCTCACTCAGACATATGAATCAAAGTCATATTCCCCTTCTCAAAGTCTGACATAGTTTCTTCAAAGTCATATGAACACATTCCGAAATACATATTCAATAATTCCATTGACAGTTTTATACACTCAAACTACTAAATTCATATATTAGAACCTTCCAAAGGTATACATGAACAATAAATTCTAGGATTCACTTAATCTAATATCAAAACCTCTTCAACCCTTCTCTAGGCCTTATAAATTAATTTAAAGTCATTATCAACCACTTAAAATTTATTTTAGACGGTATCACTACATACATAAATACATACCTTTGATTTCCTTTAATAAAAACACTCCAATAAACATAAATAAAATATTCCTCCTTTAATTTGTTCACATAAGTTATTTAAGGTAGTAGCAAAAATTAAAACTCTCTTTTCTAATATATTTAGGATTCATCAATAGAATCAATTTCTTTAAAATATTTTTTTCATAATATATAGTAGCAACTCACATCTTATGTTTATACAACACATATTAAAAGCCTCTCACACATACCATATTGTCAAAAAAATATAAACCAGGCATGGGAACAATGGTGGAAAATTTGGTCATGTGGATAATAATAATAAAGGATATTATTTTCATAATTTTTTAAATAAAGTCAAAAAAATAGAAAATGACCCATTATGAAAATGATAAAAAGTTATTAGTTTAATTATTTTATAAATAAAATCAACTAGAATAGAACATTACCTTACTAAATCACAAAATTATAGATAAATTCATTTATAAAACAAAATAAAAAGTATGAACATGAAGAGAAAACCTACAGGAAACCTAAAAATATGAGGTAAGTATGGCTCTACTTAAAGGAAACCTTTTGGTTGAGTTATAAACCAAAGGGATTTGAAAATGATAATAAGACATGTAAAACCATAAAATAAACATAATATAGGAAAATATGTGGGTTTTCAGATATAAATAACATAAAAATTTTCGAATTGAAATTTAGTCATAAAAAATCTCAATCTCAGAGTGAGTTTGGAAAGAAGCCCTTAAACATTTGGACACTTTTGAATCAAAATCCTTTTAAAGAGATAACCTGATATGGATTTTTAAATCCCATTAATTTCATTATAATTATGATAAAAATCCATTCATGAATCAATATATACACTACATAAAATAAAACAATTTTTAGGTATGGGGAATATCTCAATTAATTGAAAATTAAGTTGAGAAACCCTTACCTTTAGTCTCGACTTCCACAAAGTCACACTAAAAAACCATATAATAAATATAACCATATTAATAAATTATTTTAGAACCTTATTCATAAATATTATCTTTATGATATTTAATTATACTAATTTATTACACAAATATTATATATTTATTATTTATTTTTATCATCAAGTGTTAGTAATTTGGATGGTTTCATATAAGCTTTGAAAAGGAAATGTTGATACTCTTAAATTGATAAAAGGTTCACCATTCCTAGAATAATAAATGTAATGTAATTGTGACATATTAAGATCATTATATTGTTTTATTCTATATTATTTTGGGTGATTTAAAAATGTGAGAGCTTTAGTTTAAAATTTTTGAATTTTTTGACTTTTTTCTCTATTGCATAGTTTAGTGCATACAGTTAAGGGAAATCCATATATAAATTCCTTTAAAGGTTTTTTATAGTCCATTATATAATTTCATGGTTACCCTATGTGATCATCACATGGTTTGGCCCAAACTATGTGACTTCTAGGGGAAACCATGTGGGTCCTTTTGTTTTGAGGTGTTGGTGCACAACTTGCACATGGTTAGGGAAAATTGTGAATGTATCCCATGTGTAGTGTTAAAGATATAAAAGTAGATATTTTCAAAGTTCATTCATGGTTATAGGAAAACATTTGACCAAACTATGAGATTATTGGTGTATAATCTAGTGGCAACATCATGATTGTTATGTGGTTTCACTAACCATATGACCTAACCATACAACTCACCCAATTTTTAAAATTTTGATATTCACAAAATTACCCCCTTGATTTTTAATAAATTTTTCCTCCCCTATAATCCCATATTATTTAACATAACTTGTTTCATATAAATGGATATTCTTCCCTCCATTCCTACTTCAAGTTTGTGGCCTCCTCCTCTAGTTAAAAGCAATATCTTGAGGTATTTCTTTTAATATTCTTCTTATTTATCTTCTTATATTCTTCCCTAATACTATACCTTCAATATTTCTTCCCTCACAAACCCTAACCATTTTTTGGGTTTTATTTATAGTTTTGGGTTGGTTCAATGATGGTGTTTGGGGTTTTGGGGGTTTAGAGAAGTTATTTCCTTACTCAGTAGTGTGTTCTCTATTGAAGGTGACACATTGTGATTGGTTTTCACTTTGATTGAGGTGGGTTTTTTATTTAGTTCCTTTATATTATATAAAATTTAGTTCTTTAGTATTTAAAAGTATTTTTTTCAAGTTATGTTTATTTGAAATACCCATAAGGTGTTTGAAATGGTTTTCAAATGATTTCTATACTTGGCATCGAGTTTTTTCATGCCAAGTGTAACGTCCCAACCCGGAACCCACTATACCAGTGCTCTGAGCTGGGTAGTTACATAACCTTAAGCACGCCTCCTCGTATTCCAAAGGCTTCTGACTAGCAGCGGGGGTCTATGGGGTCAAGTGGGGAGACTATACCCCCTTTTTATCAGAGTAAGACACAACAGAAAAAAACCAATAGTGGAAATAATAATCAATAAACAAGGAACATGTATAATAACCATTTCCAACAATAAATATGCCATGTCCTACTATAAGTGAAAAACTTAACAAAAGCCCAAAATAAAGACAATGGGAAAAATCCCCAAAATGGTCCTGACTCCAAGTCTAGATCCCCCACCAAGTGCTACCCATGTCCACTCAACTATCTAGCAAGGACCCTTACCCTTCTCTTGACCTGAAAACATGAAGTCTTCTCGGGTACCCAATGGCGGCCCGAGAAGGGTGTGAGTACAACTCAGTAGGCCACAACCAACGGTTTCTACAAAATATCTAGTATGAATAGGTATTTCATGCAAAAGGAATAGGAATTATAATTGCCAAGTAATTATTTAAGGTTCCATTAACCAGTTCAGAGCCAAATCCATTTCCACTTCCATTACCATTCATTTCACACAAATTATCATCACTTACTATTTCATCACATCTCCATGGGTTAATCCCATACATTATATTACATGGGTATAAGGCCATCAATCAAATGGAAGAGGGTAAACACATCATTATCCTATCTCACTAGGACTAACCCTCTCATAGAAACCATATCCTCACCTCGAAGCCTCAGTCCGAGTGGATGAAACCGTTAGGAGAATAGATCATCAGTCCTCATTCTTAACCCATTAATTTAGGGTGGAGTTTAGAGCATCAGTCTTCACTCAAACTGTGGCCGCAGATCCTCAAGTCATACCCAACTCTACCAAGCCATGTACAAATGCTTATATATATATATGTATCCATCAACCCACCATACCATTTCCCTTTGACAAACACCATTCACAACGACCACACGATAATTCACATTATGCATTAACCCATTAACACATTACCATTTTACATCATTTAACCATTCACTTAATTCCCATATGTTATGCCTATCTCACTAAGCATTCAACACTAGACCCATAATCCATCCCATTATGGCCTTTAATCAATTTACACATTACCTAATTAACCCATTCATCATTTCCATTAATTAATCATTCAACCCATTCCAAATAACCTTTAGGTTATTACCAAGTCTAGGTGCATCACCTAACTTCTATTCCAAGTTCAACCAATCATACCAACATATTTTTCAAGGGCTCTACCATTTATTACAACAAGGTCACTTGTTTAATAACAATACCTTAGCCCGGGAAAAGCCGGCACATCCCATGGATGGCCCCAATTAGGACAAGTAATTTTCAACCCATCCCATGGGGATTGTGAGGGTTCCCATTTACCATTCTTAAGCACCCTTTATACCAACCACATCTAGGTTGATCAAAGCTCATAAAAAGGAAACCATGAGCAAAGACACATATGCATAAATCCACCATGAAATTATGGGATAACCTTTGTAGACCACTTACCTCGAAACTGAGGTTGAACGCACACTCAATCGAGTCCTTTGACCTCAATCCGACCATACTTTGGTGCTTCAACCTAGAAATCACCCAAAAGATAGGGTTTTAGAGCTTCATAACATGAGGAAGAGAAGATACAAACCCTAAACCAAAAAGAGAAGCAAGGATGGGATTAGCCTTACCCAGAGCTTCGATCCGCATCCAACAGCACCAAAGACGCCTTAAAAATGAGGGAGATTGACCCCTTGGATATCTTGGGATATTTGGTTCATTCTTAGGGTAAAGATAGAGGAATGGAGAGGAAATACCGAGTGGGTTCTTAAAATCCTAGGGTGGAAATTTTGTAATTTTTTCCAACTTTAAGAGGATGCACGGTTTGGCCGCACGGTTTGAAAACCCGTGTGAAAACTGTGCGCAAGCTACTGTATGAAGGAGGAGGGGTCGCACGGTTTACCTGGTCAGGCCGCACGATTAGCCCTGGCCATGTGCAGGCAATGCGCCCCGGCTTGTCTTTCCCAGTTTTCCCTTCTTTCGTGTCCCGAGCCCCCAAAACACCCCCAAGACCTCTCATAATTTCAGAAGACATCCCTTGAAGCCTGAAACAAGGGATTCAACCAAAATATAATGAAACCATACCCTTTTAAAAACCGTGATATTAAAACCTCTCCACCTTATAACGGCTCATCCTCGAGCTGAGTTTCTAAGCCTCATTGATCCACCAAAGAGAAGAGTTCGGGCCACTGAGCTCGCATATCCGATTCTCGATCCCAACATTCTTCCTGAACTTTCCGATGCTGCAATATTACTTACACTAATGGGACAAACATACCTCACAAGACCTTTACACTATGATCCACCATGCGAACCAGATGCTCCTCAAAGGACACATCAGCCTCAAGCTCCACATCATCCACGTCAACCACATGAGATGGGTCAGGATGATATAGTCGGAGCTGCGACACAAGAAAAACATCATGTATCCCACCATACCACTTTGGAAGAGCCAATAAGTAAGCCACTGGTCCGATCCTCTCCACAATCTCAAAAGGTCCCACATACATGGGTGCCAACTTACCCTGCTTTCTAATCCGACGGTGACCCAGCCTTGGTGACACCCGAAGGAAAACTTTATAACCCATTGCAAACTCAAGAGGTCTACACCTCTGATCTGCATACGACTTCTACCTACTCTAAGGCATAGCCATCCACTTCCTAATCAACTTAACTCTCTCTGAAGTCTCCTGGACGAGACTTGGCCCCAACAACTCAGATTCACCAGCCTCTATCCAACACAATGGAGATCTACATGGTCTTATGTAGAGTGCCTCAAACGGTGCCATATGAATCGTAGCCTGAAGACTTTTTTTGTAGGAAAACTCAACTAGTGATAGGTGTCTCTCCAAAGAACCACCAAATTCTAAGACAAAAGATCTTAACATCTCTTCCAACACTTGGATCGTATGCTTCGACTGCTCGTCCGTCTGCGGGTGGAAAGTCGTACTCAAAAACACATGCATACCAAGTGCCTTCTGCAACCCTTGCCAGAAACGGGACGTGAAACACAGATCTTGGTCTGAAACTATGGTCTATATAACACCATGAAACTACACTATTTCCCGAACATACAGCTCACCCGACTGGTCGACTGTAAAGGTCTCATGAATCGGTAAGAAGTGAGCCACTTTCGTTAACTGATACAAAACCACCCAAATTTCATCATTCTTTCGTGGAATCCTCGGAAGACCCATGAAAAAATCCATTGTCACATTGTCCAACTTCTATTCCGAAATGGAAAATTGATGCAAAACACCACCTGGGATTTGATGATCGGCCTTCACCTGCTGATAGGTAAGGCACCATGCCACAAAGCCCGCAACTTCCTTCTTCATTCCAGGACACCAAAACTGCCTTCGGAGAACATGATACATCTTGGTCAAACCAGGATTAACTTCCTACTTGGATGCATGGAACTCACGCATAAACTCTTCCCGCACACACTTTAGCACAACCACAGGATCACAAACACGAACAACACCATCCACGCCAACGGCCCAACCAGAAGGTAGTTCCCTACCTTTAAGATTTTCCTTCATGATCAAACACTCAAGATCATCAAGCTGACCTTCCTTAACTTGAATCAAAAGCATCAACTCCATCATTAAAGAAGCAAGACTGACCTAACCACTCTCCTCCTGCACCTCCCGGTGCATCTCTGCAAACAAATCCATCACCTTCCACTCGGTGCTGGACTCCTGAACCACCTAATTCTAAACCTTCCTGCTTAGAGCATCGGTAACATTGTTTCCCTTTCCTGGTCTGTACACCAACTCAAAGTCAAAAGACTAGAGATATTCAACCCATCTTTGTTGTCGAAGGTTCAGATCCTGTTGTGAGAATTTGTACTTTAAACTCTTATGGTCTGTAAACACGGTAAACTGTTCTCCCAACAGATAGTGCCTCTAGCACTTCAAGGCATAAACCATTGCAGCCAACTCAAGGTCATGAGGGGGATAGTTCCACTCATGGGGTCTCAACTTCCTTTACCCATAATCCACAACCCACTCATCCTGCATCAACACAGCCCCATGTCCGACTCTCGACACACCAAAAAACATGGTGTACTTCTTACCTGTCTTGGGTAAGATCAAGATAGGTGTGATCTCCAACCTCTTATTAAACACTTGGAAGGCATTCTCACAAGCCTCGGACCACTCGAACCTGATTCCTTTCTTGGTCAAGCCCGAGAGTGGTGCTTCCAAGCGAGAGAAATATTGAATGAACCTTCGGTAATACCCGGCGAAACCCAGAAAACTCCAAACATCAGAAACACTCTTGGGATGCTTCCAAGATATAATGGCCTACACTTTCTCTGGATCCACAGACACACCTGCCTATGAGATGATGTGACCCAGAAAATTAACCTCACCTATCCATAATTGACACTTTGATAGTTTTTCATATAGTTGATTCTCTCTTAGCGTACCCAAGATGATGTCAATATGTCGGGCATGATCATAATGAGTTTTTGAGTACACTAAGATATCATCAAGAAAGACAATCACAAACTGATCTAGATAGGGATGTAAGATTTAGTTCATCAAATCCATAAACACTGCTGGTGCATTGGTCAAGACGAAAGGCATTACCACAAACTCAAACAACCCATACCGACTTCGGAAAGCTGTTAGAAGTATGTCAGAAGACCTCACCCTCATATGGTGATAACCTGACCTCAGATAAATCTTAGAAAACACTGATGAACCTCTCAATTAATCAAACAGGTCATCGATTCTAGGAAGAGGGTACCGATTTTTCACCGTCATCAGATTCAACTTTTGATAGTCGACACACAGCCTCAACGACCCATCACCTTTCTTTGAAAAAATCACGGGAGATCCCCAAGGAGACGTACTAGGCTGGAAAAACCCCTTAAGTTCCAACTCCTCAGGCTGAACCTTCAGTTCCTGGAGTTATTTCGGTCCCATTCAGTATGGCAGAATAGAAACTGGCTCTGCTCCCAGCAGAAACTCGATCATGAGCTCGACATCCCTCTCGGGTGGTAACCCCGAGAAATCCTCAGGAAACACATCCTGAAACCGATCCACCACGGGAGGAAAATTAGATTGTTCCCCTCCCTCATCATCATCAAGCATGATAAATGACACTTGATCCATGAGTCTACTCATCTATTGACAAAACAGCCCCGCATGCCCTGCTTGAACATCCCATTCGCCACGGTGGACATAAGCGTCACCCTCAAGCGACCTAAATGATACTCTGTGACGATAACAGTCTATGTGTTCCTGATACAACACCAACCAATACATTCCCAAGATTAGGTCAAAACCTGACATATCAAGAATGAACAAGTCCCACATAAAATGATACCCAATAACTTCCAAGGAACATTCCTTGCACTGCTTAATATCCTCAACCTGCACTCCCAACGGGGTGTCAATTGACATAACTCCACACACCCCCTCCACAGGTAAACCCAGCACTACCACAAGTTGAGAAGAAACAAAAGAGTGTGTGGAAAATGTGTCAAAAAATTCACTAGAAAACGTAGAATCTACAAGAATCGTACCTCGAACAGTTGATGGTCTGGCCTCGCCATTACCAGGTGAAAACTGAACTGCCTGAAGCTGACCTGCCCCTCTACCCTGGGCTCCAACCTAAGCACCTTGCGCCGCACTTCCCTATTGGCAAGAGTGATCTTGCCCTGGAGTTCCACATCCACTACCCCTGCCAGTACATCCCATGGAGCTCCAACTACCTGCCTGATATGGGGAAACTGATCCCCTTCCCATACCCAGTACCTGTTTTTCATCATCATGATCACCTGTCTACAGAGGGTTCCTGTAGAACCTCTGCACATCCCCCATCATACTGCACGAACAACACTCAATTAGAGGTTGAGGATACTGACCACGCATATGCCCCGGCCTACCACATTGATAACAAAACACCTGGTTACCACTCTGAGAGGCTGACCCTCTCTTATGACCACCTTACTGGAAACTTTTCAAATGGATCTTCTGACCATGGGAAGATGCAACACTTGTCCACCCAGCTGGTACGACAAGCCCATCACCCGAAGCTCCCTTTAGGATCCCTTCAGAGATGAGTGCTTGATCCATCACCTCTGAAATCCTATTGAAGTGGAAGATATTTACTTGAGACCTAATCTCATGTCTCAACCCATCCTGGAAACGCCTTGCTACCACTGCCTCATCCCCTACTAACTCTGGGACAAAGCGTCGCAAATTAGTGAAGCGACTAGCATAGTCCATCACCGATATCGATCCCTGATTCAGACTCATAAACTCTATAGCCTGTTCCTGCATCAAAGTATCTGGGTAGAAATGATCCAGAAAATTCTCCTAGAAAACCTTCCACGACATCCTCTCAGCCTGCTCGGTCTGAGCCTGAATGTCCCACCAACGCCTTGCCTGGCCCAGCAACATATAAACGGCCATCTTTACTAACTTTTCAACAGGGTTCTCCAGATGATCCAGTATCTTCTGGACAGAGTCTAACCATAAATTCACTACCTCTGGACCACCCTCTCCAATGAAGGTCGGAGGGTGCTACAGCTGGAACTCCCTGGTCAGCTCAAACATACTCGGCGCAACCCGCCCTGGGTCCCGATCCATCATCTACATAAGGCGATCCAAGTTCTCCCAGAACTAGTCTTCTCTACCTTCATTGATCACCACATTTTTGTGCTCTTCTACTAGAGGAGTGTTCTTAGTAACATCCTCTTGTTTCCCAACTGGAAATCGATGTTGTGGTGGAATCTCTCTGCATTTCCAGGCATGAGATTTAGCACGCATACCATAAAACTTTCACGACTTCACCAAAATCTTTTTACTAGCTACAACATCTTATTTTCATATACTAATTCAATGACATCAACACCTCAAATTCACCGCCCCGACCATCCCTACCGTGGGGCATGGTCCACATGGGGTAAACAACCATGAACTACCACTAAACTCAGACAAAATTTTACAAAAACAATTTCCACTTCATTTCAAACCCTTATATTTCATGAAACATAGTTTACCCACTTGTTTTATTTCATTCTTCTCATTATTTATTGGTTTCATGAAATTCATGATGCACCCTACTTTCCTGCCTCACACACCCACCCCATGCGTGTTCATAACACAATGCATTTCTCCTATCTCCCTGGGTGCCTACAATGATGCATGAATGAAAATCCTCGTATTATTCAGGCCATGATCCAGATATCATAAAATAGTCACATCAAACCACATGTGCATCACCCAACGGTAAAATATCATCAATTTTAATAACACACAACCGAGAACAACATTTCCCACCTAGGGTGACTTGGTTTTCCCCTCATACATGGGTTAGATACTCCCAGGCACGAGCTCATTTACCAAGGCCCGACACATCTTAACCCTTGGAAACCTATCCAAAATAACAAGACCTCAGAGAAGGAGAAGAAAAACCTCCTCTGATACCACTTTATAATGTTCTCAACCCGGATCCCACTAAACTGGTGCTCCAAGCCAGGTAGTTACATAACCTTAAGCGCGCCTCCCCATACGCCAAAGGCTGCCGACTAGCAGCGGGGGTCTATGGGGTCAAGTGGGGAAACTATACACCATTTTATTAGAGTAAGCCACAATAGAAATAAACCAATAGTGGAAACAATAATCAATAAACAAGGAACATGTATAACAACCATTTCCAACAATAAATATTCCATGTCCTGCTGCAAGTGTAAAAGTGAACAAAATCCCAAAATAAAGAAAACGGGAAAAATCCCCAAAATGGTATCGACTCCAAGTCGGGATCCTCCACCAAGTGCTACCCATGTCCACTATACTATCTTGTAAGGACCCTTGCCCTTCTCTTGACCTGAAAATATGAAGTCTTCTCGGGTACCCAATGGTGGCCCGAGCAGGGTGTGAGTACAACTCAGTAGGCCACCACCAACGGTGTCTACAAAATATCTAGTATGAACAGGTAGTGCATGAAAAAGGAATAGGAATGATAATTGCCAAGTAATTATTTAAGGTTCCATTAACCAGTTCAGAGCCAAAGACATTTCCACTTCCATTACCATTCATTTCACACCAATTATCATCACTTACCATTTCATCACATTTCCATGGGTTAATCACATACATTATGTTACATGGGTCTAAGGCCATCAATCACATGAAAGAGGGTAAAAACATCATTATCCTATCTCACTAGGACTAACCCCCTCATAGCAACCATATCCTCACCTCAGATTATTGGTCTGGGTGGATGCAACCGTTAGGAGAATAGATCATCAGTACTCATTCCTAACCCATGAATTTAGGGTGGAGTTCAGAGCATCAGTCTTCACTCGACCCGTGGGAATAGATCCTCAAGTCATACCCCACTTTACCAAGCCATGTGCACAAACTTATATATATATATATATGTAACCATCAAACCACCATACCATTTCCCTTAGACAGACACCATTCACAACGACCACATGGGAATTCACATTATACCTTAACCCATTAACACATTACTAATTTAACCATTCACCCAATTCCCATGTGTTATGACTATCTCACTAAGCATTCTACACTAGACCCATAATTTATCCCATTATGGTCTTTAATCAGTTTACACATTACCCATTTAACTCGTTCATCATTTCCATGAATTAACCATTCAACCCATTCCAAATAACCTTTAGTTTATTACCAAGTCTTGGTGCATCACCTAACTTCTATTCCAATTTCAACCAATCATACCAACATATTCGTCAATGTCTCTACCATTTATTACAACAAGGTCACTTGTTTAATAACAATCCCTAATCCTGGGAAAAGCCATCACATCCCATGGATGGCCCCAATTAGGTCAAGTCATTCTCAATGCATCACATGGGGATCATGAGGGTTCCCATTTACCATTTTTAAGCACCCTTTATACCATCCTCATCCAGGTTGATCAAATCTCATCAAAAGGAAACCATGAGCAAAGACACACATGCATAAATCCACTATAAAAGTATGGGATAACTTTTTTAGACCACCTAACTTGAAACCGCGGTTGAACGCACACTCAATAGAGTCCTTATACATCAATCCAACCAGCCTTTGGAGATTCAACCTAGAAATCACCCAAAAGATAGGGTTTTAGAGCTTTGGAACAAGAGCGAGAGAAGATACAAACCCTAAACCAAAAAGAGAAGAAAGGATGGGATTAGCCTTACCCGGAGCTTCGATCTATATCCAATGGCACCAAATACGCCTTAGAAATGAGGGAGATCGACCCCTTGGAGCTCTTGGGAGATTTGGTTCGTTCTTAAGGTGAAGAGGGAGGAATGGAGAGGAAATCTTGAGTGGGTTCTTAAAATCCTGGGGTGGAAATTTTGTAATTTTTTCCAACTTTAAGAGGTTGCATGGTTTGGACACATGGTTTGAAAAACCATGTGCAAACCATTCACATGCTACATTTAGGAGGAGAAGGGGTCACACTGTTTACCTAGGTAGGCCGCACGGTTTTCCCTGGCCGTGCGCGGGTCGTATGCCTAGGCTTGTCTTGCCCAGCTTTCCCTTCTTTCATGCACTGAGCCCCCGAAACACCCCCAAGACCTCTCGTACATTCAGAAGACATCTCTTGAAGCCCAAAATAAGGGATTCAACCAAAACATAACGAAAACATACCCTTCCAAAAATCAGGAACTTACACCAAGTGTCTATGGAAATTCCCAAGAGGATATTTTAAAAGGATTAAAGTATTTTTAAGGGTTATTTGACACCAATATTAATTTCAAAGTAAATTTTTAGTTTTTAAAAGGGAACTATATATAGACAATTTTGATTTATCTACGTTTGAGTTATTTTAATACCTTTTGGTCATTATGTAAATTTCATGATGTTTTCATGTTATTTTAAAGGAAAAGTTTATTTTCCCAATAATTTATAAAGAATTTTTCTAAATATGGATAAAGTGCCATTAAATACCAATAATGTTTTAATGGTCCATTTAGAACTTTTTTTAAAAATGAGAATATTGGAATTTTTTATTACCCTCATTGTCTAGCACCTTTATTTTTATTATATTCATTATGGATTGTGGCCTAAGGGGGAAGTTGTATATTGTTTATTATTAATTTTCATGCATGACTATGAAAGGAGTTATTTTGTGAGAGGTAATTTGAGGTGAGATCAGGTTTATTAGTTTCCTTTAAATATTTATTTTATGTGATTTTTTTGTGGTTTTTTTTGTTATGATTGCCTCATTTTATTGATATCATGGGAACCCAAGGTATCTTATTATTAGGTATGGATACGTATTATACTATCTTAGTGTGTGTATAATAGATAGTTACCTATGAAATTTATGCCCTCCAAGGGTTTTATTTTGTACCTAGAGAACCCTAAGGGATACTGGGATTGATGTTTTTGATTCATATAGGAGGCCCCTAGAGAGACTGGATTGAGGAAACAAGGTTTAGTTTCATTCATGTTAGAGACTAGTGAGTTACCCATGATTCTTATATCTATTGAGGTTGATTTAGGGGATCCTCATGTATATACTTCATTTTTATCCCCTTTTTTGATTTTTTTACATAGCATCATGGATTGGTTATGGGTTTTAAAAAATTATTCATTTATATATTTGTTCCCAATGTGTTATTCCTTTTTTTTTATTGTGGTTTCAGTTTATTTTCAAAATAATTTATAATTGGTTTTTAAAGTTTGTATTTTTAAAATATATATTATGTTGTTTTGAACAGAGAATTTGATGAATTCTTTTAGGATAAGAGAAATAATTTTTCAGTTTATTTACAAATTTAAAATAAATTTTTTAATGGCTTTGAAAGAAATTTTAATCGAAATTTTTGTTATATTTATTGGGTAAAAATATTGGTTTTAGGATGAATGAGCCTCATTTTTTCTTAAAAGATTTTAAATAATTTTTTAAAGAAAAAATATAACATAAAATACTTGGATTCTTTCATTATTTATTATGTGAAATGGTATTTTGTAATTTATGTTAAAGCTATTATTTTTTAATATCATATAAAATTAACCACATAAATTCTTTATTAAAATACTCCTGGGAGTGTTTGGATCGCACCCTACATATACACTAGTCTGTGTGTGTGTGTCTGTGCAACTCTTATGTTTTATATTAGGTTCCCTATATTTTATTTTATATTTTCATTTCTTATTTGGTCTAAGGATGTATATGGTGAGTCATAGTGAGTTAATTTGGGTTATGCAGATGTTTTGTTGGAGTTGTTCAATGTCGTTCTATTTTGGGATGTTGTATCAACCAATTCATCCTAGTGTATTTCCTATTATGTTCTTGTTATATTTTATACTATTGTATTATTATTTTATTATCCATGTATTTTTATTGGATAGATTTTTACATTGTTATTTCATATTTGGTTTGTTCATTTATTTTTATCTACTTATTGGTTTTCATGGATTTCCAACATCGGGATAGATCAAGTTAGATTCTTAGTAGTTTTCACTTATTATTTATATTATTATTAAAGGGTGAAATTATTCCCAATTTTGTGTTATTGAAACCTTGTAACTCTTTTCTATCCTGATGGGATTATAATCTCCCTTTGAGCCTAGTGGAGGATCAGTCCAGGTACCGATTCAATGGTAGCTTGAGTATGTTCATTGGAAATTGTATCAAATCCTAGGTTCATGAGAATACCTAGGTTCTAAAAGTACTCTCTTATTATTTGGGTGTGTCATAGAATATTGGATAATAATAATTTCATTATAGCTTGAGTATTAGATTTGAGTAGTTTTATATCACCACCATTTGTGGTGACACTTGAGTTACCCTGGGTAGTTGGGTTTATATTGTGTTTTGATTATTTTTATCAGATAGAGATTTGATATAATGATGTATTGAGCCTCATTTTCATCTTTTCAGATTACATATGGAATTTTTTTTATTTTAGGATTATAATGAAATAAAATTCATAGTAATTAAATGGGATCACACGTCTTGAAAACCATGTAGAGGCTAGGTGCATGATTTTAGACCAGTTTCAGAGGTTTTTGTATACATTGTTCATGGTCTATAAAACCAGGTGGCCAAGCCACGGATGGTTATTCATACCATTTGGATTAAATATTTAGACTACCCTGGATTAATTCCTGATGATTTTAGTGAAATAAAGGGAGTTTTGTGATGATTTATATTGTGTATTGAACTTTTTTTAAATTTGTGGTGTGTTTTGTTTATGAATTTATTTTCAAACTAGTTTTTGTGTAAGGAATGGGATGATTTCATGAAAAATGATTTGGTATTTAAAAGAGTTCTTATGGAATATTGGTAAAATAAATTTGATTTTTAGGAAATGTTGGTTGATTTAATTATTAAATGTAGAAGGTATTTAGATTTTAAAATCAGATTATAAATTACTTGGAGAAAGTTTTGACCCTCTTAGATGTTTTCTCAAGAGTTTTCAATTTTAAAATTGAAAATTGAAAGTGTTTTAAAGTATTATAATTTTTATGGTGATTGGAAATAAATTATAACTTTAAAGGTTTTTACAGGATTATTTATTTTTAATGGAACTACTAATTTTCAAAACTATATTTTCTTGTTTTCCTCGGTTTTTGACCCTAAATGGTTGATTAAATGGTTAATGTTCTTGAAATGATGAAAAAATTAAAGTGTTTTAAAATTAGAAGTGAATATTTGAGAAATTATTTTAGAATGAAGAGATTTATGAATCTCTATTGGGTTACTTTTTTGAAATATAAAATTGTTTTTTTTTGAAGTCATGTTAAATATTAAAAGTTCATTTAAAGAGTTATGATTTTGAAATGCATCAAAATGTTATTAAATAGTTGTGTGTTTTCATAACCAAATGTTTTTCTATAAAATGGGTATTTATTATTTTTGGAATGTGGTGGTTTTTTAAGAAATGGAAATTTTCTCTTATGTTTTTCCTTGGTGATATATGATTTTGTATTTTTTTCATTTGGTGTGTTTGGATAGGTTGATTTGGTTTGGGAAACATGAATAGTATAGATTCAATTTTTTGTTATTTAAAGTTTGCTTCCCAAAAAGGCCTTGATAAAAGATTGAAATCATGACTTTTGATATAACACTTAGACTAAACCCTTTTGTTATTGGAGTGTGGTCCTCTTAGTAGTTGGAACTTCCCACACTTTGAATATACTGATATATTTCATTATTCCATATCTTTATGTGTAGATACATATTATGGAATTATTAAAGATGGTTTTTTGTGGCATTATCCATCAAACTTGAAGTTGGAGAATCCACTAAGTCTTTCAGTCTTCTTTTGGGATGAGTGAGGAAGAAAATTTCATAGTTCTTTTTTCTAAATTTTTTAGAGGATTTCCATGTTTAGATCTCAGATCTATTGTGTGTTCTAGTGTGGAACCTGGGAATTTTAATCATCGATGGTTGTGAGTTTTTTTACTTCCATGAGGTATCTATTTAGGTCATTGTTAGTAGATTTTAAGGAGTTGGTGTGAGGTGAATCTTTGAATGTGATCTATATTTGGTTGATGATATGCTTTAAAATTATTTCATAGGAGGATTAGAGTGGTTAATAACTTAAGGTGGCCTTTACTGGGTGTATCCCTTGAGTTCCCTCATGGATTTCTCTTATGTTATAAATTTTTATTTTGTAATGATCTTGCATATTTTTTTTCTTCTTTATATACTCATTTTTTTATTCTATATTTTTATTGAGATCTTTTCATGTGGTAGTTTTTGATGGATAGGTCATGGGGAAGCCCTAAGTACATATATGGGTTACTATGATGTTTTTCTCATTACTATTTGGACCATGGGTTCCACCTAGTTAATGATTTCTATTAGGGTCACCATCAGATGGTACTCCATGAGCGTAAACCCAAGTTAACCTTTGATAAAGTTTCATATCCAGAGGTTAAAACCAAGTTATTTCTTATGGATTCATGTTTAAGGGTGATTAAATTATTTGGTTGTTTTGGAATGTGATGGTTTTCAGGACCCGGTTTTTTAGTTAATTAGATGATCATTAGGGTTTTATATCCCTTTTATTATTGTGAGGATATGATGATGGTATTAGTGATGAATTTTGGGACTAGATCTTGTGATATGTGGATGTTCCTTAGTTTTGGGGTCTTTCAATCAACTTTTGGGTTATGTTTCCTTTATGTTATTTAATATGGTTTCTTATAGATTTTCCTAATAGGTTTCCTTGTGGTTAGTTTTATTTTTTTGTTTTCTAAATTTATTTGTGGAATCCTATCTATTTCAGTGGCATAATTTTTATATAGGAGGTCATTTTATGCTCCTCCATTTTAGATAAATTATAAATGTTTGGGAGACCTATATTGGGTCTTCATATTCCTTGAGCTTTTTGTTTCATGATTTTGGTTAACATTTTTTTCGAGGCTGGTTAGAGCTATTTGATAATTTATCATGTTGTTTGGAGGAAGTTATTTTGAGGAATAAAGGGTGTGTGACTTGTTCTCCTTTTTTAAGGGTCTTCCTAATTTTGTTTCTCCAACCCCCTACCTCTTCCATTAGGGTGTAGAGATTTTAATATGTTATTTCATTTTTATTTTACCAAATAATTTTTGTGAGTATAATTTTACATGGTGGGTAGAATTATGAAACCCATGTGTCACTATAGAATTTTATTTTATTTTATTTTAGGGTGAATAAACTTTTAGAGAGCTTTAGTTTAAAATTTTAGAATTTTTGGAATTTTTCCTTTAGTGAACTGTTTAGAATGCATGGTTAAGAGGAAAATATGTAGAAAGCCTCTATCAGTGTGTTTCTAGTTCATTATATAAGTGCAAGGTTACTATATATGAACAACGTACAATTTGTCCCAAATCATGTGACTTTCAACTGAAATCATGTGGGTCTTTTTTGTGTTCAGAGTAATAACACGCACCTTGTGTGTAGTTAGGTGAGACCATGTGGGTATCTCATATATATTTTTATAGTTATAATGGTAGAGTTCTTAATGCTTATAACCAAGTTAGATTAAATTGTAAAACCAAATTGTTCATGTCTTGGAGTAAAATCTAGTGGAAACAGCACATCTATCACTCAATTTGAATAATTTTATTGCCTAACCGTCTAGCTCAACCAATTTTAAAAAACTTTTAAATTCCTAAAATGAATATATTCATCTTTAAGGAATTTTTCAACCATCTAATTTTATCAGACTAGGTAGGTGTGAAGGTATCTTCCTCTTTCACTTCCACCTTCAATTCTCTGGTCTCCTCCTCCAGTTCCAAGTGATTTCTTGAGGTATTTCATTTTCATCCTTCCCCTTTATCTTTATTACTTATTTAATAACCATATTCATTTTATATTAATTCCCCCAAGAACCTTAACTATTTTTAGGGTTTTTTTAGGGTTTTGGGTGGTTTTAATGAAGGTTACTTGGGTTTTTAGTGATTAGATAATGTTTTTCCTTTCTCGATAGTGCATTCACGATCAATGGTGATATATTGTGGTTGGTTTCTTCTTAGACTAAAGTAGGTGTTTTTATTTTTTTACTCTATATTATATTTCATATGTTTCTTGAATGTTTTAAAAAAAGTTATCCAATTAATGTTAATTTGAAATACCTATGAGGGGTTTGAAATTGTTTTAAAATGGTTTATAAACATGGAATTGTGTTTTTTCTGACAAGTGTCTATGGAAATGATTGATTTATTTTTTTAAAATTGTTAAATTTTATTTAATGGATATTTGAAACCAATTTTTATACTAAGGGAAATGTTTAGTTTTTACAAGTGAAATATTTTTAGAAAATTGAGATTTGGATCAGTTTGATTTGTTTTAATACACATCAATCTTTGTGAATGTTTTAATATGTGTTCATGTAATTTTAAAATAAAAGTGTTGTTTTTAAATGATTTATAAATAATCACTTCATGGAATTATTTTAAAAGTTGATAAAGTGGATTGACATTCTAAGCATGTTTTAATGGACCATTTGTAACTTTATTAAAAAGTAGTCAATTAGAAATTATAGTTACCCATATTTTTTAACCCCTTTATTTATACTATATTCAATATGTAATATGGCTAAAGGGGGGGAGTTTTATATTTTCTATTATTGATTTTCATTCATGGATATAAAAGTGGTTGTTTCTTGAAAGGTTTTTGGAGGTGAGATGTGGTTTATTGTTTTTTATTTAAATGTTTATTTTATGTGATGAAATTTTGTTTCACTTATCTTGCCCACCTTCCTTTATTGATATCATGGGAATCCTAAGTAAATAATTAGAAGTTATTGATTCAAGTAACACTACCTTAGTGTGTATATGTGAGCTATCGTACTAGGAAATTTATTCCATATTATGGGTTTATTTTGTACTCAGAGGCCCTATGGTGTGCTAAGAGGGATGTTCTAGTTTTATATAAGGGGACCTAGAGAGAGTGAACTAAGGAAACAATGTTTAATGACAACCATGTTAAATACTATTAGGATTACATTACACTTATATTTTTCTAAGGATGATTTAGGGGATCCTAATGCATATACTTCATTTGAATTAGCTTGATATTAGTTTGGTCACACAACACCATAGCTTGGTTGTGGTTTATTTTATTTTTCTCCGTTAATATCCTAATGCATGATGTGTTATGACTTGTTTTTATTTTGGATTTTTTTTATTTTAAAACTAATTTATAAATGGTTTGTAAATTTTTCCTTTTTAAAAATAAATGTGGTTTTAATTTGAATATTGAATTTAAGGAAAAAATTGTGAAAAGAGAAAGAATTTTTTATTTTGTTTAAGAATTTAAAATTATTTTTTCATGGTTTTGAAAGAAATTTTAAAGGAATTATTTTTCATCGATAGTCTTAATATTTTGGTTTTATGATGAATGAGCTTAGTTTTTTCCAAAAATTATTTCCATAGTTTTTGAAATAAAATTTAAAATATAATATTTGATACTTGTTTTATTTTCTTCTTGATTATGTGAAATTAAATTTTGTAAAGTATGTTCAAACAGGAATTTATAGATTATAATATAAAATAAACTACATAGATTCTTTGGGGAAATCCTACTGGGTGTGTTTGGCTCACACCCTACATATAAATGATTTGTGTCTGTTCATATCTTATGCTTTCTCTTAAGTTGAAATTTTTTTATTCTATCTATCGACTATTTTTTTGGTATGAGGATGGATATGGTGAGTTTTGGTGAGTGATTGTGTGTCACATGGGGGTTCTATTATAGTTGTTCAGTCCCATTTTATTTTTTGGATGTTGTATCGACCAATGTTTTCTAGCATATTTGATATTAAATTTTCATTTTATTTCATTATTCTGTATTCTTATTTTATGATTTGATTATATATATTTTATGGATTCTTACCATGTTTTCTCTTTTTTGTTTTTTCATTTATTTTTTCTGATTATTGGTTTATGTGGATGTCCAATATCTGGATAGGTCATGTTGAAATTTGGGTTAGTTTTATTACTTTTTTATATTTTTATATAAGAGTAAAATCTTTCTCAAGTGCATGTTCTTGGTACCCTGGAACTAGTTTCCAACCTATGGAGATAAAGAATTCCCTTAGGGCCTTATAATAGATCATTTCTAGTGCCATTTCAATGGTATATCAAGCTGATTCATTACTTCAATCATTGTGTTCCAATGATTTATTCAATCCCATGTTCATTTTTTGTAATTTATGGGTATCATTCACAGGAATGGAATCCATTATGTGCATGTTTTGGGTAATTTACCGATAACAATAAGTTACTTTATAATTACCATTCATTTTTATGTTATCCTTAAAGAACAATATTCATAACCTAAATTAATCCTTAATATCATATGTTACCAATATTATTGTCTTTATACTTATTCATGATTAAAATTATGGTGTTGGTATAAGCTTATTTACATCTCTAAAATCATCCATCCTATTTATTTAATTCACTCTCAAATTGTTAATTGAATTTTTAATATTTATTATTCTTTACATAGTTATAATATAAGGTATTATCTTTAAAGAAAACCAAAAGGGAAATGATTTTGTTGGTCCCTCAAGGAGATTAGGTGTTGGATACCCTAAGATATGGGTGAATCAGGTTATGGTAATTATTTTCAATTAAACTCTTTTCTTTAACCCTCTCATATCCCTTGATGATCTTTACCACTTAAATATAAGGCTCACCCTTTTTATCTTCTTTAAGATGTTGATCTGATTACTAATTTTATTGACCAGCCCTTATTAGATATAATAAATAGATGTTTAAATAAATTTATTAGATTTTTTTGTGAAAAATATAAACAAGAAAGATCAAGTAATATAATGATTTTTAATTGGTTCCCCACTACAAGCTAATCCAAGGAGTATGTGATCGAAAATGTGTCGATGTATCGAACCACTAAACCTCACTAGTTGTTGGATTTTATTCATGGTCACTCATACCTAGGATCAATACCCTTAAAAGTTTGGCGTATATGCACTATCTTCCTAGTATCACTAACTTCATAGTTTCCAACTTTACTCACTACTCTAAAGGGAGAAAAATTTGGCACATAATTCATAGAACAATATCACCTATTGTTTATGAGTTTCATTGAGTGTAGGTTGGTTATCTTTTTATATGGGATACTTATTCATAATCATGTTTTGAAACTCCCTTATAACTGAATCATATTCATCTTTCCATGAGAAGTTATGGGAACACCTTCTCCTTGTGAATGTTATTCCAGAGATTCCAATATCTCTTTTCCTTCTTTATAGGAGTAAATCTATAATCTCTTTACACTGTAATATGCAAAAATTATCCTTCTTCACCCTGATTCAAATAAGGCAATGGAAATTATTATTTTACTGATTTTTTAATAAGGATCCACTAATTTTTTTTTAAATTTATATTTGATTAAGGTATTTCAAGGTCAAAATATATCTCTTATGTTTTCTATTTTTTCAATGAAAGAAATTCTATATTTATCTAAAGGTATATTATGTATTATGAAAATATATGAAAACCCATATCTTTAATACACTTTATTTCATGTTTTATTAAATAAATTTTCACATAATACGATCCCAAAAGATCATGAAGCCTAGTCTCTTCAGTAAATTAGGTATATAGCATATCAACTTGAAACTGGAATATAATGAGATTATTGAAAACATCCTTAACATGTTTCTAAAATTCCATCATTCTTCTAAAACTACATCTGATAACCTGGGGACATATATATGAAATGGGTAATTTATAAATCCTAGTAATAAAATAAACAAAGCATGGAATAATATAAATAAGTTCATGTTATCCAAGAGGAATATCAAGGTAACATAAGAGGGGTGAGAATCATAATCTTGAACAATGAGGCATGATATAACATGATAACATAACAGAAACATAGTAATGTGGAAATAATATGAAACATTTCATCATAAACATAAGTCTAGGATAAACTCTGAGACATTGCAACATAGTGTTCTTAGGATAACCTCTCATGCACCATACATGGAATATCATGAGATAAAATATTACCCAATGCATTTTTAGGTAAATATAATTATGATCCCATATTTTACTTTCAAATAATGTACATTCATAAGTATTCCAAATAGATCATACAACATAAGGTTTTCTTTCATCAATTATAACCTCATGATAAAGTATTGTGGGTTGTATACATGTAAATCACAAATTAATATAGGACAGATACAACTAGTTTAATACCCTTAAGTTTAAATAAAGATTGTTATTTACCACACAAATGGTTGGAATGGAAAATCACAAGATAATTTCAACGGCATAATGGGTGTATATAAAGGTTTATATAAGGGGTTAATTGTAAAAACTAGGTACTTGTAAAATAATTTTCTTTCATTCTGGAATTAAATAGTTAAATTCATTATAAATGTATAATGAAGTTAGTTTTATTTATGAAATTAAGGAATCTACACTAATAGAATAGTAACCTAACCTATGAAAGTATAAATAAAATCTATGTATCTTATAAGTGAAAATATGATATATTTATATCATTGAAAAAGTAAATAATTTTTTTGAAAATGATAAATTAAGTGTGGGTATTTTGTGAAACATAAAATTTTATTTAAAATTTTATAATTAATATAATTATTTAAAATAAAACTTATCTTCATAAAATATATTCATAAATTAATATTTTGTTTTATGTTAATGATAATAAAATTTTATGAGACTTTAATTATTTTTTCAAAGTGTCATCAAATCAGTTATATTATTAAAATGGGTATTTTTTGAATAAATGATGAATTTAATTAAAAATTAAACTTCAAATATTTAGAAAATTATTTTCAAAATATTTATGTAATTATTTAATTATAAACATAAAAAAAATTAGGGTTAATTTTTTTTTATTTTTCTAAAATAGTTGAATTTTCATGAATAGTGAAATATGATAATTTATGGTATTTAAAAAAATGAATTATTGATTCATAGATTATGTATGGATGATGTAAGAATAATAATCTAGAACTATTCTTCTCTATTTACTATATTTAGTCTTGGAATAAAAATTATACACAGTATTGAACCAAAAATAATAAACCAATGAATAAAATAATCAAAAAATACCCCTCTCCTCCATTATAAATACCACCCCTCACCAACTCTTCTCCTAATACGTTCAAAACCTTTTATCTTGTCTAATATATTATCTATTAACTTCCCAATAATATTCCCAATGTACTATACCTTATGGTATCACCAAAAGGCCAAAACTAAAGACCTTAAGAAGGTTATCAAGGAGAAGAATTCAAGAGGTAAAATCCACTATTATTTTCATTTATTTTATTATTCTCTCCTCACCTCACCTCAACTAAGTTACATGATAACTATAGTATCTTAAAAATAATGAAATTTTATTATTTTAATATAATATCCACCATCAAACCTCTCCTCTTCTTCTCTTATTCTAAAAAATGAAATCAATGTCTGTGACGTGTCAATTCACCGCCTTCGTCGATGATGAGTTTTTATTTTTCTTTTACCACCTTCAAGGATGGTATTAAAAGATTTATTATGGTTAAATAAATTTTTAATATATATATATATATATATTATAATTTATATAATTTTTTAAAACCAATATATATACATGATATTAAATAAAATGATATAAGTTCGTAATAGTCATAAATAACCACTAAAATAAATTAAATCATTTTTATTAATGTTTTATCTAATTATTCATCATCATATAGGAAAAAAATTATATATGAAATTTTGGAGACATATTAATACCTTTTATTTCCACTTATGGAGTTTTTATACCATTTTACAAGAAATTCCATAATAAACTAACCATGGAAAGCATGAAATAAATGTACCCGAAACAAGTAAAATAACAAAATATTATTAATAAATGGGTGGAAATAGGTTATAAAAGATTTTTTAAGGTATTATAAATATGAATATAGTTCTGTAATAAATTAATAATACTCTTTAAACCAATATACAAAATGTTTGAACACATTTTAAGGAATTAAAACCTAATTTAATTTAATTTCCTTTAAAAAAATATTTTAAATTTTTGTTTTTAGAAATATCAAAAAGGAATGTTTTTATGATGGAAGTATTCATGTTTTATGACTATTTTTTGGTTATTGGGAATTTTTTATGATGATGGGTGTTACCTATATCTCCCTCCAATTCATTGGGTATATTTATTTTGGAAGTTGATAGTAATGGTTATTCCAAGTGTAACTATGATGGTTACACCATAAGGTGGTCGTGAGGGTTACATTATAAGGTATCCATGAGGGTTACAACTCATAAGGAAGCCACAAGGGTTATAATACTATTTAAGTATGGTAACAAAATGATGAACCAAGTTACCTAGATTTTTTATTTATATTTTATATCTTTCATGGGAATATTATGTTCTCACAAAGTAAGTATATGATTCTTTACGGGTGAGAAGTATATCTTTAGGAAAATGATTTCATATTTTTATATGTATTCATAGAATAATGGTTTATTTATTTATTTTTATGTACCTTGCTGATAATTTTGTTCTAATTACATGTTTTAAAATGTTTTTCACAAGGTTTATGGATGAGTAAGAGAAATGAATAAGACAAGATAAATATTATGAAGATTTTTCATAAAAAGTATTCAGGTATTATTAAAAAAATTGTATTTTGCAAGAAATAGATATTGTCTTAAGTAGTGCCCTATTTGTATTCTTATGGGTTGTCATGTATGAATTTTTACCTAATTATCTAAAACACTAAACTCCTAAGATCATTGGGAATGAATTGAAATTAATTCTTGTTGAATTAACTAGAATATGTAATGTTTAAGGTCAGTTCCTTATAGTTGTTATTTGATAATGTTGTAGATAAATTTAGAGGTTAGGAAGATGTTAATAAAATACCATATATTATTTTTACCTTATTTTTATATTGAAATGATATATAATTTGAACATTATCAGGTTCCATCATCTAATATATGTCTATTCAAAATGGTTTTCTACAGAAGAAATAGGGAAGGTGAAGTAGGAAGGCACTGAGAGGATGATATATTTCTGAATCTACAACCCAGAATGGTCATAATTGGAAGTAAGTAGTTTTTGATAGTAATGGATCACTTGAAATATGTTATAAATGGAGGTTGCACCCATGAAATAGAATATCCAGATCTGCCACCAAAGAATGTGATGATAGTTGAACATTATATGAGGCAACACCCTCCTTTTAGTGGATCTTCTGGCCTAGTGGTATATAAAGGGTAGATTAAAACCCTTGAAATGATATTTATTTCACGAGGTATTCAGATAATAAAATTTATAGTTTTTCTCTTTACTATTTTAAAGTTGAAGCTGACCAGTGGGGGTAAATAATCAATAATATCATAGATACATAGGATATTGGTGCATTAGAATGTGATGAATTTAAGAATATTCTCCTTGAAAATATTTTACTAAGGTTATTCACTTAGGATGGAAATTAAATTCCATGAATTGAAAAAATAGTAAGATTCAGTGTTAGTGTATAAAGAAAAGTTCACCTGATTGGAAAGGTTTCCTCTAAATTTTATTTGATATCTTGATAGTAAAATAAATCATTTTTACTTAGGATTGAAGCCAAGATATCAAAGGGAATTGGATTACTATGAATTCAAAAGTTATGAGAAACGTGTTTTATGTGGTAAGAGGTAGAAATGGAGTTTTCTAATTATCACATTTACTTTAATAAAAAGCAGAAGAAATGGTCCAAATGGATAGAAATGGGTAAGAATTAACAAAAAAATGTGAATGTAAGAAAATATAGTTTCCAGTTTGTGTAAATTGTGGAAAAAACACCCTGGGAATACTTTAACAAATCCTAGAAGTGTTTATGATGTGGTAGGTTTGTAAAAATGGCCTTAGATTTTATTGAAAAGATCTTGTTGATGGAGTGTTTAATTGTAATAAGAAAACTATAAAGTGTTTTAAATGTGTTGAGATGGTCCATTATGCACATACCTTCCCAAGAAGGATCTAAATGATTGGAAGAATCTAGACTATGTCACGACCCGTCCTCGGGGCCCATGTTGTGACTACCCCAAGCCCGCCTTCCATAGGCCAGGGGCTGGCGACTAGCACCAAAGGCATAAATTCCGATAACTGGGAAGGCATTGCCTTTATAAAAGTAAACAAAACACCACAGTGTATAAGCAGAAGTACTGAAAAGTAAATGGGCTAGAATACAAACCCAACTGAAAGTACAACTAAAACTGAACAAAAGTACAACAGAAAAAGACAACAGCTGGAAGAACGGAAGCGGCTCCGAGGACGTCCTCCTCGGATCCTACCTGAAGGGTAGGTACAGATGGCCTCCACAATTCTCTCGCTCGTCAACCTCCTCTGAGTGTCGTCTCACCGTGAAGTCCACCTCCGGATACTGACTCGTCGTGTAGTCCACCTCCGGGCACCATCCAGTCCTCAAACACTTGGCCTCCGTCAGCACTGCCCTTCGTCTACAACCAACACAATGAGGTGCAGGCATAGCCCGTGCAGGGGTGAGTATAACGATACTCAGTAGGGACCCCAAGACCCTCAAGGTCTCACTAAAACCAACAAAGATTACCAAAAATAAAATCTCAACAGATAACCTCTACTTAGGTATATGCCCATACATATACCAAAGTTATCAAGTAACCCATCTCAATCATGAGGAAACACAAAGATTATGAAATCAACGGATAACCACTACCCGGGTATATGCCCATACATATACCTAAGTTATCAAGTGACCCATCTCAATCATGAGCCAAACACGGGGTCATAGACTCAGCTCAAACCAGTATTTTCATTATCAAAACTGTAACTGCTGAAGAGCCCCGTCTATGGAGTGTACAGTGGTCCTGTCACGACTCCGAGGTAGTTCTCACTAATCCAAGTCTCTGAGGTACTCCTCCTGTCGAGTACCGCGGGTCTGCTGCCAAATACTGAGTGCTCCATCCGTTGTGGGTATGCCGCCAAATACCGGGCGCTCCCCCTAATAGCCTAGAGAGGTACTCCTCCGGTCGAGTACCGCGGGTCTGCTGCCAACTACCAGGCGCTCCGTCCGTCGTGGGTCTGCCGCCAAATACCGGGCGCTCCGTCCACTGGGCTAGTCGACTCGCTCCAAGTCGAGTCGGTCAAGTAGTCGTCAGGTCTCAGTCGTCTATATGGTCTTCGTACTCCACACGCTCATCTCTGAGAGGGTCCGCTCCACGAGCTACAGGTCGATACTCCAAGTATATCAAAGTCCCACGAAGAAGTATCTCAAAGGACCACCTCGTCATAGGGGTCTCAAACCAACAGACGGCGCGTCAATCGGATGCTCGATCTGTGAGTTATTAGCATTTTCGTCCCAGGGGCCCGGTTGGTTTTGTGAGCAAACCAACCCAGCCATATCTCAACTGTACCCCGAACTCTCATAAGGTATAATCATAGGGACTGTTTCTCAACGTGATCACCAACGCCGCTGACGGTTCATCAAACGGACGTCGGGTCTAAAAGATATCAGCTTTTCCGTTCCAGGGGCCCGGTTGGATTTTGGGTACGATCCAACCCGGCCACTATCCAAAAGCAACAAAAACTCAGGCAAAGTATGACAAAAGATCTGTCTCATCAAGAGGAATTCAACGAGACAGACGGCGCGTCAATCGGACGCCCGGTCTGTGAGTTATTGGCTTTTTCGTTCGAGGGGCCCGGTTGGTTTCGTGAGCGAACCAACCCGAACGCACTCCGACGGCATCTAAACCTCGAGCGGAGTAAGACAAAGTATCCTTCTCACTTAGAGTAATCCATCAAAGTCGACGGAACGTCAATCAGACGTCCGGAGCTCAAGATATAAGCATTTCTGCTCCGAGGGCCCGGTTGGTTTCGTATCCGAACCAACCCGGACGAACCCAAAGTATTTCGAAACCTTGAGTGCGATATACCGAAACGACCGTCTTGACCCAAGGATCGCATCTCCGCTGACGATGCATCGATCAGAGGTCTACAGATCAAGATATTGGCGAAAGACCGTGAGGGGTCCAAAAACGGGGGTTTCGGGCCCGGACCGACCCGGCCCGAGACCCCCTGGGTCGGCCCAAACCGGGTCGACCCGACCCGGGTGCGGGTCTAACCCGGCTGGCGCGGCCCGGCCTGGAGGGGCGTGGCCCGGGCCGGTCTGCCCAAGCCGGCCTGGCTCGGCCGGGGGTTCGGTCGAACGGCCGAACCGTGCGGGGGGGCGCTGCCCAAGTGTGAAGAGTCGCGGCCCCGCGTGGGGCCGCCCGTGCCAGCGGACGCGGAAGCCGGCCACGTCCCGCCGCTCCCCTCCGGTCCTGCGCGGTCGCAAGACCACGCTCTTTTGTCACGGCTTCAACCGCGGCGGATTCTTCCGATGGCGCTCTGGGCGCCGCCGCACCGGCGTGGCGCGCCGGCAGGGGCTTCCGCAGACCACCGGACGCGCTCCGGTGGTCCGATTCGCCTATGGTCTTCGCCAGTCATCATCTCGGGACCCGACCTTCGCTGCAAAGATCCCACAATGCCTGTTCGGCTTCGTTTGTCATTTTCCGGTGCGGCGCGATGGCATCGTGGCTTGTTCAACTTCATCGGCGCGGCGCGGCGCGACGGCGCCGCGCTTCTTAGCCCTTCCTCATAATTTCTGCACGGTGCAACGGCACCACGCCGCCTTTTACGTGCCGCAACAAATTCAAACAACAAGGGGGGATGAGGGTCGGTCTTGTTCGTGCGGTCCGACCTCCTCCCGTTATAATGATAGCAAGCGGCCATCTAATAGAAGTTCACGTACGGCAAGAAAAAAATTCACGGACAAAAACAATAATCCTCAACATCAATCCGCATGAACGAACGATCCGCGGATCAACCTGGAATTGGTTGGTCCGCACACGTCGTTCTTTTCTCAAAATATAAGAGAACACCAAAATAAATTCCCCTACCTTGATTCAAGGTTCATTCGTCGGCACGGAAATTATTGTCGCGAGAATGACGTCCCGGGGTCGGACGTAGATTCTGTGGACGTCGGGGTGCGTCCGAGGAGGAAACGACGTCTCCTCACTTGTTACTATGGAAGAAGATGATGGAGAACCATGGACGCCGAGTCGTTCTACGTTGAAGGGAAGGTGTTCTTAGTCGAAGAAGAACCGTTCTTTGTCGAAGGAAAGTTCTCTTCTTCTTCACACCAAAGCTCTCCCAAAAACTATAGGACTTTGCTAAAGTTTTCTCCCACACCAAAAGCTCTAACTCAAAATAATATCCCATGATATTATTTTTATTCACACCACAAAGATTTAAAATTCAAACCAAACCACTTAATTAAACAAATGAAGAGACTCATCTCATTAATTAAGGCATGTTGGCATGAATTAATGGTGGAAGGAAAAGGTGAAGAGTTACACAAAATAAGAGGAGTTAACAAACTTAATGGAAGAGTAGATTAATGGGGAGTTGAAACATTAAAATCAAGGGAGTTTAAGGGGGGTTGAAGAGTTATACATTTAAACACAAGGGGTGTTAAATGGGGGGAAGTTCATGGGGGTTAAAGGGAAGGTGAAGGGTTGGGGTTTCGTGCGGACCCCACCACCCTTGGTCATACCCTCTCATGGGAAGTTAGGTGGGGTGTGGCCCCACATCAAGATTCTCTATGAAGAAATTAACTTCCACATAAAATAAATTGTAACACTACAATTTATTTAAGGCTTATCGAATCCCCAAAAATTAACCACCTCATGCGACAAAAACGCAACTGCGCTTAAGGTCCCTTTAAGCAATTATCGGCGATGCGAGTTCATTGGTGCCCTCGGATTTCAATTCCGAGTACCGGTTCAAAAGATAGAAAAACTCACTCATTCGTTCACTGAACGTACCTGAGCCAATCTTTGGAAAATGATTCTGGGCACACTGGGCCTCGGAATCAGATGCCGTCAGAAACTGCGTTCTTGTAAAATTCCAAAAAAAATTAAGAAAAAAATTTCCTTGAAATTTCCTGGTCTTTACATTACTTCCACCTCAGGGATTTACGTCCTCGTAAAGCTTCAACACAAACTAGGGATACAAAAGCGGTACTGAGCACGCATCTGAGCCTCCTACTCTCATGTGCTCACCTGGAGGTTCTCATACTTCCAGTGAAAGCGCACCCGAGTAATCGTCCATCCTCATAGGATCCGCTCCTGTCGATCCTCGATTCCCACTGGAACCTCCGTGAAAGTCACCCCATCACCAAAGTCCAGCTCCTCATGGTCGATGATATGCGAAGGGTCGAGCACGTATCTCCTCAGTTGAGATACGTGGAAGTCGTCGTGCACCTTGTGCAACTAAGGTGGATGCGTCAAGCGGTAAACCACTTCGCCTACCCAACTGAGGACCTAAGAAGGTCCACTGAACCTCCGGGATAACTTGCCGCCTTGGCCACATCTCTGTAAACCTCGTCGAGGTGAAACCCATATAAGGACGTGATCATCATCCTCGAACTCTAGAGGCCTCCAAATCCTATCAGCATAAGGTTTCTTTCGGCCCTGTGATGTCCTCATCCGCTCTTGGGTGACCTGGGCCTTCTCTAGTCTCGCAAGAGCTGCTATGATTTCTTCTTTGTCGATAAGAGAAATCTGGTCTCATCCCCTAGATGAACCACATTCGTTTCCTAATACAATCAATCCTGACATGAATGATGCTTTCATGCCATGGATGATGTCGTAAGGCCACGACGTAACTACCAAGAGATCCAACTGTCACTCTCACCTACAAGGGTTGAGTCACACTGTCGGCATCAGTGTGAGGTCACTAGGTCTCCTCTAGTAGAAATATCGAAAGTGAGGGTCAAGTCAACAGTCTTAACCGGGACCACTCAGTATCAACCAAACAAAAGGATAGGAAAGTAAACTTTACAAAGATAAGTGTCTTTTCATTATTGTAGCTCATAGTACAAAGACACAAATGTAACAACAACAAAACTAGAAGCAACATGATCAATAGCCTCCAGGTCTATAGCTAGTCCCGCTCCTGTCCATCTTCTTCCGATGCTTCCATGACCATAGGCCTCAGCTGCCTGAAGCTGAGCTCTCACATGTCCTCTTGTCCCCTACGGTCAGGGTGGGCCTCCTGGTGGTGGTGGTGGCAACACCCCGAAGCGTCGTCCACCTCCAGCTACACGGCCAGCTCCTCTTCCATGGCTGCCTGCTCCTTGCGGTCTGCCCTGATCGAACATCTGCCTCTTCCTGGGAGGTTCTTCATTTAACTGCTGGTCATCTGCATGGCGGGTCAGACAATCACGTGCCATGTGACCAATCCCGCCGCAGGAGTAACACTATCCACTCTCGGCACGACTGGCTCTGACTCCACCCCGGTTCCCCCGCACAACTGAACTTGAGTCGTGTAGTCAGCCACCAGTAGGTCTGGTCCTCTTGGACCTCTGCGTCATCTGTCTATTGTCTACTGCAGAAGACTCTGCCGCAAGCTAGCTAGTGGTGGGTTGTGCTACTGGAGACTTCTCAGCAAGGAAACTCTCCACTAAGAGGGCTCTCTCCAACGCCCCTGTCTGGGTTGGAATGCTGTGAGAAACAACAGAAGCTCTAATCTCCCGCCTGAGCCCCTGCTCGAAGGTTCAGGCCCTGAAGAACGGGTCCCGTACCATATTTGTGGAGTAGCGTGAGAGGTCTGTGAACCTCGCTGAATACTGTGCCACTATCATGCTGCCCTTCCGCAGCTAAAGTATCTCTTGTATACGCACTGCTCGAAGGGTGGCTGGTACAAACTCTGCCCGGAATAGGCTCTCGAAGCTTTCCCAAAGAAGTGTCGCCTCATCATGCATCTGGAGAATCAGGATCCACCATCTTCTTGCTACTTCCTGAAGAATGATGGCAGCAAGGATCACCATGAAGTCTTCTAGCGTCCCCACTAGCCTGAAGACTCTCACCAAAGCCTCCAGCCAATCCTCAGCCGCCTGCGGGTCCGTCTCTCCCCGGAACCTAGGTGGCCTCTGGCGCTGGAACTCGGGCAGTGCGCTCAAGAGACGTGCACCCTCTACTGTTGGGGCTGGTGGCATCGGTGGCCCAATGGGTAGTAGTACCACTGGTGTGCCTGCTGGTGCCTCAATTGGGATAGAGCCATGTACTGAGGCCACGTCGCTCGGCGGGATGTTAGTACGAACAACTCTCGGGGCTCTAGCTGGTCGTCCGTGGGGAGGCATCCTGAAAGAAACAAACATGACACGGTCAAGAGACTTATACCTGGTGAGCTCACATGGTTTGAGCTGATATTTAAAAACTTCTAGAAACACACATGCAATCATTGTTTTCATGCACAAAGTCGGAAATCTGTTGTCAGGGTCCTGGTGTATGGATACGTCGGCCGCCCGCACCAACACTGGACTCCCTGAACTGAAAACCGCACTTGGTACTCTTAACACTATTGCTTCACAGAAAGAAAATATCAGAGTTATAAGTTCTGCGGTAGAACCGACTCCTTTGATACCAATTTTTCACGACCCGTCCTCGGGGCCCATGTCGTGACTACCCCAAGCCCGCCTTCCATAGGCCAGGGGATGGCGACTAGCATCAAAGGCGTAAATTCTGATAACTGGGAAGGCATTGCCTTTATAAAAGTAAACAAAACACCACAGAGTACAAGCGGAAGTACTAAAAAGTAAATGGGCCAGAATACAAACACAACTGAAAGTACAACTACAATTGAACAAAAGTACAACAGAAAAAGACAACAACTGGAAGAACGGAAGCGGCTCCTGGGACGTCCTCCTCGGATCCTACCTGAAGGGTAGGTACAGATGGCCTCCACAACGCTCTCGCCCGTTAACCTCCTCCGAGTGTCGTCTCACCGTGAAGTCCACCTTCGGATACTGACTCGTCGTGTAGTCCACCTACGGGTACCGTCTAGTCCTCGAACACTCGGCCTCCGTCAGCACTGCCCGTCGTCTGCAACCAACACAACGAGGTGCGGGCATAGCCCGTGCAGGGGTGAGTATAACGATACTCAGTAGGGACCCCGAGACCCTCAAGGTCTCACTAAAACCAACAAGGATAACCACAAAGAAGATCTCGACAGATAACCTCTACTTAGGTATATTCCCATACATATACCAAAGTTATCAAGTAACCCATCTCAATCATGAGGAAACACAAATATTATGAAATCAACGGATAACCACTACCCAGTTATATGCCCATACATATACCTAAGTTATCAAGTGACCCATCTCAATCATGAGGCAAACACAGGTTCATAGACTCAGCTCAAACCAGGATTTTCATTATCGAAACTGTAACTGCTGAAGAGCCCCGTCTCTGGAGTGTACAGTGGTCCTGTCACGACTCTGAGGTACTGCTCAATAATCCAAGTCTCTGAGGTACTCCTCCTATCGAGTACTGCGGGTCTGCTGCCAAATACTGGGTGCTCCGTCCGCTGTGGGTCTACCGCCAAATACCGGGCGCTCCCCCTAATAGCCTACAGAGGCACTCCTCCGGTCGAGTACTGCGGGTCTGCTGCCAACTACCAGGTTCTCCATCCGCCGTGGGTCTGCCGCCAAATATCGGGTGCTCTGTCCACTGGGCTAGTCGACTCACTCCAAGTCGAGTCAGTCAAGCAGTCGTCAGGTCTCAGTCGTCTACATGGTCTTCGTACTCCGCACGCTCGTCTCTGGGAGGGTCCGCTTCATGAGCTACAGGTCGATACTCCAAGTATCTCAAATTCCCATGAAGAAGTACCTCAAAGGACTGCCTCGTCATAGGGGTCTCAACGCAATAGACAGCGCGTCAATCGGACGCCCGATCTGTGAGTTATTACCCTTTTAGTCCCAGGGGCCCGGTTGGTTTCGTGAGCGAACCAACCCGGCCGTATCTCAACTGTACCCCGAACTCTCATAGGGTATAATCATAGGGACCATTTCTCAATGTGATCACCAATGCCACTGGCGGTTTGTCAAACGGACATCGGGTCTGAAAGATATCAGCTTTTCCGTTCGAGGGGCCCGGTTGGATTTCGGGTACAATCCAACTCATCCACTATCCAACAGCAACCAAAACTCAGGCGAAGTGTGCCAAAAGTTCTGTCTCATCAAGAGGAATTCAACGAGATAGATAGCACGTCAATAGGACGCCCAGTCTGTGAGTTATTGTCTTTTTCGTTCCAGGGGCCCGGTTGGTTTTGTGAGTGGACCAACCCGACCGCACTCCGACGGCATCCAAACCTCGAGTGGAGTAAGCCAAAATATCCGTCCCACTTAGAGGAATCCATCAAAGTTGACAGCACATCAATCGGACATTCGGAGCTCAAGATATAAGTGTTTCTGCTCCGAGGGCTCGGTTGGTTTCATATCCGAACCAACCCGGCCAAACCTAAAGTATTTCAAAACCTTAATTACGAAATATCTAAACGACCGTCTCAATCCAAGGATCGCATCACCGCTGACGGTGCATCTATCGGAGGTCTACAGCTCAAGATATGGGTGAAAGACCGTGAGGGGTCCGAAAACGGGGGTTTCGGGCCCGGACCGACCCGGCCCAAGACCCCCTGGGTCGGCCCGAACCGGGGCGACCCAACCCGGGTGCGCTTCCAACCTGGCCGGCGCGGCCCGGCCCGGCCCGGTCTGCCCAAGCCGGCCTGGCTCGGCCGGGGGTTTGGCCGAACGGCCGAACCGTGCGGGCGGCGCTGCCCCCGCGTGAAGAGTCGCGGCCCCGCGTGGGGCCGCCCGTGCCAGCGGACGCGGCAGCCGGCCGCGTCCCGCCGCTCCCCTCCGGTCCCGCGCGGTCGTGGGACCACGCTCCACCACCATGGCTTAAGCCGCGGCGGATTGTTCCGGCGGCACTCTGGGCACCGCCGCCCCCTGACCGCCGGCGCCGCTGCACCGGCATGGCACGCCGGCAGGGGCTTCTGTGGACCACCGGACGCGCTCCGGTGGTCCGATTCACCTGCGGTCTTCGCCAGTCATCATCCCGGAACCCGACCTTCGCTGCAAAGATCCCACAAATCACTTGAGGCTTCGTTTGTCGTTTTCCAGCATGGCACGACGGCGTCGTGGCTTGTTCAACTTCATCGGTGCGGCGCGACAGCGCCACACTTCTTATCCCTTCCTCATAATTTCCGCGTGGTGCAACAGCACCGCACCGCCTTTAACGTGCTGCAAAAAAATTAAAACAACAAGGGGGGAGGAGGGTCGGTCGTGTTCGTGTGGTCCGACCTCCTCCCGTTATAATGATAGCAAGTGGCCGTCTAATAGAAGTTTACGTACGGCAAGAAAAAAATTCACGGACAAAAACAATAACCCTCAACATCAATCCGCATGAATGAACGATCCGCGGGTCAACCTGGAATTGGTTGGTCTGCACACGTCATTCTTTTCTCAAAAGATAAGAGAACTCCAAAATAAATTCCCCTACCTCAATTCAAGGTTCGTTCGTCGTCGGCGTGGAAATCGGTGTCGCGAGAATGACGTTGCGGTTCAGACGTAGATTCTGTGGACGTCGGGGTGCGTCCGAGGGGGAAACGACGTCTCCTAACTTGTTGCTATGGAAGAAGAGGATGGAGAACCGTGGATGCCGAGTCGTTCTACGTTGAAGGGAAGGTGTTCTTAATTGAATAAGAACCGTTCTTCGTCAAAGGAAAGTTCTCTTCTTCTTCACACCAAAGCTCTCCCAAAAACTATAGGACTTTCCTAAAGTTTTCTCCCACACCAAAAGCTCTAACTCAAAATAATATCCCATGATATAATTTTTATTCACACCACAAAGATTTAAAATTAAAACCAAAACACTTAATTAAACAAATGAAGAGACTAATCTCATTAATTAAAGCATGTTGGCATGAATTAATGGTGGAAGGAAAAGGTGAAGAGTTACACAAAATAAGAGGAGTTAACAAAATTAATTGAAGAGGTGATTAATGGGGAGTTTACACATTAAAAGCATGGGAGTTTAAGGGGGGTTTTAGAGTTATACATTTAAACACAAGGGGTGTTAAATGGGGGGAATTTCATGGGGGTTAAAGGGAAGGTGAAGGTTTGGGGTTTCGTGCGGACCCCACCACCCTTGGTCATTCCCTCTCATGGGAAGTTAGGGGGGTGTGGCCCCACCTCCAACTTCTCTATGAAGAAATTAACTTCCACATAAAATAAATTTTAACACTGCAATTTATTTAAGACTTATCGAATCCCCAAAAATTAACCACCTCATGCGACAAAAACGCAACTACACTTAAGGTCTCCTTAAGCAATTATCGGCGCTGCGAGTTCATCGGTGCCCTCAGATTTCAATTTTGAGTACCGGTTCAAAAGATAGAAAAACCCGCTTGTTCGTTCACTGAACGTAACCGATCCGAACTTCGGAAAATGATTCCGGGCACACCGGGCCTCGGAATCAGACGCCGTCAGAAACTTCGTTCTTGTAAAATTCCAAAGAAAATTAAGAAAAAAATATCCTTGAAATTTCTGGGTCTTTACAGACTATAAGAAAAAAGGTGTACTGAAATCCTTTGTGACTACTTCATTAGATGTTTGGTCATCCAATGAAATGGTATCAGGCACATTGTTAGTTTACTTAGATTTTTCTAATGTATTATATGATATTGGTTTTACACATTCCTTGATTTCGGAGAAAATTTTTGGTAAATTGGTAATTTCACCTTAGGAAATGAAACCAGAGATTATAATTAAAAGACAAGGGTAAATTAATAAGTAAAAAAAGTATTATAAGAATCATTATATTTTTTTCTGTGGAAATAAATTACCTAAAAAACTTATTTTTTCCCTTAATAGAGTTTTATATAATTCTGAGTATGGATTGGTTTTCTGTTTACCATGATTATATTTATTATAGATAAAAATAATTTTTTAAGAAAGATTTTTATTTTTTATACAAGAATTAATTGATATCATTGGTAATATATCAGGAAGCTGAGAAACTATTAAAAGTTGGAAATTAAAGTTATCTTTCACATATTTTTGAAAACAAGGGATATGTTCAGATTAATAATGTTCTAGTGGTAAATGAATACCTGTATTTTTCTCCTAATGAGTTTTCTGGTGTTATAACTAATCAGGAAGTTGAATTTACCAATGAATTAATTTCGGATGCTAATACAATTTCAAAACGACCATACCTAATGGAATTAGTGGAACATATATAATTTAAAAAGAAATTGTAGGAGTTTCTTGACAAAGGTTTCAATTGTCTTAGAATTTCACTATGGGGTTCTTCTATTTTGTTTTTTAAAAGGAAATATGCTCCCATGAGGATTTTCATTGATTATAGATCTTTGAATAAAATTATTATTAAAAATATATATGCATTGCCTCATATTGATGACTTGTTTGATCATCTCCAAGGAGCTTAGTATTTTTCCAAGATTTACTTGAGATCTGGTTACCATGTACTGAAGACTAAGGAGGCTGAAATTCCAAAAATATCATTCTAATCTAGATATTGGTATTATGAGTTTGTTGTTATACCCTTTATTTGGAAAAATGACCCTTCTATATTTGTGAATCTTATGAATATAATATTCCATGAATATCTAAATAAATATTTTTTTATTGATGATATTTTGGTTTATTCAAAAAGTTATGAGGATAATTTGAAACATCTAAGTATTTTTCTATAAAACCTTAAATAAAATAAATTATATAGGAAATTTAGAAAATGTGATTTTTAATTGAAAAATATTTATTTTCTTGGGTACATTGTATATAAGGATGGCATAACAGTTGATCCCACCAATACAAAAGTGATTTATGAGTGGCCAAGACCTATAGATGTTTCTGATATTTATAGTTTTCTTGGATTACCAGGATATTACTAAAGTTTTGCTAAAAAATTTGCATTTTTGTCTATCCCACTAACTAAGTTAAAATGAAAAGGGGTTAAATTAAATTAGACAAAATAATGTGATGTTTATTTTTAGAAAATGAAAAAGAGATTGGTGAATCCACTAGTTTTTTCCCTTCATTCTAGAAATGGTGATTTTTTTCATCTACAGTGTTGATTCATTGAAGGTATTTGGTGTTGTTCCAATTTATAATGACCAGTTAATTTCTTATGCTTGAAGAAATTTAAAACCTCGCGAGGTAAATTATCCCATGCATGATTTGGAATTAGCAGTTGTGGTATTCACTTTAAAAATTTTGATACATAATTAATATAGAGCGAAATGTGATATATATATATATATATATATATATATATATATATATAATGACCATAAAAGTTTGAAGTATATATTCATGCAAAATGAATTGAACATTATGTGGAGAAGATGGATATAATTGATAAAGGACTGTGATTGCACAGCCAATTACCACTTTAGAAAAGTAAACAAACTGGATTATGTCTTGATTCAAAAAAATCATACTATAATAACCATGTTATGTTTGAAACATGACCTCTTGGTTAATTATTTTCTGAATTTTGGGTTAGAATTTGTTTGTGTGAGAAATTACCCTTTATTGTTTCAGGTATCAGTACAATTGCCTCTGTCAGACAGAATTAAGTAAGCAAGGAAGGAAGACCATGAGTTACAAAAAAAGGTAAAATTGGTAAAAATTGGTAATTTTATAGAATTTTAAATTGATAAAGATTGTATTTTTAGATTTGGTAAGATATTATGTGTTCCTTGTGATTCATATTGGAATAATGATTTATTAAGTGAACCTCACAGTTCTCTATTTCTAATTCATCCTAGAAACACTAAGATATACAGGAACCTTCAAAAGAATTAATCGTGGCATGGAATGAAAAGTGATATTTCTAATTTTACCGTTAAATGTTTTAATTCCCAATAGGTTAAAGTATATCTACAACTATCAAATGGAATTATTCAGCCTTTTATAGTTCCATAGTAGAAATCGTAAAATATATACATGAACTTCATGGTAGGACTACCAAAGACATATTAAGTTAGTAATGTGATTTGATTTATTATTGATTTATTGTCGAAATATATATATCTCTTTCCTATTTGAGATACATTGTCTTTAGATCAAATTTCTTAATCGTAACTCAAAGATATTTTTAGGTTACATGGTGTTCCTCTTTTCATTGTATCTGACCATAATCATAGGTTCACTTATAACTTTTGGAAGGCCTTCAGAAGTCATTGCAAACTGAATTAAATTTCATCAATATTTTCCATCCTCAATATGATGGATAGACTGAGTGAACAATTCAGAAATTAGAGGACATTATTTGAGCTTGTTCACTAGAATACTTGGGAAGTTGGGATCAATATATTTCTTTATTTAATTTTTCTTATAATAAAAGTTTTCATTATAGTACACATATGGATCCTTTTAAGGAATTGTATGTAAATTAGTGTCAAACTCCAGCATTTTAGGATAAAATTAGGGAAAAAATTTTATGGGACCATAATTAGTATAATAAGTGGATGAAAATGTAAACATAATCTAGTAACATATAAGGATAACTAAGAGCAGGCGGAAAAGATATGTAGATAACTGGAGGAAGGATCTTTCTATTGAGGTATGTGATCATGACTTTTTCCAAGTTTCTCCATGGAAAAGTGTGATTTTTTTAAAGAATGTAAGCATGATTCTATGGTTTATTAGATCCTATGAAATCCTAGAGAATGTTGGATCAGTTCTAATTGATTTACTTTGCATACAATATTTTACCAAGTACATAATGTTTTTCATGTCTCAATGTTAAGAAAGTATGTTATGGATTCATCTCATGTTTTGAGCCGATAAGTAGTTCATCAATAATATGACCTTTCTTATGAAAAGAAACCTATTTAGATTCTTAACTTTAGATATCAAGTATCACCGAATAAGGTAATTCACCAGGTTAAGGTTTTGTGGAGAAACCATATGGTTGAAAAAGCAACATGGGAATCTAAAAATGCTATGAGGTAAATGTATCCTCACTTGTTTAATAATTTAATAAAAATTATATAGATGAAATTTCTAGATTGTGGGATAATATAACAACCAGGTACTTAAAAAATAATTTGTTTTAATTTTGGAATTAAATAGATATATTCATTACAAATGTATAAGGAAATAATTTGTATCTATAAAAATTAAGGAATCTATACTAATAGAATATTATCCTCACCTATGAAAGTATAAATAAAATCTATGTATCCTATGAGTGAAAATATGATATATTTATATTATGGAATAAGTAAATAAATGTTTTGAAAACGATAAATTAAGTGTGGGTATTTTTGTGAAACATAAAAGTTTATTTACAATTTTTTAATTAATATAATGATTTAAAAGAAAATTTATCTTCCTAACATAGATTAATAAATTATTATTCTTTTTTATTTTAATTATAATAAAATTATATGAGACCTTATTTAAATTTTCTGAATGTTGTAAAATCGATTATACTATTAAAATCGATATTTTTCAAAAAAAAATGAAGAATGTAATTAAAAATTAAATTTATCGTCTTTAAAAAATTATTTTCAAAAAATGGAGTACATTTTTGAATACTATGCGTTGAAAAATAGTTAGTGTGGAATTTTTGGATTTTTTTAAAATAGTTGAATTTTGGTGAATAGTGAAATACATTAATTTACGGTATTTATAAAGTATATGAATTATTGAGTCATATATAATGTAAGGATGATTTAAGCATCATAATATCAAACTGTACATCTCTATTTACTATATTTATTCATGGAATCAAAACTATTCATAGTCTTGAACCAAAATAATAAACTAATGAATAAAAATATCAAAAACACCCATCTCATCCACTATAAATACCACCACTCACCACCTCTTCTTCTTAGACCTCCAAAGCCTTGTATATTGTATAATTTATTTTCCCCAAACTCTTACACATCTCTAATTTTTTCTAGTATCAATAAAAAGCCAAAACCAAGGACCTTAAGGAGGTTCTTAAGGATAAGAATTCAAGAAGAAAAATCCTCTTTCATTTACTTTTATTTTCTTTTCAATTTATTTTATTTTCTTATTCTATCCTCACCTCCCCTCATTCAAGTGACATAATAACTCTTGTGTCTTATATATACTATAATTTTGTTGGGTTAACGGAATATCCACCATCAAACCTCTCATATTCTCCTCTTATTCTAGAAAATGAAATTATCATTCATGACGTGTTGATTCACCGCCTTCATGGACCATGAGTTTTCATTTTCCTTTACCTTTATAAAGGATGGTCATTATGGTTAAATAATATTTTATTATAGATAATATAATTTATATAATGTATTGGAACCAATATATAAACATGATATTAAATAAAATGATATAGCTCATAATAGTTGTAAATAACCACCAAAAAAATTAAATCATTTTCATTAATGTTTTATATAATGAATCATCTTTATATCAAAAAATGTAATGTTATATAGAATTATGGAAACAAATTAATACGTTTTATTTCCAATTTTATAGTTTTTATTCTATTTTACAAGAAATTTTATAATGAACCAACCATGGAAACTACGAAATAAATGCACCTCAAATAATGAAAATAACAAAATATTATTAATAAATGGATGGAAAGATGTTATAAAAGATTGTATAAGTTATTGTAAATATGAATATAGTTCCATAATAAATTAATAAAACTTTTTAAACTATTATATAAGAGTTTGGAAAAAATTTAAAGGAATTCAAACCTGAGAAAAGAGACTTTTCTGTAGAAATCCTCTTTCAAATTTCTATTTTTACAAAATTCAAAAGAATGTTTTTATGGTTCAAGTATTCATGTTTTATGATTATTTTTTGGTTCTTGGGAATTTTTTATAATTAAGGGTGGTACCTCAATCTACCTTCAATGGATTTGGTATGTTTATGTTGGAAGTTGACTGTAATGGTTATTCCAAGTGTAACTACGATGGTTACACCACAAGGTGGTCATGATGATTACATTATAAGGTATCCATGAGGGTTACAACTCATGAGGTAGTCATGAGGGCTACAATTATATGTAAGTATGTAAAAAAATTATGCCCTAATTTACATAAATGGTTTATTTATATTTTCTATGTTTCATGTAAATATTATGTTCTAACAAAGTAAGTGTATGATTTTTTATGGGTGAGAAGTATATATTTGTGAAAATGATTTCATATTTTTATGATTGTTCATGGAATAATGGTTTATTTCCTTATTTTTATGTCCCTTACTGATATTTTGGTTCTTATCCCAAGTTTAAAAAAATCATAGGGTTTAAGGATGTGTAAGAGGAAAGAATAATCCAAGATGAGTGTTGTTAATATTTTCCATAAAAAGAATTCATGTTTTATTAAAAATGTTTTTTATTTTGGAAGAAATGGATATTTTTTTAAGTAGTATCCTCTATGTATTCTTGTGGGTTTTAATGTATGAATTATGACCTAATTATATAAAACTTTAAACTCTTAATATCTTTGGGAATGAAAGAAAAATAATTCTAGTTTAATTAACTAGAATACGTAATGTTTAAGTTTGGGTCCTTATAGTTAGTATCCGAGCATGACTTAGATAAATTTAAATGTTATAATGATGTTAATAGAATATCATAAATTATTTTTACCTTCTTTTTATACTTAAATAATATAGAGTTTGAATATTACCATGTTTCTTTATATAATATATTTCTATTCAGAATGGTTTTCCATAGAATAAATAGGGAAGCTGAAGTAGGAAAGAACTGAGTGAATAATATATTTCTAAATCTACAACCTAAAATTCTAGGAATTGGAACCGATCAGTTTGTGATATTAATCTATCAGTTTAAATAGGATATAAATAGAGGGCGCACAATATTGCAACATTTTATAAGGAAAAACCTTCCTTCTTTCAGTGGATCTTCTGACCTAGTTGTGGTTGAAGGGTGAATTAAAGCCCTTAAAAAGATATTTAATTTCATGGGGTGTTCATATAATTAAAATGATAGTATTTTTATGTACCATTTTGATGTTGAATCCGACCATTAGTGTTCAATGGTCAAGAATATCATATATTGTGAAAAGATTGATGCCTTGGAATGGGATGAATTTAAGAATATTTTACATGAAAAATATTTTCCTAAGGTGGTTCAACTTAGGATGGAAAATTAATAAATTGAATTGAAACAAAAGAAGGAAGATTCAGTGGTTTTGTTTGAAGAAAACTTCACCTGATTGGAAATATATACTCCAAATATTATTCGATATCTTGATAGTAAAATAAATCATTTTTACTCAGGATTGAAGACAATATATTGAAGGGAATTGGCTTCCCAAGAATTCAAAAGTTAAGAGAAACTTGTTCGATGTGATGAGAAGGTAGAAATATAATTTTTTCATGATCATGTGTACTTTGAAAATAAGAATAATAAAATTCCCAAATTGAAAGAAATGGGTAAGAATCAATCAAACAAATATAAAGGTAATAAATTCCATATTATAGTTTGTGGAAAGTATTGAAAAAAGAACCTTGGGTAATGGCTTAACAAATTTGAGAAATGTTTCTGATGTTGTTAGTTTGTACATATATCTCTAGATTATAATTAAAATATCTTGGTGGTGGTGTGTTTAATTCTGATAAGAAAAATGTAAAGTGTTTTAAATGTAGTGGGATGGGTCATTATGCACACACCTTCCCCAAGACAGATCTAAATGATGGGAAGAATCATGACTATAACTAGAAAGGTGTAGTTAAATCCTTTTAGACTACTTCTATAGATGTAGATACATCCAATGAAGATATATTAGGTATATTTTTTATTTAAACATATTTTTCTAATGTCTTGTTTGATATGGGGTATACACATTCCTTTATTTCTGAGAAATTTTCTAGTATATTGAAATTTTTACTTTAAGAAATAAAACCATAGATTATAGTTAAAACACCAGGGAGAAATATTATAGAAAAAAATAAATTATAAGAACCTTACTATTGTTGTTTATGGAAAGAAATTACCTGAAATTTTTTTTCCCTTGGTAGAGTTTGATATTCTTTTTTGTATAGATTGGATTTATGTTTACCATGCTAAGATTGATTGTAGAGATAAAGAAGTTGTTTTTCAAAATGATTTTCATTTTTTATAAAATAATTAAATCATATCGTCAATAACATGTCAGAAATATGAGTAACTGTTAAAATATAGAAATGAAAGTAATCTTTCACATATTTTTGAAAACAAGGTATGTGTTCAGATTAATGATATACTAGTGGTAAATTAATACCTAGATGTTTTTCTTGATTATTTTCCCAGCATTATAACTAATTGGGGAGTTGAATTTACCATTGACTTAGTTTTTAAGGCTAAGATAATTTCAAAAATACCTTATCGAATGGAACAATTGGAACTTCAAGAATTGAAAAAGCAGTTGTAGGATTTTCTAGATAAAGTTTATGTTCATCATATCCCTTCACCATGGGGTGATCCTATTATGTTTGTCAAAAATAAAAATAGTTCCACTAGGATTTTAATTGATTATAGAGCTTTGAATAAAATTACTATTAAAAATAAGTATTCATTTCCTCATATTGATTACTTTTTTATTAGCTCTAGAGAGATCAGTATTTTTCCAAGATTAACTTGAGATCTGGGTTCCATCATTTGAAGGTAAATGAGGATGACATTCGTAAAATAGTGTTCTAATATAGATATGGGAATTATGAGTTTGTTGTTATGACCTTTGGTTTGATAAATGACCCTATTGTATTATAGATCTTATGGATAGAATATTCCATGAATATGTGGATAAATTTTTTGTTGTTTTTTATTAATGATATTTTTTTTATACAAAAAGTTATTAGGATCATGAAAGACATTTAAGGATTGTTTTGTAAACCCTTAAAGAAAATATGTTATATGGTAAATTTAGAAAATGTTATTTTTAGTTGAAATAGATTTATTTTCTTAGGAATATTGTAAATAAGGATGTAATAATAGTTGATGCACTAAAAAAAGTGATTGATGAATGGAAAATACCTAAAAAGTTACTTATATTCATATTTAACTTGGATTAGCAGGATATTTCCAAAGATTTCTTAAAAAAATCATGGTTATCTAGCTTGAAAACTAAGTTAACATAAAAATGGGTTAAATTTAATTGGAAAAAATAATGTGATGTTTATTTTTAAGAACTAAAAAAGGATATTGGTAAATACTCTAGTTTTGTCCCTTACTTATAGAAATTGTGAATTTTTCATCTACATTGATGCTTCATTGAAGGAACTTGGTTGTGTTCTAATGCTGAATGATCAGATAATTTTTTATGCTTCAATACTACAAAAAAATCTTGAGTTAAATTATACCATACATAATTTAGAATTAACGACTTTGGTTTTTACTTTATAATTTTTGAGAAATCATTTATATAGAGCCAAATGTGATATATATACTGACCATAAAATTTTGAAATATATATTTACTTAGAAGTAATTGAACATGAGCCAACGAATATGGATGGAACTGATAATGTATTATGATTTCACTATCAACTACAACCTTGGAAAATCAAACAAAGTGGTGTATTCCTTGAGTTAAAAGCATCATGTTACATTAACCATATTACATTTGGAACATGACCCCTTGGTTAATGATTTGATGAATTTTGGATTAGAATTTTTTGGTTCAGTAAATCTCTCAATTTTGTTTCAGGTTTTAGTGCAATCATATCTGTCATATAAAATTATGAAAGTGAAAAAAAGACTATGACTTATAAAAAAATGTAAAATTGGTTAAAAATGGTATGTTACTATAATTTAACTTTGATAAATATTATATTTTGTGATTTGGGAAGATATTATGTGTTCCATGTGATTCATAATTGAAGAAATAGTTATTAATTGGAGCTCATAGTTCTCTATTTTTAGTTTATCCCAGTAGCACTAAGAGGTATAGGTACCTTTGGGGGTATTACTGGTTGGATAGAATGAAAATATATATTTCTAATTTTACTATGAAATGTTTGACTTGTCAACAGGTTAAATCATATAGACAACTACCAAATGGGATACATCAACATTTTTTAGTTCTAGAGTGGAAATGGTAAAATATATCCACAGACTTTATAGTGGGATTACCAAATACTTATCAAGTTAATAATGTGATTTGGGTTATCATTGATTGACTGACTAAATTTTCACATTTATTTCCTATTTAAGATACTCTGTCTTTAGATCAACTTTCTCAGATGTAACTCAAATATATTTTTAGGTTACATGGTTTTCCTCTCTCCATTATATCTGACCATGATCTCAGGTTCACTTATAACTTTTTTAAAGGACTTCAGAAGTCATTTGGGAACTAAATTAAATTTCAACACTACTTTTCATCATCAACCTGATGGAAAAAATAAGTTTACAATTGAGACATTGGAGAACATTCTTTGAGATTGTTCACTATATTACCAAGGAAGTTGGGATCATCATATTTCTTTACTTGAGTTTTCTTATAATAAAAGTTTTCATTCTAGAATACAGATGTAAACTTTTGAGGAATTTTATGGAAAGATGTGTCGAACTCTAGTATTTTTGGATGAATTCATGGAAAGAAAGTTTATAGGAACATAATTAGTATATGAATTTCCTTATAAAATAAAGATGATCCAACAACATATGAGGACACCTCGAGAAGGAAGAAAATTTATGAAGATAACTGGAGGAAGGATCTTTATTTAGAGGTAGGTGATAATGTCTTTCTCAATGTTTCTCCATGGAAATGTGTGTTTTATTTTGTAATGAAGGGAAAGTTGAGTCCATCGTTCATTGGACCCTATTAAATCTTAGAGAAATTTGGATCAGTTGCCTACCGAGAGGATTTTCCTCCATGTTTTCCCCAGGTACATAATGTTTTTCATGTTTTTATGATAAGAATCTTTGTTTCATATTCATATCATTTTTTTATCTAAGAATTAGTTCAGCTAGAATAGAACCTTTCTCGTGAAGAGAAACCTTTTCATATTCTTGACTATAGAGAGAAAGTATTACAGGATAACGTAATACACCAGGTTAAGTTTTTGTGGAAAAAACAACATGGTTGAAGAAGCAACATGGAAATCAAAAAAAATATGATATAAAGGTATCATCACTTATTTAATAAGTGAATAAAAATTTTGATGATGAGATTTTCATAGGGGAAGAATGTAACAACTAGGTATTTATAAAATAATTTAATTCATTCTGGAATTAAATAGTTAAATTCATTATAAATTTATAATGAAATAAGTGGTATTTATAGAAATTAATAAATCTATACCAATAGAATAGTAACCTCACCTATGAAATTATAAATAAAATTTATGTATCTTATTAGTGAAAAAATGATATTTTTATATCATGTGGTAAGTAAATAAATATTTTGAAAATGATATATTAAGTGTTATTATTTTTGTGAAATATAAATGTTTATTTGTAATGATGTAATTAATATAATTATTTAAAAGAAAATTTCTATTCATAAAATAGATTCATAAATTAATATTTTTTTAATTTTAATTATAAAAATAATATGATACCTTAATTAATTTTTCAAAGTGTCATAAAATCGGTTATATTATTAAAATCGATATTTTTCAACTAAATGATGAATTTAATTAAAAATTAAATTTCTCATATTTAGAAATTTATTTTCAAAAATAGGAGTCCATTTTTTAATTCTATATATCAAGAAACGTTATGGTGAATTTTTGGTATTTTCTAAAATAGTTGAAATATTTGTGGATAAAAAAATATTGTAATTTACAGAATTTAGAAAATACATGAATTTTTGATTCATTGATGAAGTATGTTTTATGTAATCACAATAATCTCTAATTATCCTTATCTATTTACTTTATTTATTCATGAAATAAAAACTATTCATATTCTTGAACAAAAATAATAAAGTATTGAATAAAATAATAAAAAACGCCCCTCTCTTCCACTATAAATACTATCCCTCACCACCTCTTCTCCTCACACATCCAAATCCTTTTATCTTGAATAATTTTATCCTAATTAACTTACCAAGACTCTTCCCCTCATCCAATACCTTTTGGTCTCCCAAAATTCCAAAACCAAGGGCCTTAAGAAGGTTCTCAAGGAAAATAATTCAAGAGGTAAAATCTTCTTTAATTTTCTTTTTTTCAATTTATTTTATTTTAGTTACTCTAATCACCTCCATTTATCAAATTGAAATGATAATTATAGTATCATAGATATACTGGAATTTTTTTTAATGGAATGTCCACCATAAAACCTCTTCTCTTCTCCTCTTATTCTGTAAAATAAAATCATCATCTGTGACGTGTTGATTTACCACCTTTATGGATGATGAGTTTTCATTTTCCATTACTACCTTCAAGGATGGTCATAAAAAAATTAATATGGTTAAATAAAATTTTATTATATATATTATAATTTATATAATGTTCTAGAACCAATATATTAACATGATATTAAATAAAATGATATAATTTCCTAATAGTCGTAAATAACTACCAAAATAAATTAAAAAAAATTAATTAATTTTTTATCTAATTAATAATTCTCATACCAAAAAAAATTAAATATAGAATAATGAAAACATATTAATACCTTTTCCTTCCATTGTTACAGTTTTTCGTCCATTCTATAAGAAATTCTATCATGAATCAACCATGGAAACAATGAAATAAATTCATCTGAAACAATGAAAATAACAAAATATTATTAATAAATGGGTGGAAAGATGTTATAAATGTCATGACTCGACCCAATGCGGCTCGAGCCACGACTCCCCAAGCCTACCTCGAATAGGCCAGGGGCTGGCAATTAGCACCGAGTAGGCTATCACACACATGGGAGACATTAGCCTAAGGTACTTGTACACACGCACCCACAAACACCTCCATGAAACAGTGCAAAGATATATATTTATAAACTGAAAAGAAATGCATGCATACATCTAACCAACAACCAGAGTATAGAAAAAGTACAAAAGGAAAAATATAGGCCCCACAAAAAGTAAGTTGCAAAAGAATCCAACCTTCTCAAAAGGAGGGGATCACTGTCAAAAGTACCCACTGGTAAGCTCCTCGACACACCTCCAGTAAACACTCGGGCCAGTCTCACTCACTAAGCTCTGTCTGCCCAAGGTCCTCCTGAGACTCCATCGAAAGGAATGTGATCTTCACAAGTCACAAACATGGGCGAGAAAAGCCTGTGTAGGGGTGAGTATAAAAATGCTCAGTAGGCACCCCAAAAACTCCAAAAATAAAATGGAGCAACTGAAATGCAATAGTCATCTCATCCCTACCAGAGGGAACCCAAACGCGAGAAAAAATCCATCTCGAGACTATCCTTGGATAAACACAATTAGCCAACTCAGCATAGATGTATGTCCATACATACATCATGAACATCCTCTCAGGTATATTCCCATACATATACCATGAACAACCAAATATACTCATTCATGCACCAAGCCTCATGAGGTTCTGTCTCATCTCCTGCAACCGATACACACTCAATGATCTCTATCATCCCAGATGACACTCGTCTGAGAGATACACTCCATCAGCTCTCACACCAACATCCCAGACGCCCATCCAAGAGATCACGCTCGTCAGATATCATCACTGAGAACATCATGATGAAACAACAAAAACACTAAACTTCTCGGATAGGGGATCACTCCTAGGATCCGCTAGGGGATACAAGAACCCACTCTGGTATCTCAAAGATCTCACGGATAGGGGATCACTCCCAGGATCTGCTGGGGGATACCAGAACTCGATCTGATGTTCTATAGTTCACATCACTCAAATAGAGGATCTTCTCCTGAGTGAAGATGGTCATGATGATGCCGGAAACCCCATCGGGTATAACTCGTGATATAGGGGATCAAACTGAAGATGCACTAACCCTACCGAAAACCATGCGCTAAGTATGGGATTGTATAACCAACGATTCCACAACCTTACTGAAACCATGCGCTGAGTAGGGGATCTTATACTTGACGATACAATAATCCTACTATAAACCACATACTGAGTAGGGGATCGTATACCTGATGATGCCATAACCCTATTATGCATGGCCCACTACGTAGGGGATCATATTTCCAATGATGCCTCAAACCCTATAGGATTAACCTGCTAGATAGGGGATCGCCACCCATGGATAAGCGGTAACAATGATAATAAGAACCTGATCCAGGGAAGCAAAGCTAGAGGATCCCACTATAGACCCACTGGAGGGATGCCACAACTCTATCAGAAAAACATTCTATCAAGGGGATCACAAATCTATACTAAGGTTATAATGCCACATGAACCCTCATAGGAATGAACTGTAGGACCTTGGGACACCCTGAGAGGGGAGGGGTGAATCAGGGTTTCAACTTTTTCTTCTTAAAGTTGTGGATCTTGTTCCCACATTGGTAAGAACTAGTAAAACATGTATGATGGATATGATCAGCAATTAAACATTCACATGCAAAGATATGACACAACAATTTTTACTTGGTTCACCACTAAGGGCTACGTCCAAGGAGCATACGCCGACAAGTTTCCAGTCGTACCCAATTCCACTATACTTTTCTAGTTGTGGATTAAAAGGTTCAGGTATAGACACTCTATCCTAGGCACACTGCCTTTACAAAGGTTCAGGGATAACTCACTGCTTTCCTCGGGTCACTCCCGTTGACTCCCCCTGGATCACTGCCTTTGGTGAAGTCCCACTCAGTTTATAGACGTGAAGGTATCCTCAATAGATATACATGAAGTTCTTTGTCTCCTATTTAGCATGAGACTTTTCTTGCATCAGGGTTCAGATTTGATGCTATTTTTAGTTCAATCCTTCTTCTTTAGTGCAATGACTGAATGCACTAGATCTTCTTCTTCTCTTCCTTTGATTCTCAATACTAACACCTAAGTGTATTGATATATTCCCCTATTTCTGTGCAGATCTGAGTTTAGTTGCATGAATCGTTCTTCTTCTCTTCGTAAAGCACAATGAGGATGTTAAACATTAGTCATGTGTGTGTGGTACCACTTCTCTTCATAAAACCAAATGGTTTACTGTTCTTCCATCTTCGCAAAGCATATTTGACAGTGCTAAGCACCTGTAAAAGGCCTGCGGGACCCCCAAATTTCAACGCACCCTTCCTGGTGTCTTGATCATAAAATTTAAACCTTGTGCATAAAAATAACTTTTGGCGGGTAAAAGGATTTTCACGCAACTCTTCTTTTTCGTGCAAATCTTCCCTTTTTCGCGCAACACCTTCTTTTTCGCGCAACCCTTCTTCTTTTCGCGCACCACTCTATTCCTCAATTTTTCCGCATGCTAGAGCTCAGAATCTGTCTAAGTGTTGAGCCGCTCTAAATGAGAGGGGTTCACCTCATATTTATAGGTGTTTTTGTTCCTGCACATAAAACCCCTTCATGTGCATAAAACTGTCTCTCAGTTCTTTGAATTACACACACCTTCCTTTTATTCTCATGCATTGCCTTAGTTTTTCTCACATCTCATTACTTCAACATTTTTCATCATTATTAATATGAATCCCCTCTTGAGTTTAATACTTCAAACCCACATTTTGCACAGAACCAACATTACGCGCACCAGTTTTATTTTCCGCACACATGGCGGGAACGTCTCCGATTTTTCGCGTGCTTCTTGCCTTTGCCGATTTTTTGTATTTCTGATTTGATACACTTATTTTGCAAAAAATTCCCCCAGCTATTCTGCGCACAAAATTTTTCCGCACACATTCCCATTTTTCCGCGCACAGCTCAGGTTTTTCGTACAACCCATGCCTTTACCGTTTTCCAATGTTCTGATTCTGAAACACTGTTTACACAAAAAACTTCACTCCACTATATTGCGCACCACGCTGTTTTTCACGCCCAGCTCAAGTATTTCGCACACAGACCTTATTTTCCATGCACTACTTCCTCTTTGTGCGCACCTCCTTTTGCAGAGAATCCATGTCTTCATTTTCTGTTTTTGAGGCCAAAAATTTGGCAAACACTGGGAAACAGCGCCACCTTGTATCTTTTCTTTTCATACCGCCTCCAGATCATCCATTCCTTTGTTGAAGTTCTTGAATCAAACATGGATCATTAACCATATCCCTCGAACTCGACATTCCACCATGACAGCCCCTTTGTCAACAAAGTTGTATGTCATTGTTTCCGTTGTCAACAATCACAACACTTAAAGAATGCTTCTTTTCTGTGATTTGGCTTCTTCAACAACTCTTTTTCTTTCATCACAAACTCCACTATTCTGATATATATCCTTTTAAAGAATAGATTTAGCATCATCATATTTTGAGACAATGTGAAGTGCATGGCCATCTCAGAATTCCAATCCCTTCCACACTGTCTTCTTCTTCAACCGTCATTCCTCTACATCATGCAAAGCATTCGATTCTATTCTTCCAGAAGTATCTTGCATGGTTCTCATGAAATCATGAAGAATTTCATGGTCTTAATCAACCATCATGTATTATTCTTCATCCGCAGATGGATTATGCGTCACCATTCTTCACTGTTGTAAACAATGTGTCACCTTTAACACATATTCTTTGAACTTATGATCAGTACAACAATCATCTGAATTTACATTCCTCCATTTCATTGGAGTACTTCTTGATCTCCTTCATTTTGATCTTAATTGAAAAATATTGACAAAAAATACAACTGTATACACAAAGTGGTCCCAAAAATATCCCCCTTTTTATTTTGTTGTCAATACCTTACATATCTTTTGAAATGAATTCGTCAATGTCAAAATGAGAATCTTCTCTTTTCAAACTTTAATTTCACTTTCTCTCCCCCTTATTGACATGAAATACAAAGCTCATGGTAGGGAGGGTATCAATATATATTTAAGCAATGTTTCATTAATCATTTCACTCTAAGTCTACTTGAGAAATGCTCGATGTAGAAAACAAGAGGATTTGATTTAGATAACAAAGTTTTCCATTATTCATAGATCATGATACCACATGAGATTAGAACTCATGAATTATGTCTTCAAGGGTTTACCACTTTCATTTCAGGCTAAAGAAATCAAATGTGATAGGGAATAATCAACTTGAAACTCCTGCACTCACATCAACAAACAGATCAAAAACATTCAATTTCAATTGGAAGGATAAGTGGTATTGGGGCACTTCCATTCTTTTTATGTCACTAATCAATTCAGTTACTCCCCCTTTGTAGAATGATCTGAGTAACCAAGGTTGAGAGATTGAGAAATGACATACCTTCTCCAATGACATGTTTTTCAAGAAATTATCAAAGTAACTGCATTTGATACCAGCTAGAGTTGATGTTGATTGAAACAGTGATTTTGGAAGCTTCTTCATTTTTCTCCCCCTCAAGGGAAACACTCCCCATCATCTTCATCAATAGTGATCCTTAATCATCTTAATCATTGAATATCAATTAAAGAATCTACTAAGGATGGAAACTTCTTTAGCTTGGCTATCAAGAGTTGACATCATTCACTACTTCTCAGGTTCTCCCCCTAAGAGCATGCTTCACCTTCAATTCCCTGCATTATTAGCACAAATAAAATACACAAATGAATAAGGGAATAAGGTGGTTCCTCCTTACTTCATCAACATGTTCTGTATGGTTGGGGTTCTTTTCTCAACCAAGTTCCTTTGTTCACTCCAGTCTTCATGCCTACACATTTGAACATATGTTCTGACATCTGTTGATGTGGCATGGATTTCTTCACATTCTCTTCTACTTTATGTGAGTAATTGTTCTACTTAACAGCCATCATGAATGATATATTCTTACTCCTCTTAATGAATGCTTATTTCTCTGGTATTAAGGTTAGGCAACCTTTTGCAATGTGACCAGATTTCTTGCATCTCTCACACAGAACTTCTTTGACACGTGTGTTTCTCTTGGTTTTCAATCTCTCATGCACTGTGTCTTCATCATGTGAAAGTTTTTCTTTTCCTTTTTCACCAGCCTTGGCCTTTTCATCTTCATGTTTCCTCATTCTTTTCAAATCTTCGGGCCAGATGACCAATATGTCATTTGGAACTGTTGCAGCTGGTTTGGGTCTTCCACATGGGTTCATCTGAGTTTCATCCCACTTAGTGTTTCTTTTGGATGAATGACCCTTCAATTTCATGGATCTAAAATCTTGGGTCTTCTTAGCTTCCCTACTTGTGATCTTCTTGGGGAAATGTGTGTTCGCACTATTCTTCTGATTTCTTCGTAAGGAATATTCTTCCTTCTTAATTGGATTGTGTGGTTTTCTATTCCTATCAGCTCTGGATATCTGTTGACATAGGAATGCATCATTCTTGTGACCACTGTCGCTACATACATCACAGATGTTATCAAGCATTCTAAATCTGTTTGTTGTAAACAGATGCTTCTGGACCTGCATATATTTCTTCTTCTTCTCTGGATTTCCTCTTTTTGACATAGGCTTTCTTTTTGCTTTTCCATTAAAGGGATTTTACCAACAATCCAGCGCACAATGGCCAAATCTGTTGCAGCACCGACATTGACCCAAAAATCTTTTCTTCTTTGTATCTTCTTTATGAGGTTGTTGGGCCTTCTTATTAATTTTTTTCCTCTATTTGAGGAACCAACTTCATCCTTTTTCTTCCCATCCACCCTAGCCATGGTGGTAGGTTTCTTCTTCTCACCTTTCCTCATCCATACTTGTTTAGAACTTTTCTTCCAACCTGCACTGATTGTAGGAACGTATTTAGAAACATGAGTAAAAGATGGTTTGGATGGTACCTTCACTTTCTCAGTTGCTTGTGATAGATCAATGAGTGAAGTCACGATCTTCTTATCACATTTTGGAGGTCTTTTGACAATAGAATCCTCCAGTGAGCATTGAGTACCAGCAGAAACTGATTCTTGATGTGGATAATCAAGAGTTGTCAAAATCTTCTTGTCACATGTTGGAGGTATTTTATCTTTAGATTCCTCCAATGAATATTGAGTAAAAGCATCACCCATTTAATTATTTTGTGAATTCTCAATATGTGTATTCTCAATCTTGGTCAAATGGGCTTCCAATATTTGACCCTCAATATTCAGGATGATCTTCTGATCTTCAATCATGATCATCTTCTATTCACAAGTCTTCTTCAATCTTTTAATCTCATCTTCACGCATCTTAACTTTGTTTTGTAACAAAGAGTCAAGTTCCTTGAATTTCATGGAAGTTTCTTCCAAACAAAAACTCTTGACTTAATTTCTCTTCTTCAGCTCAGCTTCAAGTACATGGATCTTTTCTTTTAGAGTCTTATTGACTTCCTCTATTTCTTCAAAGACTTTCACCTGTTTTGTGAGCTTCATACTTTCCATAAATTTTCTTTCCAATCTATTTTCCATATTTTCATCTTCCCTTTCTATTCAAGTGATATCAACCTGCATAGATTGGAATAGGCTACAAATAATAGCAACCCTTTCTTCAGGAATATCATGCAGATATATTTTGATTTTTTCATGAAAACTTGAATTAGGGATGTCATACTTTCCTCTGGAAGAATTCTGAGCCACCTTCTCGATACTTTCCAAGCCTGATATTTCTTATTTATTGGAATGGCATGGAGAACAAGACATTGCATCTTCTTTGGATATGTGGGACTTCTTTATCTGATTATTCTCTTTCTTTTTCCTGTTTCTCATGGTCTTTCTAGATGTAGACTTCTTCTCAGAAATGACTGAATCTTTATCAAGACTGCTCTTCATTGTTTACTTTTGGAAAGAAACTCAAATCCTCTTCTGAATAGAATTACTGGAGAATATCCAACATAGGTAAACCTGCTCTGATACCACTTGTAGGACCCCGAGACACCCTGAGAGGGGAGGGGTGAATCAGGGTGTCAACAATTTCTTCTTAAAGTTATGGATCTTGTTCCCACGTTGTTAGGAACTAGTAAAACCTGTATGATGGATATGATCAGCAATGAAACATTCACATGAAAAGAGATGACACAACAATTTTTACTTGGTTCACTACTACGGGCTATGTCCAAGGAGAATACACCGAAAAGTTTCCAGTCGTACCCAATTCCACTATACTTCGCTAGCTGTGGATTACAAGGTTTGGGTACAGACACTCTATCTCAGGCTCACTACCTTTACAAATGTTCAGGGATAGCTCACTGCTTTCCTCGGGTCACTCCTATTGACTCCCCCTGGCTCACTGCCTTTTTTGAAGTCCCACTCAGTTTATAGACGTGAAGGTCTCCTCAATAGATAGACATGATGTTCTTTGTCTCCTGTTCATCATGATACTTTTCTTGAATTAGGGTTCAGAGTTGATGCTCTTTTTAGTTCAATCCTTCTTCTTTAGTGCAATGACTGAATGCACTAGATCTTCTTCTTCTTTTCCTTTGATTCTCAATACTAACACCTGAGTGTATTGATATATTCCCCAATTTCTGTGCAGATCTGAGTTTAGTTGCATGAACTATTCTTCTTCTCTTCGCAAAGAACAACAAGAATGTTAAACACCAGTCATGTGTGTGCGGTACCACTTCTCTTCATAAAACCAAATGGTTTACTGTTCTTCCGTCTTCGCAAAGAAGATTTGAGAGTGCTAAGCACCTATCAAAGGCCTGCGGGACCCCCAAATTTCTGCGCACCCTTCCCGGTGCCTTGCGCATAAAATTTATACCTTGTGCGTAAAAATAACTTTTGGCGCGTAAAAGGCTTTTCGCGCAACTCTTCTTTTTCGCGCAAATCTTCCCTTTTTCGCACAACACCTTCTTTTTCGCGTAACCCTTCTTATTTTTTCCCACCACTCTATACCTCAATTTTTCTACACGCCAGAGCTCAGGATCTGTCTAAGTGTCGAGCTGCTCTGAATGAGAGGGGTTCACCTCATATTTATAGGTGTTTTTGATCCTACACGTAAAACCCCTTCCTGTGCGTAAAAATGTCTCTCAGTTCTTTGAATTACGCACACCTTCCTTTTATTCTCTCACACCGCCTTGGTTTTTCATGAATCTCATTACTTCTACATTTTTCATCATTATGAACACGAATCCCCTCTTGTTCATAATACTTAAAACCCACATTTTGCGCACAACCAACATTATATGCCCCAGTTTGATTTTCCGCCCACATGGTGGGAACGTCCTTGATTTTTCGCGCGCCTCTTGCCTTTTCTGATTTTCTATATTTCTGATTCAATACACTTATTGTGCAAAAAATTCACCCATCTATTCTACGCACAACATTTTTCCACGCACATTCCCATTTTTCCGCGCACAGCTCGGGTTTTTCACGCAGCCCATGCCTTTACCATTTTTCAACGTTCTGATTCTGAAACACTATTTGCGCGAAAAACTTCGCTCCACTATTTCACGCACCACGCTGTTTTTCACGCCTAGCTCAAGTATTTCGTGCACAGCCCTTATTTTCCTCACACTACTTTCTCTTTGTGCACACCTCCTTTTGCAGACAATCCATGTCTTCATTTTCAGATTTTGAGGCCCAAAAATTTGTCAAACACTGGGAAACAATGCCACCTTGTATCTATTCTTTTTGTACCGCCTCCAGATCATCCATTCCTTTGTTGAAATTCTTGAATCAAACATGGATCGTTAACCATATCCCTTGAACTCGACATGCCACCATGAAATCCCCTTTTTCAACAAAGTTGTATGTCCTTGTTTCCATTGTCAACAATCACAACACTTCTAAAATGATTCTTTTTTGTGATTTGGCTTCTTCAACAACTCTTCTTCTTTCATCACAAACTCCAATATTGTGATATATATCCTTTGAAAGAATAGATTTAGCATCATCATATTTTGAGACAATGTGAAGTGCATGGCCATCTCATAATTCCAATCCCTTCCACATTGTCTTCTTCTTCAACCGTAATTCCTCTACATCATGCAAAGCATTCGATTCTATTCTTCAAGAAGTCTCTTGCATGGTTATCATGAAATCATGAAGAATTTAATGGTCTTAATCAACCGACATATATTCTTATTCATCCACATATGGATTATCCCTCACCATTCTTCACTGTTGTAAACAATGTGTGACCTTTGACACATGTTCTTTGAACTTATGATCAGTACAACAATCATCTGAATTTTCATTCCTCCATTTCATTGGAGTACTTCTTGATCTCCTTTATTTTGATCTTCATTGACAACTATTGACAAAAAATACAACCGTATACACAAAGTGGTCCCAACATGAACCAAGGGAGTGCACTCAACCATTTCCGGTCTAAACGTCGCTAATCCGAGTAACCCAAAACATATCCACACTACGCACCTCTTATTCCTACACCGAGGCAACCACTGCGATCTATGCGAAAAAAACACACAAGATAGGCTATTTACTCGCCCGAAATAGACAACCAGTGAAAAAGGTACTATTAACTGTAGCTAGCATGGGTGGGGCCCACACCTTGATCTCGAAACTCATCAAGCGGACTACACCATTACGATCCCCTTGGAAAAATGCATGAGATCGACTACTTGTTTGTCCAAAACAGACACCCAAAAAAAAGTCACATTTCTCTGTAAACACCCAAAAGTAGCCTCATGGGGCCCACATATTGATCTCCATCCCAGTACTCATAAACTATCCTAAAAAAGTCCTAGTTACTCTCAGGATTATAACATCACTGATTGCACGTCAATCGGACACTCCGTGTAAAAGTTACAGCGGGTCAAAGTTGAAAATAATTAAATATTATTATTATTTTCAATGTTTCATGGCCCCGGGCCAAAACTCCAACACATAAAATTCCGAAAGTGAGTTCAAAGGGTCCATCAAGATGTAAGGAATGCGTCTCTGCAAATATCTCACAAATGGGAGTTACGGTTTGTGAGTTACAGGGGATTAAATAACCCTCGGAAAATTCCTCACCAGAACACCGTCTGCCTCGCTGGAAACCACCGTGCCACCACCGGAAACCGCCATTTCCGCCGCCAGAAACTGGGATTTCTGACGGAAAACTTTCAGGAGCAACCAGAAGCTCCCCGGTTCTCCAAATTCAGATCCAAAACAAGTTACGAAAATCTCAGGACCCGAACTACACAACCCTTATGACGATTTGAAGAAAAACAACGCATAAACGAGATCTAGGATTTTAAAACTCAACTGCCAACCTTTTGGCGGATTTCCAAAACTTTGCACGCCCTTCTGCTGCTTCTGCTCAATCTAAGAGTGTCCTCCATAAAGATCAGAGCTCGTGGGCACTTCATTTTCTTGATTTTGTGGAGTGAAGAACGGGGGAAGGAGGAGGGGGTTTGCCAGTGCGTAGAGGAAGGAGGGGGAGACCAAATAAATCAAGCCACACACCGCCCCAGACCAAACCTCCCAGCACAGAGAAGATAAGGTCACCCCTAGGGTAAACGTGGAATTCTGAACACAACTGTGTGCTCATAATTTTGATCTGAGACTCCGTTCATGAGTTATTCGAGCCAACGCTCATAAAGAAACTTGTCCATTTATTTACAAAAACGCCCCTGGGGGATTTTTTTCATAGTAGGCTCACACCCGCAAAGTTTACACCCCACCTAGGATAAATAGAATGCTCCAGACGTATTTGTGCGCTCATATTTCTGATCCAAGCTACCGTTTTAGAGACAATACAACCCCGCCATGTGCATAGTGTAAAAATACTTAATATTTTTATAAAATTAATTCCAGGAACACCGGGCCTCAGAATCGCACGTCGTCTTCACGCCTAGCTCTAGAAATATTCATAGGAATATTCCAAAGTCTGAAAGGTCCAAAACCGGAGTTGATACATCCTCCCCACATTATAAAATTTTTTTCCCCGAAAATCCATAACCACAATAAAAACAACTGAACTCTCAACTAGGTCTCTCACACCAGCGAATTCTCCAACACACACGCATGCCCGAACGCATTAGTTAGAGGGACTCTTCCACCACACGCTGACACTATCTGCTTTGGGTAGCACTGAATCTCCTGCATGGTTTTAATCACGTCACAAAAATGTGTCTCGGTGGGGGAAATATCCCTCTTCCTCGTTCATTCATAGCACATTGAACAACACCCACACAGGGTCTTACCAACGCCCTAAACAAACCTCGAGAAAGAAATAGAAAGAAAAGAGTACCTCTAAACAGTGTCTATTAAAACTACTACAGATGTAGAAAGGACACAGATCGTACCTCTATCCATATGCGGAGCCTCTAGGTCAACAGCCTCTAAGGCCTATATTTTTCCACGCACTCGCCCTCCAGCTCCCTGAGCTCAGCGTAGACCACCTGGGGGTGGTGGTGGTGGCATATGATACCGCCTACCACCTCTTTCTGCTGGACCAGCTCTGTTGCCACATCCTCCTCCCTACGGACCTCCATACTCCATACGTTGTCACTGCCAAGGCGGTCTGTTAACTGGATCCCTCTTAGCTGCACGATGCTACGGACACTCCCTAGCAAGATGTCCCCGACCGTTGCAAGCATAACAACGCCTCTCTTTTTGCTGACCAAAACAAGCATGAAATCCCTGTGAGACCTGAGCCTCAGATCCTCTATCCTGGGGTTGCCTCCTGAAATGCTGGCCATATCCAGACCCTTGCACCTACCACCGGATACCAGCTACCGATGGCTCACCTGCCACGTGCCCAACACTGACAGGCTGAATCTACTCAGCTAGAAATCTCTCCACCACCAAGGCTCTCTCCAGTACTCCAGCATATGTGGGTAGGCACAAGGAAACCATGCCTACCCATATTTCCCTGCATATCCCTAGCTCGAAGGTTTGATCCCTAAAGAATGTGTCTCAAACCATATCTAGGGAGTAGCGTAATAGGTTTATAAATCTTGTTGAGTAATCTGACACAGTCGTGACCTCCTACTGAAGTTGTAGATGCTCCTCGATCCACACTAACCCCAACATCACTAGATAGAACTATTCTCTGAAGAGTCACTCAAACTATGTCCATGTGAGCGTCTCCTCGTCGAGGGACTATGTCACCAAACTCCACCATCCCTAGGCTAAACCATGCAGAAGGATCACCACTCGGACAACCATTTGTTCTGGAGGTGTCCTCACTAGCTGGAAAACTCTGGTGACTGCTTCGAGCTTGTCATCAGCTACCTAAGGGTCTGGATCACCCCGGAACCTCAGAGGTTGCTGCCTCTAGAACTCATGTAGTGCACTCAACCACTATCCATCCGCATCCTGCACTGTCAGCACAACTAGCTACTTGACAGGTGGTGCCTCAACTGGAAAACCACTAGGATATCCATCCTCAGAACCTGCGCCCTGGTCCACAACCTCTACATGGGGAGGATTGTGACCACATTCATGTGATAAACCCTCGCTGGTTGTATCTGTGGAGGCATCCTGAAATACAATCAAGACGCACTATAAGGCCCCAGCCTTAAACATTACTTAATCTTGAGATATTTCAAGAATACACTTTGAGGATCTTTTCAGGTTTAGAGTTTTAGAGAATTAGGACATAACTATTACATCTCACAAGATTACAAAGTAGAAGCTTCTACTAAGTTTCCATAAAATAAAAACTCTTAAAAAGAAACATGTCTAGTTCCATGTTTTAGATAGCATGACTTTCCCTTGATCTCATCCTTGACCCTATTCCATATTAAGTCCAGTGAAAAACATTTCAAAAAAAACTTGGGGTGAGCATAAAAAGCTCATTAAGGGATACACAATGAATGAAAACTGTTAGTTTTTTAAAACAACAAGTAAACCATGTATACTTTATCAAATTAATACTTTTCACCTTTAGGAAGTAGTAAAAACTCTTCACTAAAATAAAAGATCATTACTTACCCTTTTGTAACCAAAATATTACCATAAAATCCATATAAATATCACATAACATATATAGGTAACTTGGGACATAAACATACTTCAATGGAATAACCATACGGTCGACTTCCACACATATAACTTAATGGAATACCCATACGGCCGACTTCCATACCCAATGAATTGGAGGTTATAATGTAACCACCCGTCCTGGTATTCACAGCACCACCCATCATATGGTTTATCACGTAACCACCCATAAAATGTCCAATTACAATTATAAAATCACAAGACATAACACAAATATAATGGAAAGAAAACATTTCAACAATTTGATCACAATATATCACTTAAATATGTTGACATAACAAATCCATTATAAAAAATCCTTTTTCAATACAAAAATACATAAAACAGTATATGGTATTTATTTAATTTTGAAAAAAAACATTACGGCTTGTTGAGGAAGCCAAAGACCAAATAATACTCGCGGCGGCGGAAAAGGTTGTTGTCACCGCGTACGTTAAAAGAAACATTATTTTTGTCGTTTAGTAAAACACTTCGTAGAAAAAGATTACTTTTGTATAAAATTAAAAGTCAAAGGGGTTTATACAGAGTCTAAAAGAAAGTTGTGTATAAAACTAAATATTCCTCAATGAAAGGAGATTGAGACGAAGTTCCTTACCTCGGGTCCGACTTGACTCGATCGTTCTTTAATGTACTGAATAATAAACTTGAGTTAATTTCTACTTGCTTAAGAACCTTTTTCAAGTTAATTATTCCTTTTATATCACTTATTTCCATGTTATAAACATTATGTAATCATTTATGTTAATAATTTTTGTTCTGTCGATATTTGGTTCCTAAGTTGAAAGTGGAATTCTTACAATTACATGTTGTTCGTGTGGTCAAATGTTCATTATATCCAGAATGATATTCATGATTTGGATATCATATATATCATATATATCCATCATATACATGTATTTATAATATTACATAATCATTTAGAGGTAAGAAATGAAATTCACCGTTCATGGAGACGGTAAGCCGTACGTACGCATGAACGCTACATTCATTTCTATGTCATATTAATAGAATTAAAACTAAATGAGAGATATGTATATTTTAATTCCAGAATTATATTAATCATTTAGATTTAACATACATCATATATATCCATTATGTATATGTACTTATAATAGTACATTACATTTGGGGATAAGAAATTAAATGCACCGTTCATGGAGACGGTAAGCCGTACGTACGCATTAACGCTACTTTCATTTCTATCTCATACTTTAATGGAGTGAAATCATAATGATATAAAGGTATATTATAATTCCAATATAATATCATATATAATATCATTAAATCCATCCTTTATACATCCCACATATGGAATTAACGAATCAAATCACTTTGAGGGGGCGGTAGTCCGCACTTCCTAAAATGAAGATATCGTGTATACCCATAATGGAAGCGATAAAGGTATACCACAAATGAAAAATACAGAATCATAAGGAAAACATAAACGTAATATATATCATATATAAATATAGTGACATCTTAATGGCCACCTTTGAAGGTGTTGAAAGAATATTGAACAATCATCGTTTCGTGAGGCAGAAATTCACCATCCACTGAAACAGTATGTTCTTTAACCATTAGATATAGTTGTGTGTAAGTGTAGCTCTAATAATTCTTATAAAAACATCCTATTATATTTAATATACTATATTTGTTACAAAAGAAATGAATAAAAAGAGTATAGAGGGTTGGAGAAGCAAAATAAAACAAAAGAACACAAGTGAAGACATTACCTTAAAATCGGGTAACTCTCTTATATTTGAGATCAAAGGCTTCCTTGGGAAGACTTATGCCGAAAGTGAGGCTTCTATGAGTAATAGAGGGATGTGTAGAGACAAAAATAGCAGATCTTGGCCGAACCAAAGGCTTGAGAGGTGTGGGTAAGGAGGTAGAGGTGGGGGCCGTTTATAAGAGGAGAGGAGGGGTACTCTTGGAAAGTAAAGAAATGTTACTTTATTTTAAAATTATTTTCGGATTCAAAAGGTCCCAAATTGATATAATTCTAGGATAGGGTGATAAGGGTTTTAAATATACCCATACAATAGGTTTTTGACAAGTTTAGGTCTTAGATTTTACATTATCCTTTCATTTTATTTAAATAGTTACATAATGAGGTAATCGCTGCATCATCATGGTGTCATAAATAATTTAATTTATTTAGTGTCTAAAAATTATAAAAAAAATATCATGATGTATGAAATCTTTTTAGATTTCTAATGAATATTTATAGTCAAAAATATGACTTGTATAACCCCATTTTAAAAAATATTTAGTAAAACAACTCATGTTTGTGACATTTTAATTTTAACATTAAATAAAAAGGTATTAATGTCATTTTCCTACCAAAGTGGCTGCATGGGGTCCCCAAGTTGACCCATGGATTTTCTTGGTCGGCCATGACACATCAAATGAGGGTAGGACATGTGTCTAGGTCATTTCATAATATTAAGACATTATTTTTACCTTGAACCACACTAATTACCTCTAATCACGATTAAAAACTTAAAAGTTTCTATTCTCCAAAAAATTATTTTAATCCCATTGAACCACATTTTACTTCTTAATGATAACCATGTATGTCGGATTTTTAAAATTCAAATCACAGAGGTGGTAAAATTGCATTTAAACGAAAAATCAGTTTTTTAAGTACCACTTAGTGGTTTCATTACTCATCAAAAATTGAAGTTTTTCAGAAAAAGACCAAAACTTCACCCTAAGCTATATTTGAAATTTCGAATTCAAAAATGAAGTCTATTTTACAAAATTCAAAAAATATAAGTTTCATTAAGTAATTTAATAATTAATTCTCACTGTCAGAGTAAATAGTGTGTTTTTATGAAACAATAAGTATCAAAAGATTGACACTAGTTTAAGTCTGATTTCAAAGTGAAATTAATTCCAAAGACCACTATTGGATTTAATGGTAAAAATATATTATAATTTCACTTTAAAACCAAATCAAAATATAATCTAATCATATAAATAAATTATATTAAAAAGATGTTTTGAATTAAAATACAACATTTTTCACTATTCATTAAAAAATTGAACTTTATCGAAAAAATACCAAAAATCTACACAAAGTAAATTTTGATGTTCCAATTCTAAAGGAGAGTTTTATTTAGTCTAATAGAAAGTATAAGAGTGACCAAAACTATATTTGAAGAAGGCTCTCCATGAAAATGCGATAAGTGGACCTTTAGTGAATATTAGAGTATCTATGCCTAAAATTGAATTCTTTTCTTATTTTAAGCCTTTATCTTTTTTTGGGTAAATATAAAAACATATATAATCATATTTTAGTTATTTCTATTCATTCTCGCCAATACAACGGCTACTTGTTAACTACCATTTAAAATAATATTATTTTATTACTAGTGTGCAACGTAAGATTTCAAAGAAACTCTTTGTTGCGTATCGGGTACACTATCAAACTTAACAACCCCTTTAAAGTAAAATTAATATTTAATTCGCAAATATATGAAAATTCTTTATTCATTATTTACCTGGGATGTTACACGCACCATGGACAAAGAGTATATCTAGGGATCTGACTCAAAAAGAACAAGGGAGACCCAAAACCCAATCCTATATGATGCATGTACCATTATGTCCCTACAACTGGTGTCCTAATGTATCGAGTCTAAAGGTAGGTTATCAGAGACCTGGTGAATGGATACGTCAGCCGCCGCACCAACACTGGAGTCCCTGGAATGAAATTCTAATTCAAAACATCCTAACACTATCGTGATGCAACCCAAACCAAACTCACAGCTAGAACACCTACACTCAGAGATCCCAAAGGTGGAACCTCCTCTAATACCACTCTATCATGACCCGACCCAACAGGGCTCGAGTCGCAACTCCCAAAGCCCACTTCTAATAGGTCGGGGGCTAGTGACTATCGTCGAGTAGGCTATCACACACATGGGAGGCATTAGCCTAAGGTACCAGTACACACACACCCACAAACACCTCCATGAAATAGTGCATAGATATCTACTAAATATACTAATCTTAAGTTTTCTCCACTTCCACGTGTCACACACCTATTCATCCACATCAATTTTTTATTATGTGTCGCTTCTCCATCTATCCACACCGCTCCTCCGCATGAGATATCTACATTCCTCGGCATATCGTTCTCACACCTTCTTAGGTTTTCACGCGACTCGACTTGCACCCGATCATGAATTACATTCGATTTTCTAGGTATCCCGCCTGCCTCCTCAAGTCCCTGATCCCGCTCCCTTCCCGAATCTCTTCTCCAGCCACCTACTCCTCCACCACGTACTCTGCCTCTTCCTGCTCTGTCATTGGTTCCTCGATCTTCATCTCCCCCGTCTTTGGCTCCTTCATCTTCGGCTCCTCTATTTTAGGCTCCACCACCTTCGACTCCTCCACAACTAGCCACTACACCTTCCGTTCTTCCACATCTAGTCCTCCACTCTACCTAGGGTTCATGTGGCCTCAATTGCATAACGATCAACCCATTACATGGATTTAATATCCTTTGTGGAATTTTTTTTTGGTAGAAATCATCACTGGCATCATTTGCGCATTGAACCGAGGAAGTATCCACAAAGAGGTCTCACTGAAAAGAGGTAAATTCTATTCTCTCTGATATATGCTCTATTTATATTGGTATATTTATCAAGATTTGTCTCTCGATTTATTTTTTGATGAAAACCCTAGAATCAATTGGATTTTAAAATTGTAATCTGGGACATTTGAATTATTCACAAGTGATATTTTGTTTATGGTAGGGAATTGAATATTATGTGATACTCTTTAGTTTGTCACTAAATCATTTTCTCAGAGAAGGTATTTGTTTATCTTTGGTGTTGATATTCATTTTAATTTATCTGATTTGACTCATGGTAGATCTGGTTGAGTAGTATTTTCATAAAATTCATGTTGGTATAAATTTAAATTTTATCTATTTCTACTTCAAGGTTTCAATTTTTAGTCTCTTTTACATGTCTTGACATTGGTTGTTCCTTGAGCCTATTTTTGGTCTTACTCTTAAAATTTTTACTTTCATGCATCATTTTATGGTTGTTTGGTCATGTTTGATAGAAATGTCTTATTTTTTGTTGAAGCTTTTCTTAGATGTGTTAGTTGATATGAAACAGCATACTTTCTTTTAAGGGTTTTGCGACTACTTAAATGTGACAGCACAAGGTTTTGATATGAATAAATCTGTTTGAGCTTTATGGTTCTTCAATTTATCCTCTTAGTGGTTTTTTCATTTGATGGAAATCCTTTTTTGTATTTTCTTCTTCAGTATTGTCTCTTTTTTTCAATCATTAAAGAGGTGTGACATTGAAAATGAGTAAATATCATGGCTAAAGGATATGATGTCTTCTCAAAGGTGTGGATGAATCCTTCTAAAATACTTTATTGGAAAAAATTTATTATGTTTTTCATTTCTTTGATAGACTGCTTTTAAAAGGATATGGATGCTCACATTTTCAAGCATTCTTTTTTTGTTTTTTAAACCCATTTAGAGAGATGTAAATTTTTACATTATATTGTCCATTATTGATATTTTCGAAATCAGTTCATTATTTATATATTTGTTTTAAAATCTTCTAATTGATTACTGATTATGTTCATTGAACTGGAAAATAATAAATGGTGATATGTGATTCTTAATTATCTTTCTCCTTAACATGTTATTTATTTTTTGGATTCCATGAAGCAGGATACTTGAAATTCATGCTTTCTGATCAACAACACTAGACTAACTAGAACAACCCACTCATGATATTCATGTAATCAGGTTGGTGTACACCTCTATTTCTTTTAGACATATATCACTCTATTATACTAAGAGTTAATTCAATAGGTATTGGGGAAATCATATCTTTCAACCATTATTATATCTTTAAATATAACTGTGGTCTGAATAGATTTTCCCATACCAATACCCAGGAAGAAGTTAACATAGAAAAATGAGGGAGAGGATCTTTTGAGCATGATCACTACCACTTAAATTAGCTAGACAAGTACCTTGACAGAAGATTGACCGATGTGATTGAGAATAAAGTAGACACTTCAGTCTCTACCTATCCATTTCCATTTCCTTATTTATTTTAACTTTCCATTATGTTATGAAAATTTTATTTATTTTTTTATTCAATTATGGTTATGAATAATATGGTATTCTATTATGTAAGGTCCCCTAACAAAAACACTATCCATGTGCATTTATCACTATCTCCCATTGGATATGGTTGTTATAAACATTAAACAACTGAATCAGTTTAATTTTTTACATGGTTGATCTTGTGTTTCTGGTTCTGAGATCCCATCAACTGCAGATGTCTTCAGCAGTGCTCTCTCTATCTCTAGCCCTGCACTCTTCTTCCTTCCAAATTCCTCATACATCCATGGTAAGCGCACTGCAGTTGTTTTCTCTTGCATGAAGCTTCCTCTGTTGGTGGGAACTTCTAGTTGAAAAATTTCATTTTATTTCATGTTTATAATCGATGAGTTTATTATTTCCTTTTATATTTTTTTTTAAAGAATTTTTTCTTAGTCTGTTACTACTACATGATAAAAAACTATCCACATTTCCTAACTGTTTTCTTGATTTGGATTCAAATTTATTCCAACTTTATTTCTGGAAAAAATAGTCGAACTCTCATCTTCCCTTTATTAATTTTGTATATCATTTCATCTACTTATGGTTTATATTTATAATAATTTTCATTATGAATCTCTCCCATTCCAGAAATATCCACTTCAATGCTTATTGTTTTATACACCAGAAGTTGATTTGTTTCCTTTGAACAGACAGAGATGAAGGTTGGAAGCTCCTTCCTAGGATCTATTATGAAGAATAAAACATTTACATTTACCTTTAATCAGGTATAAATTGTCATGATTTATTATGATACAATTTTATTACTGTTGTTCCATGAATGGTTCATGATTACTCAGTTTAATGCAGCTTATTGACATGCATATGTTGATCGTCCAAGGATACATTACATGCCTAGAAATATTTTAAAATTAATCTCATTAATTTTTTATTATTTATCAAGTGTATCAGAGGCTATGATGAAAATGAACATTTTATGTGGCTTAAATTAAATAATTGAAACCACTGTATGTGGATTAAATTATTCGAGAATCGGATAATTATATTACATAAACTAAATATGAATTGACATTTTTAGTAGTAGTATATTATTTTATTCTATTTTATTTCACTTAGTTTCTTTTGGAGAACTATATCATGTATTAAATTTTTATGTTCTATTAGATTAAATTGTGTCACATATGTTTTTTCATGATAGATTTTTATAACATTACTTGACATGGTATGGAACTTGGTACCATGACATGGTATAAAATTAAAATCACTACAACATTGTATGGAAATAAAATCACCACAATGCTTTCTATCATAGACAACATTAATAAAAAAGTAACATATGATGTTTTATTTTGTTTTTAAAACATATTAAATTAATGTGATTCATGTGAAAAAATCATGTTAATAAAATATATTGAACATATGTTGATTGGAAGTAATTTTCTTCTCTTCAACTTTGATGTAAAAATGGCATGTAGAGAAAGATTTTTTTGATGGTAATATCATTAAAATTTTAGTATTTCCAGTCACATTTTTTATTCATGCCATTATTTTACAATTTTCATTTTATAACATATTGTTTACTATATTTTTATGAAATTTTGGATCATTGGTTCACGCCTCATAATGGGTATGATTGATATTTTCTTCTACTATAATTATGATTTAAATGAATCTATAATTTAGATATATACATCTAATTATAAATAAGTCATCTAAATGAGTTCCTTTTAGGTTATTTTTATTTATGTATTCATATTGTAATATTTTATTATGCAGTTTATATTTGGATTTATTTTAACAGACTTAATTCCCAATTACTAAAAGCTCTGAAACTGTAATTAGATGATATTTTCTTTTCTCTAGAACTTTGATCAAGAATTAAGGGATCAAATAGTTTTTTTAGAAAGTGGCCCTTAATAGGTTTTGATTAAATGAACTGTTTTCCAATTGACTTTCCTTGGGACTAAGATCATGGGATTTATTTTTTTTCACCCACAAATCCTTTCTTGGTTTCATTATTGTTTGGATAGAATTGGAGTAATCTTTGGGAGGGGACTCATAATTCTTGATTGGGACTATAGTTAGATCATCAACATGTACCATGAAAGATAAGTTCTATACTCAAGAAATACTACCATGAATCCAAGAAACAAGGTCCCTTCCAAAGGTACCTTTTTGAATAATTGATAATAAGATTTATTCACGACAATATGTAAGTGATGGAGGACATTTTTTATACTTTGAAATTTATCCTCAACTATTCAAATGAATGATAATTCCTTCAAGTTTGCATTGATGGAGAAATTGAAGATTCTGTTGGAGGAAGAGATGCATGGAAATGATCTTGAGAAGCTAGTCTTTTTGTAAAGTTGATAGAGATTCTAGTTTTGGGTTCTAGCACAACCTATTACAACTAAGACTTCTAATTTTTTTCCTCTTCTATACATCATTTACAGTAAGGGTCAGAATTTATATTTCTTATTTTTTTAATTGTTCCATTTTCGGATGAATCTGTCATAAAGCTATCATTATGTTTCCATGCTTCTTTATGGATTTATTTCCCACTCCCATAAATTTTGTAACTTCTATTTCATTATATTATACCACTCATTTGTGTTTAAAATATTACCAATATTAACATGAATTATTATGTTTTAAAAATGGTATGAAATTATTTAATATAAGAATTTTTTTATTATACCGTGAGAATGTACGGGTGGAGTACTAGTATATATATAAACTAAAAATAAATTCATGCATAAAACTAACCCACAACTAGAGTACATAAAAGGTAAAAAAGGGAAAATACAAGGCCCACCAAAAGTAAACTGCAAAAGTGTCCAACCTGATCAGGAGGGGATCACAATCAAAAGTACCAGCCAATAAGCTCCTCGACACAGCTCTAGTAAACACCCTGGTCAGTCTCGCTCACTAAGATTTGTATGCCCCAGGTCCTCCTGAGACTCCGTCAAAAGGCATGTGGTCTGCAAAAGGCACAAACATGTGTGGGAAAATCCCATGCGGGGGTGAGTATAAAAATGCTGAGTAGGCACCCCAAAAACCCAAAATATAAAAGGGAGCAACTGAAAGGAAACAGTCAGCTCATCCAAGCCAAAGGGAACCCAAACAAGAGACAAAATCCATCTTCACACCATCCTCGGCTAAACACAACTAGCCAGCTCAGCTTAGATGTATACCCATACATACATCATGAACATCCACTCAGGTATATGCTCATACATATACCATGAAAAAAATATATACACATTCACGTACCAAGCCTCAAGAGGTTCCATCCCATATCCTACAACTAGTACACACTCCACGAGCTCTGTCATCCCAAATGACACTCGTCCGAGATATACACTCCATCGGGTCTCACACCAACATCCCAAACGCCCATCCGATAGATCATGCTCGTCAGATATTGTCACTAAGAACATCACAATGAAATAGCAGAAACACTAAACTTCCCAGATAGGGGATCACTCCTAGGGACCGCTAGAGGATACAAGAACCCACTCCAGTATCTCAAAGATCTCACAGATAGGGGATCATGCACAGGATCTGCTGGGGGATACCAGAACCCAATATATTGTTCTATAGTTCACATCACTGAGATAGAGGATCATTGCCCATGTGAAGATGGTCATGATGATGCCGGAAACCCCATCTGGTATAACTCGTGATGTAGGGGATCGAACAGACGATGCAAAAACCCTACCAAAAACCATGCACTGAGTATGGGATTGTATAACCAATGATTCCACAACCCTACTGAAACCATGCGCTGAGTAGGGGATCGTATACCTAATGATACAACAACCCTACTATAAACCACATTCGGAGTATAGGATCATATAATAGACAATGCCACAACCCTTCTATGCACGGCCCACTACGTAGGGGATCATATTTCTGATGACTCCTCAAACCCTACAGGGTTAACCAGCTAGATAGGGGATCGCCGCTCGTGGATAAGTGGTAACAGTGATACCAAGAACCTGATCCAGGGAAGAAAATATAGAGGATCTAACTCCAGACCCACTAGAGGGATTCCATAACTCTATCAGGAAAACTTCCTATCTAGGGGATCACAAACCAAAACTAAGGTTGTAATGTCACATGAACCCTCATAGGAATGAACCAAGGGAGTTCACTCAACCAATTTTGGTCAAAACATTGCTAACCTGAGCGACCTGCAACATCACCACACTACGCCCCTCCTAGGCCTACACCGAGGCCACCACTACGATCTACGCAGAAAAACACACAGGATAGGCTATTTACTCACCCGAAATAGACAACCAGTGAAAAAGGTAATATTCACTATAGCTAGCCTAGTTGGGTCCCACACATCGATCCCTAAACTCATCAAGAGGACTTCACCATTACGATTCTCTCATAGAAATGCATGATATCGACTACTCGTTCAACCAAAATAGAAACCCGACGAAGAAGTCATGTTTCTCCGTAAACGCCCAAAAGTAGCCTCATCAGGTGCACATCCTGATCTCTATATTAGCACCCAAAAACTATCCTGAAAAGATTTATTTACTCTCAGGATCACAACGTCACTAACGACACATCAATCAGACACTCCGTGTAAAATTTATGGCTGGTCGAAGTTGAAAATAATAAAATATTATTATTATTTTCAATGTTTCATGGACCTAGGCCAAAAATCCGACTCATAAAATTCCAAAAGTGATTTCAAAAGGTCCTTCACGATTCAAGGAATGTGTCGCTCAAACGTCTTGAAAATTGGAGTTACGGTTTTTGAGTTACAGGGGTTTAAATTACCCCTGGAAAAGTCCGGACCGGAACATCATCTACCTCACTGAAAACCACTGCGCAGCCACCGGAAACCGCCATTGACATCGGCAGAAACCGGGTTTTCTACAGGAAAACTTCTGAGAGCCACTAGAAGCACCTCGGTGCTCTAAATTCATATCTAAAACAAGTTTCAGAAAGCTCGGCACCCAAAATACACAACCCTTATGACGATTTGAAGAAAAAATAATGCATAAACGGGATCTGGGATTTTAAAACTCAACCACCTACATTTTGGCAGATCACCGACACTTTCCATGCTCAGCTGCTGCTACTGCTCGATCTAGGAGCATACACCTTCAATATCCAAGCTTGTGGGCGCTTCATTTTCTTGATTTGGCAGATCACCGGCAAAGAACTGAGGAAGGAGGTGGTGGCGTTTGTCGGTGCGTAGAGGAAGGAGGGGGGAGACGAAATAAATCAACCCACACACCACTCTAGACCAAATCTCCTCGCGTAGAGAAGATAAGTTCACCCATATGATAAAAACGGCATTCTGAACATAACTGTGAGCTCATAATTTTTATCTGAGACTCTATTCAAGAGTTATTCAATCCAACACTCATAAAGAAACAAGTCCATTTATTAACAAAAATTCCCCTGGTAGATTTTTCCACAGAAGGCCTGTGCCCACAAAGTTTACACCCTGCCTAGGGTAAACGGCATGCTCTGGGCACATCTACGCCCTCATATTTCTGATCTGATCTACTGTTTAGGATAAAACACAACCTCTCCACATGCATAGTATGAAAATACTTAATATTTTTATAAAATTAATTATGGTCACACCGGGCCTCGGAATCGCATGTCGTCTTCACGCCTAGCTCTTGAAATATTCATATGAATATTCCAAAGTATGACAGGGTCTAAACATGAGTTTCTATAATAAAATATTGTATAAGTTATTATAAATATTAATATAGTTTTTTAATAAATTAAGAACACTATTTAAACCATTATACATGAGGTTTGAACATGTTTTAATGAATTCAAACCTGAGGTAAGGAAATTTTCTTTAAAAATACTCTTTTAAATTTCTATTTTTACAAAATTCAAATGGAATATTTTTATGATGAAATTATTCATGTTTTATGATTATTTTTTGGTTTTTGGGAATTTTTTGTGATGATAGGTGTGATCTATATCTCCCTCAACTGAATTGGGTATTTTTATGTTGTAAGTTGATCGTAATGGTTATTCCAAGTGTAACTACAATGGTTTCATCATAACATGGTCATGAGGGTTGCATTATAAGATAACCATGAGGGTTATAACTCATAAGGTATACATGAGGAATACAATACTATTTAATTATAGTGAGAAAATAATTTCCCAAGTTACCTAAATGGTTTACTTATATTTTCTATATTTCATGGAAATCTTATGTTCTCATAAAGGGAGTATATGATTATTTATGGGTGAGAAGTATATATTTGTGAAACATATTTCACATTTTTATAATTATTCATGAACTAAAGGTTTCTTCCTAACTTATTATGTCCCTTTCTGAGATTTTTGTGCTCATTCAAAGTTTTAAAAAAATCATAGGTTTTAAGGATGGATAAGAGAAAAGAAGGTGCCAAGTTGAATGTTGTGAAAAATTTTCATGAAGAGAATTCAGGTTTTATTAAAATATTTTTGTATTTTGGAATAAATAGATAATGATTTAAGTAGTATCCTATTTTTATTATTATGGGTTTTCATGTATGCATTATGACTTAATTCTCTAAAACTCTAAACTGATAAGATATGTAGGAATGAAAGAAAATGAATTCTAGTGAAATTAACTAGAATCTGTGATGTTTAAGGTTGATTCATTATATCAAAGAGAGAGAAATTAGTCTATAATTAATTAGGAACAATAAAAAAAATTAACATGGATGTGTGAAAATATAAAAAACCTGACAAACTAGAAATCAAAATTCATGGAATAAAGAAGGTGATTGGATAAAGAGGATAAGAATAGGATCACTTACCTTGATAGGGAACTTCTAAAAGATTTATATAAGAAAATTAAGAGATTTGGGGAACCATGGGAGGTTAATATAGTTGTAATTGCATATTAATTTAATTTTCCTAGAGATTTTAGTAAATATTAATGGGAGTTTTTTGGGTTTATATAGAAAAATATAGGATATTTCTTTATTAATTTTTAAAATTTGGTTTTAGACTCTATTTGATAAAGCAATAAAAACCACAAACCTTTACATGGTTTTTTCCCATGGTTTCAGCCAAATATTATTTTTTCATTATTTTATAATTCTAAGATCCTAACTCATTAAAATAGTACACTTAGTGATGTGTAAGTGAGTAATGTTTATAAATAATTGATTTCAAAACCTTAAAATATAATATTGATTTTGGAAGATTCATTAAGGATTTATAAGATCAATAAATTAACTTCAAAAACACATTATTTTAAAGATTAAATATATATTTGGATGTTGATACCTTTTATGGGATATATTATATCACTTTTGGGTAATTGTGATGTCATAATACCTACTGTATATTTATACTATATTTAATATTTACCTAAAAATTCATCTATCACATAAAATTGTGAAAAAATTACCATTTGATAATTTTGAAATGTTAATTTCAAAAATAATATTTATTCTATAAAAACAATTCTCTAAATATTATATTTTACTCTTTCAAATTAAAATACTCATTTATAGAAAAACACTAGGTTTTTTTACAATAATATTTTTTTTGACCTTTGTAAAAATTACATTTGACGTTATAAAAATATATTATCATTTGTATTTATTAAATATTATTTAATAATAATATTTTAATAAAATATAATTTACTTCAAAAATTATTGAATTTAGCATAAATAGTTTCTTGATTGATGAATAAAACAAGTTCATGATTGAATAATGAATGTTTTCTTTGTTGTTAGTATATCATATAGTCAATATATTGGAAGTCTTAAATGGGAGTAGATGACGACTGATGAATTTTTATAGAAAAAGTTAATGAAATTATATTCCATTCTTCAGAAATTATCCATGTATAAATGTGATTATTTTCATGCTGATCTTAAAATAAATTCGAGACAAGTGTTTATGGTGAAGAAACATTGTCTAAAAAATTTTAATTGTGATGAGTGTTTAAACTAATCTTAAATAGAAAATACATGTGTTAAGAATTTTTCAAAGTGTTAAAAACATGATTAAGAATAAGATAAATTCAAGAATAATATTTAAATATTTATTTTCATGAGGATTTGAATATTTATATGCAAAAAAATATTTCATGAATTAATTAATTAAGGTCATGCCAAATTATAGTTTTATATTTTACATCGAAAATTTGAGAGTAATGAATTTGAGGAATGGTTGGAATTATATTTCATACTTAGTATATTACTATATATGATATTTTAATTATATTTTAATAAAAAATATGGCCAACCACTTATCCGGTCAAAGGGACCTACATCCACTACTTAAGTGCGATGGCCAACCCACGACTAGCCATGGTAGCAGAAAGGTAGGGGATAATACGCACACAAAGGTGTACATGGGAGAAGAGGGGTGTTATTACCATGTAGGTTGGCATGGTAGTGGAAGGTTAAAACATGGGTTGGAGCTAGTGAGGGCTAGGATCATACCCCATACTTTTTTCTTTTTAACTGAAGGCATGGGTTTGCTAATAAAGTAGAAGGAAACAAGGTGGGAGTTTGATATGGGACAAGGTCCTATGAAAACATTGTTACTTAATTAAAAACATACATATAAAATATACACCATAAAATAAAATTAATTTGTGTCGTTCAGTCAATGAGGGAGATTATCTATTTCCTACCATGTATAAATCTTCTTCGTATGTTGAAATATGTTCATGTAACGATCATGATCGAACTCAAATAGTATGTGAGTTCATATGAACATATATTTAACTGTAAAATTAGACTAAGTGTTATTTTCTATAAAATATAATAATAGTTTGAATAGTTGAGTTTGTAAAAAATATTATGTGGAATTCCATGTATAGGTGAGTGTTATGAAGTAAGATTGTATGTGAAACATAATGTTTTTTCATCTTAAAGGAACACTCTAATTCATCTATGTAAGGTTTTATGAAAACTATATGAACAATTTGTGATGTGAAGGTGAGTTTATGGGTATATTGTTATGAATAAATGATTTACAGAGACAAGATCCATGTGGATAAGACTTACATTATGTAAATCCACATAACATATGTAATGATATGTAGGAATGGAAGTGTAATCATGAAATTAATAATTTTTCTATGTAAAAAAATACTACATAATATGAAGTTTGTTTGCGGGTGTAAATGCTATGAAATTAATAGTTTTAAAAAGATAATATAAGTATACATACATGAAAATAATGCCATTTAGTATTTTGAGGGTGGTATTATGTGATGAAAACATGCATATAGTATCAGAAATTGATAATTTCACATACTTTGAAGTTTGATTTTGTGATGAACATATAAAAATTCTATGCATTAATGGATTATATGATGTCCTTACCATTTGTGGATAGAGGGGTTGTTTTTTTTAGAAGTTGCATTCAATTAACTAGTTAAGAATATTTTGCAGCATGATTGTGTGTTAATCACTTATTTTATGCCTATAAATACTCAATTAATACATAGCTAATTGTAATTAAGAATTTTGGAGAAGTTTTTCATTGAGAGTGGAAGCTTGTATTTTTCTCCAGTTGAGTTCTGCAAAAAATATTGTTCTTTTGGAAAAGGAGAAAATTTCATGAAGAGAAGTGGTATGCTAAAGGCTAACCATATATAATGATATGATAATTACACTTTGTTGTAATTTTATACAGGGAGTATTGTATAATTTAAAAAGAACCATCTTTTAGTTTAAATAATCAGTATGTGAGGCATCAAGAAAGTGATCCAACAATACTTGATAATTCATATATGTTATGTTATATTCAAATAATCTGAATTGAAACAATTTTAAATAATATTTGAGTAAGATAAAATGGAATGGAAAATTTGAGTGTTATACGATGTGGGAATCAATATTTTAAGCATTGAGGAAGTAGTCCAATAATGCATGACTTATCATATATGATATGATATAATCATTTTAAGTGTAAAGAAATAATTTGGTGAACTATTTGAGGGATCTCATGAAATTATTTCATGATCCACATATGAGTTGATTGAAAGAAGTTATAATAAGGTTGTGAAAGATTAAACATGCATAAAATAATATTTTGAAATTATGTGCATCACTTGCACACATTTGACTAAGGTTGGGACATCATCTGAAGAAAGAAGAATACATGACCAAGCATTTGACTAAGAAATATATTATCATTCAATGAAGTTCAAAAGTTTAAGAGTATGAAGTGAAAATAAACTTATAGAAGAATATAGTCAATTCTGAGTATTTAGTAAACTTAGAATAATTAGATCATTCAATATCTTGTGTGAATGAATTTCAAGGCTAACCGGCTTATTCTAATAATTTGTTGAATATATTGAAGTTGTACATGGGTAAAGACAATCTAGTACGGTCATGGAGGAATATCTATTACAAGTTTTGTATAATAAACCAAGACAATATAAAGATATTACTATTTATAGTTCAATAATATTGAGAAAACAAGTAACTTTTTATTAGGTGTCTAACTAGTTACTAAAGAGGATTGAGGTTGGAGTTTTTAATCAATATAGAATAAGGATAAGAGAATATGGTTGTTATTTACAACAAATATAGGTAGAAGAGTTGTTTACTGGGGTTTGAAACATGGATCAACTGGAGGATCAACTACTGGGCTATATAACCAGTTTTTGTCTTATCCATTATAATAATTGATAATATTATAGTGTAGAATCCATGTTAGGGGTAATAACTGATATGAAAAGGAGTTTTTATTTGTACTGAGCCTTGTAAATACTTTGTGTTATTCTCCCTCTGATTATTTCTTCATATTAATTGAGATTGTGAGATATCATTAAGTGGATGAGAACATTAAATTTTCTAGAGGTAGAATTCAAAAGTAATAATTTGTAAAAGTAAACCACTGATTCATCCCCCCCCTAGTGTTCAATCTGACTTGGATCGCTACAATTGAAATGATGTATTTCTCAAAAATAAAATTCATCATATAAAAATATATTTTTTATCAAAAAAAATTAATCATTTAAAAATTAATATTAAAAAAGGATAACTATAATCATTATTTTATTAAAAATATAATATAAAAATTCATACTATTAGGGTCTAGATACATAACCCTTTATTAAACCAGTAAATCCCCTAAAGGTAATGTGTGTGATGGTGATATTTTTATTGGTTGGTTCATCGAACATGGTTTGGACTATGATCTAGATGAGATTGAACTTCTCCCATAAATACTTTTGTTCATGCTTTAGTTATTGAATATTTATATGGGCTTGGACAAGGTTAAATCCCAGTTATTCAATATCCCTTATAAGTTATGATAAATGGGATTCATGGGGTACAATCCTACTTGTTGAGGTCATCTCTTCTTCCATATATATCAATTGGGCATTATCATAACCCTTAGTATACTAATCTTAATGGTCACTATATAATAGTTATATTATAAAATGTTATTATTCTTAATATTATTTTAAATATGATAGGATATAACATATAACAGTCCAAAATAACTAAATTAGTGCGTGTGTTTTATATAATTTCATTACATAATAATGAATTTTTTCATTTAAAAATGTAATTTTATTTAAAAAAGTTCAGGTCATTATATTCTTCCCCGCTTCAGAAATTTTTCTCATGAAATTTTTATTTCATACTCTAAAACAGATACAGGTACTTCTATTTCATCACCTCTTTTGGTTCCCATGTAACTTCCTCAAACTTTTGGTTCCTCTATAACACTTTGAACATGTGAGTTTTATTTTTTTAATATAACCTTGTCTCTATAATCTAAGATCTTCACTAGATAATCCTCATATTAAAGATCATTTTCCAATGGTACCACCACTGGATTTAGTACATGTGAGGGGTATAGTATGTACTTCCTCAAAAGGGATACATGGAACACATAATGTACTTGAGATAGGTAATGTGGTATTTCTAGTTGATACTCCATCGCTCCAATGTGATCAAGGATTTCAAAGTGGATGGTGTATCTATGACTAATATTTTCATTCTTCCCAAACATCATGAGTGTCTTACATAGTGATATACTAAGGAACACTTTTTCTTTGACCTCAAACTCCAAGTATTGTCAATGATTTTTGACATATATTTTCCATTTAATTTTTACAAATTTCATATGACATTGAATGGTTTGAACCTTCTCTATCATCTCTTGGATAATATCAGGTCCCATCAACTTCCTCTCTCTAACTTCATCCCAGCATGTTGGAGTCCAAAACCTCTTCCCATTCAGAGATTCATAATGTTCCATTTGAATTCTATAATGGAAACTATTTTTATATAATAACTCTACTAGGGGAAGGTGTTTATCCCAATATCCTTGTAAATCCATTGAACATGATCTCAGTATATCCTCCAGATTTTGAATGGTTATTTTAAACTAACCATCCCTCTAAGGGTGATAAGGAGTGTTGAAGACTAGATCCATATCCAACTCTTTTTAAAGGCCTCTCCAAAACCTTTTGGTAAACCTTGGATCTAAATTAGATATAATAGAGAGTGAAACTTCATGAATTCTTACCAATTACCTTATGTATATCTTGGTGAGTTTATCAAGAGATTAATATTACTATATAATAATGAAATGTGAGGAATTTTTAAGGTTATTGACTACCATCCATATAGATTTATTGACTTTTAGTGTTCTGGAGGGTCCTATGATTAAATTCATGGTTATGTTTTCCCATTTACATACTAGTATGAGAAATGGTTTCATCATAACCTTAGATTTTTTTCATTATTCTCATACTTTTTTTCATACCAATCATCAAGATAAAAACTTTTCAATATCACTCTTCATGTTATCCTTCTAGAAGTTTTACTTCAAAACACTATACATATTAGTGATTCCTAGTTTAATAGAGTAGGATGTGCTTTGTACATCATCCAAATGTTCCATCTTTAGTTTTATTTTTGACAGGACACATATATGGGTTCCTAACCTTATAACTCCATATTTAGAAAAGTTAAGATCTGGAATATTTTTTACCTTCTTCTGTAGTAACTCGTCATCTTTCTAGGCCTCCTTTATATTTTCAAGAAGAGATGGTTGGGTAGTTATTTGATAAAGGTAATATGAATAACCTTTAATTATTCCCATTCCTTTCCTCTATATTTCCTATAATATTGGATCCCTTTTAATCCCCCTTGCGAATAGGTTTCTAGGATCCTTTCCACTAAAATCATTTTCCACTTTGTTTTCCTTCCTAGGATGGTAATGGATTGAAAAATAATAATCCCTGATTAGATATAACCACCTTCATTGTCTCATATTGATCTCTTTTTTTTGTGAATATATAATATTGGCTTTTATGATCTATATATATCACACTTCTCCCTTTAGATATTATTTCACTATATCTTCAAATTGAATATCACTATTTCCAATTCTAGATCATGCATTGGGTAGTTCTCCTCATGGATATTTAATTAAGGGGAGGCATAGGCTATAACTATTTCATCTTTCATGATTAAATAACCTAATCCCTTTTCGGATTCATTATTGTAAATTAAACATCCTTATCCACTAGTGGGTAATGTGAGAACAAGTGTAGTGATTAGCTACTTCTTTAACTCCTTAAATATTTCGTTATATTTATCAGCCAAGAAAAACATAACTCCATTATGAGTAATATTGGTTAGTGTTCTTGAAAATCAAAAGAAGTTTCTCAAAAATTGATGATGGTACTTAGATAATTTAAGGAAACTACATATTTACATCATATATGTTGGTTTGGGCCATCCTTTGATCACCTATATTTTTTTATGGATCCAAAAATACCCCTTCGTTGGTGAAAACATGACTTAAGCAAGTTACTTTCTCAAGAAAAAACTCACATTTTCTGTACTTTTTATATAACTTTTCCATCTGTAAGGTCTTCAGTATAGTACTTAAATGCTCTTGATGTTCATTTTTACTTTTTTAGCATATAATAATATCATCTTTAAATACTACCACAAATTTATTGAGGTAATTTATAAATAATATAATCATTAAGTTCATGAATATTTATGTAGAATTTGTGAATCCAAATGTAATCACTATGAACTCATAGTTCCCGTACCTTGTAAAAAACAGTCTCAGGGATATCCTCTACTTAAATTGTACTTAATAATATCCATACTGAAGATCTAACTAAGAAAAGTAATGATCACCACATTGATGGTCAAAAAATTCATCAATTTTTGGAATAGGATACTTCTTATTTATCATGTTATTTTTTATCTTAGGATAATTAGTGTAGAGGTTCATTGACCCTTCCTTGTTCTTAATTAATAGGACCAGTGCACCCCGTGGTAAATAACATGGGTGTATGAACCCTTTATCTATTTTCTCCTATATCCACTTCTTCATCTCCTCAAGGTAAACAATAGTAATTCTATATAGTGTCTTGGATCTTGGAAAATCTATGGTTTAAGATTTATTGAGAACTAAACCTCTCAGCTAGGTGGAAGACCAAGAAATTTTTCAAGATACACATTAGTGAATTCCTTCATAATGGGAATCTCTTAAAGGTTTATCTTTTATTTAGTATTAATCATTTAATCTAGATACATTTTCTTGTAAGGAAATAATATCCATTCTTGAGATATTAGTACAAAATAAGATTCACCCTCCTCCTTGAACTTGTATAAAATTAGAGGAAAATTTTCAATAAGAAGCATTATTTCCTTCTCTCATCAATTTATTTTAACTATATACAAGGAAACCCAGTCCATTCCTAAAATAGTATTGAATTCAACTAAGGGCAGTATAACAAGGTTTTCTAGAAAATTCAGACCAAAAAATTGGATAGGGGATGAGTTATATGATTAGGATGAAAAAATAACCCATTTTTCATCATCAATAATAACTTTACTTTCATGTTTTCATGTGATGTTTTAATAATTCTACTAAACTTTCATGATATGAAAGAATGTATAGAAACAGAATAAAATAGTAAATTCTTTATCCTTGAATGAACAACTAGCATACCTATCACTAATTTTTTTGGATCCACCTTATCAGTTATGATGGAATACACATAACCTTTATCTCTAGGCCTTGAATGTTTTTTATCTATTTTCATTGACAAACTTTGGATTAGGAAATTTATTCACAAAAATTAATTGTTCCTTACAGCTGAAACATTGAATGATAGTTTTAGGGTTGACTAGAGCATTAATTTCTTCCATTACATTGGTGGGTTTCTCTTATTAGAAATTTATAGCTAGGTTCCCTTTATTCCCACACCTAAATCATTTCCTTATCCCCTAAATGATATTTCCAAGATGATTTTTCCCATACTTTTGACAAGTGGGATGATAGACTTTATTACCCAATGAAATTTTCCCATTGCACCATCAGAATTAAAATCCATTATATACTTCTTTTTTATATTCCCACGAGACCCTCCAAATTCTATAATATCTATTTTGACTTTGAGGGAACATCTGAAATTTTTCTTATAGATTTCAAAGTCCCAAATATAAAATGATTTTCATAGATTTGGTTTCAACCCACCAAAGAATTAGTCAACTTTAGTTTCAGTGTAAATGAAAAATATGAAGGTGTATCATGAAAGTATTTTGAATTTTTCCTTATACACCTTGATGGATTCATAAGGCTAAAAAAATACATTTTTATTTTAAGTTTAAGAGTGTGGGGAAAATATTTTTTAAAATTTTTTTTTGTGGAATTCATTCCTCTACAGCACTTCGATCTACTTCTCAGGATTCATATTTTTTACCAATATCCATCATTGATCAACTTCTCCATCCATATGATAAATATCCAACAGAACCTTTTATTTATTTGATAATTAAAGTATGGATAATATATTTTCAATAGAGTGGATCTATTTTTCCATGATTAAGGTATCGTAAGATCAACTGAAATTTAGAGGCCTTTTTCACATAAAGGTAACAATTGAAACCTTTTATTTATTAGGGGGATTTAAAAATTCATAATAATTCTTGTTTTAGTTAAAACCATGCGTTAAATAATAAATTAATGTCATGAAGTTCACGATTCCTATTCCCATCGGGTTTGGAATCTCATTTATGAATTTATCACATTTCCCCTCACATTGGTTATTGACTCAATTCCTCCTATTTCTATCCATTGATGAGAATAAAGGGAAAATTATGGTTGAGTATTTTTAAAATATTAAACACATAAATGATAAACCATGAACATTAAATGGATAACTCATAAATGGAATATATTCCTTAACTAATGAATTTTTAGGTTTCAATCTAAGTTATCCATGATCTATTTCCTAACATAAAATCTTATGGTCATTTTTTTCCTTAATAATGGTTCATAAGGAGCTTGTGAATTTAAAAAATCATATCCATCAGGAGTCTTAAATTAGGTTTATAGAAAGTCCCATTTTCATTCATCGGGTGATAATCAAGTCCATCTCAATGCGCCCTTTTTAGGGTTATTACCCCAAGGTATAACTGCACTAGAGCCACATCCACTTTTAGTATCCAAAGAGTGATGTATTTTGATGGAAATAACTTACACTATACTTTACCAAGATTTAGTAATTTTTCCTATGTTTAATTTTATCAATACTTTTTTCACTATATTTTTCAAATCCTAATCCCAATAATAACTAGACTTTGTTTTGATACCAACTATGACAACCCATATCATTAATACACTTTATTTCATGATTTATAAAATAAATGTACACATAATAAAATCTCAAAAGATAATTAAGCCTAATTTATTTTTGAATCTGGGTACATATCATATCAACTTGAAATATTAATGCAATTGAATTATTGAAAACTTCCTTAACATGCTGTTAAAGTTTCATCATTCTTCTAAAACTACACAGGAAAACCTGGGGACGTACTTAAGGGGTGATATTTAAATACTGGTAAGGGAATAAACAAATAATATCATACATTAAATTAGTATATGTGAGATAATAGTCATATAAAGGTAACATAAGTGGGGTTAAAATCATAATATTGAACAATGATTCATGATTTAAAATGATAATATAAAGGCAACATATGAATATAGAAACAACATAAAATATTTCATTATAAACATAATTTAAGGATAAACACAAATAAATCATAACATATTGTTATCAAAATAAATTCGTGTGCACCATACATGTCATATCATGAGATAAAAACATTATCAAATTCATTAGAGGGCTATATAATTGTGGGTTCACCTGTCACTTTCATATCATGTACCTGAATAATTATTCCACATAGATCATACAACATAAGGATTTATTTCATCAATTATAACCCTGAGATTAAGGATTTTGGGTTACATATATGTAAATACCCAATAAATTAAGGATAGATAAAACTTTTTGAATACCCTTTATTGGAAATAGAGATGGTTGTTCACTACACAAATGTTTGGCTTGGAAAATCATAAAATCATTTTGGTAACATAATAGATGTACATAAATATTTATAGAAGGGGTGAATGGGAGATATAGAGGTAAATAATTACTTTTTAATCATAAATAAAGTAATATTTATGTTTAAAAACATATCCAACTTGAAAAATTGAAAATCAAAAGGCATGACATAAATAAGGTGCTTGAATAAAGAGGAGAGCGAGATGATCCCTTCCCTTGAGAGGGTGCTATAAAAATATTGGAAATAATTTCTTAATATCTCAGGGGAACCTTTTAAGGGATATAGAGAAGGGAAGTTATATTAATTTCATTCACAAATATTATTGAGTGAAGATTAATGGGAGATTTGGTGGATTTATATAGGAAAATATATGATAGTTATTTATTAATTTCCTAACTTATGTTTTGGACTCTATATAATAAACTAATAAAAAACAAAAACCTTACCATGGTTTTTTCCAATGGTTTCTTCCAAATAAAAGTTTTTTATTTCATTATAATTTTAATAACTGAACTAATTAAAATAATACACTTTCTAATGTGTAATTGAGTAATGTTTCTAAAGAATTAATTTTAAAACCTGAAAATATAATAGAGATTTTAGAGGATTTGTTATGGATTTATAAAATTAATAAAATAAATTAATAACATATTATTTTAAATGGTAAATATATATTTTTATGTGGATACATTTTTTTTAATATATTACATCAATTTTGGGTCATTATTATGTCATAATACATACCATATATTAATACCATATTTAATTTTTACATGAAAATTTGACTATCTCAAAAAATTGTGAAAAAATCACCATATTATAATTTTGACGCGATGATTTAAAAAATAATTATTATTTTATAAAAATAATTCTCTAAATAAGAGAATTTACTATTTTAAATTAAAATACCCATTTATTTAAAAACACTAGTTTTTTTACAATAACACTTTTCCTACATTTTTAAAAATCACATTTGACATCATAAAATTATATTAGCATTTTTATTTAATGAATATTAGTTAATAATAATATTTTATTAAAATATAATTTATTTCAAAAATTCTTAGGTTCATCAAAAATTGTGTCTTGACTAAAATGATATATTTCCCAAAAAATACAATTTGTGTGTCATCATATCAAAATCTAATTTTTATCAAAATTGTTATTTAATAAATTAAAAAGTAGTATTTAAAAGTGATAAATATAATCATTATTTTATTAAACTTAAAATATAAAAATTAATCTTATTGGGGTATATATATATATCCCTTTATTACACCAATTAATGTCATAAGGGTAAGGTGTGTGATTGTGAGATTTTAATGGTGTGGTTCATCGAACATGGTTTGGGTTATGATCTCAATAATCTTGAACTTATCCCATTAATGGTTTCACTCATGATTTAGTTATTTAATCTTTGTTTAGGCTTAGTCAAGTTAAAATCCAAATGTTGATACCTACCATGTAAGCTCTAATTAATGGGCTTCATTGGGTACAATTCTACAGGTCAAGGCCATCACTTATTCTATATATATCAATTTTACTTTATCATAACCTTTAATATACTAACCTTAATGGTCATTATTCAAATAAAAGTTCGGGTTAAAAAAGAAATCCCTCTTTTTCATTTTTCTTTCTATTCTTATATTTTCATACATGTGAGAGAACCTTTCAAATAATTAGTCAGACCAACTCCTTAAATCTCTCTAAATTCCTTAGCTCTTAATCTTCAATAATATCATACTAAACCCATGAGAAAACCAATACCATGAATTACTTCATGATTTTATCCCTTTGGTAAAAACTATTTTCATAATGGTGAACCAAAAACATTTTTTTATTCTTCATAAAACACTACATTTAATTTTTAGAGTGTCCTGGAATAATTATCCATTTATCATTTCAAAAATAGTGGAAAAATATTTCCATTAAATGTTACCATATTTAAGATCTGAGATATCATAGTCAAAATATATCTATAAACCATGATATTATGTTCTTATCTATTTATATTCAATAGAAATATTAATACCAAAATGTCGATCCTTGTGGAATTCTGATCCCCATATGACCATTTTGGCATCACCATATCTTCCATTTACTTCATGCCTTTGATCGTGGCCACTAAAATGCCTAGATTGGGCTCATCATTTCTCGCAAGGAGTCTCCCTAAACACCATACCATGTGAAACAATGCGGTGATCCCTTTTTCACATATTCTTCAACCATGAACACCTCAGGATACACTATGTCTATTTTTTTACCTTATTTTGGATAGGGATATAACTCAAGGAAAAATTCCCAACTCCACAACATAGACTCCATTGGTTGGTTGTTTTATATATGTGAACTCAAAATTAAATAAATCCACCAAAACAAAATGGTATCCCTTTATAGCCTATTTTGAACATAATTCTTTAAAAAACCCTTGAGATTAAACTACCTACATTATGGTAAGGAGGTTTTCAATGATTCTAGGTTCAAAAAAGGGTGATGAAGACAAGTCGGTGCATGAAGAAAAACTGGTGCATGAAGAATAGCCCAATGGTTGAAGTTGTAGAGAATAATAAAAAAATTATTTCTATGTATGGGTTTTTAAATAATGTATATAATCTTCTTCTCTATAATCCCATGTCAAAATTTATGCTAATAGGTCACTTTTTTATAAGCCTAGATGTTCCATTAATGCATCGATAAATCCACTGTCCACAAACATGTAGCAGTGGGTCACTTGAGCTAAGTTGCTTGAGTTCTTCCATTTGTTATGAGTGTTGACCCATGCACTCCCTATTAGGGGATAAATAGTCACATAAATGTAACTTATACTACTAATAGGCCACCAGAATTATGATTTTTTGATAAATTAAAAAATTTCACAAAGTAGTCGTGTAGCGGAAAACCAAAACTCCAGAAGTTCTCTTCCCCCATGATTGAGTGTACTGGAAGTAGGTAGTCACTACACACTACTCAGCACAAAAATTCATCCTCACACACACACCTTGGTAAAAACATGCAAAGTATAAAAACATACAATGGTAAAATATGCAATGAGAATATAAGAACGACAATAAAGAACAAAATTTTTTAACATGCTTAGGAATTTTTTACTACATGCTTATTTCCTACATTATTTTAACCATAAAATTACTTTTTAAAAACTAATTATAAAGACAATTAATCCCTAATAACTTATCATATCTCTAACAAATTTATAATCGGTAATGTTAACCACTTTGATAATCCACACTTTTCACTGACGGTCCCGCGTACTTAAATACAAAGCACATCTTGTCAAATAAGTTTAACTTGCTCTTCTAAAAACCTAGATCATATAACATGATTACCTAAGAAAGTTTACTAACCTAGTGACCCATCATCTTTTATGAACTTCTATAACTTTAAATGCTTCACTATAAAACCATCAGTAGATTAAAACTTCTAATGGACTTACAATTGTTGGAGAAAACATTCTACTGCTGACTAAAATTGTAGTAAATGTAATTCTGATGTTATGAACTTTAGATTCTTTAAATTTAGATGCATTGAACTTATAATGCCTGAAATTTAGATACTATAAACATTTGGTTTATGAAATTCAGATTCTATGAACTTCTTATGCATGAACAAGGATTCACATCCCAAAAATCTTCCACTTGAAGACTTTTTCTAGGGAAAACCTTGACTACCCTCTAACACTGATAATTCTATAGTGTTATACTTTATTTACTTCCTCCATTCACCTAATTCCTAATAATACTTGATGATTAATTATAATTTCATAAACTAATTCCTGGGTGAATATTTCTACTGAATTTTGGATTCTTGCTATTTTATATATCTTCATCTCCTTTTACTCTAGAAAATTTATGATGAAATGATACATCAAGTCAATATGAATTATATAATCATGGAAAAATAGATTTATAGTCGATTGGATTAAACTTGGTTGTAATATTAAATCACTTACCCTTCCTTATTCCTTACAATCTCCTGTAGAATTATCTTCAACAATACCATTTATTTCCCAGCTTCTATTGCAGCTACATACTTTTCTTCAGTTGAACTTTGATCAATGATCTTCTAAATTAGTGAAATCCAACTAACTATAGATCCTATATATGTAAACATGAAACCTATTTTACTCTTTTTAGTATAATAATTTACTACAAATTTAGATCCCACAAAGACTTATAATGGATCTTCTTCCCAAAAATAGAGAGCTTGATCTTCTTATCCTTTCAAAATACCAAAGGATCTACTTCACAACCTCCCAGTAATGTTTCCTCTGATTTTCCATATACCAACTCACAACTCCCAATACATGGTCAATTTTTATATGAGTGAAAACCCTTTCATATGTAAAAATTTCAACCATTTATACTTATAGAACTTTCTCCATGTACTTGGCCTAAAATTCCATTGCTCTCACTAGTGACTTTGATAGATTGAAGTGAGATAAAATGGGGTTGAGACTGCCTTACTTTTAGTTATCACAAATTTTTCCATCATCTTTTGGATATAATAATTCTAAGATAGAATCAAAGTACTGGTTTTCTTAACTCTCTATATCTTTATCCCCAAAATATTCCTTACTTATCTAAGATATTTCTTCTCAAATATTTTGAAAAAATCACACTCTGACTTCATATATTTTGAAATTTTGATCAATCAATTAGTATCTCGTATATATAAAAAAATTATGATGAATGTATCATCTTCCCCTTGAATTTGATAATAGTAGTGATCTTCATTACCCCTGTTAAACCCTTTCTTTGACTTGAATGAATCAAAATTATGATTCCACTATTTTGGGGATTTCTTCATCCCATAGAGTATTTTCTTTACTTTACATACCAAATTATAATTCCCAAATTTAGGTACACCTATATTTTTTTCAAGTAAATATCATCCACTAATTCACCATGAATTAAAGTTATATTAACATTCATCTACTCTAGATATAGATCTTCTGATGTAAAATTGATTAGCATTGTTCTAATGGTATAATTTTTAATTATTGGTGAGAATATTTTTAGGGAATCTACTTCCACCTTTTTTTGAAACCCATTCACCTCTAGTATTTCTTTATATCACTTTTATCCATCTTTCTCTTACTTAATCTAGAAACCCCATTTATTTTAAGTTCCTTTTTACCCTTTGGAACTATATTTATCTTGCAGGTTTCATTAAATTTCAATGAATTAATCCCCTAATTCATGGTTAATTCTCATTACTTAGAGTCACTAAGATAAGTTTCCTCATCCATATTTTTAGGTTATCCTAAATCCATTATGAGTAAATAGTTCATGTAAGCCTCATACCTCTATACTAGTCTCCTAATTATGGTTTCTCTCCTCAAATAAATTGGATGAACATAACTACATGGCTATGATAGTACCTAAACTTTTGGTGCACAACCATACTGATAATTTACTTCAAGTTGTCCCACTTGATATTCAAATACTCTTGAACTTTCAGGTATTTTAAATGGTCTTAAATCTATTATTTGTATTCCTTAAGCCTCTACATGTGATTTATTTAGTTTTTGTAAATGACTAATACTGTGATCAACCCATATTTCAATATTTGATTCTTCTTCAACTTCCTAATCCACTAATTTATTATCCTTATATAGGAACTTATCATAAAAATAAACATCCCTACTTTTTATTATTTGTCTTATTTCACTATCCCACAAATGATATATATAATTTTCATCTTTATATCCATGGAATAAAACACATGTTTTATTTCAATTCAAGTGTTTCATGACCCTTATCATTTACAAGTACATATGTTAAACTATCAAATACTCTAATATGAAGAAACTATAGTCATTTTCTAAACCACAAATCCTCTATAATTTCCTACCCTACTACTGATGTTGTACTTTTATTGGGGAGATAAGCCTATGTGTTGAGTGACTCTACCCAAATTTCCTTAGTTATTCCTGAGTGTAACCTCATAATTCTGGATTTATTTATCAAAATATTATTTATCCATTCATCTAAACCATTATATTATAGTGTTCTTATAAACATATTCTCATCCCTTATCACTTCCACTTTGTATAAATTCTAGAAGTTTCATCTGGTGTACTCACCATCATTTTCTATTCGAATGCACTTCAACGTTCTTCCACATTCCCTTTCTTCCAACACTTTCCACTAAAAAACACTTGAAATATATCAGATGTGTGCTTCAGGAATAAAATACATACTTTTATTATATTTTCATAAATGAAAGTAAGAAATTAAAGGCAACCACCATAATATTAAATAGGGGTGGTTCCCCAAATATTTTACTGTGCAATATCCAAAGTATGGTCTCTTGGATTATAACCATCAAAGTTGAAAGACATTTTATTATAATTTCCTGGAACAAAACTTTTACACTTTACTATTTATCTATGATCAAGATTTATTATTCATTTTCCCTTCAAAACTTTCAAGTTCTTATCACTGAGGTAACTGAACCTGTAATTCCATACTTTTATGTAATAAAAAGTTGAACTTATGATCACTACACTATCATATGAATTTCAGATCAGGTAAAGGGTCTAATCCTTCACAACTTTTACAATCACCATGGATATTTAAGTAAATTTCCATACCTAATTTTCAAAAATAGGTTCATATCCCACATCATCAAATTTCCAAATGGAAATTAGATTCACCCTAGGATGAGTATGTGAAAAACTTTTGATATTTTAAAGAATCAATCATTCTATTTTAGATGTTAATGTCTCCTTTTCCCATGACTTTCGAGGCTTAACCATATTCTAGATGGAATTTCCAAAAATTCCCAAATACATAGTTTGAAATGCATCCTTGATCTACATTTTAATGGAAATATCCTCCAGATTCAACCACCTAAGCTTCTATAAGTTTATTTTCACTTAGAAACTAGTCATTATAAAATTTATTTTCATTTATAGAATCTGAAATTACAAATGTTGATGCCTTCCTAGTGTTTTATATTTGAATCTTACAATCCTTCTTGATATATATTTTCTTCCTAAACTTCTAGCAGATTGGACTTGTACTAGTCTACTTTCCTTGGCTCTTCTACTTCTATTTTTCTTGAGATTTATCAACCATTGGATTCTTTTATTAAACAAACTTATAATGTGGTGACCAAACCCTTTCATCGGCATTAATAAAACTACATAATGGTGTCTGAACTTCATGTTTCCAATGTTCCTCATTGAATATCGAATTCCTGATATCATTAAACACCATATTGATTTTTTTCCATTATATTTACTAACTTTAGTAACCATTGAATCTCATCTCACTAGAAGTGAAGATAAAAGTAGAAACGACCATATATCATCATTAAAATTTACCTTTACAAGTTAGAGCTTCCCATGAATCATGTTAAAGACATTCACATGATTTGTTTTAGTCTTCATTCTGAAAACATAAAACCAAAATATCACTGCAATATGAAAACCTTTTTCATGGTCATTATTTTTTCATACATGTCTTCTAATGCCTTCAGAACATCCATTATAGTATTTTGATCTTGAATTTTGAACATAACATTCCATGCATGATAAATTATCACCATAAAAAGTTCTATCCAAGCTCTATCATTCATATTTCTCCATCAACACTGGATTTACTTCTGAAAAAGTAACTTCTAATTCTTTCTAAATTATAGTCTTGTATTTGTATTCACTAAAATAAAAAATATGTTCCATTGAACTTCTCAATACAGATATTTACTTTATATAATTATATACCTAAACTAAAGCTACTGATGTGTTGAATCATGATATTTAGGACCAAAATTTTGATACCAATTTTTAGGGTTAAAATGTCCACATGAAAACCAATTAAATTTTACTACTAATAAACCACTATAAGTGAGATCATCAGATCCATTGAAAATTCATATTTCACACCATTTTAGAGGAAAACAAAATATCTAGAAGTTTAATTCTCCATTAACTAAGTGTACCAAAAGGAGGTAGTCATTTCACCCCACTCATCACACAAATGTTTCCTCACACACACACACATCTGTATAAATATACAAGGTACTAAAACATCCAATGATAAAACATGCAACTAAAATACTAAAAATAAAATAAAAAACACAAAGTTTTAATATTCTTCATAATTTTATCCTATATGCATGGGGGAAACTATTATTCTTATTTATTTATTATAACTAGAAGATTCCATGTGAGAAAGTGGTTAAAAATACAAGTAATCCTCGCCAAATTCTCAGTTCTCCAATAAACGCCTAGTTGATTGCGTTAACTACTATGATAATCCACATGTTTCACTGAAGGTGTTTTATAATTAAATAATAATAAAAAATAGTCAGACAAGTTAAACCTACTCTCCTGAAAACTTTGATCATAAGACCTGACAGCATGAGTAATTTTACCGACCTAATGACGCATCAACTTTACTGAACTTTTGGACCTTCCAGCACATCACCATAAAACTATCAATAGATGAAAAGTCCAAATTGACCAAATATTGTTGTAGAAAACCTATTATCATTGAAAAAAATTTGGTCAACATAATTTTGATCTTATAAACGTCCAATGCATGAACTTTTAAAGCGAAAAATTGAGATTATATGAACTTCTGATGCCCAATATTTATATTCTCTAAGATTATGATGCATGAACAATGATTCACATCCCAACACTCACATTCCTTGATATGTAATACTATTGATACACAATAGATCTCTCCTACACACCATTGCCTTGTATTGCAACTATCAAGCATGACCTTGACTTAATTAGTAGCTAGTTGATTCAGTTGTGGCCTCAGTTTTCCCAAATTTTTTACTAACACTCCATCCATTCCTTTCCTTATGCATAGAAACTACAAAGGTAACACACACACACACACACTTGTGTGTGTGTGTGTGTATAAATATCTTCAAATATATCAACTAGAACTATAACTAGTTATTCTTTATACATTATAGATTTAATAAATCTATAAAAATCATCCAAGCATCACCAAAAACCAAAACCACTTCATGTTTTAAGGATAAATCCATAACAATCCTCTAAATATCACCAAAAAAATCCAATATTTTTATGTTTTCAAAAACATCATACTAACATTCATCACATATTTTCAAAAAATCTAATACAAATCTGTAGGGGTCCAACAACCCCCCCCCCTTATTTTTTTGAAAATATCCCATTAAATCAACCTATCATAAATCTTAACGAAATCAAAAAAATCCTTATATATTTTAGGCTTCTATATCCCCCTTTGACAATAAAATACAAAGAATTATGTCAAATACAACTCCATCTTTATAAATTTTCCCTCTTTATAATCAAAGATAAGAGGCTTACCTTTATTCTTTCTCCCCCTTTATCAATAGAATGTTTGAGGGATAATCCATGATCTTCTACTCCTCCTTAACATTTCTCCCCCTTTGTCAAAAGTTTCTTTGGATCATTGGTTCTTACAACTATCATACATTTCTAGTTTGATTATCCAAATCCAGAAACATCCTTATTGCAAGATTTGAAATCACTTTCCCTATAATAGCTGCATTAACTCAAAAAAAATATTGAATGAAATTACCACTTAGCACCTGTGGTGTCAAAAAATACTCTCTAAGTCTACACTACTACAAAACAAGCCTTTAATAGTGCTAGATTTTTTCAATGCTTTTTTAGAACTGATAGAGGATAATCTTTATTAGTGCTTTATTTTTAGCGCTGATAAACGGTACCATTTATCAGTGCTTTATTTTTAGCACTGATAAATGAATCCTTTATCATTTCTTTTTTAGTACTGATAAAGGTCCCGAATAAAATGAAATAATTAAATTAATAAAAAATAAAAATGAGTTTATTAAAAAAATATTAAATATTTTATTAATTCAATAATTATTGATAAAATTGAATAAATTGATTATATTATATATAAATTATAAATACTAATGAATATTATATATTAAATATATAAATATATGAAAATTAAAATTAAACAAATTAAAATTAAAAATAAGTAAATTAAAAAAATATTAAATATTTTATTAATTAAATAATTATTGATAATATTAACAAATAGTATTTATTAAATATATAGATATATATTAATGTATATGAATATGATTTATATAATGAAAAATATTTATGCTTTACATTAAATAGTCATATATTTAGTGAAGAATGGATTATAATTAAAAATTAATATGAATTAAAAATATTGACTAATTACATCAAGTAATGGACATAATTGAATATCGTTTGATTTCTCAATTTAAAATATATCAAATGTGTGTTATATTGATTTTACATACATATGAGTAACTGATAAATTTTCATATATAATTCACACACACAAATATTTACTTACTTAATGAAATCTTATATAAAAACACATACACCTAATATTTATATAATTTATTTAAATTTTAGTATTCATTTTAGAATTTTATTATAACATGATGCATTTAATATATCATATAATTAATCAGTAAATTTTATTTATTTATTGTTCATTTTATTACAGTTAGGTATTAATTATTTTTTAATGTTTTTTGTTTTTTGTTTTTTGTTTTTTGTTTTTTATTTTTTGCTTTTTATTTTTTGTTTTTTATTTTTTATTTTTGTGGGTATTCAGTCAATTTCTATTAATTATTTATATTTATTTATTTACTATTTTTTAATATTTTAAATTTGTATTCATCTTTATTTCAATATATATCAATATTTTGTTAATAATTTATATTAAATTAATAAAACTTATCCATTTTTCCAATATTGTTAAAGTGTACTCATTTTTAATTATTCAATTTCACTCATTTTTAACATGCACATACTTAAGATTAAATGTTCATTAATAATGTTAAAAATATATATTTTTAAATAAATATATTTATAAATATATATTTTTTATATTTATACATTCATATATTTATAATTATACATAAAAAATATTATTTTTTAAAAAGTTATTTATTTCATTATAAATAAATAATTATATGTATTTAAATAATTGTAAATTTATAATAAATTTATTTAAATAATAAATATATTTAAATAATGAATATATTTACTATATTTAAATTTATATACATTTATTATATATTTATATATTTATATAATTATATAAATGTTTATAATGATATAATTATATAAATGTATAAAATGATATAATTATATAAATATTATTTTTTAAAAGTATTTATATAATTATAAATAAATAATTATATATTTAAATAATTATAAAATTATAATAAATATATTCAAATAATAAATATATTAACTATATTTTTATTTACATATTTTTATTAAATATATATATAATTATATAAATATGTTTTAAAAAAATTATTTATAATTATAATTATAAATCCTATATCAGCACTTAAATAATAAGAGCTGATAAAATGAATATTTATCAGTGATTTTTAGTACATATAAAGATAAATCTTTATAAGCGCTAAAAAAGTGCTGATAAAATCCATCTTTATCAGCGCTAAATCTTTAGCGCTGATAAAAGTGACCCAGTCTGTTTTAAGAACCCTAATCATCACGATCCAGTCACGATATCAAAGCTTTTCGTGGAAGCCCCCTATTGCTGATGCTCCTAGTTATTGAATCCAATCTTAGATCTAGGCTAAAATCAAGGCTCCAACAATTCCAAGGGTAGAACTATTCAAGGGTCGAATGAATCTAAGGATAAAATAAAATCTAGGTTTGGCGATATCTCTAGTTTCCCTTTGATGATTCAAAGCTTCAATCCAAGGTATGTTATTTTATCCTCCTCCTCATTCTTTAATTGCATGTTTGGAGATATCAACTTGCGGGTCATGACATTTTTTTATCATTGATTCGTAGTGTTTTTTATCATCATTATTTCTTTTATTCATTACACAACTATTTCTACAGGAACTATAGTTTGATAAATTCTTCCCCTTTCAAATTTATTTTGAATACGATAGATATTGGTGGTAAGATAGGGAAGGACTTAGTGGCCACTAGACATGTACAAAGGCAAGGGTTATTCAACTCAATTGAGGGATGCCTCCTATCATTGGATGTAGGAAATACTAGTCCTAATGCACATATGATAGTAATGAACTTGTTCCTTACATGGGATAAACAATCAAGGGTGGTTAGGTGAATGATATTGATCATTTCTATAGAGTGATAATTAAGTTGGTATAACACATCAAGGAAATAATTAAACGCAGATATTATAAATCTCCCAAAGATTGATCATTGTTTATGATAATATTGTATTCATAATCTTTTATTTTAATTATTTTTGTCATTTTGATTTCATCAATTTTCAAAATACCTAATATTTTTAATTTTTTAAAAAATATATAAAATACCATCAATATAATAATTTGGTAGGAATAGTGAGTGATCCAAAATTAAATCTTTAAGGGAATGATTATGGTCATCAACTATGTTGTACTAATGAGGAATATAAATATTATTTTTTACCACCCCATAATAGGTGTGTCATATAATGAACCCCATAATCTAATATAGACTTCTTTACCACATAATGAAACTCATTCTTAATACTTATTATTAAAATTATAACCCCCTTTAGAGCATTATATATAAATATGACTCAAAAATACATATTATCCGAGTATAATTATAAATAGGATAAATGAAATACTTATCACAATGAATTGATTTATACTTTGAGGGTCCATATATATCACACTGAATAAACTCCAAGGGTTTTTTAATTTAAATATCTACTTTATTATTTAAATTGTTAACAATATCCCCATTAAAATTAGTAATAAAATCTATCAATTTTATCTTTTCATCATAAAAGCGTATCAACCTACCCTTTTTGATTCAATATTTAAAATGTATCATTATCTAATATGATCAATTTGTCACTACCACAAATCAATTTCCTCTTTCAAACACAATTACCATAAATTTTTAATGACCCCAAATCAGAATATGCTTTGGATATTTTTCTATACCTTTTTAAAAATATCACCACCTTTGAAATAATAACCCACTCATTAATAATTCTTAAAAATCACTTCATTTCCTTCAGCACACATCTAATAAACACTATGTTTTACATTAATCCATCTAAAAACAAATCATTCTCTGACATTGCATTTTATTTCCAACATCTTTTAAAAGAAAATATTTATCTAATAGATCCACCATTTCTAAAATAATAAGTACCCTTTGAACTTGCCAACAATATTTAACTACATAAATTTACCTATCATGTGAGATTGACAGTCAATATCTAATATAAAAGGATGTTTCTTTTAAAAATCCTTTAGTGTGACATCAATAATAAATTCCTCTTACATTCCATTGTTTTTCATACAATACATTTCCAATTATTTCTTCACATTTATCTTTTTTTTAAAAAAAAAAAATTCTTCATACAACTATATAATTTGTCACATGTTCAATATATTTCATTCAATGGTTTAAATTCATCATCCAATTTTACTTATGAATGTTTTTTTCACTTCGAAAATATTTTTGTAAGAGTGGGAAATCTCCCCTTTAACTTAAAACCAATATATCTTCCATAATTACTATTATTTATGTAATTATGATTAAAATTTTATAATATGTTCCCAAAACCACCATACAACGCATAATGGCCATGAAAATTAAATTTTCTTATAAAAATTACTCTTCATCTCTTTGAAAATAATTCTTGTTTTCAACCTGTCTGAACATGATTCTTGAATAAATTTATTAACTACAAATTTTGATATGTTTTAAACTTTTATCATTATTAGCTATATTATTTTCCTAAAATTATTGTTTCCATTACTTGTTGATTTTTAATTGAAATTGAAATTATAATTTTGATATGTTTTCAAATATTTGATATACTATTAATATTAAATGTAATAATTCCTTAGGTATTTGCATCACTTATTCCAAAAAGAGTATTGAGGTTATCAAATTATATATATGTTGGAATAATTATTAGAAATTATTTTTAGGTATTCATAATTTTATGTCTACATGTATTGGTTTCACGCATAGGAATCTCTGATTACTATCCATGTAATTCTCACAAATGGGAGGAATTACCCTTTTTAGAGAACACAATGAAGTACAATTGTCATCCTCATCATATTTATCTTCAGAATATATATTATTGAAATTTTTTTCTTGAGAATCATCCCCCATATCTTTTATATTTATTATACTACTTAAGAAGTAGTCATCCCATAGATGAAGACTATTTTTAGTATTTCAAGCAACATAGGAGCATTTCCACAAGAGACAGAGGATGAGTGTAAAACAAAAAAATGAAATGATAATTGATTGGGAGATGAGATTATGAGGATGAAAGTTGACTACAACTTTCACCTTTAGATGAATTCATAGTATAAAACCTACCATAGTGGATTAATTCTTTTCTTAAATTAAATTACCCATTTCCATGAAAGCATACCAAAATTATTTGAAACAATCAAATGTTGAGTTTCCCTAATTATAATTTTCTATAACTTTCACCTTTGATAATGAATATATTATGTGTGTTTATTTATTTATTATATAAAATGAATATTTTATGAACCCAGTAGGATGTATATAAACTGAAAATGGATGATCACTAACCATTTGACAAGGTTTATGAATATAGAGTTAAATATTTCATCAAGTTTGTAATAGATCATGAATACAACCCTTATCAAATCATTTTTCTTGTGTTTACATTTTTTTTGTTCAAGAAAAATTATTATGAAATATTTTTAAGAACATTTGATTTTTCATAGTATAGATCAGATATATAAATTTTGGACTAAACATGTGGAAAACTGAATGTGCACTCTAATTGGGATGATACTATGTTTTATGGATCATTTGATATGAATACTAATGTAAATGATGATAGAGATCACATGGAAGAAATAAAAATGAAAATTGAAGATGAAATTTGTGATATTTCAAAGATGTTTGAGAAGTTAAATAGTCATTCTAAGAGACCATTTTATACTAGTTATACTAAATACACAACATTTTCATCTATACTTAAGTTGTATAATTTTAAAGATGGTATCAGATGAAGTGAAACCATCTTTATAGAACTACTTGGTCTCCTGAATGATATGCTACTTGAAGAAACTGAATTACTATGTCAAATATATGATACTCATATAATTATACATTCAGTGGGAATGATCTCTAAAAAATACATTATTATCCAAATGATTGTATATTGTTTTTCAAGGACCATTAATCACTCATAAAATGACCTAAGTGTGGAATATATCAATACAAGATAAATGAATCAAGTCCTTCAAAATATTTATGGTACTTTCTTATCATTACATGTCTTAGAAAACTATATGTATGTTTGGAAATCAAGAGATAATTGGAATGTCTTGAAGATACAAGATTTAAATATGTAAACCTACGTCATCCAATAGATTCTCCTCAGTGGAAGAAAATTGATTTTTAGCATCTTGAATTTGGAAATGAGTTGAGAAAATTTCATATTATGTTATCTATAGATGGAATGCATCTTTTTTTGTACAGATTAGTAATCATAATACATGACCCATTATTTTGGTAAAGTATAACTTTCCACCATGGTTATACATGAAGTGAAAATACATTATGCTATCTCTAATTATATCTAGACCAAAACAATCTAGTAATGATATTGATTTCTATTTGGCTCCATTGATAAAAGATCTGAAATTGATGTGGATAATGGTGTTACAATGTATGATTCTCGTAGAAGTGAGTAATTCACATTAAGGGCCATGTTGTATGGGATAATAAATGACTTCATCGTTTATGTAAATTTATTAGTCTGTAGAATTAATTTAATTTTTAGGTGTCCCATTTATAAAAAATTCCACACTCAGTCTGGTTGAAACATTCCTCAAATACTGTATTTTTAGGACATAAAAAAGTTTTACCTCGACAACATAAATATAGATCTTGGATGAAAGCATTCAATGGGAATATCAAACAAGGTATAACACTATCTCCACTAATGGGTGATCAACTATTCAATAAATTAAAAGATATTGACATTGTTTTTGGAAAACCATTTTTGAAAAACCTTACAAAATCAGGTTGGAAGAAGGGGTTAGTTTTCTAGAAATTTCTTATTTAAATTGTTTGTATGTCGAAAATTTTCTTGATATCATGCATGTAGAAAGTAAATTATTTGATAGTGTTATTTTCACATTACTAAATTTTCCTAGAAAAAAATATGGCATCAAGGCTAGGTTGTATGTGATTGAAATGGGGAAAAGGGAAGATTTGGCACCGGTAAAGGGTAAAGGGAATAATTTTCTTCTCCTAGTACCTTACACTATATCCAGACAAGAAAATTTTTAATTTTTCTTTTTTTTAATAGTATAAAATTTATATAGGAGTATTCCTCAAATATCAAGAATGTCATTTCAATGATTAATTTGAAGTTACAATGACTAAAATCACACATCTCTCATGTTTTTATGCTTATTTCTTTGAGTTTTATTCTCCCTCAAAATGTATGGCATACATTAACCATCATCTACTTCTTTTTCAAATCCATATGTATTAATGTTATAGACATAAAGAAGTTTCCAATAATTAATAAGGAATTTTTAGTCGCTTATGGGAAATAGATATATCCTTTCTACCATTATTCTTTGATATAATGGTCCACCAGATGGTTCACTTGGTTAGAGAGGTTTTACTATTTGGTCTTATCCATTATATATGGATATACCCCATTCAATGGTATATTAATATTTTTAAAGGGTATGTCAAGAATCAAAGTCGGTCGGAAGGTATTGTTGTTGAACTATATATTGTTGAAGAAGCTATTGAATGTAAAAATTACCTATCATATGTTGACATCATTGGTCTCCCAAATTCTCATCATAGGGGATGCCTTATGGGAGAAGGGATTTTTTAAAGAGTTGTTTTTATAATTACCTTGATAGAGCAAGAGCAAAAACACCTTTCTATTTTACATAATAGTGAAGATGTTGAATCCCATAAAAAAATTATTAGAGATTTAAATCCATCAATTGTTTAAGTATGGATATTAAATATATATAATCAACAGTTTATAAGATGGTTTCAAGATCAAATTTATAAGGATTTATCTAAAAATCTAAATTCAATTTCCAAATGACATCGATGGTTAGTCAAGGGACTGAATGAAAATGTTATATCTTACATTGGTTTTGTAATCAATGGTTATATGTTATATACAAAAGAACATGATGACTGTAGTATGAAGAAAAATAGTAGTGTTGCGCTTTTGCACAAACTGATGCACATATCTAGTTCTAAGGAAAAAATACAATTTATGAAAATATGTCATATTTTTTCATTATCGATCAAATATATGAGTTGGAATATACAACATTTCAAGTGTAAATTTTCTATTGAAAATGTGCTGACAAAATGATTGCAATGAAACTTTATGAAATGGTATTATTGAAGGTGAATTATAATGTAGAAGGGGGAAAATATGGTCTATTCATAATGGAAACACAAGTAGTGAAATTATTTTATGTATTAGATCTAGAAAACATGAATTGGTCAATAATCCTAACGGTGACTAAAAAATGTTTGTTTAAATGAAAATTCAATTGAGAATGACCCTTTTGTTGGGAGATCACAATCAGTTGATATTGTTCCCAAAGTAAAAAATGTCATGTATGTTAGAGGAGACCAAAAAGAGGGGATTTTTATTCTTTATATAGGAATCAAATCGCTAAAAACATTAAAAATGAAATAGATTTCAATGAGAAGGTAAAAGTGTTTCTTAATATACTATTTTTTACTTATAATATTATTTATTCTCTACTCTATTAACATAATATTAATTAAATGTTTGACTACTCATGTAGATAATGTCTTCTGCACATCATGATGTTACCAGTCCCATAGAAGAATAGGCTATAATTAGGGAAACCCTTTTGGAACATGTAAATGTAATGTTCTGATATACTTTATCTATTTTACCAAAAAATTATATAACAAAAATTTGATTTAATTTTCATTATTCTTTACAGATTTTTTTTATTTTAGAATATTTATATCTATCTTTTACACCTTTCTACATAAAAAAATTCCACATATTTATTCTCCATCAAAACCCTTTCACCCCTACAGTGTTAGAATTTATCACTTTCCTTCAAGTTCCCTCCACTACCATTAAAGGAAGAGAAACAAAATTTCCCCTTCTCAATCAAAGTGGTAATATTAATGTTTTAATATTAAAATCATTATCTATAGAAATAATATATTATTTTATATTTATGTTTAATTTATTTATTTTTAGTATGACTCACAAAATAATTGTTTTCTTATATAGGTTGATTCTTTTTTTTCAAGTTGGGGTGATTTTTTCGAAGTTGTTCATACTTGTGAGAGATTGGACATCGGGCTAGAATTGAGATAATAAAAATAAGGGAATGGGTCAAGAATTTATACAACCATCATAAAAAGGTTAATTCCTACAACTTATTTAATTAATATTTTTTATAATTTTATCTATTATTTTTATGTTAATTTCCATATCATTTTTATCTAATACTTATTTAGTTTTTTTTAGAGATCTTTGGTAAAGTCATATTTTCATTGTTTGTTTATTTTATAATATTTATGTCTATATTACATTCCTTTATACATCAAAACTTCTAAGAATTATTCTCCCTCAAAACATTTTCACCCCTTTATTGTATTAATTTATCACTTTCCTTCAATTTCACTCCATTTCCTTTGTAGGAATAGAAACGACATTGCCTCTACAAAATCACATAGGTAATATTGATGTTTTCATAGTAAAATTAGTGTCCATATAATTAATTAATTTTTTCATATTTATGTTTATTTAATTTATTTTTTGTATTACTTACATAATAATTTCTTTCTTATACGGATTGATTTTTTGTTCGATTTGGGGTGGTTTCTTTGAATCTTCTTTTAAATGTGAGAGATTAGGCTTTAGTCCTATAAATGATATAATGAAAATAAGGAAACTGGTTAAGAATTTATACTACCATCATGAAATGGTGAATTCACACTGCTTATTTAATTAATTTTTTCCTCATTTTATCTATTATTTCTAAGTTAATTTCCTTATTATTTTAATCTAATACTTATTTAGTTTTTTTATAGATATTTTGGGAAGTCATATTTTGATTTAAACTATCTACAACAAGACACAAAATAGATAAATATGTTCCTTTCTTCTAATGTTACCACACTTTCCATTGGATTTATTTGTTGAATTGCCAACACTACAGTTCAATGATAAATATGAAGTGTTTGTGGTTCAATGAAGAAATTGAATGGGAAGCATGGAAAATTGGAATTTTTTATTTTTTTGAGACTTTGGGATGTGTAGAAATAATTTATAGCTCCATCGGACACATAGTGTGACCGGTATGACCCCAGGTGCATATTTTTATTTAAAATTGCAATTAATTTTAGAGAAAAAAAACAATTAAAATTATCAAAACTAAGAAAAAAGACTTAGATTTCTTTGATACTTTAAATAATGATCTATAATTCATTTTTGATGTGTAGGAATCATCCAAAACTTAATTTGATGCACATTGTACCTATTATGACTCAAAGCTTCCTTTATTAGTTTAAAATTGACATTTTCATTCAAAATGTGTCACTCAAAGAAAACCAAGAAAACACACTTTTATTGTCTTTATAATTTAGTAAAATAATTCTTAATTCAATTTTCTTGTGTAGGAATTAGTCTCACATCAAATAGACACACAATGTGACTAGTATGAATCAAAGTGTATGTTTCCAATTTAAAATGACATTTTAGTAAAAAAGAAAAGTGACGTTCTCAAAAATGAGAAAAAACATTCGAATTATTTTTATAATTTATTAAAATTATCTATAAGTAATTTGTGATGTTTAGGAATTATTCACACCTCGATCTGACACACGGTGTGACCATTATGACTTTAAGTGTGCCTTTTTATTTAAAATTGACATTAATTTTAGTAAAAAAGACAAATGACATACTCAAAACTAAAAAACACATTCATATTGTTTAGATAAATTATAAAAACGAATCATAAGTCATTTTTATGTGTATTAATTAGACACCCCTCAATTTGATATACAATGTTCCCAGTATGACTCAAAGTGTATGTTAAGAGTTTAAAATTGACATTTTATTTCAAAATGTGTCACTCACTAAAAAATGAGAAAATGAACTCAGATTGACTTGATAATTTATTAAAATGATTCGTAAGACATTTTTAATGTTTAGGAATCAATATCACATAAAACCAATACACAATGTTACCAGTATGACTCAAAGTGTGTGTTTCTTGTTTAAAATGACATTTTAATAAAAAAGAAAAGTGACATACTCAAAACTAAGAAAACATATTTATATTGTTTTAATAATTTATTAAAAATATTCATAGGTCGTCTGGAATATGTAGAAATTAGTCACACCTCAATTTTATGCATGGTGTGATTGGTTTGACTCTAAGTGTGTCTTTTTATTTAAAATTGACATTAATTTTAGTAAAAAAACAAATGGTATACTCAAAACTAAGAAAATGAATTCATATTATTTTTATAAATTATTAAAATTATCCATGCATCATTTGGTATATATAGGAATCATTATCACATAAATTTGGCGCATGATGTTCCTGGTATGACTCAAGTGTCCATTATCAGTTAAAAATTAGAATTTTAGTTCAAATCTGTCTTTCACTAAAAACTAAGAAAACACACTTATATTGTCTTGATAATTTAGTAAAATGATCCATAAGTCATTTTTTATATATAGGAATAATTCTCATTTAAACCGATACATGATATGACTAGTATGAATTAAATTGCGTGTTTCCAATTTAAAATTAAATTTTAGTAAAAAAGACAAGTGACATTCTCAAAATTGAGAAAATGAATTCAGATTATTTTTTGAAACTATATAAAAATGATCCATAAGTCATTTTTATGTATAAGAATCATCCAAACCTCAATCTGATGCACAATATGACTGGTATGACTCCAAGTGCGTCTTTTTTACTTAAAACTGACATTAATTTTAGTAAAAAAGACAACTAACATACTAAAAACTAAGAAAATGCATTCAAATTATTTTTATACTATATTAAAATGATCCATAATCATTTGGGATTTGTGTTAATCATCCACACAGGAAAATGAAACATGGTGTGACCATTATGACTCCAAGTGCATCTTTTTATTTAAAACTGACATTAATTTTAGTAAAAAAGACAACTGACGTACTCAAAAATAAGAAAGCACAATTGGATTGTTTTTATACTTTATAAAAACAATACATAAGTCATTTTTGATGTGTAGGAATTATTATCACCTCAATATGACACATAGTGTTCTTGGTATGACTCAAATTTTATATTGTCAGTTTAATATTGACATTTTATTTCAAAATGTGTCACTCATTGAAAACCAAGAAAATGTTCTTGGATTGTCTTGATAATTTGTGAGAATTATCAAAAAGTAATTTTTGATGTATATTAATTAGTCTCACATCAAACTGATACACGATGTTACCAGTATGAATCAAAGAGCGTGTTTCCAATTTAAAATGACATTCTAGTAAAAAATAAAAGTGACATACTCAAAACTACTAAAACACATTCATACCGTTTTGATAATTTATTACAATTATCCATAAGTCATTTTGGATGTATAAGAATTATATTCACCTAAATCGGATGAACGGTGTGACTAGTGTGACTCCAATTTCGTCTTTTTATTTATAATTGATATTAGTTTTTGTAAAAAAATCAATTGACATACCCAAAACCCAGAAAAAACATTCATATTGTTTTTATGCTTTATGGAAACAATCCATAATTCATTTGGGATGTGTAGTAAGTATCTGAACCTCAATATGATACACGGTGTGACTGGTATGAATCCAAGTACGCATTTTTATTTAAAATTGACATTAATTTTAGTAAAAAATACATCTAACATATTCAAAACTGAAAAAATGAATTCGAGTTATTTTGAAACTTTAGGAAAATAATCCATAAATAATTTTTGACCGAAAGGAATCGGTCTCACCTTAATCTAATATACGATATGTCCGATATGACTCAAAGTGTCTATTATGAGTTTAAAATTTACTTTTTAGTTCAAAAAGTTTCACTCACTGAAAACTAATAAAACTTGATCAGATTATATTGATGATTTAAGAAAATGATTCGAAATAAGTTTTTTATGTGTAGGAATTATTCTCACATCAAACCGACACACAATGAGACTGATATGACTCAAAGTGTGCGTTTCCAGTTTAAAATGGAATTTTAGTAAAAAAAAATAAAAGTGATGTAATAAAAAACAATAAAAATCATTAGGATTATTGTGATACTTTAGTGAAATTATCCATAAGTCATTTGAGATGTTTTAGAATCATCTACATCTCAATATGATGCATAGTGTGACCGTTATTACTCTAAGTGAGTCTTTATTATATAAACATGTCATTTTAGTTTAAAAAATGCATCACATCACCAAAAACGATAAAACAATCCTAGGTTGTTTTATCATCATTCTATCTACTATTGATTAATTAATTTCCATATCATTTTTATTTTATACTTATTTTGTTAATTTTTATAGTGATAATGATTTAAGATGAACAAGAAATGGCATGATATGTAAGAATTAACTGCAACTCAATCTGCTACATACTATTCCTGGTATGACTCAAATTTTAGTTTAAAATTAACACTTTCTATTAATTTATCTATTTATATTATTACTAACATAATAATTTTTTTCTTATATAGGTTCTTTTTTTTTGCTCGAGCAAGGGTGGTTTGTTTGGGAATAGATTGAGTTGGGGTTAGGATCAAAAGATAAAGGAACATTGATGTTTTTTAATGTATTTAATAATTTTTACTTATTTAATTGTACAAATAAATATTTGAAATGTCTATGATATAGTTTTTTTCTTTTATTTGTGTTGTAAATTTTATTTCATTTAAATCATGTATTGGTAGTTGATTTTGCTGATTTTTGTTGGTGTTTTTGGTGCTACATTGTGCTATTATAGTATATTGTGTTGGTTTTGTAGTGTTCTATAACAGAAAACTGCAGTATTCCCCTTTATCATCATTTATACAAGAACTGATAAAGGTATCTTTTATCATCACTTCTAGAAGAGATAATAAAGGCCCCCTTTATCGGTGGTAAATAAAAACACAAATAAATGTTTTCCTTTATTAGTGATTCTAAAAGAATTGATAAATGATACCTTTATCAGTACTATTTTAGTTTTGATAAATTACCCCTTTATCAGTGCTTTTTAGCACTAATAAAAGCCTAGGGATTTTAATCTCACTTCGATAGTCAATGCTTATCTAACACTGATAAAGGCAATTTTTAGCATTTTTAAAGGCCTATTTTGTATTATTTTTACTCAGTTTGGGATTGGTGTTGGAAAAATATTTTAAGTTAACTCTTACAAGGTTTTCTATATCACTCACTTGATTTATTAAATCAAATGTGGATTTCCCTTTCAATTAAAAAAATCATGTGATCTCAACCAAACTCACACTAAACTGTTAGAATTTAAACTATAAAGTAAAAAGGGTGTATGAAATTCAATTTTTAGAATCAGTTGATACCATTTCTAGAATTAATTGATACAATTTTTAAATACAAAATTTGTCATTCTACTATAATCTCATGTTATCCATATTCTTATAGGTTCCTTCGACCCATAATGAGGCTGCGAAGCTTTTAGAACTTTAACTCCAACTCCCCCCTTAATTTATGTATCACATATTTGATGTATTCTTTAATTTTTGGGAGACCTCTTATTTAAAATTAACTCTTATTAATATAAATCATTTTAGGATACTAAAAATATAAAAAAATAACACCAATTGTTAAAATATACAAATATAGTTATAAACTTCACTCTTGTTGCTTTTCCAATCTAATTTCTTCTATGGGTTAACTAATTCCACCAAACACATAGCCTAAAAATACTTGTTATGAGGAATATTAACCATGATATAATAGACTACTTCATATTTATATTCTTATAAATTATTTCATCTATATCTAGCCTTTAAACATTGATTTTATTAAGAACCTTCAATTTTACCTGAAACTTTAGGCCTAATTCCAAACTACGCTTGAAATTACTCAAATACCACTTGCTACATGCAACTTATAACTTTAAATTAGATGTATTTTCGGTTTTATAAAATATGATTTATGAGAACACTTACCCCATGTATTATGACTCTCAGGAATTCAACACCTCTTTAAACAAGTTAGAAACATTTAAAGCTAATTGAGGGAGTGGTTCCTTCCATTTTCCTCAAGTTGAGGAAGATGGAGTGTCACTATATACCACCATTTTCCCTTTTTATTTCACCTTAGAGTCTATTTTCTGATTTGAAATGGATTTGAGGGAATCCAATCACTTTTTAACTTCTTTGTACTTGTTTTGTTCTACAAAACCCAAATAAAAATTGTTCTTCTTCTTTGGGTACTTTTTCCATCAAGGACTTCTTGAACCTTTTCAGAGTGGTACTTCCTTCACTATAACTTTCTAATATCCCTAAAATAATTAAATGATCTTACATCATAGACATTAATTTGGGAACCTCCTTTCACATGATTCATTTTAGTTTTTGCAACATGTAAACTAATCTCTTGCTTCTGAACCCTTTTCATGTCTTTCTATGATGTTTCATTTTCAATAGCGATTTCAGAGCTTCTTTTCATATCACCTTCATCATATGAATCTTCTTCATATAGCCTATGAAATATTTTTCTAAAAGAAAAATAGTTTTCATTGTATTCATATTTAATTATTCCTCCAATCATTATTAAAAATATTCTTAAATTTCCACCCAATGCATGATTAGTATTATAAGGAAAATTTGAATGATGGAAATACCTTTTATGTTGTGTTTAATAGATAATCCTTTTATCTTTCCACTATATTAACAAAATTTAATGTTTTCCAATGCTTCAAAAAAAATTGTGTCTATACATTACAAAAAAATAACACATGTCTTCATAACTTCTATTATATCTCATCCAATATCAATTACATCTTATAGGGATTATTTTATATTTGTTTCCAACATCTACCCGATTTTTCTCAAAATTTAAAGGAGTTCTATCATGACCAAAGATGATTTTTCCTATATAGAATGGCCTTTGGTAAAGGTATATCCTATCACAATTCTCCTTTAAGATAGAATACTTATCCTTTCTTCCATTATCACATGTTGAAGGGTAATCAAACAAAAATGAAAGGAATATTCAAATGTTGACATAGATTTGGCATCCAACTGCTTCTTGGTTTAAGTCAACTCAACTTCCAATTACTAAAACTTTTTTACTTCTTGATTCAAGTTAAGAATCTATATCAAACTTGAGTATATTCCCACTAGATATCTCATATTCTAATGCATAATGGATTTTGTTTGACATATCACTATAATCTTTTATCTTAGAATTAAATTTATCAATATAATCTTTAAAACATACTTTCTCAAGTTATATCCTTTGGTTTTTCTTATCTAGTTCTAAAAATTGTGCAGCAAGTTCATATTTCTCAGGTTTAAAATTCTAAACTTATTTTCAGTTTAGATTCATTCTCTTAACAACATCTTTGAGTTTTTTCACCTTTGTGGACATCACCTCTAATTCTTAAAATTATGATTAATTTTTCTCCCTTATATGAACTTATAATTTAAAAATCCTTCTATTTAGAAATGTTAATTTATCAACCTCAATTCCCAAAACTTAGATATGGATATATTGAAAAAATTCACTTATTTAATATTTATACTTTCATCTTTTAACTATTTATCCATCTCTTCTGACAAGTTGTTAACTTACACTTTCACCCTCCTTGGAATCTCCTCTTCATAAGAGGTCCCAAGTTCACTTGGCCTATCATCTTCCTCATTCATTCCTGTAGTGTCATTGAATGAGTAAATATTTTTAGAACCAGATTCACTCATGTCTAGATTTATATGATCTATTGGTCTCCTTCAACAGGATCTCACTGTTTTTATAAATAGTTCCATAATATAGAATACCTCTGGAGACTTTCATTTTCTTATGACTTCTTCTCTTTCACATGAATTAAAATTATATAATAAAAAATTAAACCATCAACTCCAAGAATCAATCATATCAAGTCATAGAAAAAATAAATCCAATAAAAATTAATCTCTCTCTTATTCTAATTGTAGGTCTCTCAAGGGGCTTAGGTGTAAGATACCCTATAAGAGGGTAAATAAGGTTATGTAAATTCTTTTCAATTAAACACTTTTACTTAACCATATTATACCCCTTGATGATCTTGACCTCTTAAATATAACTGTCCCTTTATTTATCTTCTTTCAGATATTGGTCTTATTACAATTTCTCTTGATCATCCCTTATCTTATATAATAAATTGATGATATTCCAACTATTTAAAATTATATTCTGAAAAATATAAATAATAAATAACAAGTAACACGTTGATTTTTACATGGTTCTCCTCTATAGGATAATCTAGAGAGTATGTGATTGAAAATTATTTTATACATAGAATCATTAAGGCTAATTTCTTATGGGATTTTAGGCTAGTTCACTCATTCTTGGGCTCACTACCCTTATAAGTTTGGGTTAGATACAATATCTTACTATGATCGCATTATTCATAGTTTATTCCTTAAATCACTGATACTAAGGGAAAATAAATTTATAACACAATCCAAATCACAATATCACCTATTTTTTGTTAGTTTCACTAAGTATAGGTTGTTTCACATTGTCTCTCATCTATTCCTTTAAAATAATGTTGTGAAAATCCATTTTTATGGAATCATATTTATATTTCCATGAGAAGTAATAGAAACAGATCCTCCTTTTGGAATGTTCTTAAATATATTACAATACTTATTCTTATTCTTTATAGTAATATATCTAGAATCCCTTTACTTTGTTGTATGCATCAATTCTCCTTATTCTTTGAACTACTTTGGATGAGGCCGTGAAAATTCTTCTTTTATAGCTTTTTTAGTAAAATTTATCTTCATTTATTTGACATGAAAATTTGATTAAAGTATTTCATGGTCAAACTCCATATTTTATGTTTTTATATTTTTCAATGAAATAACTCATCTCTTTATCTACAGGTATATTTGGTATCATGAAGATCCCCCTCTTTTTTTCTCCTTATCTTCTTATATTCTCATGAATATGATATAACCTTCTAAATAATGAGTTAAACAGAATCATTAAATATATAAATATTTCTTGGATCTTATTATTGTTCAATAATACTATATTGAATATTTTCAAATTCAAAAATATGAAACCCCTAAGAAAACCAACACTACAAAAGACTCCATGATTTTCACCCTTCTGAAAAAACTGTTTTCATAATAATACAACACAAACATTGTGGTCTTATACATAAACTTAATCCTTTGATTCATGTAATATCATGGTATAATTATCTATATAATATTCCCAAAATATTATAATTATACTTCCACTTAATGTTACCATATTTAAGATCCCTAAAATTATGGCCAAACTATCTCCATAAAATACAACATTGTTCTCTTCTTTATTTCATATCAATAGAATTATTAATATCAAGAAATTGATCCTTATGGTGTGGTGATCCTCATATGACCATTTTAGAATTTATATATCTTACATGTAATCTATTCTTTTAAAAAAAACCACTAAAATTCCCAAATTGGTTTTTATAGTTTCTCATAGGGAATCTCCCTAACCACCATGCAAAGTGAAATAGTGTGGTGCTCCCCATTTTAACACCTTCTTCAACAACATCCATATTGAGTTCCATAGTGCCCATTTTGGTATACCAAATTTTAGATAGGTATAAAACATAGGAAAAAACACCTATCTCTATAACATGGCCTCTATTGTTTTTCTTTTTTAAACATGTGAACTTAAAATTCACTAAAACCAAAAAAAATGTAATGGTATTCTCTTCTAGATTATTTTTGAACCTCATGAATATAAGAACCCTCGAGATTCAACTATGTACAGAATATTAATGAGGTATTTAATGATTCTAGGTTAAAAATTGGGTTATGGATTTAAATTGGTTCGTGTAGAATAGATGGAGGTTGAAGGTGAATATAGCTATGGAATTTTATTCATTTCTAGTTTGGATTTTTTAAGAATAAACAGGACATGCTTCTCTTAAATCCTACATTGAAAAATATTTTTCTAGGTCACTTGTTTTTAAGTCAAGAGGATCCATAAATACATCAATAAATCTCTTAGCCACTGAACTATGGAATTGGGTCACTTGATCTATCCCACTAGAGTGTTTCCTATTTTCCTTTGTACTAATATACACACTACCATGCCTTCAAAAATGTTACTTCTAACCCACGATAGCAGATACATTCACACTGTCGCCCTGTGCTACAATCATCAAGCTCGGTCCTTCCTTAATTGGCAGTTGGCTACTTAAGTTATGGCCTTGGATGGTTTCAAATTTTTACTAACACTCAATCCATTAATTTTCCAAATATTTTGAAAAAAACTCCAAAAGTAACACACACATAGACATATATATATATATATCCTCAAAGAAAAAAACTTGTAACATAACTACTTCTTTTTATTCATTCATTATGGATTTAATTAATCCATAAAAATCCTCCAAAAATCACCAAAAACAAGAACCAATTTATTCTTTGAGGATAAATAAATAACAATCCTCTAAAAATCATTATAAAATTCAAGTTTTTTATATTTTTAAAAAATTAAAAATAGAATTTAATGCATATTTTCAACAACCTTCAGAGGTTCAATAGGCTTAATTTTCAGGATATTTTTATTTACTTTTGGTCTTATTCCTCTTTTATTTTTTATAATAGTGTTTCATTTTGTATTATTATAATTTATTAACTTTTATTTTTTATTCTAATATTTTATCCCAATAAAATATATCATGGTTCGTTTTAGTTCAGTGTTGCATGTATTATAAGATATTGATCATAGAATGTTTTTTTAAAGGGAAATACATACTAAAATATTGGGATGTTACATTCTACCCCCTTTAAATAATTTAACCCTTTAAATGACATTTCTTAGATAAAAAAATGAGGTTACTTCTACCTCATTACATCTTTGGGTTCCCATGTTTCTTCCTCAAACTTATGATTCCAATAAATAACTTTAACTAATTGCGCAGTCTTGTTTTATAGTATTTTATATCTATAATCTAATATTTCTATCATTTTTTCCCCATAATAGAGATCATGTTCGAGTTATACTTCATCTGATTTCAGTATATGTGAAGGTTCAGGTATATACTTTCTCAAAAGAGATACATAGAACACAAGATGCACATAGAATATTTTTAGTTGAAGTTCAATAATATAAGATATCATCCCCACATGATCAATGATTTTAAAGGGGATAGTGTATCTAGGTCCTAACTTTTCCTTTTTATCAAATCTCATAACCCTCTTTCATGGTGATATTTAAATGATTACCTTATCTCCAACTTTGAAATAAAAATCTCACTAATGATTATCAATGTAACTCTCATTTATATTGTTTATTGTTCTAATGTTCTTTTGAATGGTATAAATACTATATAAGATTTCATGAGAACTATCCAATTCAAGTTTACACTCTCCAACTTCTTCCCAGCATGTTGGATTTCTGAACCTCTTCCCATATAGAGCCTCATCTGATTCTATTTTAATGATAAAGTGTAAAATTTTATTATATGATAACTATACTAGATGAAGGTGATATTAACAACCACTTTTTAAATCCATTAACCATTATATTATCATATCCTCTAGAGTTTGAATTATCCATTTAGATTATCCATCAGTTTGAGGGTGATAAATAGTGTAGCATCTTAACTTTGTATACAAATATTATTGAATAATTCTCTAAAACATAAAGGTAAACTTCACATCTCAATCAAATACAATTAATAGTGGTAATCATTACATCCTTAACACTTCCTGTGTGTATATCTTGAAAATTTGATCGAGCGATAAATATTCTTGAATAGAAATGAAATGTGATAACTTTTAGAGTAATAAACTACACCCCAAAATGGAATAATGGACTTTATAGGTATTTGTAAGACCTAAACTGAAAACCATGGAGATGTTATCCCATTTACATATAGGTGTGGTTAATTCCTTCAACATCCCTTCATACTTCTGACATTCATCTTCAACTTTTTACAAAACTAAAAATCAATATATATAATCTGTAATATCCCTCTTCATGTTTTCCCACCAGAAATGATTCTTGATATCTTTATATATCATTGTTCTTCTAGGATGGATAGATAATGATGATTTATGAGCATCATCTAATAGATTTTTCTTTAATTCTGTTATTGATGTAACAAATATTCATTTCCAAAAACTTATACTACCATCATTGTCAATGTTAATCCATTGAATATTTTATACCTTATTTTTTAGCTTTATATCATCCTTTTTTACCTTCTTAATCTTCACATAGATGGATAGTTGAGTAGTCATTTGGGAAATATAGGATTTCTCCCCTTACCTTATGATTTAAAGGTATATACTTTTCAAATCCATGAGTATTGGGTCTCTTTAAATTCTCACCTTGGACATGGTAGCAAGATCATTCCTACTTAAAGCATCACCCACCTTATTTTCCTTTCTTAGGTGGTAATGTATTGAGAAGTCATGGTCCTTGATCAAATCCAACCATATCCTTTTGTTCATGTTCATATCCTTCTATATGAAGATATACTTTAATTTCTTGTGATTTATATATATATATATATATCACACTTTTCATCATAAAGATAATTACTACATATATTTAATGAAAATATTACCATCCCTAGATCCAAAAAATGTTTCAGGTAATTTTTTATCATGAATATTTAGTTGAAATAATGAATAATTTTTCAGAATTACATTTTTCATGAGTACGCATCACAATTGTAAAACCCCGACCCCAGTCACCTAGAGTCGGTGCATTATTACATAACATTGGCATGATCACAAGAAAGATCAAATCTCGAAAGACCGATTGGTTTAGTAGCCTTGGAAACACTAGATATATTCATAATGTTTTACATTACATCATAAAGTGAAAAACTACTACAAAAACATATTGTCTCCCTATTCCACACTATTATCCCCTCATAATATACCTGAAGGTCATTCATAATTTACTTCTTCACATCCTAGGAAAAATAAAACATAGAAAAGGGGTGAGCTCAGATTCCCAGTAAGGATAACAATATAGCGGAAACTTTCATAAATAAGAATAAACATTTAAGGCAGTGTATAACTAAAACAAAAGCCTTTTAAACTTGAACTTAAACATAGTATGGCAAAAATAAAATGAAATAATTCCATTTACTTATTCACATGGATATTCTACTAATCAAATAATCACATGCAATATCAATAACCACTTTCATAATGACGGAATTCATAATTCCAGACTATCATAACCACATAGCCAAGGCCTCGTGCCAAGACAAAAAATAAGATTTTGCCAAGGCCTTGTGCCAAGACACTAGTTTTTCTCATGAGACCTACCGATGCATTGAGGAGCTATAGTGGGGTCCACCTGTAACATATTAAGTCCAATGCATTCCCATATGAAAAGGTTTAAACATAACATAAACATTCTTATTAAAAATATTATGCGAAATGTAAATACTTCATCCATAAACCACTAATGGTATAAAAATAACACATCCACAGTCAAACACATCACAAAAACTTCAAAAAAATATGGAAGTTTTGTATCATAATAAATCAACTTCAAATAAACGTAAAATCCATCAAAGGATGTTGACATAGATGAAATCAAAACTCTTTTTAGATAAATATCTCTTTTTTTGAAATAATTTAAAAGTCACACATTTATTAAGGAAGTAATTTAAAAGATATTTTTGAATCAAAGTGTCCCATACCACTTCGAAACTTTTGAAAAGAAGAATCATTTCAAGACATTCATGTCCATATAAATAAATCCTTAAAATCATTTGAAAAAATGGACATTAATTAAAAATATTTAGAAAGATAAATATTTAAAATTCTGATTTTGATAAAGAGTACCTTTTAGAAAATCTTTAAATATTCATTTTGAAATAATTTAAAAGTCACATAATTATAAAATAAAACATTTACTCTGAAAATATATTTATAAGATTGTAAGGGAAGCTTTGAAAATTTTATAACGGCGGAAAATATTTGCACCCGCCGTATAAGTTAAAAAAGACATTCTTACCTAAATTCTGTCGAAAAGGTTAAAAAGGACCTTGTTTGGAAAACGACGGAAATATTCCTTTATAAAAATATTATAAAAAGTCAAACAAGGGTATAAATGACTTTATCACATATTCTGTAAAATAGTAAGAATGTTTTTAAATACACTTTCAAGAAACATGGATGTGGATGATAAAGAGTTCCCAGTAGATAATTACGTATAAACAACCTCAGATAATGAAGAGATTGCAAAATAACCCTTAACTTGTACTTTTACTTGGTTGATGGTAGGTTAACCTCCTGTATAATGGTGAAATAATTGTTATTAAATTATACAAGAATAATATACATTAATATGATATCATATATGATCTTTTAACATTGATTTGTTAATAATATCTTAGTATTATCGTTGTTTCGGGTGTTAACTTACTCGTTTTATTTTATATGTTTTGTTATGTAAGTTATGTTTTTCATGGATAGGTTGTATATTAATCATATACAGAATGATATCAAGTCCTTAGATACTATTATTAATCATCAAATGATAATTACACTTGAATGGATACGATGGAGAATGAATCTCATCGCGTTCGTGGAGACGGTAGTCCGTACGTACGCACGAGCGACAATATCATTCTTTTGAAATTAAAATAATATATAATTGGATGGTATATCATTAATAAATAATCATTATCATGTTATATTTATTATTTACATTAGTTACACATCATTATTATACCCATACAAATAATAATATATTGGATAATAATTACACCACGACGTGGAGACGGTAAGCCGTACGTACGTACGTATGGTGACATGTCATTAAAAGGATGGTTATAATAATGAATATGGTTGTCCCATATTTATAATAATATTAAAGTATATAGGAGATACTTGATTCATTATTTTAGAATGGGAATGGAAGAATAAAGGAACTTAAAAAGGGTGGTGAAATCATTACCTCTTCTTCGGGTTCTTCCTTTTGATTTGATCAAAAGGGCTCATTAAGTTGGATTTCTGACTAAAGTAAGGCCTCTAGGATGAATTGAGAGAAGTTGAGAGAGTATTTGGGTATAGGTTGGCCGAACCAAAAGGCTTTGAAGGTGTGAGTTAATGAGAAGGGAGAGTGCCCTTTTATAAGAGGGGTGAGGGGAACCTTTGGAAAAGCTAGAAATATTATTTTATAATAAATTCATATTCGGTTTCTAATGGCTCAAAAGTGGATTATTTAAAGGTTAAGGTTGGGATAAGTCGAAAAACACTCAACCAATAGAATTTAGAAAGGTTTGGGTCATTATATTAACCTTATCTTTTAGTTTTAACTCTTAGTTAATTAGTTTGACACTTACCATGTCACTTTGTATTTTTATATTATATAGTTAATAAACATACTATATACCTTTAAGAGACCCCCAAGTGGTCCATTAATGATAAACCTATCATGATATAAGTCTCTTGGCCCAACCTTAGATTTTTAGAAATTTAATATCAATTAATAATATAATATTTTTTTTTAAACTCTTTTATGTCAATTTTGACACTATTTGGAAAATTGATTTTTGTGAAAATCATAACAGAATGATTAGTTATAAAAAAGTCAATTAAATCAATACTAATATGTCATATTATCCTATAAAATTATTTTAATTCATTAAAAGTCTCAAATTATATTTATTCAGGTATTTACAATATCAATTATTTTAATTTTTCACTATTATGGTAATTACTGCATCATCATTGTGTCATAAATAAATTAAATTATTTAATGTCTAAAAATTATAAATAAAATATCATTATGTAGTAAATCTATTTATATTTATAATTAATAATTAAAATCGAATTTATCTTATGTATAACCCTATATTAAAAATGACTTAGTAAAAAAACTTTGATTTTCACTCTTTTAACTCTTCTTTGAATTAAATAATAATAAATGTCCTAATCTAATCCAAGTGGACCTAAATGATAATATTTTATTCCTAATGTTTTTTTTGGTCGAGATACACTTTTCTAATAGAATTAAGACATGTTTTAGGGTAATATTAATATCATGTTTTAGGGTAAAAGTTACTATTCACCAAAAATTATTTTCATCTCATTGAACCACATTTTACTCCTTGATATTAAACGTGTCTCTCGGATTTTTAACATTCCAATCACAGAAGCAGTAAAATTAAGTTTTATGAAAAATTCAGTTTTTTAACTACCACTTAGTAGTTTCACTATTCATCAAAAATTGAAGTTTTTCAGAACAATGCCAAAATTTCACCCTAAGCTATAATTTATATTCCAAATTCAAAAATTATTTCTATTTTACAAAATTACAAACATATAAGTTTCATTAATTAATTTTATAATTAATTCTCGCGGTCACAACAAATAGCGTGTTTTTAAGAAACAATATATATCAAAAGATTGACAATTGTTTATGTCCAATTTCAATGTGAAATTAATTCTAATGAACACCATTGGATAAAATGGTAAAAATATATTTGAATTATAATTTAAAACCACTCTAAAATATAATTTATCACTATAAATTATTTTGATTAAAAAAGTTGTTTTTAATTATTTTCCACTATTCATAAAAATTGGAAGTTCTCAGAAAAATACCAAAAATTCAACTTAGGATAATTTTGATATTCCGAATCCAAAAATGAAGTCCATTTTGAAATATAAAATATATATAATTTTAAAAAGTAGGTATTACTATTCATAACGGCTAGTTTGATCGGTTGTGGTGTGTGTTAGAACCCGATGTTGCGTACAACACATGCTATTACATTATTCAAAGGGAAACGTACCGTAGAAGCTTGGGGTGTTACATTCTCCCCTCCTTCAATAAATTGGTTCCTCGCAATTTGAAATTATTCTTCGAAAATAAAAGGTTGAATATAGAAAATATCTTTGTGGTAAGACCCATATCGGAAATTGGGTTGATAAAATTTAGTCTTAATAAGAGGAAAAGAGAAATGAAAGGGTCACCACCAAATTATGATCTTTATTCGGAGAACATTAGTGGAAATTAGAGACATATAATTGGAGGACAAAACATAAATATTTATAGGTTGTGATTGAGGTCATCAATCATAAACAAGTGTAAAATTGAGGGCCTTAAATTCATCAATCTATGATGATTTAAAATATCATTAGTTCAGAAAAACATATGGTATTAGGATAACACATTTTTTTGTTTTAAGATCCATTCACTAAAGTATAAGAATTAATTTCTTCATTGAATAAGGGAAGAAGAAAAATATATACATGAAAAGTAGAGTCTCATCCTTTAACTAAGTTCTACCACAAACTCATCTCTCACTCTAAAAGATAATAGAACTTAAAAATAATATTCTATTTATCCTATTCGTATAGAGTTAAAAAAAATGAGTTTATAATTCATTTAGAAGAACCATTAAAAAACAACATTATTCAATCCAGGACATCACGTGGGTCAGTGGTAGGTGATACACCCTTGTCTCCCTTCGGTTGTGGGTTCAAGTCTTGTGGCCTTTCCGGACGCGACGGGTTGTCGCCCGACCTCCGGGTTGTCCTTTTATGGAAATCCAAAATAATCCAAACTAGAACTATCCAAAATAATTCAGTACAAAATTTATAAGGTAGGTAAACACAATGAAGATCCTTTTTTTTTTGCTGCGTAATAACATGTGATCACCTTCATCATGTATTCTTTTAAAACACTGCAACATTCTGAATTACCATAAAACCTTATTGATTACATTCATGATCCCTTATTCCTTAAAGAATAATAGATATACTCCTTCAATCCAAAAATGTTGTAAACCCCAACAATGATGGAATATACAAATCATTAATCAGTTTCAACGTAGTCAAGAATATCCAATATAATTTATCCAAATCAATCATGTATTATTCTAAAATCACTACCTCGGTATTAGAACCATATTATAGATTATCTTTCTCTCAACTATATAATTTCCAAAAATTTAACCTGCTATTGAGTCACTTTTCTTTGTTCCACACAATCTCAAGTCCTTAATGAAATAGTACTTTAGTACAATCCTTATATACTCCATAATTATTATAACAAGTACATTGTTGATACAACACTCAAATGACATAATCAACATAAGAACTCTAATAATTCCTCTTCATCTGTGGTAGTATCATAACTTGATTATTATCCAATAGCATCATTTTAGTCATAGTCTGATGACTGGGACAAAGGTTCGCGTAGTGTCCAAACTCCTTGCAAATGAAGCATTGTCCATTTGAAACCAATTTCTTACCCTTGCAGTCACGTACTTTTTTCCCTTTTCCTCCACACATATAAAAAACTCCCATTCCTTTCAAAAAAGTTCCAGAGTCTTTCTTCCCACAGTTATCAAATATGGGAAAATTCTTCTTTTCCCTCTTCCCTTTATCCATTTTTCCCTCTTCCATCCTTTTCTTCTCTTGCTTCCCTTCAAATCCATAGGACTCAGTAAACTCTTTACTTATCTTATCAATACATGATATTATTTCTTTATATGATGACAATACATGGGAGACTATTTCTCTTATAAATTCTGGCTTAAGACCATGAAAGATATGATCCTCCTTTCTCTTTGGATCATGTGCATTGTTGGAGTTCTCATTCCTTCTACTGGGTGCCATTTCTAAACAATGGCATACAGTAGATTAGTTTATGAATAACAATACCTAATCCCAAACTTGTAAAACACATAACATAAATTAAATAGTTTATGGATATAATACATAATCATAAAAATGTATCCTTTGAGGAAGTATATACTCATAAACCCTTCATAATGGTTTGTAAAGAAAGTGAGAATTATCCAAAGCATATCCCCCGGGAGTGTCGTAACCAAGAGTGCAGCAAGGCCCGTTGTCGTGCACCAGTTCCCATTTGAGTATAGCTCAAAGCGGTGTTTTTGGGTTTTACCCCTAGGTACATCTGTGCCAGAGCCGCCTCTACCTGCTCATATCCAGACAGGGATGTATTGCTCAGAAAACTCACAAAATCTCTACAATACCAAAATTCTAGGAAGTTCTTCTATATTAATCCTCAAAGTTCATCTTAGGTCTACGTGCTCTAATTAAAGTTTATTTAAATCTAGCTTCCAAGGTTTGTACTAAACTTCCTCTGATACCAACTGTAACATCCCAACCCCAGTCACCTAGAGTCGGTACATTATTATATAACATTGTCATGATCACAAGAAAGATCAAATCTCGAAAGACCGATTGGTTTAGTATCCTTAGAAACACTAGATATATTCATAATGTTTTACATTACATCATAAAGTTAAAAACTAATACAACAACATATTGTCTCCCTAGTCCACACTATTATCCCCACATAATATCCCTGCAGGTCATTAATAATTTACTTCTTCACATCCTGGGAAAAATAAAACATAGAAAAGGGGTGAGCTCAAATGCCCAGTAAGGATAACAATATAGCGGAAACTTTCATAAAGAAGAATAAACATTTAAGGCTGTGTATAACTAAAACAAAAGCCTTTTAAACTTGAACTTCAACATAGTATGGAAAAATAAAATGAAATAATTCCATTTACTTATTCACATGGATATTCTACTAATCGAATAATCACATGAAATATCAATAACCACTTTCATAATGACGGAATGCATAATTCCAGACTATCATAACCACATAGGCAAGTCCTCGTGCCAAGACTACAAATAAGATTTTGCCAAGGCCTTGTGCCAAGACACTAGTTTGTCTCATGAGACATACTGATGCATCGAGGAGCTATATCAGGCTCCACCCATCACATATTAAGTCCAATGTATTCCCATATGAAAAGGTTTAAACATAACATAAACATTCTTATTAAAAATATCATGCAAAATGTAAATACTTCATCCATAAACCACGAATGGTATAAAAATAACACATCCACAGTCAAACACATCACAAAAACTTCAAAAAAATATGGAAGTTTTTTATCATAATAAATCAACTTCAAATAAACGTAAAATCCATCAAAGGATGTTGACATAGATGAAATAAAAACTCTTTTTAGAGAAATATCTCTTTTTTTGAAATCATTTGAAAGTCACAAATTTATTAAGGAAGTAATTTAAAAGATATTTTTGAATCAAAGTGTCACATACTACTTCGAAACTTTTGAAAAGAAGAATCATTTCAATACATTCATGTCCATATAAATAAATCCTTAAAATCATTTGAAAACATGGACATTAATTAAAAAGATTTAGAAAGATAAATATTTAAAATTATGATTTTGATAAAGAGTAACTTTCATAAAATCTTTAAATATTCATTTTGAAATCATTTAAAAGTCACATAATTATAAAATAAAACATTTACTCTGAAAATATCTTTTTAAGCTTGTAAGGGAAGCTTCGAAAATTTTATAACGGCGGAAAATAGCCGCACCTGCCGTATAAGTTAAAAAAAGACATTCTTACCTTAATTCTGTCAAAAAGGTTAAAAAGGACCTTGTTTGGAAAACAACGGAAATATTCCTTTATAAACATATTATAAAAAGTCAAAAAAGGGTATAAATGACTTTATCACATATTCTGTAAAATAGTAAGAATGTTTTGAAATACACTTTCAATAAACATGGATGTGGATGATAAAGAGGTCCCAGTAGATAATTACGTATAAACAACCTCGGATAATGAAGAGATTGCGAAATAACCCTTACCTTGTACTTTTCCTAGGTTGAGGGTAGGTTAACCTCCTATATAATGGTGAAATAATTGTTATTAAATTATACAAGAATCATATACATTAATATGATATCATATATGATCTTTTAACATTGATTTGTTAATAATATCTTAGTATTATCATTGTTTCTGGTGTTAACTTACTTGTTTTCTTTTATATGTTTTGTTATGTAAGCTATGTTTTTCATGGATAGGTTGTATCTTAATCATATCCAGAATGATATCAAGTCCTTATATACTATTATTAATCATCAAATTAGAATTATACTTGAATGGATACGATGGATAATGAATCTCATCGCGTTCGTGGAGATGGTAGTCCGTACGTACGCACAAGCGACAATATCATTATTTTGATATTAAAATAATATATAATTGGATGGTATATCATATATAAAGAATCATTATCATGTTATATTTATTATTTACATGAATTACACATCATTATTATAACCATACAAATAATAATATATTGGATAACAATTACACCACGACGTGGAGACGGTAAGCCGTACGTACGCACGTATGGTGACATGTCATTCAAAGGATGGATATAATAATGAATATGGTTGTTCCATATTTATAATAATATTAAAGTATATAGGAGATACTGGATTCATTATTTTATAATGGGAATGGAAGAATAAAGGAACTTAAAAAAGGGTGGTGAAATCATTACCTCTTCTTCGGGTTCTTCCTTTTGATTTGATCAAAAGGGCTCCATAAGTTGGCTTTCTGACTAAAGGAAGGACTCTAGGATGAAGTGAGGGAAGTTGAGAGAGTATTTGGGTAGAGTTTTTCCAAACCAAAAGGCTTTGAAGGTGTGATTTAATGAGAAGGGAGAGTGCCCTTTTATAAGAGTGGTGAGGGGCACCTTTGGAAAAGCTAGAAATATTATTTTATAATAAATTCATATTCAGTTTCTAATGGCTCCAAAGTAGATTATTTAAATTTTAAGGTGGGGATAGGTCTAAAAACACTCAACCAATAGAATTTATACAGGTTTGGGTCATTATATTAACCTTATCTTTTAGTTTTAACTCTTAGTTAATTAGTTTGACACTTACCATGTTACTTTGTATTTTTATATTATATAGTTAATAAAAATAATATATACCTCCAAGAGACCCCCAATTTTTCCTTTAATGATACAAATATAATGATATAAGTCTCTTGGACGAACGTTAGATTTTTAGGAATTTAATATCAATTAATAATATAATATTTTTTTTAAAAACTCTTTTATGTCAATTTTGACACTATTTGGAAAATTGATTTTTGTGAAAATCATAACAGAATGATTAGTTCGAAAAAAGTCCATTAAATCAATCCTAATATGTCATATTATCCTATAAAATTAGTTTAATTCATTAAAAGTCTAAAATTATATTTATTCGGGTATTTACAATATCAATTATTTTAATTTTTCAATATTATGGTAATTACTGCATCATTATTGTGTCATAAATAAATTAAATTATTTAATGTCTAAAAATAATAAATAAAATATAATTATGTAATAAATCTTTTTATCTTTCTAATTAATATTTACAATAGAATTTATCTTATGTATAACCCTATATTAAAAATGTCTTATTAAATAAACTTTCATTTTCACTCTTTTAACTCTTCTTTGAATTAAATAATAATAAATGTACTAATCTAATCCAAGTGGACCTAAATGATAATATTTTATTCCTAAGGTTATTTTTGGTCGAGCTACACTTGTCCAATAGAATTAGTACATGTGTTAGGGTAATACTAATATCATTTTTACCCTTAATTACCCTATTTACTTTTAACCGTGGTAAATAAAAGTAAAAGTTAGTATTCACCAAAAATTATTTTCATCTCATTGAACCACATTTTACTCCTTGATATTAACTGTGTCTCTCGGATTTTTGAAATTCCAATCACAGAAGTGCTAAAATTAAGTTTTATGAAAAATTTAGTTTTTTAACTACCACTTAGTAGTTTCACTATTCATCAAAAATTGAAGTTTTTCAGAACAATACCAAAATTTCACCCTAAGCTATAATTGATATTCCAAATTCAAAAATGATGTTTATTTTACAAAATTCCAAAAATATAAGTTGCATTAATTAATTTTATAATTAATTCCTACTGTCACGACAAATAGCGTGTTTTTAAGAAATAATATATATCAAAAGATTGACAATTGTTTATGTCCAATTTCAAAGTGAAATTAATTCTAATGAACACCATTTTATATAATGATAAAAATATATTCGAATTATACTTTAAAATAACTCAATAATATAATTTATCACTATAAATTATTTTGATTAAAAATGTTTTTTTTAAGTATTTTTCACTATTCATAAAAATTGGAAGTTCTCAGAAAAATACCAAAAATTCAACTTTGGATAATTTAGATATTCCTAATCCAAAAATGAAGTCCATTTTGAAATATAAAATATATATAATTTCAAAAAGTAGGTATTACTATTCATAACGGCTAGTTTGATCGGTTGTGGTGTGTGTTAGAACTCGATGTTGCGTAAAACACATGCTATTATATTATTCAAATGGAAACGTACCATAGAAGCTTTGGGTGTTACACCAAATATTTCTTTGATGTGTCACTATATATCATAAAACCTTATGCTTTGTAGGGTAGTGTTAGTTCAGGTGAATTGAACAAATTTATCTTTATATCTTTTAAATTTTATTCACCTTTATCTTTATAGAGGAATTTTACTCCCTTTCAAGTTAACTTGGTTAGTATATTTGATAGTTGTGAAACAAATATCACAAAGCACTGACAGTATCTAGCCAATCTAAGAAAACAAAAAATATTAGTTACAGTGTTTGGTTCATGTCATTATTCAATCATCTATATCATTAAAGGATCTATAAATATACCCTCAATTGTGATTGTGTATTGAATAGTGTTACCTTATGAAGCTATCATTCACACTTACTAAATTTGGAATACAATTTATCTTTTCTTTATCTTTTCAAAATAATCCTTAAATAATCTTCAAGATATTTCTTAATATTTAAATATATAATAATTTCATCTATAAAGATTACCAAAATTTTATCTAATTAATATTTAAAGAATATATTCATTATATTTATGAAGATAGTAGTGGTTTGTAAGTTTGGAAGGAATTACTATGAATTCATATTTTCGATATCTTGTATGAAAGGTTTTCTTAGGTACATTCTATCTTTCTAGACTTTATTAATGATATTAAAATCAAAGGCCAGTATTTGAGAGGTATTGATACCCTTGTAAATAATTTAAGAATTCACCAATACAAGGTAAATAATAATTTTTCTTGATTTTAATCTTGTTAAGTTCACAATAATCAATGGAGAGACACATTAATACATATCTATTTTTAATAATGAAAATTGGTTCACCCCCTGGTGAATCACTTGGGTGTATAAAACCCATATCAATATTCTCCTAGATTTTCTATGATAAAATCTAAGCATTTATATATTAATATTTCATAATTTTAGATTAATATTCAACACATTATATAATAATACATGCTCTAGGATTAGTGTATTTGGAGAATATATACATAATTATCTTATTAAATGAAATATCTTCATTGTCTCTTGAAAGTTTATTATCCAATGGTACAATTTTTAGACATGCACTACTTAAAACCTTTCTTCCTAACCTAGGGAATAGAAACATAATAAAGGGTGAGATCATATGTTCAATAATGGTAAACATATTAGATATCAATCAATGATTATAAGTGAGAATAATATAATCATAAGGGTATGAGAAAATGATCATAACTAACAATAATCATACCCAATCAGAAAAATATCTTTAATCATGAATCATGGAATAATTTTTTTTCAATAAAAAGATAAAATACATAAGAATGTAGAATCATCAATAATAAACCATGATCCATATAATATATCTCAAGTATAAGACATAAGTTTTTGGAATACCCATAAGTATAAAAAATCATTTCATTAGTCAAGTATCACTACCAAGACTATCTTATTGGATTGGGTTCACACACCATTCCATAATATCCATAGTCAAAATCATAATAGATAGATTCCCTTACTATATTGGGTTCACTCCTCATTATATTTATTGTCTCATGAAATATATATCTCTAACCAATGCATTAGAGTGTTATATAATCATAATCCCACCAATCACAAAATGAAAACCATACATATGTGTGCCAAAAAATCACAAAACATTCATAATACCATAACTCATCAAAGGGAAATGGGTTTCATAAATATTTCACCATTTCATCATAGCATAACCCATGGAAATGAAAAAAAATTCATAAAATTTTTATCATAACTTAATTAACCCATATAAAAAAATGGGTTTTATATAATCATCATTAATTCATCATAAACATTATAATCCATCAAGAGAAATAAAGTTAATGGTATCATAATATCATATCCCCAATTAATCATAAAAATACTTAAAGTATGTTTACATAGATGAAAAAATACCTTTAAAATATCATTTGAACCTTTCTTTGAATCTATGAGAAAACATCATTTTCTTTTGATAAAGTTTTAATTTAAAATTTCTATAATATTAAGAAAATAATTTTCTATGAAAATAAGAAATTAAAATTTTAAATTACTATCTAAATAAAATAATGTTTATCATGGCGGAAAAATCCATTCATGTCGTATTAATTAAAAGAAAATATTCCTTTCACACTTTTGTAAAAAGTTAAAAAATGACATGTTTAGAAAACTTTTAGAAAGATAAATTTTTAAAACATTATAAAGAAAGTAAAAGGTAGTTAAAATTACCTTTTTAAAACATTTCAAGTATAGTTAATAACTTTCATAAAACAATTTTGAAGAGTATGGACATGGAATAAAAAAATCGATCAAAGAAGAAATAACATTAACTTTAATTTTAAAAAAAATTCTCTATCATTTTAAGTTTATAGAAGAGTAAAATGGTAATAATACATAAAAAAAATATATAAATAAATAGAGGAGAATAAATTGGATGGGTTTTAAAGTAAATAATCCATACCTGAAACCAACCATGGTAACCAGATCACATGGGCCTCCTAATTATGATTATGACTTGTATGGTGACTATGATGTTTCTTATTTAGGGGACTTTGAATTTTGAGTTTTTCTCTTTGGTTATACTTAGCATGAGGGAATTTATGCTTGTATGACCCCATTTATCTCTTTTTATTTTATTTTCTTTTAATAAAAAAGGCTATGCCCTAACCTTTCTGGTAAACAATCCAAATTAAAATAAGATTGAAACAAAAATCTCTTACCACTTTGGTAACATTTGAATCATAAACCCAATGAAAGAATTAATTCAAATGAAACTTTATATATCATGAAAAAAAATTATAGTCATTATATAATATTTCAAATGGTATTTATATACAACTCATAAACATAAATATGTGCATAATATCAAACATGTCTCAATGAAACAATTTTGAGATCAAGAACCTTTACCTCAAGTCCTATATTTTTTCTTACATGTTAAAATATCTTGTATAATAAATATATATTTATTATAAATTTATTACACAATATTATAAATACATAACATACCAAATATTATTTAATTATAAAATCTTATCACATGTTTATTAACAGTTCTTTATTAAAATCATTGTTCCAATTGAAACTGTTTTGTTTTTCATGTATGCTTCGGTTGGATGGTTTCAGTACTTGAACCTTAGTAATGGTTTCATAATATATGAATTCTTAATAATTAAATATTTAACATATTTATACATTATATACACCTTTATAATTATTTATATAAATAATTGATGAAAAATGAATAACATCACTTCATAGAGACGGTAGTATGTACGTACGCATGAGTGATGTTTTCACATTTTTATGGTTAGAATGAAAGAAAGGTAAATAATAATTCTGATTTAAAGAATAATTATTATATAATATATATATATATTATATATTCATTAAATATATCCTTATTACCATATATATAAATCAAAAATTAAAAATTAATCACGTCGTTTTGTGGAGGTGAGGTCCACTTGTACGCATGAGCGTCGTTATCATTTTTTAACAAATGGAAAGGTAAGATGATAAATAAGATATCATAGCCACATAAGTATAATTATTTCATAAATATAATATATAAACATTAAATCCATAATAATAACAAACCATTAATTATGGTGATGGATAATGAAACATATCGCTATGTGGAGGCGTTAGTCTACATGTAAACACAAGCGATATTTTCATTTCCCATTTATAAGAAAAGAGGGTGGATAATAGTGGTTACATGATTATAATAACATTCCATTATATTTATGATAATTAAGATATTATTTTATTATGAATACCACATATTTTTAGAAGGTGGAAGAATAAATAAATTTAAAGAGGTTAGGGTAATATGATTATCTCTTCTTCAGCGGATCTCCTTTAGATCCATTCTTAAGGACCGTTGGAATAGTCTTTTAAGAAGGCCAGAATATCTAATTCATGGATATATAATTTTATAAGATAATTGGTCAGGTTTTTTTAGATATAGGTGGATCAAATTTGTTTAAATAAGAGAGACGATGTGTGTCCTTTTATAAGGGAAGGAAGGGGTACTCTTGTAATTTTTTAAAACATTAAAATATTATAGTCAGATTCAAGTCTAATATTTTACAAATTTAATTAATTTTTAATTAAATATGGCATTGGATCAAAATAAACTCATAAAATAGTATTTATATAATTTTTTAGTTCATTTTGACCATTTTCACTTTAGTTTAACCCTCGGTTAACCCTTTTTATCCTTAACTATGGTAACACATTTTTCAATCATTAAGGATTATAAATTTACGTTTAAGGTAATAATTGGTGCACAAATGGTCAAGAGATGAAATTGAAGATAAAATACCATCCCAGTTGTCCTATTTAAATATTTTTATGATTTTTAAATTATTTAAAAAAATATTATATAAGATAAAATATCATTAATTTTATTTTTGAGACTATTAATTTAATTTGACATTAAAATTTAGAAAAATAAAATTTATTTTAAATATAGACCCTTTCACAAGAAATTATAAATTATAATTACCCATTAAAATCATGTAACATCATAATTCATCTAAAAATTATTTTATTTAATTTTTTTACAAATATTTATTAATTTTTTCTACTACTATCAGAAGCATTATATCGGTGTTGCGTAAGAATATAAGGTAATTATACCATAATTAAATATTAAAAAAATAATTTTCATAAAAATAATTTATTAATATTTAAAATAGTCATTTATAACTAATCATAACCTCTTTTAATCCCCATGATAAATTATTACAGTTTTTAAAAGATAAGAGAGTGATATTTTTTATTTTTCCTTAAAATAATATATAAGTCATTATCAAAGAAAAAAGGGGAAAATTTTCCATAAATTAGAATATTGTATGATTATGGTCAAAAAACACTCATAAAATAGATTAAATTAAAGTTTTATGATTGTTTTAAAGTCTTATCCCATAATTTTAACCCTATATTTCCCATTTTACCCTTACTCATGTGACAAATATTTATCATGGTTATTATTCATAATAACTAAAAATAAAAGGGGATTATTTACCATATTTTACCCTACTAATTCAAGATATGGAATTAATTTTTCAAGATTCAATTTCTGATTGTTATAAATTAATTTTAATATAAATTTACAAGAGGAAACAAAAAATGAATTTTGGGAAAATCTGTTTTCTATCATAAAAGTTAAATTATATCAAAATCACTAATATTACATGTTAAAATGGAATTAATATGATTATTATAAATAAAATTTATTATATTTAACTTTAATTCAAAATAAAAAATATATTTTTACTTTTAAATTACTTGATTTAGTGAAAATAATTGACAGTATTTGAAAAATTGGAATTTTTCACTATTCACTGAAAAATCAATCATTTCAGAAAAATCCAAAAATTTCACCCTAAGTTAATTTTGATATTATGATTTAAAAAAGTATTTTAATTTCAAGAAATAAAATTTATAAAGGTTTCATAAATTAATTTAATTTTCATTCACAAGATGCAATAAAAATCATTTTGGAAGAAAATGCATTTTTGAAGCATAAAATTACTTCAGTAAAAATTGAGATCTTATTTACAAAGAATTAATCAGTAAATTTGTATTGATTGGGATAATTATAAATATATTTCATAATTTATTTAATCATTTAAATACCCTAAAATTCAATGTCCAAGTTATAATGGTCACATTTAAATAATAATATTTTTATATTATATCATAATTCGCTTAATGTTCAGTGTTGTATGTTAAGAAAGTTATCAAGAATATTATTATTTTAAACTAAATTTTTGAGGTGTTCAATTCTATCCTTCCACAATACTTAAATAAACTTCATACTTGAAATTTTATATCAATCATCAAAGGTTCAATATTTGAAAATACCTTTTTTTAAGCCCACATCGTACAAAGGAATAACAAAACGTTATTTGAAAAGGAGAAGCGGGAAACATAAAGGTTTCCTAAAATAACACATAATTATGTTCTAGGATAAGGATAAAATTTGAGTGAAGTTAAAATATATACATTGAATATAAGAATAATGTTTAAAGACTAATATGGAGTGATATAGAACATGTTCATGAGAAATTTAATGACCACAAAACCATAAATCATTAAGGGGTTAAAAGACAGTCAATTTATCATAAATCAAGGTAAAAGAATATATTTCTTATTTTAAGATCATATTCATAAATTTTATGCATTATTTTACTATAAATATATAGAACACTATAAAATAAACTTACCTGATTTCATTCCATTTCATCAGAATAATTTCATAATTTGGTTGTTCTTAAATCAATTTACACTTCATCTCTTGCTCGAAGAACTAAATATTCATGATGAATTTTTCATTAATAAATCACAAAAATAAACTTTTAATGGATCATAATATCCATAATATAATTTTAATTAATTTATTATATATATAAATATTTACTAAAACCAAAAATGTTTCCACAAGTTATCTTATATGGATAAATATAATACATGAATCTCTAAAAACTCAAAAATAACACCCAAAGTTCAACTTAATTCATTCCATAAATAGTTAACCTTAAGAATCCTATAAAATATATATATGACCAAATTAAAAACCTCAAAATATAAAAGGTTTGATCACATTTTTTCAATATAAACATTAACATTAATCTCTACACAATATAAACTAACTCATAATATAACATACCAAACATGTGAATTCCTTGATCATATGTTATCCTAAAAGATGATAATAAATTGAATCACTATAATACCTAAATGAAAACATATATGCTTCCAAAAATTAAATCTATCTTTATTCCTAAAATAAAATCTCAAACTATTGAATATAGTATATAAATCAAAAAATACAATAAACATCATCATAAATCAATTTTTCATCAAATCACTAATTGTTTTCATTATCACCAATATTATCAAATTTACTTTATCAATATAAATCAACTCTTTATCTCAACTTAAAATTATTGTATTAACCTCAGGTGTATATTAAGAGTTATATACTCCTAAATCATGTGTTTTCCAAAAAAAAACTACCTTATGACTAAATCACGTTTCTAGGTTATCAATACCATTCAATATATGCTCTCAAATCCTAAATGAAAAAATAATTTATAAAAAAACTTATATTTTTCATGATTCTTATAACTAGAATATAATTGATAAAATACTTTTATAAAACAATTCTCAAATCCCAATACATAAACACTTCAATCATTCCACCATAGTATTGGCCCTTCCTAGTCCTATGAGTTAATCCTTTGATTAGTTCATTAACTCAGATAATTCCCATATTCCCTACACATAATACATTAAATTATAAATAGTACTTTAGGATGTAATTTATTTATCTCCATCAAACCCATAATTTTTACTCAGCAATTACTTGATCTATAACTTTATTTTATACGCATAAATAATCTTCTTATTTCTTTGAAACATTTTCCTAGGTGATTCTTCCCATATTCCTGACATATAGGAAGCTGAATCTTCTTTACTTCTTGGTCTCTTCAATTGAATTCCCATAAACCCCAACTTTTTTTCTTATTAGGTGTGTAATAAATTTCACCCAAGTTGATCTTGTTAGCCATATAACATAATAACTGATTGGGAATAATCACAAGCTTTCGCATTCCAAATCCCATTTAATATTGTTACTCATGAGGAAATCATTACATTGACCATCACATTCAGTGTTAACATAGTTTATTAAGGTTCCATACATTAAATAAAACCAAAAAAAATAGTATGAGCAACAATAATTATAGTGATAAACCTTATGATCATGAAAAATCATTCATAGGATGTCTAAATCTTGAAACCTTCATTTGAATCTGTGAAACCTTAAGTTTAACCTAGGTCATTCATGATCATCATATATTAAGATAATTTATAATGGTTCATAAATAAAATGTTAATTAACCCAACCATATCCCATGGGAGTTTCTATAAATGTGTTCAATATTAGGCCCACTCATCATACACCGGTGACTATCAAGTTAATACCCAATTTAACCCATTAAAAGTTGCTACCCATAAGTGAATATGTGTCATATCTGTATCTACTTGATATTATCCAAACATGTATATATTTTCTAGGAAAAACACACTTATTTCATTACCATAACTTAGTATTCTTTCCTATACTTAGGCTTATCCTATGGGTTCTCACTATACTTTTCTCATCCTAGTTTCAAAAAAAATAACTAAAACTTTCTCTGATACTAAAGGATGTGAAACAAGACTTTTATACATTAATATTTCATAATTTTATATGAATATTCAATGAATTTTACAATAATATATGCCTATTGGATGTAATGGTTTAGTTTCTTTGGAGACTAGAGACATAATCATATGATTCATGAAATATCTTCAATATATCACACAAATTGTTTAATATATAGTACACTTATTATAATACCCAACTTAAAACCTTTATTTATAAATGGGGGAAAATGATAAATGATAAAGGGTGAGATTAAGTGATTAGTGAGGGTAGACATAGTAGATATAAGTAAATGATCCTAAGTGAGCATAATATAAGAATAATTGTATAAGAACATGATCATAACTTACAATAATCATACCCATTGAGTCAAAAATCTTTAATTGTCAATCATAGTATAAGGTTTTATCATCCAAAATAAAAAATACATAAGATTATGGAATCATCAATAATAAATAATGATCCATTATAAAATATCATAAGTATAAGACATAAGTTTTTGGAATACATATAATTATAGAGTATCATTTCTTTAGTCAAGGCTCACTACCAAGACAATCATAGGGGTTCACTCCTCATTCTATCATATACTTACTCAAGGTTTACTCATAAGACTATCAAAGTGGATATATTCCCTTACTAAACCTAGTTCACTCCCTATTCCAGTTATTATTATCTAATAATATATCCATCTTTACACAATTCATTGGAGGTATATATAATTCTAAGACCACCCATCACATAATGAAAACCAAATATATGTGTGTCACAAGATAAAAAAAATCATCGTATCATCATTTCATAACCCATGGAAAGGAAATGGGTTTCATATTTTTTTCTTCATTTCATAATATATTAACTTGTGGAAAAGAAATGGGTTTCATAAAGGTTTCATCATAACTTAATTAACCCACGGGAAAGAAATGGGTTTCATTGAATCGTCATTAAATCATAATCATAATAAGCAATCCATATAAAACAATGTGTATGGTATCATAAGATCATATCCACAGTGAAGTATAACATACCTTAAAGGATATTTACATAGATGAAAAATACCTTTCAAAATATACATTTATTTTGATCAAATTTTAAATAAAAATTCCCAAAATATTTATGAAATCATTTTATTTGAAAATAACTAAATAAACTTATAAAATAATATTTAAAATAATGAATGGTCATTAAGGTGTAAATTTTTGTTCATGTCATATATGTTAAAAGAACACATTCCCTTAATACTTTTTTCAAAATCCAAAAATGACTTATTCAAAAAAAATTAGAAATATTCCTTTTAAAACATTTTTAAATAAAGTAAAAGGTAATGAAAATAACATTTTTAAATCATTTAAAGTATATTTAATAACTGTAATAAAAAAATAAAGAGTATGGAAATTGAAGAAATATTTTATCAACCAAAGAGGAAATATGATCAACTTTTCTTTAAAAACAATTATCCATCACTTTAAGTACCAAAGATATGGAAATGGTATTGATACATAAAAACTCCAAAAATATACAAAGTATAAGAAAATATATGTTTTTAAAGGAAAATATCCATATAGATTCCCTAAATGGAAATTCAATAATAATTAATCTTGATTAAAATGTAATTAATACATAAATCCATTACCACTTTGGTAAATTTAAAATTTCAATCCCCCTGAAATAATAAATTGTAATAAATATTTAAATAACATGAACATTAGGATATTCATGATATAACATGTCAAAGGGGTAGTATATTCACCTAATAAACATAAATAATTGTATAACAAAAAACTTGTCTCAATGAAACAATATTGAGATGAATAACCCTTACCTCAAGTCTCATTTTACTTTATATGTGTTCAAATATCTTGTATGATAAATATATAATTATTATTCATGTATTACAAAACCATATTCATACTTATCATACCAAATATGATTTAATTATAACATGTTATCACCCATTTATTAATTATTATTAATTAAAATCATGTTATGGGTTATAACATTGTATCATATTTATTCATCATATACAATTTTATAATTATTCATATAAAGTGGTGATGAAAAATTAATTACATCACTTTATAGAGATGGTAATTCGCACATACGCATGAGTGATGTTTTAACTTTTTTATGGTTGGGATGATATAAAGTTAACTAATAATTCCCATTTAAAGAATCATTATTATATAATATATATTCATTAAATATATCCTCATTATTATCCATTTAAATCAAAAATGAAAACGAATCACATTGCTTTGTGGAGGTGGTAGTCCACACGTATGCACAAGTGACATTATCATTTTTCAATAGATATTAATGTAAAAAGGTAGATAATATATTATAATTAAAAAAGTATAATTATGTAATAAATATAATATATAAACATTAAATCTATCATAATAACTAAACATAAATTATGGTGATAGAGAATGAATTATAATACAATGTGGAGGTAGTAGTCCACATGTACGCACGAGCGATAATTTTATTTCTTATTTGATAGAAAAGAGGGTTGATAATTGTGGTTACATGATAATAATAACATTTCAGTATATTTATTATACTGAAGTTATTATTTTATGATAAATACCATATATTTAGAGGAGTTGGAATGAGAAATAAATTGAAAGAGTTCGGGTGAGACAATTACCTCTCATTCAGTATACCCCCTTTAGATCCATTATTAATAACCCATGGAATGGTAGTTTAAGAATAAAACACCTATAATTAATTTCTAGGTAATTTAATAATATAATTGGGAATATTTAGGTCAATCAATGTGGCTAAAAGTGGTGTAAATAAGAGATAAATGGGGTGTCCTTTTATATGGGAGGGAATGGCCACTCTTGAAATTTTTTAAAATGTTAAAATATTATAAAGTCACATTCATAGAAAATTAGTTACCAATTGTATTAATTTATAATCAAATATGATATATTATTTAAATAAAATCATCCAAGATGATTTATACAAGTTTTTAGGTTATTTTAACCCTTATATCTTTAGTTTAACCCCTCGTTAACCCTTTTTATCCTTAACCATTATAACACATTTTTCAATCATTGGGGGTTATAAATTTACTTCTAAGGTAAAAATTGCCACAAAAATTCTTAATAGATGAAATTTTCAATTATATCATATCTTCGTTTTCATATTTTTAGATTTTTAGATTTTTATGATTTTTAAATCATTTAATAAAATATTATATAATAGAAAATATCATTAATATCATTTTTTGACTATTCATTTCATTTGAATTTAATGTTAGGAATAAAAAAATATTTCTAATATATACCATTTAACCATAACTTATATATTATAATTTCCCATAAAATCATATAACGCCATAATTCATCCAAAACGTATTTTTTTATGGTTTTTAAAATTATTTAGTAAGTTTTTCTACTGCTTTCACAAGCACTCTGTTGGTGTTACATAAGCATTTAAGGTAATTATACTATCATTAAAAATTAAAAATAAATTACTATAATAAAAAAATTATTAATATTAAAAATAATCATTTATAATCGATTATAACCTCTCTTTATCCCCATGATAAAATATTAAAGTCTTTAAAAGATAAGGGAGTGGTATTTTGTATTTTCCTTCTCAAAAAAAAATATATAAGTCATTATAAAAAATAGAAAAAAATGACATAACTTATAATATTGTATTATTATGGTCTAAACCCACTCATAAAATAGATTTAAGGAAATGTTTGGGATTATTTTAAAGTCTTATCTCATATTTTTAACCATGTTTTACCCATTTAACCCTTACTGAGAAAACAAATATTTACCATTGTTACTCTTTATAATGACCAAACATATAAGAAAAATATTTACCAAAACTTAACCTCATGATTCCAAATATGGAATCAGTTTTTCAAGATTCAATTTCTAAAAGTGGAAGAAATTAATTTTAATATAAATTCATAAAACGCAACGAAAAACAATTTTTAGAAAAATGTGTTTTTAAGCCTGAAAATTAACTTGTATTAAAATAATTAATATTGATTATTAAAATGGAATTAATTAGAATATTTTAGATAAATTTTATAATATTAAAATTTTATACTAAATAAAAAATATAATGTTATTTTTAAATTACTTTATTTAATGAAAATAAATGATAGTATTTGAAAAAAAATGTATTTTTCACTATTCACAAAAAAAATTATCATTTCAAAAAGAATCCCAAAATATCACTATAAGTTAATTCTGATATTATAATTTAAAATAAGGTTTAATTTTATAAAATAAATTTTATTAATTTTCAAGAAATTAAATATAATTTTTGTATAAAAATGCAATAAAAACATTTTTAAAGAAAATGCATTTTCAAGAATAAAATGACTTCACTAAAAAATGGGTGCTTATTTTTTAAGAATTAATCAATAAATTTTTACTAAGTAGGACCATTAAAAAAATATTTCTTAATTTTTTTACTTATATTCATACCCAAAAATTCAACATCTAGGTTATAAGGGTCACATTTAAATAATAATATTTTTATAATATATCTCAATTCTCTTAAAGATCAGTGTTTCATGTTAAGAAATATATCGAGCATAATATTATTCTAAAATAAATTTTCTAGGTGTCGCATTCTTCTTCAATTCCTCCAACTCAATTGGGTCCATTCTATAAGGATTATTTGATATAGGTATATCACCAGTTATGATTTTTAGGGAAAACTCAACCACATAATCTAAGGGAAGACTGGACAAATATTTAAGAAAAAAATCATTGTATTTACTAACAATCAATATTCCCTCAATATTGAGTTTATCCCAAAGTATTTAATCTAAAAAACCCTCATGATTGGGTATTAAGACCCGTATAATAAAAATAATTTCCCTAGGGATTTCATAGTCTACCTTGCACCAATATATGGTCATTTAAGGATATGAAATGTGACTTCTATATCCCATCAACTAATATGGGATTAGTTGAGAGAACTAAATCATCCCAAAAATCACATAAAATTTCACTAAAGGGAGAATAATAATATTTTTTAAAATTTCATCCCTACAAACTACTATTGAATAAGAGTTATAGACTTGGGATTCAACCATTGTACCATTAAGATTTTTCACCAATAATTAGATATATATCCATTGATTATATTAATTAATAGTCTTGGAAACTTGTAAATTTATGAAGGAATTCATACAACTAGGTTCAAATGATATTTTTTAAATATTGGGAATACTTTTCACCACCCCAATATTTTTATTATTGTAACATCCCATCCTGAGGGCCACTAAAATAATACCCAAATATGGTTCGCCACTAGGCCTCAATCATGCCTCCCTATACACCAGAGGCTTCTGTCTAGTAGTGAGGGTTTAATAGTAGTACAGTGGGGAGACTATAACTTATGGTTCAGTAATAAATATATAAAAATAAATAAACATAAGAGAAAAATAATTTGATAATGACAATAAATACATAGTAAATGTGTAATTACCATTCATGAACATGCTAAAATGAAAATTTAGGCATACAGTAGATACATCATACATAGAAGGTCTAAAAAAGAGTAAAAGAATAAAAGACATAACAGTTATATCATATAGGATCATGAAAACAAGCTCATTCCTTTTCTACTATACTTCATACTAGCCCATAAAGGTAACATCAAGAAAGTAAAATCCAAGAACCTGATCTTATAACCATGATATTTGTTCAGGTACCTAAGTGTAATGGCAGCCCGAACAGGGTGTGAGATAAACTCAGTAGGCCACCACCAATGATGTCTAATGCATAATCTAGTCCATGCAAGTAACATCATGATTTTTTATAAACCTATTTTTTCAAATAAATTAAATTTATTTATTTATTTATTTATACGTAATACCAAGTTAATCTTTCATTTCACGCAACATCAGGTTTAACTTGCGTTACACGTAACACTTTCTATGATGCATCATTTTATTATTTTAATTATTTTAAAAAAGATAGTTATAAATTAGTCATTAATATTAGTAATATAAATAGTAATAAATAATTTTTAAATATTATTTATAATGGTTTTATATATTTAAAACATATTGATAAAGAAATATATAATTTTTGGTAAACTCTTTATATGTTTTGAAAATACTATTTTCTCAAAAGAACTGTTTTTTATGTCCTTCTATGGACAGTGATAAAATTAATTTTTGATACTTATATAAATTTAATGTTATAAATTTAATTTAATTTTTAAATTCAGGATTACAGAATTAAATTTGGGTGAGTTTTTGGGATTAGTCTGAAATATTTCATTTTTTAATGAATAGTTAGAAATAGTGAATTTTAAATGAAAATTTTATTTTCTTTTAAATTATTTATATAGTTAAATTATATTTTAAATTTGTTTTAAAGAATAATTAGTTCAATATACATCAATAAATCTAATTTAAGTCATTTTAATCAATCTCACATTGAAATTAGATATAAAAAATTTAAAACTTTTGAACATTTTCACTTTAAAAAACCTATTGTTTTGTTCCATCCATAGGATTAATTTTAAATTAATTTATGCCATTTTTTTGAAATGAATTTTAAAAAAATGACTAAATATTTTTAATTTTCATAATTTATAATTTCAAATAATTCTAACTTAATTTTTTACTAAAGTGATTAGTGAAAATAATTAAAATTAATCAAGGCGATTAAGAGAAAAATGAGTTTACTAGGGGACTAAACTTTAAACTTAAGTGTAAAATGATATAAAAATATTAAAAACCCAATTTTATATAAATATTTAGAACTTATACTTTATATTATCTATAATTTTCCATTATTTAATTAAATTTACATATAAAAACATGGGTGGACTCCTCTCTTTCAAAAATTTACAAGTTTTCCACTCACCTCCATTACAAAAGTCCACCCCCTCTCCCCTATCTTCACACCTATAAGTACATTTTTATTAGAAAATCACTATCCAAATATATTTATAAACTCCATATATTTATCCTATAATCCTTAATTTGGTCATAAATTCATTCAAGGGAGTCCTTTGGTGAAAACCAAAACGAGATACCCGAAGAAGATGTAACATTCATCAATAAATGTTTTTGTTTTATTTATTCAGAAAACCTATTAATTTTTTATATCAAGATTATATAATAACCATAGTATATTAAATATACTAATATGTTATTATGTTAAGGTTATGTCCTATAACTTCACACACTTCCATCAAATGGGATACGCAATCATAGTTCGTGTGTACAATGGACTACCGCCTCGTGAACCAATGTCATTAGTTCTTCCATTACCACCTTTCAAGGTTGGTAATAATGATATATTTATAGTTTATATATGATATTTATTATTTTTAATATTTTATTAGGATTTTTAATTTTTATATCATGTATACCTTCATGCTTTCCATTTTTTTGGAATACGATAACATCGTTCGCGTGTACGGCAGACTACCCCCTCGCGAAGCGATGTGATTTGTTCATGCTTTAGATAGAATGTATTAAGGATTCTATTAATAAACATATTTGATATATATATGACATAAAAATTGTTTTTTAATGATAATATTTCATATAATTCTATTTCTTTCAGTCCAATAATAAAAATGGAAACATCGTTCATACTTACGTATGTACGACCGTCTCTATGAACGGTGTATTTCATTTCCTATTTTTATCTTCTATAGATTTATATAAATACAAATATATTGAATATATATATATATATATGATATTTATATAATTTTTATAATTATATATATAATAAAATCATTATTAAATTAATATGATCCAGAATATAAAAAATCAAAACTTACACAAAAAACAAAGTGGTTATTACCTGAAACATAACTTTAAAATTGAATTGTTAATAAAAGAGTAGTATAAAGTCATAATTAAATCATATATGGTATTATATATATGAATTTAGTTTCTTAATATATGTATAATAAACTTATATTTATTATACATGAGTTTTTAATGAGTACGATGAGATTCAAGACCTAAGGCAAGGGGATTTCTAGTCTCACATTTAATTATATGATACTTATTTCATATTCACCACTCATATATTTTGTGTAGTTTATATAATTCCCTATGAAATATTATATAATGAATTAAATTTATTCCATGATATTCAAAGTTTAAATTTAATTATTATTTCTTGGATCTCATGATTTAAAAGTTTCTTAATTAGTAAGGGATTTATATCTCACTTTTTTACTTTTGTGAGACACATTCTATATTCACTATATTGTTCTTCTATGTGGTGTATATACTACCCATAAATGTACTTTATGATTATAATAATTAAAAAAATTATTTACATATTCATTTTAGGATCTATCTTTCATGGGTTTTATGGTTAAAATATTACCAAATCGGTAAGGGGATTTTTATCTCAATTTTGCCTTCATTGAGACATACTTTATGTTATGAACTTGTATTATTTCATGCGGTGTATATAAAAACCATTTGAAATGTAAAATCATTAATTTTTTTCATATTTTTTATATTTTAAGTTTCATTTAATTTTATTCTCTTGTGTTTATTGTGATTCTAATTTTCCAAAATGCTAAGAGTTTATTACAATAATCTCATTGTTTATCGGGATTATTAATAATTATACATCTATTGTTGAAATATTATGATCTATATATCAATAAATCTCATGAATTTTCTTATACTATCATCATTCATGATAATGGTAACATTTTCCAAATCATTTTTACTTAAGATAATTAATAAATGTTTCTTTATAAAATCCATCTTTATTTTTCTATTTAGTCAGAAATCTGTTTTCTTTTGAATCCATGTTTTCAAAAAATATTTTCAAAATTATTTTTTAACCTTTTAAAATAATTTAATAAATAAATTTTTACCCATTTTTGCATTTAAAAAAGTTTTTTCGAAGGAATCTTCTTTTCATTTTACATTAACACACTTTTCTAAACTTTTTACATTGCAAAAGGAATATTCGTTTAACATATATAGAATGTACAGATTTACCTGCCATCACGATCGTCATTTCATTGAATCTTTCTTTGTAAGTTTACAAGGTTAGTTTTTAATGAAATTTTTTTCCCTAATATTCTGAAAATTCATTTATTTTTTAGTTTTTTTTCAAATAAAAACGTTTTCAAATATATTTTATGTTTTAAAAAATTATTTTTCAAAGAGGAACAAATATTTTCTTCAATAAATATTTTAAATGATATTTAAAAAATATTTTCCATATAGATGAAATTTATTGGTGCTATTAATTCATTACTAGGTATATGATCTAACGGTACCATTAAAATTCTTTCTCATAATAGTTTATGTTTTGATGGCATGACATTTATGAAACTCACTTCCCTTACAAGGGTTATATGCTTATGAAAACTACCTCTTTTCATGGGTTATGATTTAATGAAATGATAAAGAAACCTGTATATTTCCCATAGGTTAAGATATGATGAAAAGTTTATGATAACCATTTCAGTTATGATTACCATATCTTTTTATGGGTCATGATATGTTTAATGTTTTATTATATTGTGGAACATATATGTTGGATTTCATTATGTGATGAATGAGTCCTATATATCCCTCCAATGCATTAAGTAAATATTTATATATCATGATATAGACATGGATGGAATGGGGAGTGAACCTAGTTCAGTAAAGGAATTTTTCTTCTAATATGGACTTTAGAGTGAACCTTGACTAATAATATGGTTTGGGGAGTGAACTCATTCCACTAAGATAGCCTTGGTAGTAACCCTTGACTAAAATTAAAATAATTTTATATATTTATGTGCCTTACAAAATTTAATATCTTATTCATATGTTATTATTTCATGTCTCATGGTCTTTAATGCCTTATTATTCATGTCTTGTGAACTTCCAATCATTATTCCTTGACTCTTAATTATGATCTTTGACAATAAGAGTATGATATTCTAATCTTATGATCATGTTATCATACCATTATGATCATAGTTATGCTTAAATATATCCCTTTTTTCCTTTACTAAACATCTTATCTCACCCTTTATATATTTTCTTTCCACATGTCATGATGATATGTATAATATATGATGTGTCTAAAATGGTGTTAGTCATGGAGAACCTAGTGTGAGATAATGTAGCTCACTTGTGTACCAGTGTTTATGTTTCCAATTTTCCAAAGGTACTAAAATAATATGGTATTTGGTAATATGTTTGTGTAATGTATTAAATATTCCACAAAAATGATGTAATGTATATATATAAGAAGTTTGGGTCACTATAGTTGGTATTATAGAAAAAATTTAGTTTACCTTTGAAAACTAGGAGGAGAAAACCTTAGTGAGATCCCTAAGGACATGTCTCTAAGGATAAGTCTAAGGATGAGTCAAAGTATTAGAAAAATGTCCTATAATTTTGGTAAAGGGTGTATTGATTTCTTTCCTAGAAATAAATCCGTGTATGGATACTACAAGTGGATGTGATTTTGGTACATATTTACCTAGGGGAAACAACCCCAAAAACACCATATTAAGTTGGACTTGATTTGGAACCAGTGCATGAAAATGGGCTTTGTTGTACACCTAGTTTGACACTCTTGGGGGATATTATTTGGGAATTCACAAACTCTTTATGATCCATAATAAATTATTTAAATAGAAGTTCTCTATGAGTGATCTAAGATAAAACTAAGGTTTCGTGGAAGGTGCTATAAGTTAAACATCATATAAGTGATTTCCATGATTATGAGGTTTCCCACTATGATTATTGTTTCTTACACTATGATTTTTAGTTTTATTTAATGGCTAGAACCCAAAGGAACTATGTCAATGCTGACTGTAATGGTAAATAGAATGATTGAAATCCTGAGCATCCAAATTTTATAAGATATAGAATGAAAAAAATTATTTCTATGATCACACAGCTTTCTCAAGATATAAATAACAATGAATTTCCAAACAAGAAAAGAAGGGAACAATGTTTTATTGAGTCCTTGATGAGGAAATGTACACCTTATTTCAATGGCTCTTTTGATCCACTAGTTGTTGAATATAGGATCGGTACCTCTAAAAAGATATTTTTTATTCTTTAGTGTTCGGAATATGAAAATTTTATTTTGTTTTTCTATCATTTAAAAGGTTAAGTGGACCATTGGTGGACTCTAATCAAGAATAAAAGGTAGAAATATGAAATTGAATCAATGGATTGTAACGAGCTCAAGAGATTATTCTTCAATAAGTAATTTTCTTATGTTCTTTATATGAAGATGGGTAAGGAGTTACTTGAGTTAAATGAAAGTTACAATGAATAAATTATTATTTATGATGAAATTTTAACAAGACTTGCAAGGTTTTATTATAGTATTATCATCCAACCTAAAAGTAAGGTTGATAGATTCTTTAATGGATTAAAACCAAGTCTTTGAAGGGAATGAGATATAAGAGACTTCAGTAGCTATGAAGATATTTTGATTTGTGCTATAAAGGTGGAAATAGAGTTTGGAGTTACATATAAATATCATGTTTTTAACAAGAAAAAGAATATGGAGTTCAAAGGAAAATATAAAAATCATGGAAAAATAATATGATATTTCCTTTATTTTGAAAGTGTGGGAAGAAACATGTAGGAAATTGTATTAAGGGTTATAATGAGTGTTTTAATTATGGAAAGTAAGTTCATCAGGAATTTATTTTTTGACATTATGTGAAGAAGTTATCTAACAATGTGGATTTAGAGAAAGAATCATAGGATTTCTCACCCAAACTTCAGTTCATTAAGTGTAAAGAGAATGGGAACTATGCTAACCAATGCCCAAACTCAAGGGTTAATGATTATGATCAATGCCATCAACCTCTTAAGCTAAGGGACAAGAATAAATATCATGAGATCACTATTTTGAATGAAGTTTGAAATAATGATGTGGTGAAAAGTACACTTACCATCTATTATAGAACTGATAATGTCTTATTTGACTCTTGATATACCCTTTATTTTATATCCAAATAATTTTATAAGTGTGTAAAGATTCCACCAGAATGATTAAATGTGGAATTAGTATTAAATACCTCTAGTGGTATGATGATCACGTGTGATGATCACATCTCAAGTCTATGATTCCTCTTCAGTTGACATTGGTGTGAATGTGCTTCCTTCAGAACTTGTCATTCTCCCTTTGGTTGAATTTTATGTTAACTTAAGTATGGATTGGATTTCTCTATATAAATCCCACATCAATTGTCAAGGAAGGAAAATTATGTTTGATATTTCAATCCAACCTATGATGATATATCAATGTGATGATAATAATGAAATTCCTAAAGAGATTGCATCCATTGTATGGGCCTTAATTCCCATTCATAAGGTGTGTTTATCGCAAATGGTTGGGAAGAAACTCAGTGCTAATAATATTTTTATTGGTCAAGAATTTTTTGATTTATTTCTAGAATAATTGACTAGTATTCCACCAAAATGTGAATATTAGTTACCAATAGAACTCATACCCTGTTCCACACCCATTTTGAAGATTCCTTATAGAATGGTTCTAATTGATTTATAGGAATTAAAGAAGAAACTCCAAGAACACCTTGACAAGGGATTCATTCAACTAATTGTGTCACCTTGGGGTGAACCAATTCTTTTCATGAAAAACAAATATGTATCAATGAGACTCTATATTAATTATCAAAAGTTGAACAATATCCTGATCAAGAACAAGTATCATCTTCCCGGTTTTAATGACTTGTTTGATCAAATGTGTGGAGCTCAATACTTTTCCAAGATTTACCTTCATTCTGAATATCATCAATTGAGGTTAAGAAGGAGTATATACCCAAGATGGTATTTCATACAAGGTATAGACCCTATAAATATAAATTTATTCCTTTTGGTCAAACTAATTCCCCTACGATCTTCATATATTTGATGAATATAATCTTTATAGATTACCTTGATCAGTTTGTCGTAGTCTTTATAGACAACATTCTTATATACTCAAAGAGAAATTAAGAGCATGAGGACCAGTTAATAATGTTACTAAAGACCCTAAAGAAGGATAAACTGTGTGAAAAATTTACAAAGTGTGAATTCTGGATCCAAAAGGCTTCATTTTTGGGTCATATAATCTCAAGAGAGGATATATTAGTAAATAAATTAAAGATAAAGGCTATTGAATTTGGTCCTAGACCAACCATAGTGACTGAAATATGTAGTTTTCTTGGATTATATGGATATTATTAAAGTTTTGTGGATAATTTATTGTGACTATCTAATCCTCTAACCAAGTTATCTTTAAATGGAGCCAAGTTCCTCTGGATAGATGAATGTGAGGAAAATTTCAAGGAACTAAAGAGAAGGTTAGTCAGCGCACATGTGCTTACATTACCCTATAGTAGAGAAGGGTTTTTAATATATAGTGATCCATAAAATAAAGTATTGGGATGTTTTCTTATTCATAATAAAATGGTTATATCCTATTCCTCATGAAAATTAAAGATTCATGAGCAAAATTACCCAACACATTACTTGGAGTTAGCTGCGGTAATTTTTGAATAAATGATCTAGAGGCATTATCTTTATGGAGAAAAGTGTGATATATACACCGATCATAAAATATTGAAGTATATATTCACATGGAATTAGTTTAACATGGTCCAGTGAAGATGGTTAAAAATGATAAAGGATTAAAATGACTTAATACATTACCTCCCTATGAAAGATAATATGGTGATCGATTATATGAGTTGAAAGGATCATGCTAGATTATCCATGATAAGGATAAAAAAAGATCCAATGTTTCTATATTTTCAATAGATATATCTAGAAATCTTGAAGTAAGTAGAAAATATTATCTTATTCAATTTAATTTTTATCCATTTATCCTAGTGAAGGATAAAGAGTTGTAGAAGGAATACATAGAGCTAAAAAAGAAGGTTATAAATGTTCTTGAGCTTAACCTTGGTCACGATGGAATTATAAGGTTCAGGAACTTTGTATGAATTCTATCTACCTAGATTTGAAGAAGGAGTTTTTAGATGAACCACATAGTTCTTCATTATCTATTCATCTTGGAAGTATGAAAATATATGGAGATTTGTAATAATACTTCCGATGAAACTAGGAAAATCACCACATAGCGGCATTTTTTTATATGGTGGTGGTTTAAACTGCCGTAATATTCTGGTGTGGAAGTTTTTTGAAACCGTTACTAAATTGTGTTTTGGAATACAATACAAGGATGTTTTTTCAATTTAGCAGTGGATTATGGTAACCTTTTTAGTGAACGCATTATGTGGCAGTTTTCTATGGTTTTAGCGGCGGTTTTCCTGGTGAAAAATGATTATTTTTTTTGCAACGGTTTACACTGCTGCTAAAACATAATTTTATTTTCTCTGGGACAACGGCCTCTAAAACCAACAAAAAAAACTGTAAAATGATAACAGAAGATGAAAAATATGTAGCGGCAGTTTTAACCACTACTAAATTATTGTATTTAGCGTCAGTTTTAACTATCACAAAATATTATCCATTTACTTAACGGCACTTTAAACCACTGCTAAATCTATATTTACAAAAAAAAACATAGCTGATTCTGTAGCCCCAATACCAGTGCCCAAAAAATTATTCCAATTTCAGATACACATACATCCTACATCTAAAAGAATTAAAGGAAATAAACAATTTCATAAGAAAAATCTCTTTAAAATCCACACATACTTATCTAAGTATCACTCATTGCATGGTGTAATAATCTTGCCACTGGCCCCATCCATGTGTTCCCCCTTGAGAACCAATGTTACTCAAATGAAGCTAAGTAACCCAAAAAGTGTGATAATCCATGATACAATATGTATCACCCCTTACGTAAAAAGTATCAATAACCTATGAGCCCATCCTTAGTATTTCTTAAAGAGGAAAATAAGTTTATTTCAATGTGTAACTAATAATTTGATTTTATTTAAGTTTTAAATACTAATGATTCCATGTGTATAACCATTCCATTGTATAAATCAAGTGGATTTAATGAGGTTTACACCCATAATCTATTTCAATTATAAATTCATAAGGGAAATGTAGTAATCAATCCATAACTCATACCATTTCATTTAATTAATTATGTAGTACATTCCATAATTAAAGGTTTCTAAGAATTGAATAAAAGTAATAGGTCCATGCAGACTAACCATGGAATTTAACACCATACATGAAAAGGTATGTGGAAGGCCATGCTAGCATGCATTCCATATGAGAACATCTAATTACCTCGATAAGACATAGGACATAACCACCTAAAATTGGGTTTGGTAACTAAGCATACAAAGGGGGTTGTCATGTCCTCTCACAATTCATTTGAACTACACTTTGATAGTTTAGATAAATATACACTTAAAAGGGGGTTTGTAAGATAAAAACTAACTATATTGAGTCATTCAAGGATTACACCATTATTTTTGGTTCAAATTTTTGGTTCATGGACCTTAACATGGAAAATTTAATAAACAAGGGATACTAATCCTAATGAACTATGTTCAACAAATTAAACAACAAATTCACAAGTTTCTACATGGAAGTCCCATGAGAAATCATAGTGACACAATTTATAAAACATCAAAACTATAAGGGAAATGTTATATACCACCTACTAAATACCATGGATGGATGACATGAACAATATCAAGTCATGTTTCTATCCATATCGAGATAAATTATGAAAAAAAGTGAATGCCCTGATAATATGTTGAATTAATTTGCACCAAAATAATGCATCTAGAGAAGAGATAAATGTTGAAAGAAGGAAGGAATATTCCTAGACTCACTAAGTGATATAAAACTCACTTAACAGAGGTTGAATTCAACACTATATAATGGGAATCAATACAACCCTTTGAGAGGAGAGGGTAGGAGGATCATTGTTATGTGATTCATTAATATAAATATCCATTAATACAGTATAATGATCTTAAATTCCTAGTATATTTGGAAGACTGGGTTCATAATATATAAAAAGAAACATGAGAAATCAAGAAAATGTTAGGTTGTGAAAATTTTTGGTGGAAACTCTATGCCAAAAATTACAAATATACAAACCGACTATTACCATATTTTTCCAACATATCAACAATACAACTAATCATTGTCTAATGAAGAACAAAACTCGTCACCCTCTCCACCTCCATATCTACTTCATGCTACTACTTGTAAGTAAATTATATTGAAAATTAAATATTTTTGTATATTTATATTTAAACTTAAAACCAATAAATTTTTTCAAACTAAATGATTTTTATTTTTTTTTTATTTACCTGCTCACCAATAGTAGCTGCAATACCACCAGGGAAAGATCTGGTCGTCTTCTGATATAAATCAATCAATGCATTCTGCAAAGCGGATATTTTCCTCCAATCATCATACAAAATAGGAAGGGAAACCGGCTCTGTGGCTAGATGGCCTATAATCTATCCAAGTAATCATGCGACATCATCCGTAGGGACCCCATATGAATCAAACGGGAAAACTATCTTCTCTCTGGTCAAATTCCATACTGTATAACACTTCCTCCTTGGAATTCCGGTCATTTAATCAAATAAAATTAAGTTCAAAACATATATTTCAAAAAAATTATGTAGAAAAAAAAACATAAAAAAATAACAAATTCACAATACTAATAAAAAAATATACATATAAATGATAATGAAAAACTACACAAATGAAATAAGTTGTTGATAAATGAATGCAGAATTGTACATATAATAATTTTCCCCTTCAATCATATAGTTTTCTTTCTCCATTACTTCATCCACTCCATCCATCCTTTCTAGACTAATATTTTCAATATCATGATGGACAAATAATTCTACTTCTTGATGTTGATGAGATTCAATTTCAGAGTTCAAATCTTCCACTTCATCACCCATATCATAAAAATCTATTTGTTTTATGTGAGAAACTACACTCCACCCTTAATACACAACATCATTCACATAGTATACCATTTTCGCTTGTGAGGATAAGATATATGGATCATGCAGTTCATGATCACCAACATCCATCAAGTGATAGAAGCTCATAAAAGTAAATTGCAAAGAATCTCTTTTAACACCTCTGATAATATAGACCCAATTTCATTTGAATAAAAAAACTAAAACATTCTCATGGTAGTTTAATTCAATAATATCAGTTATATTTTAATAGTATCCCACTTCAGAAAAAGTAAATAAACCACTATTCTGTTTTTTCAAATCCTATTCTTGATTGACTGTATGAAACCTAAATCTATTCACGCTATATGCATCGAACTTTATAACTTTTTTAGAGGACCCTAAGAAAGAAACTTAAAATATTCTAATAACTCTACTCGAGTACCAGTATTCATGATCTAAAAAAATATACATTATTATATTTACAAAATATATGTTTCAACTTAATATCTGTATTTATTTCAATATTTATGAACTTACACGTCTTAAAAACCATTCTACAATCTCTTTATTAACATCTTTTGTTATATCTTTCTCATTTCGTGTTTGGCCTCTCATTCATCTCTTTTTTTGTATCATCAAATGTTTAATAAATAGATATTCAATTTCACTCTTCATCAACCCATATATATGTGTGTGCCTATAACATTTCCAATATCATGGACATTGCCTTATTTGTAAGTCTACGTAGACATTTTATATAGTACAACTTCAGCAGAAAAGAAAGTTTTGAATATTTCAAACATCCACTATATAACTCTTGATTTCCATTTTCAACTAAACCATGAAACATATTTTCCTCAGTGAATTTTCTCTTACATTAGTCTCTACATAATCAAGAGGAGGATCCAATGAGATGTTAAAATCTTGATATGGTTGTCCTACAGTCTCAAAAACATAACTTTTTTCATTTTTATTTGTATCACCCTCATCTGGTTGTTCTGATATATTTTGATGGTGGGGTCTTACAATTCCAAATGCATCATTTATAAGTTTTTTTATTTCATTTTCCATTGTAGATGAATTTGGGAGCTCATTCAATGGATTGACATCAGTGCTCAACCTTTTCTGAAACATTCGATTCTCTGTTCCAAATCCAACACAAGTATTGAGGAGGGAATTGCTTCAATATTAAATGTTCATAAACTTCATCTCTCTTCAACCATCTTCTAAATTTACATTTAAGACATGGAAATATTATTCTCCCTTTAACAGATCGATTGGATATTCAAAAATCTAAAAACTCATCCAAACCCTTAGCATACTGATGTGTTTTCCTCGGTAATGTGATCCATCTTTTATCCATTTATATCACAGTGTTCCTATACAATATTAAAAAAATTAAAACACATAACTATTACTAAATAGGGAAATAGATTCATATATACTAGTTGAAAAAATATATAAATATGTTAAATAAGGTTTTCCTATATAAATACATATGGTAAATAATGAACCCACCCACTAGAAAACCAAAGAATTCAAATTAAAAAGATCTATAAAATAATAGAGATAATAAAAAACAAACCATTCTATAGAAAATGAAATATATACTACATATCAGGAAACGAATACATTAGTACCAGATAATATACATCAGAAACCAAAATTCCAAAAGAAAAAACTAGGAAAAAAACTTGAAGATGGTCTCAAGTCCAATCCTAGTACCAATCTCCCATGATTTTTCCTAGTAATACAATCATCAAGCATTAATCATTTCCCAAACACAAGCCTATAATCAAGTAGCATCAACTGAGGTACCAAGTTCTATGGTATCCTGTTAAAGGTGTGACTATAATTAAATAGTACACCACCAATGATATCCCTAAATATAACCATAATATAATAATATACATGTAGAAGTGGTACAAATAAAAAAATTAATAATTTAATTAAAAGTCATTAAATAACCACTAATGCTCAGGCTCTGTGATGACACCTGAGAAACTGATGAAAAAAATATCTCCTATGAAAAAAATTTAATGAATATATGGATGAAATACATTTCACTAATGAAAATAATATTAGATTCATTATCAATAACACTAATGATAAAAAATACATAGAATAAACCAATGAAATTATTGAAACCAATATTATATATGATGAAAATGACACTAAAAACATTGATGAATTGGATGAAATCAAAGAAATAGATAGCACCAATTAAATGGGTGACATGGATTACATGGTTATGAAAAACAACACTAACAATGTTAATTATTCCAAGAACAAAAAAAATTACAATGATTTTAGTGATGTAGTAAAAAACTTCGATGATGAAGACCCCAATTAATAGAAAAACAAGAAAAAAAATATTATTGATGAAAAAACTAATAACCACAATGAAACTAAATACATAGATCATACCAATGAAATTGATTACATGGACCATGCCAATAAAAATTATGACATAAATAATTTCAATGATGCCAATGAAATTGAATAAATTTATGAGACAAACAAAATCAGTGAAACTTATGATATGAACCATACCGAATAAACTCTTGAAACAAATAAAACATATTAAATCAATGACTCTAAAGAAATTGAGGATACATATCACAATGATGACACTTATTACCATGAGCACATCAACACAGCCAAGTATGATAATGAATGTGATAACACTGATGACATCAATGATGTTGATGACTCTAATGAAACCATAAATTCTAGAAAAACTAATAAACCCAATTAGACTAGAGACACTGATGATATTGAAGAGATAGAATAGTACAATTACATCTCCATCACTTATGAACCCTATAACAATAATGGTATGAGTAACATTTAGGACACTAAGTACATTGATGATATATCGGATAGTAACCAAGATAAAAATATAGTTTTATCTAATGAAACTTAATGCATAATGACATGGGTTACACTAGAAAACCTAATAAATATTATAACATCAATGAAACTGATGATGTTGATGACTTAAATTACATAAACAAGACTAATGAAACTAATGATATAGATGAACAAAACTAATGATATTGTTTTACCACATCGATGTCTTCAAGGGTTTGTCGGGGTCACGGGGGTTTCTAGGGTCGTGGGCTCCTAGGGATTCAGGGGTTCGAGGGGGTCTTGATGAGAAGTGAGCAGCGATGAAGACTTCAGGGGGTCGTTGGGGTCTTCAGGGTCTTGCGGTTCGCTAGGGTCGCGGGGGTCGGGATGGGTGGAGACGCATGGTGAGGGGTGTCAAGGCGTAGTGAGGGCTTCTGGGGGGTCGTTAGGGTTATGCAGGTCGTCGGGGTCTAGGATTTTGGGGGGTCACAGGGGTCAGGGGTGTTGGGGGAGATGGGGGAGTCAGGGGGAGAAGTTTCATTACTAAAAAAACACCATGTTTCATGGTGGTTTATTAAAAACCACTGCTAATTTATTTAAAAAAAATAGCGATGGTTTATTAAACCGCCGTTAGTAAACCACCACTAAATTCTAATAATTTTGTATTGTGGGATGTAATGAAGAGGGATATTTTAGAATTTTTATCTTGGTACTTGGTATGAAAAAATGTTAAGGGTGAAGTAAAAAAATCTAATGCGTTTTTTTTCATCCATTTCCCATACTAGAATGGAAATGAGAGAACATTACTATGGATTTTTTCATTGGAATCCCCAAAACCACTAAAGTGAACAATTTCATACGGGCAGTATTTGATCTCCTTAATAATTCATCACACTTCATTGCTATCAGAGAATAATTATCTTTGGATCAACTTTTTGGGATACACATTAAGAAAGTGTTAAGGTTTCATGGAATACCACATTACATTGTATCTGATCGGGATTCGATGTTTACATCAAAGTGTTGGAAAAGACTCCAGAAATCCCTTGATATGGAATTGAGTTTTAGTACTTATTATTATCCTCAAATGGATGTTCAGTATAAAAAAATTAAAACCCATGAGGATATGTTGATATATTTTTCTTTGGATTTCAAAGTTGGTTAGGATAAAGACCTTCCACTATTTGAGTTTTTTTACAATAATAGATTTCACTCAATCATTCATATGGAACCTTATGAATCCCTCTATGGAAAGAAATGCAGAACTCTAACATGCTATAATGAATTTGGATAAATAAATCTATTGGGACCTGAGATAGCTAAAGAAATGGATGAGAAGGTTAGAACCATTCAGTAACATATGAATAAATCTCAAATTTAATAGAAATTTTATACTGATAACCATTGGCATGATCTAGAATTTTATTTCTTTGAGAATTTGTTTCTAAAAATCTCTCCTTGGTATAAGGTTATGAGATTTGAGAAGAAAGGGAAATTAATCCTTAGGTATATCAGTCCCATTGAAATTATTTATCATTTCGGGGTGGTATCCTATCACTTAGAGCTTCCACCGAACCTCTCTCAAGTTCATAGTGTGTTCAATGTATCTCTATAGAGGAAGTACATACCTAATTCTTCACATGTAATTAACTCATAGGTCATACCACTGGAGAAGGATAATTCTTATAAATAACAACCAACCAAGATTCTAGATATTTTAGAGAAAGATCTATGAAACAAGGTCACTCACCTGGTCAAATGTTTTTGGTGAAACCACCAGTTCAATAAGATATGTGGGAACTTGAGGATATTATGAGGTAGAATTATCCTCATTTTCTATATTAGAATGAAAAATTTCGAGGGATAAAAGCATTTTAAGGGGGGTAGAATGTAAAAAAATAGTTTTTTATAAACCTTTTTTAGAATAAATAAAATTTATTTATTTTATTTTCTTATACGCAGCACCAAGTTAAGCTTTCATTACATGAAACATCAGGTTTAACTTGAATTACATGCACCACAGAGTTTCTATGAAAGAGAATTTTATTATTTTAATTATTTTAAAAAAGATAGTTATAAACTATACATTAAACTTAGTAATATTAATAGTAATAAAAAAAATTTAAATATGATTTATAATGGTTTTATATAATTAAATCATATTGATAATGAAATATATAATTTTTAGAAAAGTATTTATTTGTTTTGAAAATACTATTTTCTCAAGAATAATTTTTTTTCTATGTCCTTCTGTGAACATTCATAAAATTAATTTTTCAAACTTTTATAAATTTGATTTGATAAAATAAACTTTATTTTTTAATTAATAATTTTAAAATTATCTTTAGGTTAATTGTTTTAATTTTTTTGAAATATTTTATTTTTGGATGAACAGTGAAAAATATTAAATTTTAAATGAAAACTACTTTTTCATTTAATTTATTTTTATAATTGAATTATATTTTAAATTTTTTTAAATTTTAATTAGTTCAATTATACATCAATAAATTTAATATAAGTCATTTGAATCAATTTCACACTGAAATTATATATAAAAATATTTCAAACTTTTGAACATTTTCACTTTCAAAACCCTATCGTTTCGTCCCATTTGTGGGATTAATTTTAAATTAATTTATGAATATTATGTGAATTAAAATTTTAAAAATGGATTAAATAATTTTAATCGACATAATTAATAATTTATAATAAGTAAAACTTAATTTTTGATCAAAGTTATTTGTGAAAACAGTTAAAATTAATCAAGATGATTAAGAGAAAAACGGGTTTACTAAGGGACTAAACATTAAACTTAAGAGAGAAAATGACATAAAAATTATAAAACACCCATTTTATAGAAATATTTATACCGTATAACTTATATTATAGAGATAGTTTTATTATTGGATCCAATTGAAATAGAAAAACATTATTTTAATTCTCTCTTTCAAAAATTTACATGTTTTTCACTCACCTCCCTTATGAAAGGCCACCCACTCTCCCCCTCTATTCACACATATCAAGACCCTTTGGATTAGAAAATACCTTTTTAAATGTCTTCCAAAATTTACTCCCTTCATCCAAAAATCATTACTTTGGGAATAAATCGATCCAATGGAGTCCTTTAATGCAAATCAAAAAGAGATACCCAAAGAAGAGGTAATGTTCATCAACGAACGTTTTTGTTTTATTTCTTCCTAAAACCTATTAATTATTTTTTATTTAAATATTATATAATAAAAATGGGATCTTAGATATAATGATATTTTATTATTTTAACATTAAAACCTAAAACCTGACACACTTTCATCAAATGGGGTACGCAATCATCATTTGTGTGTACGGCAGACTACCGTCTCGTGACCCAATGTTGTATGTTCTTCCATTAGCACCTTTCAAGGGTGGTAATAATGATATAAATATAGTTTATATATGATTTTTATTATTGTTATGATGTTATTGTGATTTTTTAATTTTTATATCACACATACCTTCATGCTTTCCATGTTGTGGAAATATGATGATGTCGATCGTATGTACGGTGGAATACCGCCTTGCAAAACGATGTGGTTCATTCACACTTTACATGGAATGTATTAAGGATGGTTTTAATAAAAATATTTTTTATATATATGACATAAAAATAATTCTATAATTATAATATATCATATACTTTTATTTCTTGTAATTTAACAATAAAAATGGAAATAGTGTTCATGTGTGCGTGTGGCCTACTATCTCCACAAACAATGTATTTCATTTCCTTTTAATATCTTCTATAGATTACTATAAATACATACATAATGAATATATATATATATATATATATATTATATACTTAAATCAATTTATCATTCTTTATATGATGAAATCGTGATTAAATTCATAGGATCAAGAATATAACAAATCAAAACTTATACGAAAAACAAAACAATTATTTCCTAGAACATAAATTTAACAGTGAATTGTTAATAAATGAGTAATATAAAGTCATAAGTAAATTATATATGGTATTAAATATATGAATATTATTCTTTTATAGATTTATAATGAAATTATATTTATTATACATTAGTTTTTAATGAGTATGACGAGATTCAATACCTACGGTAATGGGATTTCTAGTTTCATTTTTATTTATGCTATAATTATACCATATTCAATAGTAATTTTTATTGTGGGGTATATAATTCACTATGATATTTTATATGATTAATTACATTTATTTTATGATATTAAGATCATCAATTGATTTTATTATTTCATGGACCTCATGATTCAAAAGTTACTCAAGTAGTAAGAGATTTATGTCTCTCTTTTTTACTTCTTTGAGACGCATGTTATATTCACCACCACATTCTTCTATGTGGTGTTTATACTACCTGTGAATTCACTTTATAATTATTGTACTTAGAATTTTTTTTATTTACATATCTATTTGAGTATATCTATTTCATGTGTTTCATAGTTAAAACGTTACGAAAGTGGTAAGGGTATTTTTGTCTCAATTTTCATTTTTGAGAGGTATGTTATGTTATGAACCGATATCATTATATGAGGTGTATATAAAGCACCATTTACATGAAATATCGGTAATTTTTTCATTCTAATGGTATTTTATGTTTCATGTAATTTTATTCACCCATAGGTATTATGATTCAAAGTTAACAAAGTGTTAAGAGTTTATTGTTGCAATCTCATAATTTATCAGTATTCTTTATGATTTTTCTTCCATTGATGAAATATTATGATCCATATCTCAATAAATCTCATTAACTTTATTATCCGCTGTTTTTTCATCATATCTTCACGTAATGGTACCATTTTCCAACTCTTTGGTAATTAAGATAATGATGAAACTTTTTTAATAAAATTTGACATTATTTTTCTCTTCAGCCAGGAATCTATTTTATTTCAAAACCTTATTTTCTAAAAAAAATAAAGAAATTAAACTTTTCAAAATTATTTAATAAATAATTTTTTACCCAATTTTTTTAAAAAAAAAATTGGTTTCATAGTAATCTTCTTGTACTTTTCTGATCAAGTCACTTTTCTAAAACAAATTATAGTGCAAAAGGACTGTTTTTTTAATATATATGGAATGTATAGATTTACCCACCATCATAACCATCATTTATTTGAATTTTCCTTTACATGTTTACAATGTTATTCTTTAAAGAAATTTTTTTATTAATATTATGGAAATTCTTCTTTTTTAAAGTGGTTTTCAAATAAAAAGGTTTTCAAAAAAATTATGTTTTAAAAAGTCATTTTTCAAAGTGTAAAAAATATTTTCCTCAAGAAATTCTTCAAATGATCTTTAAAAATTATTTTCCATATAATATGAAATATGTTGGTGTTACTCATGCCTTACGGGGAATATTATCCAAGGTTTCTATTCATATTCTTTCTCTGAATGGTTTTTGTTTTTATGTCATGATGTTTATGAAACTCGTTTCTCTTCCATGGGTGATATGCTTATAAAAATCACCTCTTTTAATAGGTTATGTTATGATAAAATGATCATAAAACCTTTCAATTTTCCACAAGTTAATAAATGGTGAAAATTTTATGATACCCATTTCATTTCATGGGTTACGATATGATATTTATTATGTTTATGATACACATCTCTTTTTATGTGTCATGATATGATGAATATTTTATTATCTTATGAAACATGTGTGTATGATTTCATTAAGTAATGGGAGGGACCTATATCTCTCTCTAATTCATTGAGTAAAGATTTATATCTCGTGATATAGACATGGATGGAATGGAAAGTGAACCCGATTCAGCAAAGTACTATGTTTACTAAGATGGTCTTGGGAGTGAACCTTTACTACTAAGATAGTTTAGGGAGTGAACCCATTCCACTAAGATAGCCTTGGCAGTAATACTTTACTACTATGGATATAATTTTATATATTTATGTGTCTTCCATAATTCCATGTCTTATTTATATGTTATGATTTCATGGATTGTGTCCTTTATTTCCTTATGATTCATGTCTTATGAACTACGAATTTTTATTCCATGAATCTTTATTGTGATCTTTAACATGAAGGGTGTGATATTTTAATGTTATGATCATGTTCGTATACCCTTATTCTCATGATTATGCTTACATATCTTCCTTTTTACCCTTACTGAGCATCTGATCTCACCCTTTCTTATGTTTTATTTCCCCAGGTTATAAAGATGTGTATTATTTATGATATGTATAATAAGGGTTATATTCATGGAGAACCTAGTGGGATATAATGTAGCTCATGTATGTACCGGTGTTTATGTCTCCAAGTTTCCAAAGACACGAAACTAATACGGTCTTTGGGAATGTGTTTGTGTAATTTATTAAATATTCTAGAAAAATGATGTAATTTCTATGTATGAGAAGCATAGGTCACTATAGTGAATATAAAATAAATTAGTGTGCATGTGTATCAAAAATAATTCATTGTAATAATCAATATATTTAAACCAATTTGGCTCTGGTTCCTTAGGTACACCTAGCCAAACAATACATACTTTGGCCTAAGAAAAATTTCTTTGGATTAATGTGAACCTATGAATATATGAGTATAAATATATATACATAAATATGTACCAAAACCCCTAGGAGAAATTTCTAAAATATAACTAGGAATCCATAATAACTAGAATGGAACATGAACTGATCCCCAAGAATGTTCTTTAACTTGGCAGACACATACTTGGTCTTTTGCATGTTCATTCTTAGGTCTTAAAAAAGAAATATTTTTAACTTGATCATATGGAATCCTAGGACCATATAAGGTGAGACATAAATAGTAATCCCATGTATCACACCAAGATCTCTATAAATACCCAATACCATATAAGTTCGTCCAAGGCGATCCATAATAGAAATCCCAAGTATCACTCTCGAAATGGTGTAAGACATAACCCACTTATCACATCCTAAGAATCTCATGTATGGTACTGAGTATTTCTCATGGCATGGTATATCCATCTTTCCACTGATCCCATCTAAGGTATCTCCTCTAGGGTACTAGTATCACTCATGGGAAAATAATCTCAATCAGCCTATAAGCTTGTCCAAGGAATTTTTACATGGTAATTTGAGTATCACTCCAAGAAAATACAAACAACTTACCCTAACATTCCATCCAAGTAATTACTAAAATAGAATCCAAGTATCACTCTAGGAGTAATATAAAGTCATGAAACCTATGATCCCATCCTTGACATTACATAATGGGGAACCCAAGTATCGCTGAAGGCATACATATCTCATTTAATCAATGAAGTCCAACTAAAAAAGAGTCCATGTTAGTAAACATGACATAATAAATTAAATTTATATCACTAATCTATTATAACTATAAGTAAAAAAGAGGTCTATTACATCAAAATAAAACTATTAGGTCCATAGGAATCACCCATTCCAATGATACAAAATACAAATCACATCATCAATCAATTCACTTTTTGATTTAGAAGACAGCGCACCTCAAATGGTGGTTTTATTAAAAAACATGATATTTCCATAAACATTTAATTTAATTAAATTAAAGTAACACACTCATGTGGAATGATTTAATACACCTATGAGGTGATTCACAACATAAGAATACCTTTATAACCATACCATTTTGACTAGAACGCCTCAAGGGTGGTCTCATAATAAGGAAGATAAAAATAGTTAGGTGATTTAGTGAACCAACCCTAAAGGGGTTGTTTTGTTGAGGTAACAACCTCTAACCAAATCAAATGAGGTAAAATGAATACACCACAATATTATTGGGCATTTAATCTAAGGCATTACATCATTTAGAAGTGACACCCAGAAATTTTGGCACATGGAACAATGGATATATGATATAAACAACACTAATTTAATGGAAAGAAATATATACCAACTAACTCATTCTTAGAACCATTTACTCATATATTATTATCCTTTGATTCAATCTGTAATAAAATAAATTGAAAGAATAGTCAACACCCTAAAAATAGGACAAAATATCTCACCTAATAATATTGTCTTCAATAGTGAGATAAATGGAGAAATGGGCTAAAGTATTGAATCTATTATTAATAAACACCCAACGAGACTAATGGTGCTCAATTATGATGCCAAATAGGGTAGATACTTGGAAGACTAGGATAAGAGGGGAAAGGGAGCTCAAGCAGTTTCCCCTAGTGTGCACGAAGGAGAAAGATAAAAAGAGTGGGAGGAAGGAATAAGTTGGAGGGGGTAAATAGTCATTTCAACCCTTGTTAATGAGATATAGTTTAGGTTGACCATTTTTAAACAAAAATTGTTTACTATGTGTGATTCACTTCCCAAAGCCACAGCCTGCATTGTTATCTCACACTGATTGAAAAATGGTGCACTTTACCCATGTGTGGCTACTGATTAAGTTGGGTTAAGGATGTGGTAAGAGTACATAGTGTAGGAAAACTATGCACATCTCGTTCTCCACCTTTTTAATATATTATAGACTCCTTCCACTACCATGATCCTCAAATCACATGGTTTAGTCAAACTATGTGACAGCCCCTTCTCTATTGAACCAATATGCACGATTTCCTCTAAGGTCCACACGGTTTTAGAAAAAAATGTGTGCCAAGATCAGCTCCTTCTAAGCTTGATTATTTTGTCCCTAGTGCTCCTAAAAATAAATGGTTGTAATGCCCCGACCCTAGTTACCTATATTCGGTTCATTATTACATGACATTGGTATGATACAAGGAAATCATGCCCTGAAAGACTGATCAGTTTAGTAGCCTTGGAAGTACTAGATACATTCATAAATTTTACATTACATTATAAAATGAAAAAAAAACAAAATTTTCTTCATTAACCACATTCATATCACATATAATATCTCTATAGGTCATTCATAATATACTTCTTCACTTCCTGGGAAAAATAAAACATAGAAAGGGGTGAGCTCATATTCTCAGTAAGGATAACAATATAGCGGAAACCTTCATAAATAAGGATAAACATTTAAGGAAATGTATAAGACTAAAACAAAAGCCTTTTAAACTTAAAATTCAGTATAATATGTCAAAGATAAAATCAAATAATTCTATTTACTAATTCACATGGATATTCTACTAGTTGAATAATCACATAGAATATCAATAACCACTTTAATAATGATGGAATGCATAATGCCAAACTTCATAACCACATAGTCAAGGCCTTGTTCCAAGACTAAAAATAATATTTTTTTCAAGGCCTTGTGACAAGACACCAGTTTGTCTCATGATACCTACCGATACATCAAGGAGATATAGTGGTCTCCACCCGTAACTTACTAAGTCCAATGCATTACTCATATGAAAAGGTTTAAACATAACATAAACATTCGTATTAAAACTAGAATATGAAATGTCAATACTATATCCATAAACCATGAATGGTTTAAAAATAACACATCTGTAGTCAAACATATCACAAAAAATTCAATACAATATGGAAGTTTTGTATCATAATAAATCAACTTCAAACAAGCTTAAAATCTATCAAAGGATGTTGACATAAATGAAATCAAAACTTTTTTAGGGAAATATATCTTTCTATTTTGAAATAATTTAGAAGTCGTGTAATTATAAAAGAAAACATTAATTTTTAAAATATTCTTATAATCTTGTAAGAGAAGCTTTGGCGATGTAATAACAGAGGAAAATAGCCGCACCCGCTGTATAAGTTAAAAAAATATTCTTACCTTAATTTAGTTGAAGAGTTCATAAAGTACCTTGTTTGGAAAACGACGGAAATATTAATTTAAAAACATATATGGTCAAATGAGGGTATAAATTACTTTAACCCATAGTATATTAAATAGTAAAAAAAATTTGAATTACATTTTTAAGAAAACACTGATGTGGATGATAAAGAGGTCCCAGTAGATACTTACGTAAAAACAACCTCGGATAATAAAGAGATTGTGAAATTAACCCTTACCATTTACTTTTCCTTAATAAATGGTATTTTAACTTATTTTATAATATTTAAAACATTGTTATTAAATTATAAAATAACTATATACATAAATATGATATCATATATGATCTTATAATATTGCTTTGTTAATAAAATTTTAGTAGTATCATCGTTTCGGGTGTTAACTGATTTGTTTTCCTTTATATTCTTGGTTACGTAAGTCATTTTTGTTATGGATAGGATGTATTTGATTAATATATAGAATTATATTATGTTCATAAACATTATTTTTAATCATAATATGAAAATTATTCTTGAATTATTACGATGAGGAATGAATCTCATCGTGTTCGTGGAGACGGTAATCCGTACGTACGCATGAGAGACAATATCATTATATTGATAGAGAAATCGTATTTAATTGGATGTTATATCATATATAAAGAATAATTAACATGTTATATTTATTATTTAAATCATTTATACTCATTATTATACCCATCCAAATGATGAAGTGTTTGAATAACAAACTACACCACGACATGGAGATGGTAATCCGTACGTACGCACGTATGGTGACTTTGTAATTTATAGGATGGATAGAATAATGAATATTGTTATACCATTTTTATAATAACATCATAGTATATATAAGATATTGGAGTTATTATTTTATAATGGAAATTACAAAGAAAGAGGAAATGGAAGAAGAAAATATCTTGAAAGAGGTGATGAAATATTTACCTCTTCTTCGGGTTCTTTCTTTTGATTTGATCAAAAGGGCTCCTTAGGTTGGATTAATGACCAAAGTAAGGCCTATAGGATGAATGGAGGAAAGTTTTTAGGATATTTTGGTAGAATTTGGCTGAGCCAAAAGGATTTGTAGGTGTGAAATTAATAGAAGTTGAAGTTCCCTTTTATAAGAGAGGTGAGGGTCACTTTAGGAAAAGCTTGAAAATTTATTTTATAATAAAATAATTTTCAGTTTCTAATGTCTCAAAAATGAATTATTTAAAGGATAAGGTTGGTATGGGTTAAAAACATCTCAACAAATAGCTTTTAGACAAGTTTAGTTCATCATATTAACCTTATCTTTTAGATTTAACTCTTAGTTAAATAGTTTTTCATTTACCATGTCTCTTTTCATTTTATATTGTATGTGTCACACACAGTTTTTTTTGTCTTTGTATTGATCTGGTCCATTGGAAATCCTGATCCTTTTCATGGGTATTTTGTGAGTTGAATCCTGAGTTTTTAAGTTTCATATATGTCTAACCACCCTAATTTTGGATCCCCATTGTTTGTTTAGTAGTTTTTGAAGAAAGGGTGGTTACTTCATGATTTGGGCCAACCGTGAGTCCATTCCCAGTTTTAAAAACCGAATTTTTTTTCTTTTATAAATATTTTTTTTTTCATCCTTTTTCACCCATTCAACTTCCCACTTGTCCTATACTGATATATAAAAACTTATTTATCCTTTTGGACACATTATAAATTCATAAGCAGGGTGAATTTGGGTTACTTATTTAGGTATTAGGCCAGCCCATGGGCCCATTTCCTGTTTTAAAAAAATAATTCGTTTCATTTATATATTTTTCTTTTTTTAAAATTTTTCAGTGATTCCACCTCCCCCTAGAATAAAATAACCCTATCCTAACCCTAATAATCTATTTTACCTCTTTGTAGATCATATGGGTCCCGGATTAGGGTGAAAATTCTCAGGATACCTCAAATCTTCCAGAATTGACAAGGTAAATTGTATCATTCATAAATCAATCAATTCATACTCTTTTGGCCACTAATTTTCTTTCCATGGTTTTTCCAGACCTTTGGAGTCTGTCCAAGAATTTTCATTCCATTCCCTTCTCTCTATGGTTGCAGATCTAATGGAATACTAAGAGTTTTCTACTGTGAAAGGTGAGATTCCTTCTCCTTTATCCTTCCTCTTCCCCCTCCTTTCATTATTTCTTTGATTTATATTTTCCCCTAGTTTTTATCGACCTAGTTTTTTGTTATAAAATGTTTTTTTATGGGGTTTCTGTTTTTTTAGGTCTGGTCTTTATAGTTTTAGGGTTTATAAAACCGTGGCGGGTGATTTCGGGTGTGCGTTTCAATTACGCCAAAGATTTGAAGTAGGATATCCCTTGCACATGACTTTATCATTCAAGTTTCATCATTTTAATATTCTCCTAAACTGATATAAATGTTTATTATTGTTTTTAAACCTTTGGATAATTTTCTTGGTGTGAAAAGTGGTTGTTTAATCATTGTTTTGTCGAAGGTGGTGTTGTTTTTTCATGAAAGTTCTCAACAAGTCTTTGTTTAAATGTTCCGTTTTCTTTTGAAAATATTTTGTGATGTTTGTAATCTGGTTTATGGTATTTTTAACATTTTATAGTATCTTGAATTAAAATATGACATTCAATTGGTTTTTTATTTCTTTTTCACGTACTTAAAATAAATTTTTTTTTAAGGGGCATGACATGTGTTCGGTAAATTGCCTGGTTGGCTTTTATGTGTTATGTGTGATTTAAAAGTTATTTGTTTGTATTTATAAAGGAATTTTAAGAATAATAAATTGTATTTTTGGGTCCTTATATGGATTTCCAATTTGGGTTTGTTTTTACAAACAAGTGGGTTTTTTGGTTTACAACATATTTTGGCCTGAGTTTCCCAAAAAATGGACCGTTTCACATCTTTATGAAAATGGTTGTTTTTTTGAATATGTAACCTGAGTATTATAAGAGATTTATGAATTTTTTTTTCTGTAGTAAATGGTGTTTATACACATCCTTAATAAAATTAAAATTCATACCTTCGTCAAATGTTAGTTTTGAGAAAATGTTTAAGGGCCCATTTGGCATTTCCTAGAAATGAAGTAGTGTTTTACTTGTGTATACCAAGTTGTGCAATTGGGATTGTTTTATGGTCCATTAAATGATTTTATTAAATGTTAATAGGGCTTCCAAATATGATTTGGTTTGTTTTTTATGTGTTTTTTATAATTTAAAGAGTTTTTTTGAATGAGTTTTATGTGCAAAGCCTCAATAGACTTCATGAAATTGTTTTACCAAAATATTTAGCGGTTTGTTGATTCGTGTAAGAAATGTGAAGAAATATTATGGGATGTTTGTGTTTTTATGGTTCAGGAATGGAATGTGGATGTGAAATGTGTATTTGATAATATGTGTAACTTGATTGAGCACTAAAGGGAAACCCGAGTATCTAGGTGGGCGGACGTGTACTAGTATGCTAGTGATTCTGTGGGGGTTGGGCTTTGTTTCACGTAGCAAGTTTGACGATGACAACACTAACTAAACTACGATGATGATGATTATTGGGGACCACTAGGATATGGGTATGTTCCCTACTAGTGGCTCGTGCACGAGAACGGATATTTATTATGGTTACTTTCACCGAGATACGAGGTACCTGGGGCTCACAACAAACTAGCTAGTGCCTAGGGGTGTTCCCGTGACTAGTGCTCATTGGCTATTTTGTACTCACCGTCGATATACAGTGTGTTTGGTTGGTAAATTCAGTAGTATGTGTTATTTATTTAAAAGTTAAAATTCTTTAAATCATCCCTCTTTAAAACTATTTTCATTTTGAAGTTGCACCTCTTTGAAAAAAATTGTTACTTGCATTTTTGTTTATTAAACATGCATGTTTTTGTCTGATAATTATTATAGCATGGAACCTCATTTGAAAACCATAATTTCAAATCTTGAATTTAAAACTATAAATTAATGTTTCTTTTATTTTAAAGTAATTTGAATTGGGAATAGAATATCAGGCTAACCTACTGTGTTTTAATACTCATGCCTATAGTCTTCTTCTTTTTTTATCCCTTTTGCAGGTTTCATCTTTAGTTTGATCACCTTGGGAGACATTTTATCATTATGTTGGATAGTGACTAGATGTGTCACATGGAGTTATTTTTTCATCGGGACTGTTCAGTTGAGTTGTTGGTTTTATTCTAATTTTAGTTTCTTGTACAAATAATATTTAGTTCAATTTTTATATAAATTCATTTTGGGTTGTCCGTTTATTTCCACTGTTTGTTTGATTGTTTATATATGAGAGAAATTGTTCCCTTGTGTACTCTATTGATGTCCTTGGTGCTTGTCACCATCCCGGGAGGATCGGGAATGCCTCTCGGGACTTGTCGCGGGCTGGCCTGGGTGACCGGTTCAGGGTCGACTCGGGCCGGTTCGTGACAAAATGGTATCATAGGAGGTCAGCTCTTAGCGGACCTTTCTTTTTAGAGCGCCCTTGTTATTTTGGGGATGTCAAGGTAGATGGATTAGGATTGTTGGGACTTTAGGGGTAAGTGCAAGGAGAGCTTCGCGAACTCATTCTTGTTCTAATCCTTGGGTTTCCATGGGAGTCCAGTTTTATTAGTGTCCTTTGTTCTTGTTGATTTTTTGGGGTTAGGATATGACAAGGGGAGTCTGACTAATGGCCTCCGTGATCTCACAGGGCTTGGAAAGCCATGTGGATCTGTTTAATGGCCCTAATAAGTCTCTCTTTGTTGGTGTTGTGTTTGGCATATGGTCGCCAACCATATGGTCAAGTCACCCACTGGCACTAGTTCCTTTTTTGGGTCTCTTGAACCTTTCTTGAATTCTGAATTTTTGTTTTTAAAATCCTTGTGTGAGAATTTTGGAAATGGGTTTTAAAGGAAGGATTAGATTTTTTAAAAGTGAAAAATGGGGTTTTCAAAAATTAAATATAATAATGGTTTTGTAAGGTTGTGTTTTTGTAAAAAAAATGGAGGGAAGTGGAAATGATTTAAATGGATTAGATTATCCATAATCTAAACTTGTGGTTTGTTGAAATAAATTTTTTTGAAATTGTGAATCATTTTAAGGTGATTCTGGATATTTTTTTAAAATGGGGTATTTTGGGATGTTAAAAAGTTTTTTTTAATCAGATAAATTAGTTTTGGCAATTGGTTTTGATCGGTTGGTGTTTTACTAGAAACGGTATTGGTCTCAATGGACCTCGGATTATGAAAATATACCTTGCTGATTTTTTTTAAAATGGGAAGGGGTTGTTTGGAGTGGCTTGGTTATTAAAAATGTTTTTAAAAACGAAAAGGAGTAGGTTTTTAAGAAAATTGTTCTTAATTAATTGTGGTTTTTTTTTTTGAAATATAAAAACGTTTTTTTTTTTTTGACTTGGTGGTTGGTGTTCCTTATGATTGTAATTTTTTTTAATGATGTTGTTTTGTTTTAGCCTTTGGTGTTTTCATGGGTGCTCACATGCATGGTTTTATTTATATCTAGAAGGATGTACTATATGGTATGGTGGTTGGTTCCTAGGGTGGCATGGAAACGTGCATGTGGGTGAGACTTGATGAAACACCATTGGTAAATGTGGAAGCCCACAAAGTTAGTTTGTTTTTTTCAAAATTGTTTTGAGCTGAAAATTGTGGCTTTTTTTAAAAACCAATGGTTATGTGGATTGATTTTTTCTATGTCTTAGAAGAGTTGTTTATTTTGTTAGCTTCCGTGTGATCTAGAATTCATACTCTTGTTCTATATAGAGATGAGATCTTGTCGGTGGCTCGGTTTTGGAGTAATTTTCATTGGGTTTCTAAAGATGTGTTTGATGTTGTGATCTGTTCATGGATAGTTCTCTATTGTAAATCTTTCCTACTGATAAATCTAAGGATTCCTTTAAAATTTTAAATCCACCTCTTTTGATGATGCCTCAACCAGTTTGTTGGAATAGAGAGCTGTTTGGGATCTATTAAAAGTGCTTCTAGGTCGTGATAATTCTTTTGGACAGAGCAGTTGTGTTTGGTGATGTTAATGTGTTTCGTAGTATTCCTTGTCCATTTTGCCCCTCGTTTGGAGTGAGATAGAATTTTTATATGTATCTATGAGTTCCTATTTAGAAGAAGGGTTTTTTTTTGGTGATCAAGTGAGGTTTTTTTTGAGTGGTGTGATCCTTATCACCTGACTGCGGTGCAGCAAATGCTTCAAGAATCAGGGCCCCAGCCATAGGCCTCAGAGTGAAGCTTTTCACGCAGTCAGAAAATCGACAGAGGTGTGGAGTGCTTGATTAGGATCCTTACTCCTCTGTTTTGGTAAGTTATTTTCTATTTCAATGTTTTTGTTTCTCATTTCTTTGAATTTCCCTTTGTTGCAACAAGCGTGGTGGACTTAACCCCTCACAAAGTGTCTATGGTTATTCCTTCATATATGTGGGTTTTCAATCAATGTCCCTGTGTGGACCGCTTGTAAAAAATAAGGTGCAGTCTTGGTATTACCTATTCATAGGTGGAGATTTTTGGGTAGTTTCTTTTTTTCGTTTGTGGTTTCAGTGGACAAATTATTGGGTCCCCTTCCCTCCCATCCCCAAGTGGTGGGGGTCCAGAACTGTGCTAAATGTGTTGGCCAAGTTCTTGTCCCCTCTGTTCGGGAGTGGGTGGTTTATATGTTCATGTTGTAACCCTATTAACTTGGTATAGTAGGTTTTTTTAGGAGGGTTTTTTGGGATTCTGTGAGTGAGGCCCAATTTTAGCTCATGTGGAATTTTTGTCTGTTCGTTGCTAGTTGGTTTCTAATGGTGGGGAGACCCACCATGGGTCTCTTGGATTTTCATCCTACGAAACATTTCTAGTGCTAGTTGATTCTTAATTTTGGGGAGTACATTCTGGACTCCCCTGGAATATTTGGTTTTTTTGAATTCTCTTTGGTTTGGTGGATGGTTGGGTTCATTGAGAGGAGGCTCAACAATCGGGTTCTTGGCTTGGTTGTGGAGGTGGTGGCTTCATCTTTCCGTTGAATCTCCAGACGTGGTTGTGAGTTGTGTTTTGTGTAGGAAATAGTATTAAGTTGAATTGGTGGTGATTGATATTTCATTATCATTATAGGCTGTATTATGTTGTTGTGGAATCCTTAGGTGTTGTTTTTTTTCATCTGGAAAGTGTCATGGCTTTCCGGGGGCAGAAAGCTTTATTGGTGGGGAGAATTGTCACACACAGTTTTTTTTGTCTTTGTACTGATCCGGTCCATTGGAAATCCCGATCCTTTTCATGGGTATTTGGTGAGTTGAATCCTGATTTTTTAAGTTTCATATATTTCTAACCACCCTAATTTGGTATCCCCATTGTTTTTTTAGTAGTTTTTGAAGAAAGGGTGGTTACTTCATGATTTGGGCCAACCGTGAGCCCATTCCCAGTTTTAAAAACCAAATTTGTTTCTTTTATAAATATTTTGTTTTTCATCCTTTTTCATCCATTCAACTTCCAACTTGTCCTATACTGATATAGTAAAACTTATTTAACCTTTTGGACCCATTAGAAATTCATAAGCAGGTTTAATTTGGGTTTCTTATTTAGGTATTGGTCCATCCCATGGGCCCATTTCCTGTTTTAAAAAAATAATTCGATTCATTTATATATTTTTCTTTTTTTAATATTTTTCGGTGATTCCACCTCCCCCTCGAAGCCAATAACCCTATACTAACCCTCATAATCTATTTTACCTCTTTGGAGCGCATATGGGTCGCGGATTAGGGAGAAAGTTCTCAGGATACCTCAAATCGTCCATAATTGACAAGGTAAATTGTATCATTCATAAATCAATTAATTACTACTCTTTTGGCCACAAATTTTCTTTACCTGGTTCTTCCAGACCTTTGGAGTCTCTCCAAGAATTTTCAAGACATTCCCTTCTCTCTAGGGTTGCAGATATAATGGAAGACGAAGAGTTTTCTAGGGTGAAAGGTGAGATTCCTTCTCCTTTCTCCTTCCTCTTCCCCCTCCTTTCATTATTTCTTTGATTTATATTGTCCCCTAGTTTTGATAGACCTAGGGTTTTGTTATAAAATGTTTTTTATGGGTTTTCATTTGGTTTAGGTCTGGTCTTTATAGTTTTAGGGTTTATAAACCCACGGCGGGTGATTTCGGGTGTGCGTTTCAATTACGCCAAAGATTTGAGGTAGGATATCTTTTGAACATGCATTTATCATTCAAGTTTCATCATTTTATTATTCTCATAAACTGATATAAATGTTTATTATTGTTTTTAAACCTTTGGATAATTTTCTTGGTGTGAAAAGTGGTTGTTTAATCATTTTTTTGTCGAAGGTGGTGTTGTTTTGTCATGAAAGTTCTCAACTAGTCTTTGTTTAAATGTTCTGTTATCTTTTGCAAATATTTTGTGAGGTTTGTAACCAGTTTTATGGTATTTTTAACATTTTATAGTATCTTGAATGAAAATATTACATTCAATTGGTGTTTTATTGCTTTTCACGTACTTAAAATAAATTATTTTTTTTAAAGGGGCATGACATGTGTTCGGTAAATTGCCCGGTTGGCTTTTATGTGTTATGTGTGATTTAAAAGTTATTTTTTTGTATTTATAGAGGAATTTTAAGAATAATAAATGGTATTTTTGGGTCCTTATATGGATTTCCAATTTGGATTTTTTTTTACAAACAAGTGGTTTTTTGGTTTACAACATATTTTGGCCCGTGTTTCCCAAAAAAAGGACTGTTTCACATCTTTATGAAAATGGTTGTTTTTTTGAATATGTAACCTGAGTATTATAAGAGATTTATGAATGTGTTTTTCTACAGTAAATGGTGTTTGTACACATCCTTAATAAAATTAAAATGCATACCTTCATCAAACGTTAGTTTTGAGAAAATGTTTAAAGGACCATTTGGCATTTCCTAGAAATGAAGGAGTGTTTTACTTGTGTATACCAAGTTGTGTAATTGGGATTGTTTTATGGTTCATTAAATGATTTTATTAAATGTTATTAGGGCTTCCAAATATGATTTGTTTTGGTTTTGATGTGTTTTTTAATAATTTAAAGAGTTTTTTTGAATGAGTTTTATGTGCAAAGCCTCAATACACTTCATGAAATTGTTTTACCAAAATATTTAGTGGTTTGTTTATTCGTGTAAGAAATGTGAAGAAAGATTATGGGTTGTTTGTTTTTTTATGGTTTGGGAATGGAATGTGGATGTGAAATTTTTATTTGATAATATGTGTAACTTGATTGAGCACTAAAGGGAAACCCGGGTATCTAGGTGGGCGGATGTGTACTAGTATGCTAGTGATTCTGTGGGGGTTGGCATCTGTTTCACGTAGCAAGTTTGACGATGACAACACTAACTAAACTATGATGATGATGATGATTGGGGACCACTAGGTTATGGGTATGTTCCCTACTAGTGGCTCGTGCACGAGAACGGATATTTATTATGGTTACTTTCACCGAGATACGAGGAACCTGGGGCTCACAACAAACTAGTGCCTAGGGGTGTTCCCGTGACTAGTGCTCATTGGCTATTTTGTACTCACCGTTGGAATATGGTGTGTTTGATTGGTAAATTCTGTAGTATGTGTTATTTATTTAAAAGTTAAAATTATTTAAAGCATCCCTCTTGAAAACTATTTTCATTTTGAAGTTGCACCTCTTTAAAAAAAATTGTTACTTGCATTTTTGTTTATTAAACATGCATGTTTTTGTCTGATAATTATTATATCATGGAACCTCATTTGAAAACCATACTTTAAAATCATTAATTTAAAACTATAAATTAATGTTTCTTTTATTTTAATGGAATGTGCATTGGGAATAGAATATCATGATAACCTACTGAGTTTTAATACTCACGCCTATAGTCTTCTTCTTTTTTTAGCCCTTGTGCAGGTTTCATCTTTAGTTCGATCACCTTGGGAGACATTTTATCATTGTGTTGGAGAGTGACCAGATGTGTCACATGGAGTTAGTTTTTCATCGGGATTGTTCAGTTGAGTTGTTGGTTTTGTTCTAATTTTAGTTTCTTGTACAAATAATATTTAGTTCAATTTTTATATAAATTCATTTTGGGCTGTCTGTTTATTTATGTTGTTTGTTTGATTATTTATATATGGGATAAATCGTTCCCTTGTGTACTCTATTGATGCCCTTGGTTCTTGTCACCATCCCGGGAGGATTGGGAATGCCTCTCGGGACTTGTCGCGGGCTGTCCTGGGTGACCGGTTCAGGGTCGACGATCGGGCTGGTTCGTGACAGTATGGTTAATAAACTTACTATAACATGAAAATAAAACCCCATGTGGTTAATTATTAATATATATAACTATATTTAAGTCTTTTTTCTGAACCTTATATTTTTAGAAATATTATATCAATTAATAATATAATATTTTTTTAAAAAACTCAATTATGTCAATTTTGACACTATTTAGTATTTTATTTTTTTAAAAGCCATAAAAACTTTATCACTTCGAATAAAATTTATTTAACCAACCCTAGTATGTCATATTAACCTAGAAAATTAGTGTAATTCATCAGAAGTCTCAATTTACATTTATTTGGATATTTATAATATCAATTATTTTAATATTTCATTAATAATGTAATTAATGCATCAACATTTTGTCATAAATAAATTAAATTATTTAATGTCTAAAAATTATAAATAAAATACCATTATATAGGAAATATTTTTATAGTTCTAATTAATATTTATAGTTGAATTTATATTGTTTATAACCCTATATTAAAAATGGTTTAGTTATTAAACTTTGAATTTAACCCTTTTAACTCTTCTTTAAATAAAATAATAATAAATGTCCTAATCTAATCCTAGTGTACCAAAGAGGATCATATTATATTCCTAAGGTTGTTTTTGTTTAAATTATATGTATCCAATAGAATTATTACATGTGTTAGGGTAATTATGATTTCATTTTTACCCTTAATTATACTATTTACTTTTAACCGTTGTAAATAAAAGACAAAAGTTACTATTCACCAAAAATTATTTTCATCTTATTGAACCACATTTTACTTAATGATATTAACTATGTCTCTTAGATTTTTGAAATTCAACTCACAAAAGTAGTAAAACTAAGTTTTATGCAAATTTTCAAAGGCTCCTAGTAGATGGGTAAAAGACGGTAAAAAGTTCGATAAAATTTTATATATCTAAACTTATTATAAAATTACTCCAATGAATTAAGTTGAACATATATAGGTATTATGTATCTATTTTTACCTAAAATAAATTAAAATAAAATAACAAATTATTTAAATAAAAAGTCTATTTTATTCAATAACGTAGTGTTTTTTTACTATTCATCAAAAATGGAAAGTTTTCAGAAAAATACCAAAACTTCACCCTAAGCTAATTTCGATATTTCTAATCCAAAAATGAAGTCCATTTTGAAAGATAAAATTTATAAAATTTCAAAAAGTTGGAATTACTATTCATAACGGCAAGTTTGATTGGTCATGGTGTGTTTGAACTCGAAGTTGTGTACAACACAAGCTTTGTATTATTCAAAGGGAAACATACCAAGGAAGATTAGGGTGTTACATTTTCCCCTCCTTAAAATAATTTCATCCTCAAAATTTATAGAATATTACTGCATAAAAAGATTTAGGTGGTTCTTCATCATAATTTCCTCGGGTTCCCACGTTGCCTCTTCCATCTTATGGTTTCTCCATAGAAATTTTACCAGACGAGTCGTCCAGTTTCTCAGCACTTGTTCTCTTGTATCAAGAATATTGAAAGGATCTTCATAATAAGACAAATCAGGTACCAGTTCAATTTCTTCATAGGTGAGTACATGCATTTGGTCATGCATGTATTTTCTCAATAGTGATATGTGGAACACATCGTGAGCTTTCGAGAGAAATAGCGGCATTGCAAAATGGTAAGCTATAGCCCCAATTCATTCTATAATTTCAAAAGGTCCAATGTACCTGGGACATAATTTACCTTTATTACTGAATCTTATAACTCCCTTCCATGGAGATACCTTTAAGAAAACATGATCTCCTACCTAAAATTCCAAATCCTTCCTTCGGTTATCGGCATAGCTCTTCTACCTACTTCGAGCTAATTTGATGTGGGTTTGGATAACCTTAACCTTTTTCATCATTTCCTCAACAAGTTCTGGTCCTATGAGTTTTCTTTCACCAACATCATCCCAACAAGTTGGTGTGTGAAATATCTTTCCATACACTACTGGAAATACACTATTTCCCAACGGTTCACAACCGTTGGGAAAGCCCCTCAAACCGTTGGTATATCATATACCAACGGTTCTGATAACCGTAGGGAAGTAAGCCGTTGGGAAAGGTTTTCCCAACGGTTTACTGGAAACCGTTGCAATAGGCCCATAGAAGTTACCCTATCCCAACGGTTTGGGTGAACCGTTGGGATAGTTTTCCCAACGGTTTGGGGCCAAACCGTTGGGATATACCATGTGGGAACATTTTCCCAACGGTTCCAAACCATTGGGATATACCATGTGGAACATTTTCCCAACGGTTCCAAACCGTTGGGAATTAGTGAAGTCTTTCCCAACGGTTTAGAACCGTTGGGAAAAGACATGCTAAAAACTTATATGCCAACGGTTTGAAACCGTTGGCATACCCTATGCTGCAAATTACAACACCCTGCAATTTGCACAGCCCCTGTCCCCTGTCCATCACCACCAGTCATCAGGCCTCATTTTCACCTCATTTTCACCTCATTTTCACCTCATTTTCACCTCATTTTCACCTCATTTTCGATCCAACTATTGTACCAGTAATAAAATAAAACATACATATTCAATTACGAACAAATTCATACACATTTAACATATAATGGATCCTGAAACTATACAAATCCATAATTAAATTACAATTCATAAACATACATAATTCATATAGAATTCAATTTAAAATTTAGATGACAATTATACGTGGAATCTGAAATTCAATTCATAATATGATCGGTTTTTTCTATACTATATATTTTTACCTCAAATGATGTCCATTTTAAACAAAATACATACACCTGAAGTGATACCGGCCACACCGCACCTCAGATTGAGGCGGGATTAACTCGTACACGTCACATTTGACTCATGGATCGTTGTGCTAAAGTATCGACAGAATCCTAATGCGTTTGGTCGGTTTTCCGTATGCCAGTTGATGTTTTTCACTTAAAATGGCGTCCTTTTGAAATAAAAGACGGACACTATGAGTGGTGCCGACCACACCGCGTCTCCAATTGAGGCGGGGTTGATTCGTACACGTCACATATGACTCATGGATCGTTCTCCTAAAGTTTAAATGGAAACCGAATGTGTTTGGTCGGTTTTCCGTATGTACTTAAAATGTTGTCCATTTTAAACAAAAGAGTGACACTTAGACTCATCCCAGCCACACCGCGACTCAGATTCATCCCGGGTTGGCTCGTACATGTCACATATGACCCATGGATCATTGTGATAAATTATCAAAAGATTCCGAATGCGTTTGGTCGGTTTTGCGTATGCGAGTTGTTCTTTTCATTTATAATCAGGTCCATTTTAAACAAAAGAGACATAGTTAGAGCGGTGTCGGCCACACCACATCTCAGATTAAGACGGGGTTGACTTGTACACGTCACATATGACCCATGGATCGTTGTGCTAAAGTATCGATAGAATCCGAATGCGTTTGGTCGGTCTTCCGTATGTCAGTTGATGTTTTTCACTTAAAATGACGTCCTTTTGAAACAAAAGACGGACACTTTGAGTGGTGTCAGCCGCACCGCATGTCGGATTAATGCGGGATGATTCGTACACGTCACATAGGACCCATGGATCGTTCTCCTAAAGTTACAATGGAAACCGAATGCGTTTGGTCGGTTTTCCATATGTACTTAAAATGGTGTACATTTTAAACAAAAGAGAGCCATTTAGACTGATCCCGGTCACACCGCGACTCGGATTGACCCGGGTTGGCTCGTACACGTCACATATGACCCATGGATCGTTGTGATAAATTATCAAAAGATTCTGAATGCGTTTGGTCGGTTTTGTGTATGCCCGTTGTTCTTTTCACTTATAATCCTGTCCATTTTAAACAAAACAGACACAGTTAGAGCGGTGTCGGCCACACCGCGCCTCGGATTGAGGCGGGGATGATTCGTACACGTCACATATGACTCATGGATCGTTCTCCTAAAGTTTCAATGGAAACCGAATGCGTTTGGTCGGTTTTCCGTATGTACTTAAAATGGTGTCCATTTTAAACAAAAGAGAGCCACTTAGACTGATCTCGGCCACACCGCGACTCGGATTGAACCCGGGTTGCCTCGTACAGGTCACATATTACCCATGGATTGTTGTGATAAATGATCAAAAGATTCGGAATGCGTTTGGTCGGTTTTGCGTATGCCATTTGTTCTTTTTCACTTATAATCATGTCCATTTTAAACAGAAGAGACATAGTTAGAGCGGTGTCGGCCACACCGCGTCTCGGATTGAGACGGGGATGATTGGTACACGTCACATATGACCCATGGATCGTTCTCCTAAAGTTTCAATGGAAACCGAATGCGTTTGGTCGGTTTTGCGTATGCCAGTTCTTTTCACTTATAATCCTACCCATTTTAAACAAAACAGACACAGTTAGAGCAGTGTTGACCACACCGCGCCTCGGATTGTGGCGGGGATGATTCGTACACCTCACATATGACCCATGAATCGTTCTCCTAAAGTTTCAATGGAAACCGAATGCGTTTGGTCGGTTTTCCGTATGTACTTAAAATGATGTCCATTTTAAACAAAAGAGAGCCACTTAGACTGATCTCGGCCACACCGTGACTCGGATTGAGCCCGAGTGGGCTCGTACATGTCACATATGACTGATGGATCGTTGTGATAAATTATCAACAGATTCAGAATGCATTTGGTCGGTTTTGCGTTTGGTCGGTTTTGCGTATCCTGTCCATTTTAAACAAAAGATAGACAGTTAGAACGGTGTCGGTCACACCGCACCTCGGATTGAGGCAGGATTGACTCGTACACGTCACATACGACCCATGGATCCTTGTGCTAAAGTGTTGACACAGTCCGAATGCCTTTGGTCGGTTTTTCGTATGTCACTTGATGATTTTCACTTAAAATGACGTCTTTTTGAAACAAAAGACCGACACTTTTTGAGTGGTGTCGGCCACACCGCGTCTCCGATTGTGGCGGGGTTGATTCGTACACGTCACATATGACCCATGGATCGTTCTCCTAAAGTTTCAACAGAAACCGAATCCGTTTGGTCGTTTTTCCGTATGTACTTAAAATGGTGTTCATTTTAAACAAAAGAGAGACACTTAAACTTATCCCGGCCACACCGCGACTCGGATTCATCCCGGGTTGGCTCGTACACGTCACATATGACCCATGGATTGTTGGAATAAATTATCAACAGATTCGGAATGCGTTTGGTCGGTTTTCCGTAAGCCAGTTGATGCTTTTCACTTAAAATGACGTCCTTTTGAAACAAAAGACGGACACTTTGAGTGGTGTCGGCCACACCGCGTCTCCGGATTGAGCTGAAACCACCGTGAAACATTCTAATTATTATTCGTGACGTGTACGCGTAGACGGCACGTCAATCGGACGTGCGGTTTTCCCGGTACGGATCAATATTCATGTTTTAAGTGATGCGCGCGCTTCGAAACGCGCGTGAGGGGGTCCAAACGGGCCGAACGATGTCGGAATGGCCTGAAATCAGACGATAAATACGGGTGAGTGATTTATGAAGTGGTCGAGCAGACGGCACGTCAATCGGACGTGCCGTGTGCCCGCGGTGACCGACAACGCAGTTATGGTGTCATAAACGGCCAAAACGGGCATCCAACGGTCAAATTCATAACGGACGACCACGGATTCACCCGAAACCACCGTGAAACATTCTAATTATTATTCGTGACATGTACGCGCAGACGGCACGTCAATCGGACGTGCGGTTTGCGCGGTACGGCTCAATATTAGTGTTTTAAGTGATGCACGCGCTTCGTAAACGCGCGTGAGGGGGGTCCAAACGGGCCGAACGATATCGGAATGGCCTGAAATCAGACGACAAATACGGGTGAGTTATTTATGAAGTGGTCGAGCAGACTGCACGTCAATCGGACTTGTCGTGTGCCTGCGGTGACCGAGAACGCAGTTATGGTGTCATAAACGGCCAGAACGGGCGTCCAACGGTCAAATTCATAGCGTACGACCTCGGATTGAGCTGAAACCACCGTGAAACATTCTAATTATTATTCGTGACATGTACGCGTAGACGGAACGTCAATCGGACGTGCGGTTTGCGCGGTACGGCTCAATATTAGTGTTTTAAGTGATGCGCGCGCTTCGTAAACGCGTGTGAGGGGGGTCCAAACGGGCCGAACGATGTCGGAATGGCCTAAAATCAGACGAAAAATACGGGTGAGTGATTTCTGAAGTGGTCGAGCAGACGGCACGTCAATCGGACTTGTCGTGTGCCCGCGGTGACCGACAACGCAGTTATGGTGTCATAAACGGCCAGAACGGGCGTCCAACGGTCAAATTCATAGAGAACGACCTCGGATTGAGCTGAAACCACCGTGGAACATTCTAATTATTATTCGTGATGTGTACGCGCAGACGGAACGTCAATCAGACGTGCGGTTTGCGCGGTACGGCTCAATATTCGTGTTTTAAGTGATGCGCGCGCTTCGTAAACGCGCGTGAGGGGGGTCCAAACGGGCCGAACGATGTCGGAATGGCCTGAAATCAGAGGACAAATACGGGTGAGTGATTTCTGAAGTGTTCGAACAGACGGCACGTCAATCGGACGTGCCGTGTGCCCGCGGTGACCGACAACGCAGTTCTGGTGTCATAAACGGCCAGAACGGGCGTCCAACGGTCAAATTCATAGAGGACGACCTCGGATTGAGCTGAAACCACCGTGGAACATTCTAATTATTATTCGTGACGTGTACGCGCAGACGACACGTCAATCGGACGTGCGGTTTGCGCGGTACGGCTCAATATTCGTGTTTTAAGTGATGCGCGCGCTTCGTAAACGCGCGTGAGGGGGGTCCAAACGGGCCGAACGATGTCGGAATGGCCTGAAATCAGACGAAAAATACGAGTGAGTGATTTCTGAAGTGGTCGAGCAGACGGCACGTCAATCGGACGTGCCGTGTGCCCGCGGTGACCGACAACGCAGTTCTGGTGTCATAAACGGCCAGAACGGGCGTCCAACGGTCAAATTCATAGCGGACGGCCTCAGATTGAGCTGAAACCACCATGGAACATTCTAATTATTATTCTTTACGTGTACGCGGAGACGACACGTCAATCGGACGTGCGGTTTGCGCGGTACGGCTCAATATTCGTGTTTTAAGTGATGCGCGCGCTTCGTAAACGCGCGTGAGGGGGGTCCAAACGGGCCGAACGATGTCGGAATGGCCTGAAATCAGACGACAAATACGGGTGAGTGATTTCTGAAGTGGTCGAGCAGACGGCACGTCAATCGGACATGCCGTGTGCCCGCGGTGACCGACAACGCAGTTCTGGTGTCATAAACGGCCAGAACGGGCGTCCAACGGTCAAATTCATAGCGGACGACCTCGGATTGAGCTGAAACCAGCGTGGAACATTCTAATTATTATTCGTGACGTGTACGCGCAGACTTCACATCAATCGGACGTGCGGTTTGCGCGGTACGACTCAATATTCGTGTTTTAAGTGATGCGCGCGCTTCGTAAACGTGCGTGAGGGGAGTCCAAACCGGCCGAACGATGTCAGAATGGCCTGAAATCAGACGACAAATACGGGTGACTGATTTCTGAAGTGTTCGAGCAGACGGCACGTCAATCGGACGTTCCGTGTGCCCGCGGTGACCGACAACGCAGTTCTGGTGTCATAAACGGCCAGAACAGGCGTCCAACGGTCAAATTCATAGCGGACGGCCTCGGATTGAGCTGAAACCACCGTGGAACATTCTAATTATTATTCGTGATGTGTACGCGCAGACGGCACGTCAATCGGACGTGCGGTTTGCGCGGTACGGCTCAATATTAGTGTTTTAAGTGATGCGCGCGCTTCGTAAACGCGCGTGAGGGGGGTCCAAACGGGCCGAACGATGTCGGAATGGCCTGAAATCAGACGAAAAATATGGGTGAGTGATTTCTGAAGTGTTCGAGCAGACGGCACGTCAATCGGACGTGCCGTGTGCCCGCGGTGACCGACAACGCAGTTCTGGTGTCATAAACGGCCAGAACAGGCGTCCAATGGTCAAATTCATAGCGGACGGCCTCGGATTGAGCTGAAACCACCGTGGAACATTCTAATTATTATTCGTGACGTGTACGCGTAGACGGAACCTCAATCGGACGTGCGGTTTGCGCGGTACGACTCAATATTCGTGTTTTAAGTGATGCGCGCGCTTCGTAAACGCGCGTGAGGGGGGTCCAACCGGGCCGAACGATGTCGGAATGGCCTGAAATCAGACGACAAATACGGGTGAGTGATTTCTGAAGTGGTCGAGCAGACGGCACGTCAATCGGACGTGCCGTGTGCCCACGGTGACCGACAACGCAGTTCTTGTGTCATAAACGGCCAGAACGGGCGTCCAACGGTCAAATTCATAGCGGACGGCCTCGGATTGAGCTGAAACCACCGTGGAACATTCTAATTATTATTCGTGACGTGTACGCGTAGACGGCACGTCAATCGGACGTGCGGTTTGCGCGGTACGGCTCAATATTCGTGTTTTAAGTGATGCGCGCGCTTCGTAAACGCGCGTGAGGGGGGTCCAAACAGGCCGAACGATGTCGGAATGGCCTGAAATCAGACGACAAATACGGGTGAGTGATTTCTGAAGTGGTCGAGCAGACGGCACGTCAATCGGACGTGCCGTGTGCCCGCGGTGACCGACAACGCAGTTCTGGTGTCATAAACGGCCAGAACGGGCGTCCAACGGTCAAATTCATAGCAGACGGCCTCGGATTGAGCTGAAACCACCGTGGAACATTCTAATTATTATTCGTGACGTGTACGCGCAGACGGAACGTCAATCGGACGTGCGGTTTGCGCGGTACGGCTCAATATTCGTGTTTTAAGTGATGCGCGCGCTTCGTAAACGCGCGTGAGGGGGGTCCAAATGGTCCGAACGATGTCGGAATGGCCTGAAATCAGACGAAAAATACGGGTGAGTGATTTCTGAAGTGGTCGAGCAGACGGCACGTCAATCGGACGTGCCGTGTGCCCGCGGTGACCGACAACGCAGTTCTGGTGTCATAAACGGCCAGAACGGGCGTCCAACGGTCAAATTCATAGCGGACGGCCTCGGATTGAGCTGAAACCACCGTAGAACATTCTAATTATTATTCGTGACGTGTACGCGCAGACGGCACGTCAATCGGACGTGCGGTTTGCGCGGTACGGCTCAATATTCGTGTTTTAAGTGATGCGCGCGCTTCGTAAACGCGCGTGAGGGGGGTCCAAACGGGCCGAATGATGTCGGAATGGCCTGAAATCAGACGAAAAATACGGGTGAGTGATTTCTGAAGTGGTCGAGCAGACAGCACGTCAATCGGACGTGCCGTGTGCCCGCGGTGACCGACAACGCAGTTCTGGTGTCATAAACGGCCAGAACGGGCGTCCAACGGTCAAATTCATAGCGGACGACCTCGGATTGAGCTGAAACCACCGTGGAACATTCTAATTATTATTTGTGACGTGTACGCATAGACGGAACGTCAATCGGACGTGCGGTTTGTGCGGTACGGCTCATTATTCGTGTTTTAAGTGATGCGCGCGCTTCGTAAACGCGCGTGAGGGGGGTCCAAACGGGCCGAACGATGTCGGAATGGCCTGAAATCAGACGACAAATACGGGTGACTAATTTCTGAAGTGGTCGAGCAGACGGCACGTCAATCGGACGTGCCGTGTGCCTGCGGTGACCGACAACGCAGTTCTGGTGTCATAAACGGCCAGAACAGGCGTCCAACGGTCAAATTCATAGCGGACGGCCTCGGATTGAGCTGAAACCACCGTGGAACATTCTAATTATTATTCGTGACGTGTACGCGCAGACGGCACCTCAATCGAACGTGCGGTTTGTGCGGTACGACTCAATATTCGTGTTTTAAGTGATGCGCGCGCTTCGTAAACGCGCGTGAGGGGGGTCCAAATGGGCCGAACGATGTCGGAATGGCCTGAAATCAGACGACAAATACGGGTGACTGATTTCTGAAGTGTTCGAGCAGACGGCACGTCAATCGGACGTGCCGTGTGCCCGCGGTGACCGACAACGCAGTTCTGGTGTCATAAACGGCCAGAACGGGCGTCCAACGGTCAAATTCATAGCGGACGGCCTCGGATTGAGCTGAAACCACCATGGAACATTCTAATTATTATTCGTGACGTGTACGCGCAGACGGCACCTCAATCGGACGTGCGGTTTGCGCGGTACGGCTCAATATTCGTGTTTTAAGTGATGCGCGCGCTTCGTAAACGCGCGTGAGGGGGGTCCAAATGGGCCGAACGATGTCGGAATGGCCTGAAATCAGACGAAAAATACGGGTGAGTGATTTCTGAAGTGGTTGAGCAGACGGCACGTCAATCGGACGTGCCGTGTGCCCGCGGTGACCGACAACGCAGTTCTGGTGTCATAAACGGCCAGAACGGGCGTCCAACGGTCAAATTCATAGAGGATGGCCTCGGATTGAGCTGAAACCACCGTGGAACATTATAATTATTATTCGTGACGTGTACGCGCAGACGGCACGTCAATCGGACGTGCGGTTTGCGCGGTACGGCTCAATATTCGTGTTTTAAGTGATGCGCGCGCTTCGTAAACGCGCGTGAGGGGGGTCCAAACGGGCCGAACGATGTCGGAATGGCCTGAAATCAGACGACAAATACGGGTGAGTGATTTCTGAAGTTTTCGAGCAGATGGAACATCAATCGGACGTTCCGTGTGCCCGTGGTGACCGATGGATCGTTGTCCTAAAGCATCAACACATTTCGAATGCGTTTGGTCAGTTTTTCGTATGTCACTTTTTGTTTTCACTTAAAATCTTATGGAAATTCATATAGAATATTTTTATATCAAATTTAGTATGGATTAGATTTTAATACAACTCACCTCAAAATGGCGACTCAATCAAATAATAACCTGAAAACAATGAAGCTTCATTTACTCATGTTGTAATGACAAGATAATGAGATTCTCTTGCTTAATCAATCAATTCCATATCATGGTCTCAACATAACTCATAATGGCTAGAAATTCAATGAAAATTCAAGCACTCACATGGGAATTTTTAATATAACACTCCTAACAAGACTATAAAGATATCACATGCATTAGTTATAATATATCTAACATGGTAGCATAAAATATAAGATAAATTCAATCCAATTTCATAGATTCATAGCATAGTCTCTACTTTACTCACATTGGCAAGGCAATACAATTAAAACATGTGTTAAAAAATAATTGGCATTCATGTGTTAAAGGGGAATGCAAACCATAAAATACCCTTAATTAATTTAATTTACAATTCAATTCAGAAATCGAACAATCAATTCGATTTATATAACCTTTCACAAATGACATCCCATGTTCAAGGGGTAAAATCCAAAAAGGAATTTTCAAGAAAACTCACCCTTAGGCGCCGGCAGTAGCTCCAAAATCGTCTAAACTGAAGGGAAAAATAAAAATAAGTTTAAATACTATCCAAACATTTGAATACCTTTTGGTGGTGTGAATTTCACTTTGAATTGTTAAAAAATCAAATTGGTAGGATGTTAGAACCAAAGTGATCTGAGTTTGAGAATGATAATGATTTTTTATTTTTGTAAATTTATTTTCAAGTTGATCAATGTATAAATATGAAGGACTAAGACATAATTTATTTCATGATCCATAAAATACATTCCCAATAATAAAATACAAGGATCTAGAGGAATCACATCTTTGTAAGATTACATACATAAATTCATGATCAGAAATGTAAAAAATAGGATTATTTAAAACTCCACATAATTCTTATACAATCCATAGAAATTATAAAACTATATATGACAATCCAAGGCACAAAAAAACAACTTTGAAAGTTCTCTCAACACCCCACAAGCCGGATGCCACACTAGTTAGGGATAACACTCAACTAGATGGAGGTTTTACTCATTGAGATCCAAACATTTGAATACCTTTTGAGATAAAGAAGAAGAAGAACCTGAAGAAGAGCTAGAATTCGGCCGGCAGTATCTCCAAAATAGGCTGCTGCTGCTCCCGTTAGGGCTCTGTAACGCGAATGGGGGAGAGAACGGGCGGCTGGGTTTTTTGGGGAAAACCTTTGCCAACGGTTTTAAAAAACCGTTGGCATATGTATGTTTTTCCCAACGGTTTATAGAACCGTTGGGATAAACTCCCCCAAACCCATCTATCCCAACGGTTCCGTAGAACCGTTGGGAAACACTCCTCAATACACATATATCCCAACGGTTCTAATGAACCGTTGGGAAAAACCTCCCCTATTCACATATATCCCAACGGTTCTAATGAACCGTTGGGAAAAGCCTCCACTATTCACCTCAATACCAACGGTTTACTATAACCGTTGGTAAAGCCTTCCTAAACAATCCTACCCCAACGGTTTCATAGAACCGTTGGTATGTAAGTGTGGGGAAAAACCCAAATTCCAGTAGTGATATAACATTTTATATAGTGCCATCTGAATACTTGAATGGAAGTTATTGTTATAGGAAAATTCTACCAGAGGTAAATATTGATCCCACATACCATGAAATTCAAGTGAGAAAGATATCAACATGTATTTTAATATTTGAATAGTCCATTCTGATTGTCCATTGGTTTGAGGGTGGTAGGCAGTTCTCAAAAGAAGTTCAGTATCCATGGCCTTTTGAAGACTTTTCTGGAATCTTGATGTAAAATGGGGATCACTATCAGAAACAATATATAGGGGTACACCATGGAGTCTTACAACTTCATTAATATATATTCTTTCCAGAAGTTCAAGTGGTAAATCTTCTCTTATAGAAAGAAAATGTGTTGACTTGGTAATATGATCAATAATGACCCATATTGCATCATTCCTTCTAGGAGTTTTTGGTAGCCCCATGACAAAGTCCATCGTAATATTATCCCATTTCCACTCAGGTATGGGAAGAGGTTTCATGACTCCTCTGGGTTTTTGCCTTCCAAATTTCACATATTGACGAACCGTACATCATGACACAAAATCAGCAATCTCACTCTTCATATTGTCCCACCAAAAATGTTCCTTCAAATCTCTATATATCTTAGTGATACTAGGGTGTATAGAGAAATTGGAGCTATGAGCATCATCCAATGATTCCCTTTTTAGATCAGGTATGTGAGGAACACAAAGTCTCTTCCAAAATTTCAAAATTCCATGTTTATATATGAAGTCACTCAATCTCCCATTATTCACAGCTTTAATTTTTTTTTGAAATTCCTCATCATCAGTCTGAGAAATTTTTAACCTTTCTAGTAAAGATGGTTTTGAAACCATTTGAAAAAGAATTGATGTTTCACCTTCCATGGTTAGTCTCATATCCATATTTACTAGATCCATGTATATAGGATCATTTTCAACTCTCGTCTTGTTCAAAACTCTATGATATTTCTTCTCAAAGAATCGGCAAACTTATTTTCCTTCCTTGGGTGGTAGTGTATAGTGAAATCATAATCCTTGAGTATTTCAAGCCATCATCATTTCCTTATATTGAATTCTTTCAGTGAGAAAATATATTTCAAACTCTTATGATCAGTATAAATCTCACATTTTTCACCATAGAGATAGTGTCTCTATATTTTTAGAGTAAAGAGTATAGCTAATAACTAAAGATCATGAGTATGATAGTTTTTCTCATGAATTTTTAGCTATCGTGATGCATAGGCACTAACTCTATCATTCTGCATAAGTACACAACCAAGTCCTTTCTTTGAAGTATCACTATAAATAACAAACCCATCGTTACCTAATGGTAGATTCAAGATAGAAGCATTAACTAATATTATATTCAGTTCTTCAAAACATTCTTCACACTATTTTGTCCAAAAAAATTAACCCCTTTACTTGTGATCTTGGTTAATGGGTTAGTCATTTGGGAAAAATTCGGGACAAAATACAGATAATAACCTGCTAAACCAATAAAACTATGTACCTCAGTTATACTCATTGGTTCTGGCCATTCTGGGATTGTCTTTTTCTTATAAGGATCAACAAAGATTCCATCCTTAGAGACAATATGGCCAAGAAAAGAAATATACTGAAGCTGTAATTCACACGTGCTAAACTTCCCATATAATCATTTCTTCTAAGAGTCTTTAGGATAATTATCAAGTAATTTTCGTGATCTTTGTAGATTTTTTAGTATACCAAGATATCATCAATAAATACCACTACAAATTCATCAAGATATTCCTTGAAAACTTTGTTCATTAGATCCATGAAAACAAAGGGTGCATTAGTCAGTCCAAAAGGAATTACTGTAAACTCGTAATGCCCGTACCTGGTTTGAAATGCTATTTTTAGAATTTCTTCCTTCTTCAAACACAACTGATGATATCCATATCAAAGTTCAATCTTTGAAAAATATTTAGCTATAAGAATTTGGTCGAATAAATCATCAATGTGAGGTAGGGGATACTTGTTCTTTATTTTTATAGCATTGATCTCCCTGTAGTCAATGCAAAACCCTATAGATCTGTCTTTCTTCTTAACAAAAAGGATAGGGGCTCCCCATAGAGAAACACTAGGGTGAATAAATCCATTATTACTCAATTCCTCTAGTTTTTTCTTTAGTTACACCAATTCCACAATGGAAATTCTATAAGGGGTCTTCGATATGGGCCTTGAACTAGGAATTAAGTCAATGGAAAACTCAATTTCTTGTTTTGGAGGATGTCTAGGTAAATCCTCTGGAAACAAATCAAAATATTCTTGCACAATAGGTACATCCTCTATTCAAACATTATTTTCCACACCCATAGTTATTTCATTCTCTTCTTCCCCAATAATTGAATTTAGTTGAGCTACTGGGGTGGATCTAGATAAGAATCAAGTGGTGACATTTCTGCTCTAAAGATAAGGTACTTCTTATCATTATCAAAAAATTTAACCTCCTTCTTTTTACAATAAATTTTCGCACCATGGTCCAAAATCCAATCCATTATGAGGATTATATCAAATTTAATCTTGGGTATGATGATGAGATCAGTAGCTAAAGAACATTTATATGCCCTAATGGGAACTGATTCACAAAACTTTTTTGTGATGATACTTCCCTTAGGTGTTTTTACTGACAACTCCCTTGTTAAGTCAAATTGAAAATATATAATTTTCTTAGTAAACTGGGAAGATATGAAACAATGAGATGATCTAGAGTCAAATAAAGCATTGGCTAAACTTGAGGAAACCATTAAATTACCTGCCACCACATCTTTTAGATCTTCAACCTCAGTACTAGTGATCGCATAAGTTTTTCCTTTCTGCCTTGGATTTTTCTAAGGTAATTTACCTTATCTCTTAGGAAATTAATTTACATAATGCCACTTTTCTCTACAATTGTAGCATTCAACAGCCTCTTTCTTCCCCTTGCAATCACGATCTTGGTGGCCTTTTTCACCACACTTGTAACAGACTCTCATTCCCTTCAGGAAAGTAACAAGGTGATTTTCCCACATTTATAGCAGAATGGATATTCAACTTTTCCCTTCTTCACTTTATTTCCATTTCTATAGTGTTCATCAGATCTCTTCTTCTCATTCTTTGCTTTAAATTCTTAAGACTTAAAGAATTCTTTTTCTGTCTTGATAGCACATGATACAATATCTTCATGTGATAAGAAGTATTGTGAGACTAATTCTTGATGAAGAAATGGTTTTAACCCATAAAATAATCGATCAATATTACTCCTTAGGTTATGTATATAATCTGTTGCATGCCTTTCTAACCTTGTAAAGTTATCCTTATATTTTTCGACATTCTCATCCTCATTTTGCATCAGACTTAGAAATTGACTTTCCATATCCACTCGATGGTCATAAGGAAAGTATTTTTATAATAAAAGATCTTTAAAATCCCTCCATTCCATATTTTATACTTCATTATCTTCCTTTTTGTTTTGAATCAATGACCACCATTGATATGAATCTCCTGTGAGGCGGTAAACTACCATGAAAACTTTTTCCCTTTCGCTACTCCCCAAAGAATGAAATACTTTCTCTAAGGAATTTATCCATTTCTCAGCTACTAATGGATTTTTAATACCATTGAATGTTGGTGTTTGTTTCCTCATGGAGAGGTCTAACATTGATCCTCCAGGTTGTGGATCAGGTTTCTCCATACGGGTAAGATTATTATTCATAACCTGAGTGAGCTGTCCTAGTATGGTGATAAGCTAATCAGCACCAGTTACTTCACCAGCTCCACTATAATTATCTTGAGTAATATTTAAATCCCTACATGGATTACGTGCATTGATACGGTTTCAATTCCTTCAACTAGGTGCCATTTCTAAACAATGGAATACATTATATTAGTTTATGAATCTCAATACATAATTCCAAACTTGTAAAACAGTTAACATAAATTGAACATTTCATAGATATAATCCATAATAATAATAAAAAATTCTTTGAGGAAGTATATACTCATAAACCCTTCATAATTATTTGTAAAGAAAATGAGAATTATCCTAAGAATATCCCCCATGAGTGTCGTAACCAAGAGTGAAGCAAGGCCTGTTGTCGTGCACCAGTTCTCGTTCGAGTCTAGCTCAAAGAGGTGTTTTCAGGTTTTACCCCTAGGTACATCTATGCCAGAGCCACCTCTACCTGCTCATATCCAAATAGAGATGTATTTCTTGGAAAACTCACAAAATCTCTATAGTACCAAAATTTCTAGGAAGGTATTCTATATTAATCCTCAAATTATATCTTAGGGTAATGTTCTCTAATAATATTTTTTCTAAATCTAGCTTCCAAGGTTTGTACTAAAATTATTATGATACCAACTGTAATGCCCCAACCCTAGTTACCTAGATTTGGTGGATTATTACATAACATTAGAAAGATAAAAGAAAATAATTTCCCGAAATACCGATCAGTTTAGTAGCCTTGGAAGTACTAGATACATTCATAAATTTTACATTACATTATAAAATGAAAAACAACAACAATATTTTCTTCATTAACCACATTCATATCCCATAGACTATCCCTACAGGTCATTCATAATATACCTCTTCACATCCTGGGAAAAATAGAACATAGAAAGGGGTGATCTCAGATGCTCAGTAAAGATAACAATATAGAGGAAACTTTCATAAATAAGCATAAACATTTAAGGCAATGTATAAGACTAAAACAAAAGCCTTTTAAACTTAAACTTTAGTATAATATGTAAATGATAAAATCAAATAATGTCATTTACTAATTCACATGGATATTCTACTAGTAGAATAATCACATGGAATATCAATAGCCACTTTCATAATGATGGAATGCATAATTATAGACTTCATAACCACATAGTCAAGGACTTGTGCCAATACTACAAATAAGATTTTGTCAAGGCCTTGTGCCAAGATACTAGTTTGTATCATGAGACCTACTAATGCATCGAGGATCTATAGAGGGCTTCACCCGTCACTTACTAAGTCCAATGCATTCCTCATATGAAAAGGTTTAAACATAACATAAACATTTGTATTAAAACTGGCATATGAAATGTCAATACTTTATCCATAAACCATGAATGGTGTAAAAATAACACATCCATAGTAAAACATATTACAAAAACTTTAATACAATATGAAAGTTTTGTATAATAATAAATCAACTTCAAACAAGATTAAAATCCATCAAAGGATGTTGAAAAATATGAAATCAAAACTTTTTTTGAGAAATATCTCTTTCTATTTTGAAATCATTTATAAGTCATTTAATTATAAAATAAAACATTTATTTTGAAAATATTATTATAATTTGGTAAGGTAATCTTCAACGATGTTATAATGGTGGAAAATAGTCTCACCCACCATATAAGTTAAAAAAAACATTCTTACAAAATAAGGGTATAAATTACTTTAACCCATAGTATAGTAAATAGTAAAAAAAATTGAATTACATTTTTAAGAAGACATGGATGTGGATGATAAAGAGGTCCCAGTAGATAATTACATAAAAACAACCTCGGATAATAAAGAGATTGTGAAATTAACCCTTACCTTTTACTTTTCCTTAGTTGATGGTATGTTAACATCCTGGATAATAGTTAAAACATTTTTATGAAATTATAAAAGAACTATATACATAAATATGATATCATATATGATCTTATAATATTGCATTATTAATAAAATTTTAGTAGTGTCATCGTTTCGGGTGTTAACTGGTTTGTTTTCCTTTATATGCTTGGTTACATAATCCATTTTTGTTATGTATAGGATGTATTTTATTCATATATAGAATTATATTATGTTCATAAACATTATTTTTAATCATAAAATTAAAATTATTCTTGAATGATTAGGATGAGGAATGAATCTCATCACGTTCGTGGAGACGGTAATCTGTACGTACGCACAAGCGACAATATCAATATATTAATAGAGAAATCATATTTAGTTGGATGTTATATCATATATAAAGAATAATTAACATGTTATATTTATTATTTACATCAGTTATATTCATTATTATACCCATCCAAATAATGAAGTGTTTGAATAACAAACTACACCACGGCGTGGAGACGATAATCCGTACGTACGCACATATGGTGACTTTGTCATTTATAGGATGGATAGAATAATGAATATGGTTATACCATTATTATAATAACATAACATTATAAATAAGATATTTGAGTTATTATTTTATAATGTAAACAACAAAGAAATAGGAAGTGGAATAAGAAAAGAGCATGAAAGAGGTGATGAAATATTTACCTCTTCTTCGGGTTCTTCTTTTGATTTGATCCAAATGGCTCCTTAGGTTGGATTTATGACCAAAGTAAGGCCTCTATTATGAAGGGTGGAAAATTTGGAGGATATTTTGGTAGGTTTTGGATGATCCAAAATGCTTTGGAGGTGTGAAATTAAGAGAAGGGAAAGTTCCTTTTTATAAGAGAGGTGAGGGTCACTTTAGAAAAAGCTTGAAATATTATTTTATAATAAAACACTTTTCGGGTTATAATGGATCCAAAATGAATTATTTAAAATATAATGTGGGGATGGGTCTAAAAACTCTCAACCAATAGGTTTTAGACAGGTTTATTTCATCATATTAACCTTATATTTTAGATTTAACTCTTAGTTAAATAGTTTTTCATTTACCATGTCTCTTTGTGTTTTTATATTATATGGTTAATAAACTTACTATAGAAGGACAAGAAAACCCCATGTGGTTAATTATTAATATATATAACATTATCTATGTCCTTTGGAATAACCTTATATTTTTAGGAATATTATATCAATTAATAATATAATATTTGTTTTAAAAACTCAATTATGCCAATTTTGACACTATTTAGTATTTGATTTTTTTAAAATCCATAAAAACTTTATCACTTAGAATAAAATTTATTTAACCAACCTTAACATGTAATATTAATCTATAAAATTAGTTAAATTCATCAGAAGTCTCAATTTAAATTTATTTGGATATTTATAATATCAATTATTTTAATATTTCATTAATAAGGTAATTACTACATCATCATTGTGTCCTAAATAAATTAAATTATTTAATGTCTAAAAATTATAAATAAAATACAATTATGTAGTAAATTTTTTTTATATTTCTAATGAATATTTATATTCGAATTTATATGGTATAGAACTCTATATTAAAAATGGTTTAGTTATTAAACTTTGAATTTAACTCTTTTAACTCTTCTTTAAATAAAATAATAATAAATGCCCTAATCTAATCCAAGTGTACCAAAGAGGATCATATTTTATTCATAATGTTTTTTTGGTCGAATTATACTTATCCAATAGAATTATTACATGTGTTAGGTAATTATTATATCATTTTTACCCTTAATTACCCTATTTACTTTTAGCTGTTGTAAATAAGTCAAAAGTTACTATTCACCAAAAAATTATTTTCATCTTATTGAATCACATTTTACTTACTGATATTAACCATGCCTCTCTTATTTTTTAAATTCAACTCATATAAGAGGTAAAATTACATTTTATGCAAATTTTTAAATGCTCCTAGGAGGTGGGTAAATGACGGTAAAAAGTTTGATAAAATTTTATATATCAAAACTTATTATAAAATTACTCCAATGAATTCCATTGAACATATATAGGTATTATGTATATATTTTTACCTAAAATAAATTAAAATAAATTAACTAATTATTTAAATAAAAAGTCGGTTTTAACCAATAACGTAGTGTTTTTTCACTATTCATCAAAAATTGAAAGTTTTCACAAAAATACCAAAAATTGACCCTAAGCTAATTTCGATATTCCAGATCCAAAAGTGAAGTCCATTTTGAAATATAAAATTTAAAAAATTTAAAAAATTGGGTACTACTATTCATAGCGGCTAGTTTGATTGGTTGTGGTGTGTTTGAACTCGAAGATGCGTACAACACAAGCTATTGTATTATTCAAAGGGAAACATATTGTGGAAGCTTGGGGTGTTATAATGGAAAACTCGAGGTACCTCTAAGAACTTTAAACATATCTAAAAAAATCACATTTAAGTGATCTAACTCTTTGAATTATGCTCTGAGGATTGATTTAGAATTTGGACCATCCACCAAATAAAAAGTTCAAATTCACAAGGAATTTCAACCCGGTATAAAACAAATAATGTTACAATATCCCCACCTTATAACTCCTAATCCTAGATAATCCATAGGGAAAATTAAAAAATCATCACCTGGCCTAATTGGGTCAAGAATATCCACTTAAAAGGTCATGTTTCATCTCTAAACACCCAACTCACCTCTAGGAATCACTTTAAAAATGTGGTACTAAGTCCACTGAAACTTGAACCACCACTTCAAACTACCATTGAATACTGTTATGGATCTTACTAGGGAATGTTTACCCTAATAAATAGTCACTCTATTGTCTCTTTTAAAAATATGCCTAAGGAACTCCCCACCATAGGCCTTAACCATTAAATATCTAATTCTGAGTCACAACATTTTAACCATATAAATTTCCTAACAAAGAACATCCATATCATTCTAAAGAAACTCCCAGCATGTTTCTCATAACGATACACCTGAATACAGGTGAGGATACTACTCATGGCCCTCATTATGATATTAATGGTCAATTCTAATTAACCCATCTCAAAATTTTCACCTTAGCTTCTATTGAAAATCCTAGATTACCTCTTTCCACGGCACCCACCAAACCCACGGCATGCATGAAATGGTTCCATAATGAACATATATATTCTTTTGAGAGAGGTTTGGTCTAACCAAATCCATCCGACTATTCTAAAAAAAACTTATATTAGACAACCATACCATTTAAAATCTAAATCCCAAAGACTTTTATTGGTGGTATCTCAAGGTCTCATTGATCATGTTCATCAAAGCCCGTAACTGAATTCTGGTAATGTATCCTAATCAGATGATCCATTTTCATTTTATCAAATGAAATATGAGTTCCAAAACAACTATCCAATAATCAGTCCTAAATAGTTATGAACCTTCTCTCACAAGGGCTATCACAAACTTCCCAAGGTGGCATACACACCCTAAGGATTTCTTTAAACATCTCCTTGAGCACACTTATAAGAAGTATGTACAATAATTTAGAATAAAATTTTATTTTTTTAATCTCAACATATAACTAATTATCTCTCAAAGTACTCATGTTGAAGTCAAGATATGGGTCATGATCACCTCTAAACCAGGATTACACCAAGATTTTATCTCTAGGTGCATGTTTCTTCTCCTAATCCACACCTACATTGGAAATAGCCTATAATAGCCTTAACCAATGCCTACCACCACATCTCCTGACCATGAGTGTTTAGGTTCAAACATGGTTTAACCATCTAATGGTTCCCCAAACTTATTCTAGTATTTCCATCATGATAGGAACAAACTTTAACTATCCAAATCTCTAGGTCACACCATCTACAAGAATCACATTTGAAAAACCGTTAGTCCTTGGCTCACACCAGGACACTTACCGATAGTGCATACTTAATAGCCCCGCACATAAATGGTGAAAGCTAGACTTATCATATGTAGTGGGTGTACATCACATACAACCCATTTCAAGACTCAACTTACAATCCTTCAAGATATCCAACAACTAAGTCAAATTTATTGTGATACACAACGTGTCAATACTTGAACACACGAAGAGTTCCCTTGGAACTTATCTTCAAAATTGGGTGTCCCACATGAGCCATGATTTATCGAAAAAACCGCATGCCTCAAAGTGTCATATATGAAAATGTAAATTTGAAACTAATTGTCAACTGGACTAGGCACATGAAGAATTATTCCTATTGACCAATTTCCATAACAAGTACTCATATTGCCTTCTGAAAGAAAAGGTGTCACCATGTATGTATCAAAAGACTTGATCACCCATCATGAATTATCTCCAAAATGATCATAAAATGGTGCTCATTTCCTCTAAGACATTAAAAAATATTAGGCAAAACTCCCTCATAGTTTTCCTAATGGGCCTTAAAAAATCTCTAAGAAGAGGTAGGGAAGAAACAAGTAAAGAAGAATCAACCTACCAGGGTCATATTTTAGTTCCATCAAAAAAAGGGAATTATGTTTTAAGAACTATGATATAAGGACCTAATCAAAATTATCATCTCAATAGGTAAGTGCTCATTGTTAGATTATAATGATTACATATAAGGAAAAAAGAGTTAACACTCAATCAATATCCACAAACACAAATACCCCTCTTGAGGTCTAAGAAACAAACATCCACCCATCCACCCAATGTATCATTGATCACTAGAAGTCCTACTAGGGACAGCTGGTGCTCAAATGATACCTTATATTAGGGAAATAGTCATGATAATTTAACAATTCATAAGTATATAAGGGTGCTACCTCCACCGGGATAGCCCCTTCATTTTAAGAGAAAGGCGTCGAATGACAAACTAGGGTCATTCTTAAAATGAGTCACTAGGTCTAACTGCCTAACCTCTAGGACTAACACAACCTAGAAAAATAATTTAACTGAGATCCACAAGCACCGCTCACATTCCCTCTCTTGATAAACCAAAGATAACCCTTACCCAGGGGTTCAAGCTATAACCACTTATAAAAGGTTTCAAAATTGGGGAATTTAAATGATTCTTGTATTTTCAGCACATAAAAAATTATAAATAATGAATATCAAGTACCAGTTATCAAGGTAAACTATACTTAGCTGTTAATTTAACTAGAATCATGTAATAGAAGGCAGTTTAACTCAAAAAAATCTTTTATCTAGTTAATCATTTAACTATAATTTATCACATTTTACTTGATTAAGGAAAATTTAAATTTCCAAGGTAGTGAGGAAAACGACCTTTAGGTTGTAATAGGCATTTCAATTAACCTAATCCTGATATAAAAAGGGGCATAAAGAAGATTATAATATCCCTTTGTTATTTAAAGGAAATAGGTTTACGAAGATTCCACTATACATGTATACATACACAATATATTTGGTTGTTGACACTTTAAATAACCATATCATTAACATAAGAATACCCCCATGGGGTTTAGTATCAAGTATATAAAAGAAAAAGGTGAACTACTCGAGTGTCATTAAACCAAATAAGGTTTATTTAAGTGTAACATTTTCAATGATTGTTTTATCAGATTTCAAACACCCTTAATCATTTAAATACATAATCATATCATATCATGAATGGCCTACTTTTTTCAAGTCTAGTTATCCCATAAGAAAAATGACCCAACTAACATTCTTGGATCCAGTTATGCATTTCAAGAATTATCCACATAGGTCTTCATTCCCAAAAGATGGATGTAAAATTATATACAAGGTAGTTATTTTCTTTATGAATTTTATCTTATCATATATTTTTAATCTTCATGGTTTAGTTATATGAACTATCATTCCCTAATTATAAAGGTGTTTTTTTATAAGTTACAAATGACATTAATGTATATACAACTAGGTTTTCACCTTTTTTCAGAATAAAAATGTCTTTATGTAATGGTTTAATTATGTGGGCAACCATTATCCAATTTATAAAGGACCATAAACTTTCTAAATTTCCCCATTGGTTCCCATTTAATTACAACTAGATTACCACATTTAAATTCAAAATATAGTAAGTATATATGAGATAGTTCGATTATCTGGGTTACTATTTCCCAATTTCTCAAGTGCCCATACATGTGATAAATTGAAATCTAAAACCCATTTAATTGTAACCATTAATGTCTCATCCAATGAAACCAATGGTTCATGGATAAAACATAAAATAACTGGTTGATTAAATATAATTCTTCCATTAATATATGTGGGAAAATACCATTTAGGTTGATGTTGACACTTTATTTAATCAATAATATATGAAAATTATCACTAAGAATTCTATCATAAAGCAATATATACAAAAAATCATGGAAAAACTGTGGAATAAATGAAACACTCAAACATTTTATAAAATCAAGCATGTTAGAACAACTACAAAATCTTGGATACAGCTAATAATGTTAAAGAAATCACAAATCATGTTATACAGCTCGACATGCTAATAAATCACACATCAAGGAACCTAAATTAGTGTTTTAAAAATTAACTAATAGTATATGTAGGTAAACATGATAAATTATTATATATGGCACATTTATTACAACCATCAAATAGTATATAAATGTAACCTACATGGAATAGCATATGCATGGTATGTGAATCTTTATATGCCTAGAATGATACATGACCGTACTTTAATTCTATTTATATACTAGTCTATGAGGTGAAAAATTAGGACTCATAAATCAATAACCAGTGAAAATACACTAATCACTCAAGATGAAATATTAGTCAACTATAGCAGTAGAAGAATTAATAATCCCATCCCTGATAACTTGAACTTTCTCCCATTTGTGGGTTGGATGGACCTAGACATAAGCTATTATCAAGTATAGACACATTTCTAGTCTCCTTTATACTATCTCAAATGTTAATATGAAAGGAAAAACGAGCCTTTGATATCTTTTATAGAATCCCAACCTAAGATCCAATAAAGCACTGACTAGATATAGTTGGAAACTAAGAATCAATCACGTCTCCCCATATGCTAGAGGCTATTGACTTACAGTGATGGTCTAATGGAAATATAGTGGTAGGACTATACACTCTGGTTCAATAATAAATACTAAAAAAATAAATATAAGAGCTGCGGAATATAATAATAACTCGGAATCCATACTAAATGAATAATGATCATTTATGAGAATTCTATAATGTACAACTAGGAATAAAATAGGTGAACAATGCATTGAAGGGATTAAAACAAGATTAAAATAATAAAAGACAAAGAGGATATCTCCAATAGCATCATAAGAATCAGATCAGTCTTTTTATTTCATACTCCATCCTATCCCATAAAGGTAAGAGCGAGAAAGTACAATCTAGGAACCTGATCTTGCAACCATGATATCTATTCGGGTACCCCAGTAAAATCAAAGCCAGAATAAGGTGAGATATAAACTTAGTATTCCACCACCAATAGTGTCTAATTCACAATCCAGTCTATGCATATAAAATAAATCAATTTTCATGTGTATCAAAAATAAGGTAGTGTAATGATCAATAGATTTAAACCAATTAGGCTCATGTTCCTTAGGGACACCTAGCCAAACAATACCTATTCTATCCTAAGTTGGATGTCTCTAGACTAATGTCAACCTATGAAGATATGAGTATAAATAGATATACATAAATAGGTATCAAAAAATCTTCGTGTAATGTCTGAAATATAACTGGGAAACCATAATAATCTGGTATGGAACATATACATATCCCCAAGCATGCTCTTTAACTTGGTGAAAACATCCTTAGGATTTATGAATTTTAATTTATAAGTCTTAAAGAATAAATATTTATAACATGATCATATGGTTTCTTGGGCCCTTATAAGGTGATATATAAATATGAATCCCAATTATTACACCAAGATCCCTATAAATACCCAATACCGTTAGATTTAGTCTAATGAAATCCATAATAGGAATCCCAAGTATCACTCTGAGCAAGGTGTAAGTCATAACCCACTGAGCATGTCCTAGGTATCTCATGTAGGGATCTAAGTATCACTTGTGGCATGGTATAACCATCTTGGCATTGAGCTAGTCCAAGGTATCATCCCTAGGGTACCGATATCACTCATGGGAAAATAATATCAATCAACTTATGATCCCATCCAAGGAATTACTACATGGGAGTCCAAGTATCCTCAAGTAAAATACCAATAACTTTCCCTAAGATTCTATCAAAGGATTTCCTTTAAGGGAATCCAATTATCACTCTAGGTGTAATGTAAATCTAGGAAACCTATGATCTTGGCTTTGGTATTATGTAAATGGGAACCCAAGTATCTCTCAAGGAATACATAGCTCATTTAATCAATTAAGTCCAACTACAAAAGATGACTTTTTAATAATAATTCCATAATCAATCCAATTTATATCACTAGAACATTATATCAATAATTCACAAGAGGTTTATTGCATCTAACAACAACTATGAGGGCCATGGGAAGAACCCATTCTAATGATACAAAACACAAAGTACATCATCAATCAATTCCCTATTTTATTTATAAGAAAACACACCTCAAAAGGTGGTTTTATTAGAAAATATTATATTTCCATCAATAGATCATTTAATTCAATTAATGTACCTCACTCATGTGGAATGATTTAATACACCTATAAGTTGATTCACAGTATAATAAGACCTTTATAACCATATCGTTTTTACTAGAAAACTCCTAGGGTAGTCTCATCATAAGGTAGATAACGATAGTTATGTGATTTAGTGAACCAACCCTAAAGGGGTGGTTCGGGTTAAGGTCACAACCTCTAATCATTTAAAAGGGAGGAAATGAGCACACCACAAGATGTCTAGGAATTTAATATAGGTAATTACATCATTTTGAAGTGACACCTAGAAATTGCAGCATATGGAATAATGGCTATATGATATAAACAACACAACTTTAATAGAATGGAATATATACCACCTACCTCATTCTTAGGATAGTCTAATCATCCATTATAAGGCTTCAATTTGATTTATAATGGAATAAATTGAAATAATCTTTAACACCCTAAAAATAGGTAAAAAGAGATCGCCTAAGAATATCATCTTTGATAGTGAGATAAACAAAGAAAGGGACTAAAGGATCGAAGTTATTACTTAGACACATCCAACGAGACCGATATCACATGGTTTTGACACTAAATAGGGTAGTTACATGGAAGCTTGGGAGAAGAGGTTAAAGTTAGATTGATATATTTCCCCTAGTGTGAATGAAGGATAAATAAAAAAAAGAGGGGTAGGAAAGAAATAAGTTGAAGGGGAAATGGTTATTTAAGCCATCATTAATGATCTTCATAGTTTGGAAAACCATGAACCGAACATTTGGGATTCACTAACCAAAGACACACCCCATATGGTTAGATCACATGGTTTGGAAAATTGTTCACCTTAACCATGTGTAGCTACTATTTAAGTGGCACTAAGGGTGTGGGCTGGGCATACAGTTTGGGAAATCCTTTCACAGCTTATGCGCCACCTCTATAATAAATTCCAAAAACCATTCATGGCCATGCACCTCAACTCACATAGTTTAGTCAAACCATGAAACACATTCTTCTCTAATGGGACATGTTGTATGGTTTTCTCTAAGGTTTATACAGTTTCAAACAAACTGTGCACCTTGATCATCTCCTTTTGAACTTGAGTCTTTGAGCCCCAATGCTCCAAAAAACTCAATGGGACACCCAAGGTACCTCTTGAGTCTTAAACCACATCTAATAACATAACATTTAAGTGATCCAACTCTCAGAATTATGATCAGAGTCTTGATTTAGAATCTGGACCTTCTGCTAAATGAAAAGTTCAAATTCATAAGGAATTTCAACCCGATCAAAAACATCAGATGTTACAGTTTTTTCTTTAATAACTTACTAAAACAAAAATGGTTAGTATGAGTATAGGTAATAATAATCAGAGTAAGAAATTATATATTAAGGAAAAGTAATCCTAAGATATCCTAAATTATGACACCTTCATTCTTAATATATAAAATTTTATGTTCATCCTACATTACTTTTGGTTAGACATAGGTTTTTTTAGGTTTCATCCTCTTATTATTCATGTATTAATCCCAAAAAATGACTAAACCCTGATTTGAAACCATCTAAGACAAACCAAGCATATCATAAATAATTTTACATGATTACGCACTACATATCATATTAAAATACTCCCAAAAACCTATAGGTTTAGTTTATTTTTATTATAGATTCATAATCAACTGATTTTACAACCATTCTTCAAAATCTCTCACAAATATTCTTCAAGAATGATACATTTATAGTAATATCATATGTAATACTCTTATTCATAATATAGGGTAATGGAAACATAATAAAGGGTTACCTTAGATGCTTAATATGGGTTGAGCATAAGAGATATCAATCTAATATCGTAATTGATCATAAGATGAACATGTTGGTATGAAAACATGATCAAGTTACATGAATATAACATAATAAAGTCATGCCCAAAAAAATATGGATCATGAATCATGAATCATGGAATAAAGAATTGGGTATAACATAGAACAAAAGATATAAAACTTTACCCAATTCATTATAGAGATATATTGGACTCATCCACTTTATAATGAAAAAACATGTCTATGTGTTCTATATAAACATGAAAGCATTCATAATTCCATCATATCATAATTAACTTGTGTGAAGGAAATGGGTTTCATGAAATTTCCACAAGACATGGTCATAATTCATCTAAATAAAGAAGGTTTATGGTATCATTAAATTATATCCTTAATTAAGTATAGGAAACATTAAATGACATTGACATATATGAAAAATAGTTTTTAAGAGAATTAAAATTTACTTTGAGAAATAAGAATAAATTCCCCTTATATTTTTGACAACTTTTATTTTAAAATAAAATAATTTATAAAACAAAAGGAATATGAATTAATTTATAAATACATAAAAAATTATAGATAAAACGTTTTAAAGAAACCAAATAATATTTTGTAAAAATGAGATCATGTGGATAATGTTTAAAAAATATTCATTTCATACTTTTGTAAATGAATTAAAAACCCAGAGAAATTAACCCATACATAAAGTATTAAAAAAAATATTACTTACATTATTTTTTAAGGAATATAAAGGATAATATAAAATTACCTTATGTAATAATAACATAATAGATAATTAAATTTATAAAACAAGATAAATAATATAAACATGGAGGAGAAATTTTCCCAGTCGAAAAGATGAAATATGGTCAGCTCTACTTAAAATAAATACCTTTCGGTTGAGTTTTGAACCAAAGTGAGGTGAAATGGTAAGAAGACATGTATAACCATAAAAAAATATTGGAATAAAATATATATATTTAATATATAAATAACATATAATTTCTCCTGATGGAAATTTTGTCAAAAAATCTCGATTTCAATGTGAGATTGGAAAGAAACCTTTTCTGTTTTCTAACTTCTAAATCAAAATACAATGAAATATATAACCTAATATAGATTTATAAATACCTTAAATTTAATGATAATTATGATAAAAAAAATTATGGGGTGATATATACACCACATAAAATAAAATAAGTGGTGAATATGGTGAAGGTTCCAAGTTTAGTAGAAGCATCGATCGGCCCCATACCCAACATGGATTTTGTCATATTTAATGAATAATATGAAAGAAGATGATGAATAATAATCATATATATTTAAGATACCTAAAGAAACTTGAAAATGATTCTCATAACCAAAAAGAGTGTATCTTTCATGTTAAATTTATAATTAATTCAATAGAAATAAAATACATTTGTCCTAATATATTTCTTTGATTTACATGTTGAACAATTAAACTTTGTTCAAGTTATACCATCATTGTGTTAATATTATCTAAATTAAAATACCTCTAGTGAAACCTACATGTGCACTATAATCTCCAAACAATTACAATAGAACTTGGAGTGAAAGAATGGATGATCCAATCAACTTGTGTTATTCTTCTTAATTGCAACACAATCCTTCAAGCTTGAAGGGTTTCTTATATTATTCTCTTGATCATGAGAGGGAGAAATTAAGTATAATATTCTCTCAATGTTGATAAAATATTAGTTATGTTATTCATTTTTAATATAAATCTCTAGGTAGGAGATGTTTTGTGCACAACAAAAATGATTTATTCATATAAAAAGTGATATAACATTATAACATATACCTACGGTTTATTATTGACGGTTTTCAAAAATTCCCTTCATGAGATAAAAAATACAACATTATTCCCATGCCAAATAATAATATTATTATTATATCATATAATTCACTAACTTTTTCATAATCTAAATATTATTTTTTTAATCAAATAAATAAATTTATATTTATTTAAATTATATTTATATCTTGTTTTTAAAAAAAATTATCCCTCGACCATAATGGCCAAGGCATTTAATATAAAAAATAAATAATTAAAAAAAGTATGAATATAGGGGTTTTAGTATAATTTGTTACATGCAATGGAACTAAGTCTTAAGGGATCTCATCAAAATAATTCAACGACATACCAATTCCAATTTTGGTAATAACATCTGCCACATAATTCACCTTCTAGTAGGTATGTGTGATAATGAAGTTGAGACCCATAAAAATGGAAATGAATTCTATCCATCGAGTAGTGAGACTCCATGATAGATGCAACGTACCATTTATGATGGATTGTATGATAGTAGTTGAGTCACTTTCCAACCATAAATTGTTCTAGAACTTAGAACATGAAAAATAGACTACATTAGTGATACCTTTCATTTCATCTTTAGGAGATGATTTCAATCCACATGATCTATAGAAATATCCAAGAATCTTTCCACTATGGTCATGAAAGATAGATCTAAATCCTGAAGGACTTGATTTCCTTTATATTCCCCGTTCTAATAGACTTTAATCCAATTATAAATAGTAGGATATCAAATAACTTCCAAGGTCCCTATCAACGACTAATAATTTCTAGAAATACCCTATCTTTTCAGGAGAGTAAAATCATGAACATTTGTGTCACAATGATTACTTTGAATCAAATTTGCCTCTTTTATTGAGAAAAAAACCTTTACAGGCGCATAATTAATGTTTAAAATAGTACCATAATTCAATAAAGAATTACAGGAAAAATAGATAGTGTGAAGAAACTCGTCCACCATAACCTAAAAAAAATTCTTAAGATGTGGAGATAATGAAACTTCAATGGAATGGTGGGTAAGTAAACCAAGAAACTCAATTATCAATTTCATAATCTCAAATATGTTATACACAGCCTTCCACAATGCTAAATTATTCATGAAATTGAGGAATAAATGTTTTTCATCATCCATTTTTTTATTATAGAAAGAACACAAGGAACAAAAAGAGACACCAAATAATTGGAAAAAAAGTTATTATTAGGTAATTTTTTGTGCTCTATCCTCTAAATTATATTCCTTTGTGTGGGATTGATCCAGTCTTTATTAAAGTGCTTGATCCAATCAAAGTCATGATTAAATATTTCAATAGTAAATTGATGGAATAGTTGACTGTTGAGCATTCCATTCTTGGTTGGTTCCTAGATTAGTATATATTCACTTGATAGACTCACAAACTATAGACTCAAAAACAATTAACTTAAGGTTTATGATATCTTCACGCATATGAGGACCTATTTTGGGTCTTGTACCATCATTGTGAATGCATACCTTGTTGTAGGGGAAATGAATTCTATATAAGAAACAATTCCTGATATCAGTTGTGAGATCGAATAGATGAGGTCACCTGTTCCAAAATATCATTCACTAGTTAGGGAGATTTCTAGTCATATTGCAACAAATTCTAAGGAACCAGTGTCTACTAGAAATCAGGATGGAACAAGCCCTCTTAAGACTCATAAAAAATTTATAACTTTGAATGGAAGTAAGAAATGAGTTTCAGATCATGAAGGGTGGTATAAAGTGATTATAAAAAAAGAAAAAGAAATGGGGTGAATCAAAATCTATTGAATATTCTGAGATGAGTGATAGAGATAGTGACTCTCAACAAGCATCAGAGTATGAGCAGGATCTCTATAGGGATATGAATTTTGGATCCAAATTGAGAAAGTTAAAGCAATGAAACCTCTAATCTATGAATTTTCAACTTCAAAAGGGAGGTAAGAAAGCTAGGCCCCACATAGGTTACTCAAACCTCCCCAAAAAAATTGTTACTAGATCTTAAGGTAAGTCTAAGATAGGTGTTATAGGAATAGATGTAGCTGAATTACCAACTGCTAAAGTAGTGAGTTTGGAAATTATTGTGATAGGCGAGAAACTGTTTAATAGAAAGCATGAAATTTGTGAACAAAGTGTAAAAACATGAATAGTGGATGAAGAAATAAATGTAGTTTTTAGAGATCATTCTCCATTCTAAGGAAGGTATTCATGAAACAATTGTTCAGGTCAATGCCTCAGAAGATTAGGTAGCAAGAATTTATGAAATAAGGTTGAAAGTTTATGCCAATGAGGATCAAGAGGAATGGATAGATAAGAAATACTGAATACTGGCTCGGGGTTTCAATCAATGTAAAATTAACTCATAGGAATTTATACAGACAATGGAGAGAATAGATTATCACTTGGAAGAGATTATCAGTGAGGATCCAAATATCCAGTTAAGTACTATTCACTAGGAATTATATAGAGTGTCTAATTCAAATTATATTAGTCTTGTTTTTAATAAATTTTTGAGTTATTTTAGTACGTAATGGTCTTTTGTTATGTTGATGTTGTTTCCCACTTCTCCTCAAAGTGGCTTCGTAACAAAAAATTATATTAGAGTTGATAAATATAAATCATTTTATAAATAAATAAATATTATATTCATTTCCTTATGAATAAATATTTATTTTAATATTCAACTCACATATATGTGGTGAATGAATATTTGTAATCAGAAAATCCTAAAAAATAATATTCATTGGTCTTGAGAATAATATTTTTTCTAACTATTAAATTCAAATAGAATTTAATTGAAATTGATGGATTCACTTACTAAGTTACCCTCTAGGATTATTTAATAGTGGAATTATATTGTATTTCCTGAAGTCTAATATCTTTATATATCACTACATCAAGGAACCCATAAAGAATAAAGTTAGTGTCACATGGAAACAAACACATATGAATGCTTACTATGTAATATAATCCATTTTTCATGAAATATCATGAAGAAGGTTTCATAATCATGTAATTAAACAATATTCTTGGTATATATTTCTTTGACTACATGAAATAAACTTGTTAATAACCATTTAAATAGATTTTATCTGGAAGTTTCATTTCAATTAAAGGGCCTAAGATATCATCTTCTGGTCATTAGAGAGACAAATCCTTTCTTGAAATATTCATTAATTACATATCACTCATGATTGACCCAATATATATTACTTCCATGTGAACATATGGAATTAAATTTTTCTATAATACATCAAAGTACATGACTTGTTATATACATTAATAATAATATCAATTTTCAGGAAAAATACACATGTTTACATGTTTCAATATACATGAAAACGTTTTGAATCCATATTGGTGGTTTTATCCACGTGATATTTTATCTTGGTGATTACTAAGTGTAAACTTCATGAGATGAATCCTAATATACTTATAAGAATCTTTCAACTGTTATTCAAGTATACTTGGTGTTCTATTAGTGAATGTTTTCCTGGCCATATGAATTATTTGTTATAGAAAATTTTTATAGAAATGTATGGTTCTCATCATAATGGGGAACTTTTATTAACTTTTGATGTGGAAAATTCTATAATAACATTATAAAATTAATATTAATCTAAATAAAAATCATTATTTGATAAAATATTATATAAATATTCTTATATTTTAATATTATAGTAATATAAATTACAAAGTAATTGGTTCTAGGGAACCAACTCCAATAGAATCCTACTTTCACTAGAGGTGGCTTGCTAGTAAATTTTAGTCTCCTAGATCTCATATGATTTTTATGTTTCTATTGAGATAAGTCATTGGTAAATGGCTCTACCAAATTATCCTCCATGGAATATTTTTTTTTGTGGCCTCACATCTTTGAGAAAAATCCCAAAATAGATGATGCTTCTAAAGTATTTGGTTTTCCATTAATGTAACCTTAGATCCTTGGAATGATACATCATTGTAGTATTATCATAAAAAAATTTGATAAGATCTTTATTTCTAGGAACAAAATCAAAATATTTAATGAATTTGTGTATCTAAACTACTTCCTTAGCTAAATCAAAAGCCAAAATATATTTGGACTCTACTGTAGACTCTACAACCACTAAATTCTTTGAGATCTTCTAATTAACAACCCCTATATTGATGAAAAATACATATCTAAACTATAATTTTAGATCATCTTGATATATTTATAAACTAGAAAGTGTATATCATATAATGACTAGCTCCTCATATCCTCTATAAACCTGGAATATATCCTTAGTATGACTCAAATAATTTAGGATGGTTCTAACTTCCATTCAATATTGGTCTCTAAGGTCTACTTGATATCCTCATACCATGTTAAAGGCATATAAAACATCAATCCTGATACGTATCATGGCATACATGACTGGAAAAATCACTAACATGTATGGAATCCTTATCATCCTTTGTCTCTCCTCTTGTATCTTAGGACACATTTTCTCATAGATATGTATTCCATGTGACATTGGAAACAATCCCATATTATGTAGTTATATATTGAATCTCTTCAATACATTTTTAATATATATACCTTGACTTATTCCAACTATCCTCTTGGATCTATCATGAAGGATCTTGATCCCAAGAATATATATCGATTCACCTAAGTCTTTCGTGGAGAAGTATGTTTCCAACCACAACTTAACAGACTATAAGACTAGTATCTCATTTACAATTATTAAAATGTCATAAATATATACTATTATAAAAATAACTACACTCACACTAAATTTTTTTAGACATAGGTCTTATATCCATTCTTTATAAAACCAAATTCCCATATAGATTAATCAAAGTGAATTTTTTATGATCTTGATGCTTTGTTCAACCCATAAATGGATCTTTATAACTTTCATACCTTATTTGAATCCTTTGGAACCATAAACCATTCCTATTTTGACATAAAGACATCTTACACAAGATTGTTATTTAGGGAGGTTGTTTTGACATCCATTTTATAAATCTCATAATCATGGTAAGCTTATATGGAAAGTGGAACTATGATGGATTTCAACATTACTAATGGTGAAAAGGTTTCATTATAGTGAATGTTATTATGTTTTTTAAACCCCTTTTCAGCTAACCCAGCTTTATAGGTATTGAATTTACCTTCCATGTCTAGTTTCTTATTGAATACACATTTTTAACCAATGGGATTTACATCCATTGGATGATATACCAAAATTCAGACTTGATTTTAGTATATGGAATCCATATTAAAGTTCATGGATTATTGTTATTTGGTTTCTTTTGACCCACTTACTTCTTCCATGTAGAAAATGGGCTCATTATTATCAACTAATAATGATTCACTATCCTCAATGACTAGAAAATAATATCTTTCTAGTTCTCAAACCTCTCTAATGATCATACATAGTGCTTTTTTATTAAAAATATCCTTTTCTATGGGTCTTTGAGATGTAATAATTTTAATTGTCTTATTAATATCCCACTAATTTCTCGAGACCCAATATCCCTTACCATTAGACACAAAATTTCCCATGGTGTTGACATTCAAGTATAATGGATAAATATTTCTATTCTCATAACCCATACTATATCCATGAAAATTAAAAATAAGGAATTTAGGTAAGTGGTCTTTCCAACAGCTAGCTCATAGATCCTTGATATGTTTAGTGGGCTCCCTAATCCTAAAATATTGACTCATATTTCCTCAATGCTTACCTAGATATTCATATTTAATAGACTATTATCATTAAATTAAATACAATTTTGGTTAACTCAACCCATAAAATTTATTTAGACTCCCTGATAATTGGAAGTTACCTTGGTTATGGTCTTACTAACACTTTAACTATGGGTCCATCCTAACTCGTATAATGAAATGATTTTTCTATATAAATATCTCCTTAAGGGATTTTGTTTTCTTATGTGTAAATTATCTTATTTTATCCTTTGAATTAATTGTTAATATTAAATTTATTTTACAAAATTAATTAGCCATGTATTAATAAAATAATTTACACATGATTCGTTTACTTTATTTTATTTTGCATTCTTGTTATCTTATTTAATTTTATGTGATCTTATTTAATCATATTATAAACATATATCATCATAAACAAATAAATAAGCATTAAATTGATAAAATAAAATAAATAATATGACTTTATCATGATCTTTTTGGTGGTTCATTTATTTATTGGACAATAAATCAACCTATGTCTCTAAGGGAAAAACTCTTTGAGCCAAGTTTGGCTCAAGTTGTAGCATTTCACCATCGACCTTTGTATCTTCTTGGTTGGTTTCACCTTAGATAAGGTTTAGAAATTTATACTTTCCTTGGAGCTTTATACTTTAAATATTGTACTCGCATGTAGGTGATGGGAACTACATTATGAGATACCTAAAATAAACCATCAGAACACAGGTACTGCATAATAAATATGGAAAAGATAACACAAAATCTATCATATTAAATTTATTAAAACCTTATCACTTATAAAATACATTAAATAAAATTAAATTAAATATAAACCCAACACATAAATAGGTTTTTCAAGCTCAAAATAAATCACATACAAGAAAAGACTTTGTATTCATACATGCTAGCATTCATTTCAAATCGCACTTTCAATTAAGATAAATTTATATTGAATTAATAATTTATTATATTATTAATTAATTAATTTTTTATATGAATTATTAACCCAATTAGTATTAGATGCACATAATATTATCATCCTTTGTATTTTAAATAAATTAAATTAATTAATTTTATTTTAAATTACTTAAGAACATGGAATGTATTGATAAGGGATATATCACATTCCATTTTTGTTATTTTAAATTTGGTCTTGAATTTAATATGAATCATGTATTGAAGGTAACATGGAATGTTACATTCTACTTCACCTATATGTTGTATAATATATATAGTGTATAGTTCTAGTCATATATTATGTACTTACATGGCATGTCAACATGCATGACGTGTTATCATATTACATAATGTATATTTTAGTGGATCAAGCTATGTAGTCAGCATTATGTGTTTAACTACATGGAATTCCTTAATATATGTAGGGTGTACTACTGGATCTATAGCAACAAAAGTCTCATAAACCTTTAATTTCTTGATATTTAATATAAAATTTCATAAAATACAACTAAGAATATAGAGTTCTAGTGTCTTTGTTATATTATAGACATAATAAAAATACTTAAAAATAAGATACATCATAATTATTTTGATATTAATAACATGATACTAAGTCTATTTGATTATATATTATTTTATAGGGTACCACTATGGAAATACATAAAGAAAAAATGTGAGTTATAAATCCCAAGAAGGGAAAATCATAGTAAATCATAAAGGTAAATTAATACATACAAGTCAAGAGAAATATCATGATATAATAGAGATACATATCATAATCATGGAATCATAGAATAATTTAAATAATATCATAAGACCATTTAATCATAAATATGTTTAAACAATATAAAAAATGTAATCATAAGCATAATTCAAGGCTTACTACCAATATAACATAACATAGTGTGCTAGGATAACTACCCATACACCATAAATGGTATCTCATGAGATGAAATAATTAACCAATACATTGGGGATTTTATAATTCTAGTACCACCCATAAAATTCATAACATTTACATGAATATGTTTTCCAAATAATAAAATCAAACATAAATCATAAGCATAAGAAAAAACCCATGAGAAAGAAATGGGTTACATAATCTTATCTCAAAGAATAATCAAAGGATATTTCATAAACATTTAAAAATTAAGAAGGGTTTAAATATTTTGGACATTTATATTTGAAATAAAAATAATAGTTATTTAATATGGATTTCGAGTGAATAAAAAATCGTGATAAATTTTGGAGAAGTAAGTATATAAATGATCCTCTTAAACTACTCTTTAAGAAATGGGTAAAGGACCTATAAAGAAAGAAAACACATGGTTATTTCATTAAAACAAAAAGTAAACTAGATTTTTTTATAAAATATTTATCACTTTATAAAATCATGTAAGTTAAAAAACTTTAAATTATTAACACATGAAAAGGAATAATGAATAGGAAATAACCCCTTAATTGAGGTCTCTTAAAATAGAGGTTTGAGAAGGAAACTTAAAAACATGTATAACCCCAATAAATAAATGGAGAAAGAGATATGTATAAATTTAAGATACATATATATAGAATATATAAAATTTCATCAGAATAATAAATAGAGATAAATTTATTTAGAGATAGAAATCATAACCCAAAGAAAATAGGGTGGTTTGAAGAGATCCCTTACCCGAGGTTTAAATCCCTTGGTACGTGCATCTAAATTCCTAAATAATAAAATTAAGTTTATTAAATACTTGATTAAAAATATTTTTCATATATATTTCATTTATTTATTTTATTATTTTTTCTCGCATTGGCCACTTCAAGTTGTTCAGTTAATTTCTTCAAAATTGTATTGGTATTTTGATCATGGTAAAAGGTGTGGTCAAATAGTTCCATAATATATATAATTTTACATTTATTGATCATTTATGATTCAATTAAAATAATATTTATATAGTTCAATGGGTTGTATAAAATATATTCAAACTAAGGTAGCTCAGTATGCTCAATTTGGATGGTTAAAATTAATATGTCCCTTAATAGTTATTATCATTAATGTAATGCTCAGTTTATCATTCCTAAATCTTAATCATGTTATAAATATTATATTTATTTATTAAATATATCTTTACAATTATCCATGTAATGTGGTGATGAAAATGAAATACATCATCAATAGAGGCAGTGAACTGACCATAATATGGGTGATGTTTTTATTTTAGAATAATATATGGTAAAAGGTTAGATAATGGATATTTCATAAATATAATAAAATTTAAATATATTAATAACAATAATTTAAATATATTATCATGGATAGAATATTTTTTGATGTATAAAAATAAATGAATTTAAAAGATCTCAGGTACGAACATTATATCTTCCTTTGGATTTCATCTCTTAGAATACACCTTAAGGCTCCTTAGATTAGTCTTTTGGTGAGACCAAGGATTATATGATATGGGAAGATCATAAATGATATATTTTGGTAGAATTTAATAAATCTTATAGTATTATAATATATGGATAAATAGGGTGGTGAAGGGTGGTATTTATAGGGATAGAGGGGTGTTTTAGAATAAAATATTATATCATCAAATAGTGACTCAACATGTGATTCAATAGTAAGGGGATTGTAAATCTACAATAAGGGGATAATAAAATATTCATATAAGTTTTATAAACCTCAAATATTTATTCATACATTTTATTATAAAATATAATACATAAAAGATACTTATACAATATTTTATTATTCACTAAAATCAACTTTTTCATAAAAATTCCAAAACCCTAAACTGATTTTGATGTGATGAATATTATAATTAAATCCATTTTTCAAAATAAGTTTCTAAATATGTAAAATTTAAATCCATTTTATGAAAATAATTTTTCTTTCATTATGTAACACCCCGACCCCAGTTACCCAGATTCGGTGCATTATTACATAACATTGGCATGATCACAAAAGATCAAGTCTCGAAACACAGATTAGTTTAGTAGCCTTGGAAACACTAGATACATTCATAAATGTTACATTACATCATAAAGTGAAAAACTACAATAACATATTCTCCATAATCCACACTCATATCTCCTTCAGACTATCCCTCCAGGTCAGTCATAAAATATTTATTCACATCTTGGGAAAAATAAAACATAGAAAGGGGTGAGCTCAGATGCTCGGTAAGGATAACAATATAGCGTAAACTTTCATAAATAAACATAAACATTTAAGGCAATGTATAACTAAGACAAAAGCCTTTTAAACATGAACATCAGCATAATATGGAAAAAATAAAATGAAATAATGCCATTTACTTATTCACATGGATAATCTACTAGTTTAATAATCACATGCAATATCAATAACCACTTTCATAATTATGGAATTCATAATTCCAAACTATCATAACCACGTAGCCAAGGCCTCATGCCAAGACTACAAATAAGATTTTGTCAAGGCCTTGTGTAAAGACACTAGTTTGTCTCATGAGACCTACCGATGCATCGAGGAGTTATAGCGGGTTCCACCCGTCACTTACTAAGTCTAATGCATTCCTCATATGAAAAGTTTTAAACACAACATAAACATTCGTATTAAAACTAGCATACGAAATGTCAATACTTTATCCAGAAACCATGAATCATATAAAAATAGCACATCTATAGTCAAACATAACTCATTCAATACAATATGTAAGGTTGTATTGTAACAGATTAACCTCAATCGAGAATAATGAAGGATATCGACATAGATGAAAATAATTATCAAAACTATTTGAGAGAAATATCCCCCTTTTTCTTGAAAACATTTAAAAGTCACACTATTTGTCAAGAATCCGTTTAAAATAGATTTTTGAATCAAAGTGTCCCATACCACTTTTGAATATTTTAAAAGGAATTTTTAATTTTAAAACTTTAATGTTCATATAAATAAATCCTTAAAACCATTTTTAAAACATGGACATTAATGATAAAGATTTAGAATAATAAATCTTTAAAACATTTTAAAATGATATTTTAGTTTGATTTCCTAACCAAAAGAGATACACTTGAATACAAATAATTGAGGTAATAAAAAAATTATAATATCATGAGAATAAAGTTATTCATGATATACTATGTCAAAGTATATTATATATACCATATAAAAGTGAATTGGTGTATAACAACAAAGAAGTCTCAATAGAATGTAAATTGAGATGAAATCTCTTAAAAAGACCATATCCTTAGGTTAAGGATAAATGAACAACATAATTATGTGTGAAAAATATAAATACACTCAATATTATTGGATATTCAGTGTAAATCAATCAGAGTACATTCACACATATTCTTGTAAAAACAACACCAATGAATAGGATATTTAACTCAACAAATGAAGATTGAGTTAAAATTACTCTTATCAAGTTCATATCGATGACTTGATAATTTATAAATGGATTTATTATGTGTATAAAATGTATACCCACAGAATTGGGAGTGGAAATTATGACATAAGAAAATGAATCGTGATTCCACACATAATCTTGGAGTAAAATAATCACTGAAGTATGCGTAAAGCCTAATGAGTGGAAATTGAAATTTCAAATTTTCTTATCAATTTGGTAATTTAGAAAACATACACCCATGAAATAAGGATCATACAATTATTATGTAAATATCCATAAATTAAATTATATTACACAATTAATACAATCATGGGCAGTACAAACACCACATACAATAAATAAGTGGTGAAAAATGGAAATCTCACGGAATTAAAAGTGAGATAAGAAACCCCTTACCTTGTACTTTTCCTTGGTTGAGGGTAGGTTAACCTCCTGTATAATGGTGAAATAATTTTTATTAAATTATAAAAGAATAATTTAAATTAATAATATATCATATATGATCTCTTAACAATGCTTTGTTAATAATATCTTAGTATTATAGTTGTTTTGGGTGTTAACTTACTCGTTTTCTTTTATATGTTTTGTTACATAAGCCATGTTTATTATGGATAGGTTGTATCTTATTCATATCTAGAATTATATCAAGTCCTTAAACATTATTTTTAATCATTAAATGAGAATTAGTCTTGAATGGATACAGTGGGGAATGAATCTCATCGCGTTCGTGGAGACGATAGTCCGTACGTACGCACGAGCGACAATATCATTCTTTTGATATTAAAATAATATATAATTGGTTGGTATATCATATATAAAGAATAATTATCATGTTATATTTATTATTCACATGAATTACACATCATTATTATAACCATCCAAATAATAATTTATTGAATAACAATTACACCACGACGTGGAGACGGTAAGCCGTACGTACGCACGTATGGTGACATGTCATTCAAAGGATGGATATAATACTGAATATGGTTGTACAATATTTATAATAACATAATAGTATAAAGAAGATACTGGAGTTATTATTTTATAATAGTAATAACAAATAAATAAGAAGTTGAAGAAGAAAGGAACTTAAAAGAGGGTGGTGAAAACATTACCTCTTCTTCGGGTTCTTCCTTTTGATTTGATCAAAGGGACACCTTAGGTTGTCTTTCTGATAAAACTAAGTCCTCTGGGTTTAATTGAGGGAAGTTTAGAGGATATTTTTTCAGGTTTTGGCCTAACCAAAAGGCTTTGAAGGTATGAATTGGAGAGAAGGGGGAGTTACCTTTTATAAGAGGGGAGAGGGGAACCTTTGGAAAAGCTTGAAATATTATTTTATAATAAATTTATATTAGTTTTATAATGGCTAAAAGGTAGATTATTTAAATTTTAAGGTGTGAATGGGTTTAAATCATTTCAACCAATATATTTTAGATAGGTTTGCATCACTATATTAACCTTATCATTTATATTTAACTCTAAGTTAAATAGTTTGACATTTACCATGTGTCTTTGTATTTTATATTATATACTTAATAAAATTACTATATACCTCCAAGAGAACCCCAAGTGGTTAGATAATGATACACCTATAATTATATAAGTCTTTTGGCCAAACCTTAGATTTTTAGGAATAGAATATCAATTAATAATATAATATTTGTTTTAAAAACTCTTTTATGTCAATTTTGACACTATTGGGTATTTTGTTTTTGATAAATTCATATCAGTACTATTAATTTGAACAAAACTTATATAAACAATCCTAATATATCATATTGACCTATAAAATTATTGGAATTTATAAAAAGTCTCAAATTACATTTATTTGGGTATTTATAATATCAATTATCTTAATCTTTCATTAATACGGTAATTATTGCATCATCATTGTGTCATAAATAAATTAAATTATTTAATTTCTAAAAATTATAAATAAAATACCATTATGTAGGTAATATTTTTATATTTATAATTAATATTTATAATCAAATTTATCTTATGTATAACCCTATATTAAAAATGTTTTAGTTATTAAACTTCGATTTTAACTCTTTTAACTCTTCTTTGAATTAAATAATAATAAATGTACTAATCTAATCCAAGTGGACGTAAATGATAATATTTTATTCCTAAGGTTGTTTATGGTCGAGATACACTTGTCCAATAGAATTAGGACATGTGTTAGGGTAATATTAATACCATTTTTACCCTTAATTTCCCTATTTACTTTTAACCGTGGTAAATAAAAGTAAAAAGTTACTATTCACCAAAAAAATTATTTTTATCTTATTGAACCACATTTTACTCCTTGATATTAACCGTGTCTCTCGGATTTTCAAAATTCCACTCACACAAGCGGTAAAATTAAGTTTTATTTGAATTTCCAAATTCTCATAGGAGGTGGGTAAATGACGGTGAAAAGATCAATAAAATTTTTATATATCTAAAAATTATAAACTAACTTCAATGAATTACATTGAACTTATATAGGTATTATGTATCCATTTTGACCTTAATTAAATTTAAATAAAATAAATAATTATTTAAATAAAAATTTGGTTTTAAACTATAACAGTGTTTTTTCACTATTAATCAAAAATTAAAATTTTTCAGAAAAATATCAAAAATTTACCCTAAACTAATTTTGATATTCTGAATTCAATAATGAATTCTATTTTACCAAATTCAAAATATAGAAGTTGAATTTATTAATTTAAAATTAATTCCTGCTGTCAAAACCAAAAGGCGTTTGTTTGACACTTGTTTATGTCCAATTTCAAAGTGAAATTACTTACAATGACCATCATTGGATTAAATGGTAAAAATATAATCTATTTATACTTCAAAACCATGAAAATTTATAATTTAACAATATAAATTATTTTTATTTAAAAAGTTGTTTTCAGTTAAAATATAGTATTTTTCACTATTCACCCAAATATGAAAGTTATCAGAAAAACACCAAAACTTTATTGAAACTAAATTCTTATGTCTTTATTCTAAATAAGAAGTTTATTTTGTCAAATTGAATATATAAAAGTTTCAAATGTTGTATTTAAAAAGTCTTCATCATTAAAAGGCTGTAAAATTACATTTTTTGAAAAATACTTCTTTTATCTGAAAAAAAAATGTATTTGTTCTTAAATTATGTATAATAAAATCATAATATGAATTCTAAAATTATAAGGATTATATAAAGTTCAAAATTCAGTTAATACTATTCATAACCGCTTTTGAACGGCTTGTTTGGTAAGTCATGGTGCGCTAGAACTCGGTGTTGCGTGTAGTGAAAGTTATTAAATTACTTTGAAGAAATAAAGTACTATGAAATCTTGGGGTGTTACATTCTTCCCTCATTCAATAAATTGAGTCCTCGAAATTTGAAATTATTTTTCGAAAATAAATGCTTGAAAATTGAAAATACCTTTGGGAAAACCCACACCTGAAATTAGGTTAATAAAATTTAGTCTTAATAAGAGGAAAATGGAAATAAAAGGGTCACCACCAAATTATGATCTCGATTAGGAGAACATTGGTGGAAATTAGAGACATATAATTGGAGGAAAAACGTAAATATTTATAGGTAGTGATTGAGGTCATCAATCACAAACAAGTGTAAAATTGAGGGCCTTAAATTCATCAATCTATGATGATTTAAAATACCATCGGTTCAACAAAATATATGATATTAGGATAACACATTTTTTTGTTTTAAGATCCCTTCACTAAAGTATAAGAATTAATTTCTTCATAGAATAAGAGAAGAAGAAAATATATACTTGACAAGTAGAGTCCCATCCTTTAACTAATTTCTACTACAAACTCATCTTTCACTCTAAAAGATAATAGAACTTAAAAATAATATTCTATTTATCCTATTCGTATAGGGTTCGAAAAAAAATGAATTTATAATTCATCTACCAGAATTTTTTAAAAAACAAATACTACATTATTCAATCCAGGACATCACATGGGCCAGTGGTAGGTGATACACCCTTGTCGCCCTTTGGTTGCGAGTTCAAGTCTCGTAGCCTTGCTGGACGTGATGGGTTGCCTCCCAACCTTTGGGTTTTCCTTTTATGGCAATCCAAAAATAATATCAAACTCGAATTATCCTAAATACTTCTGTCCAAACTCACATTCCAAAGTTTATAAGAAAGGTAAACACAATGAAGATCCTTTTTACCGAGTAATAACATGTGAACACCTTCATCATGTATTCTTTTAAAACACTGCAACATACTAAATTACCATAAAACATTATTGATTACATTCATGATCCCTTATTCCTTATAGAATACTGGATATACTCCTTCTATCCAAAAATGTTGTAAACTCCAACAATGATGGAATATAAAAATCATTAATCAGTTTCAAGGTAATCAAGAATATTCAATATAATTTATCGAAATCAATCCTGTATTATTCCAAAATCACTACCTCGATATCAGAACCATAATATGGTTTATCTTTCTCTCAACCATATATTTTCCAAAAATTTAACATGCTATTCAGTCACTTTTCTTGGTTCCACGCAATCTCAAGTCCTTAATGAAATAGTACTGTAGTACAATCCTTTTATACTCCATAATTATTATAACCAGTACATTGCTGATACAACACTCAAATGAAATAATTCCCTAATAACAACATAAGAACTCTAATCATTCCTCCTCATTTGTGGTAGTATCATAACTTTATTATTATATAATAACATCATTTGCGGTATACTCTTATGAATGGGACATTGATTCGTGTAGTGTCCCAACTCCTTGCAGATGAAGCATTGTACATTTAAAACCTTTTTCTTACCCTTGCAATCACATACATGGTGTCCATTTTATTTAGACTTATAAAAAACTCTCATTCCCTTTAGTCAAGTTCCATGGTGTTTCTTCCAACAGTTATCACATATGGGAAAATTCTTCTTTTCCCTCTTCCCTTTATCCATCTTTCTCTCTTCCATCCTTTTATTCTCTTGCTTCCCTTCAAATCCATAGGACTCGAACAATTCTTTACTTATCTTATCAACACATGATACTATTTCTTCATATGTTGAGAATACATGGGAGACTATTTACCTTCTAAATGTTGGCTTAATAATGTGAAATATACGATCCTTCTTACTCTTTGGATCATACGTATTGCTGGAGTTCACATTCCTTCTATTGGGCACCATTACTATACAATAGTATAAACTAGGTCAGTTTATGAATTGCAATGAATAATTCCAAACTTGTAAAATACATAATGTAAATTGAATGGTTTATGGATATAATCCATAATCATAAAGATTTTTTCATTAGGAAATTATATACTCATAAACCATTCATAATGATTTGTAAAGAAAATGATAATTATCCTAAGCATATCCCCCGGTAGTGTCATAACCAAGAGTGCATCAAGGCCCGTTGTTATGCACCAATTCCTGTTCGATTATAGCTCAAAGCGGTGTTTTTGGGTTTTACCCCTAGGTACATCTGTTCCAGATCTGCCTCTACCTGCTCGTATCCAGACAGGGATGTATTGCTCGGAAAACTCACAAAATCTCTACAATACCAAAATTCTAGGAAGTTCTTCGATACCAATCCTCAAAGTCCATCTTAGATCTATGTGCTCTTATCAGAGTTTATCTAAATCTAGCTTCTAAGGTTTGTACTAAACTTCCTCTGATACCAACTGTAACACCCCGACCCCAGTTACCCAGAGTCGGTGCATTATTACATAACATTGGCATGATCACAAAAGATCAAGTCTCAAAATACCGATTAGTTTAGTATCCTTGGAAACACTAGATACATTCATAAATGTTACATTACATCATAAAGTGAAAAAAATAAAATAACATATTCTCCATATTCAACACTCATATCCCCTTCAGACTATCCCTACAAGTCATTCATAAAATATTTCTTCACATCCTGGGAAAAATAATACATAGAAAGGGGTGAGCTCAGATTCTCAGTAAGGATAACAATATAGCGAAAAATTTCATAAATAAACATAAACATTTAAGGCAATGTATAACTAAAACAAAAGCCTTTTAAACTTGAAATTCAGCATAATATGGAAAAAAATAAAATGAAATAATTCCATTCACTTATTCACGTGGATATTATACTAGTCGAATAATCACATCCAATATTAATAACCACTTTCATAATTATTGAATTCATAATTCCATACTATTATAACCACATATCTAAGGCCTCGTGCCAAGACTACAAATAAGATTTTTTCAAGGCCTCGTGCCAAGACACTGGTTTGTCTCATGAGACCTACCGATGCATTGAGGAGCTATAGCGGGCTCCACCCGTCGCTTACAAAGTCCAATGCATTCCTCATATGAAAAGTTTGAAACATAACATAAACATTTGTATTAAAACTAGCATACTAAATGTCAATAATTTATCCACAAACCATGAATCGTATAAAAATAGCATATCCACAGTCAAACATAACTCATTAAATATAATATGGAAGGTTTTATTGTAATAGATTAACCTCAATCGAGAATAATGAAGGATATCGACATAGATGAAAATAATCATCAAAACTATTTGAGAGAAATATCCCTCTTTTTCTTGAAAACATTTAAAAGTCACACTATTTGTCAAGAAGCCATTTAAAATAGATTTTTGAATCAAAGTTTCCCATACCACTTTAAATCTTTTAAAAGGAATTTTTAATTTTAAAACTTTAATGTCTATATAAATAAATCCTTAAAACCATTTTTAAAACATGAACATTAATGAGAAAGATTTAGAATAATAAATATTTAAAACATTTTAAAATGATATTTTAGTTAGAGTTCCAAACCAAAATAGAGACACTTTAATACAAATAATTGAGGTAATCAAAACATTATAATATAATGAGAATAATGGTATTCATGATATACTATTTCAAAGTACATTATATACACCATATAAAATTGAATTGGTGTATAACAACAAAGAAGCCTCAATGGAATGTAAATTGAGATGAAATCTCTTATAAATATCATATCCTTAGGTTAAGGATAAATGAACGACATAATTATGTGTGAAAAATATAAATATACTCAATATTATTGGATATTCAGTGAAAATCAATCAGAGGACATTCACACATATTCTTGTAAAAACAACACCAATGAATTGGATATTTAACTCAACAAATGGAGATTGAGTTAAAATTATTCTTATCAAGTTCATATCAATGACTTGAGAATTTATCAATGGATTGATTATGTGTATAAAAATTATACCCACAGAATGGGTAGTAGAAATTATGACATAAGAAAATGAATAGTGATTTCACACATAATCTTGGAGTAAAATAATCACTGAAGTATGCGTAAATCCGAATGAGTGGAAATTGAAATTTCAAATTCCCTTATCAATTTGGTAATTTACAAAACATACACCCATGAAATAAGGATCATACAATAATTATTTAAATATCCATAAATTAAATTATATTACACAATGAATATAATCATGGGCAGTACACACACCACATGCAATAAATAAGTGGTGAACAATGGAAATCTCACAGAATTAAAAGTGAGATAAGAAACCTCTTACCTTGTACTTTTACTTGGTCAAGGGTAGGTTAACTTCCTGTATAATGGTTAAATAATTTTTATTAAATTATAAAATAATCATTTAAATTAATATGATATCATATATGATCTTTTAACATTTCTTTGTTAATAATATCTTAGTATTATCGTTGTTTCGGGTATTAACTTACTCATTTTATTTTATATGTTTTGTTACATAAGTCGTGTTTGTTATGGATAGGTTTTATATTATTCATATAAATAATTATATCAAGTCATTAAACATTATTTTTAATCATTAAATGAGAATTATACTTGAATGGATATGATGGGGAATGAATCTCTTCACATTCGTGGAGACGGTAGTCCGTACGTATGCACGAGCGACAATATCATTCTGTTGATATTAAAATAATATATTATTGGATGATATATCATATATAAAGAATAATTATCATGTTATATTTATTATTTACATGAATTACACATCATTATTATAACCATCCAAATAATAATTTATTGAATAACAATTACACCACAGCGTGGAGACGGTAAGCCGTACGTACGCACGTATGGTGACATGTCATTCAAAGGATGGATAGAATACTGAATATGGTTTTACCATATTTATAATAACATCATAGTATATAGAAGATACTAGGGTTATTATTTTATAATATGAATAACAAAGAAAGAAGAAGTTGAAGAAGAAAAGAACTTGAAAAAGGGTGGGGAAAACATTACCTCTTCTTCAGGTTCATCCTTTTGATTTGATCAAAAGGGATATTTAGGTTGGATTTCTGATCAAACTAAGGCCTCTAGGTTGAATTTAGGGAATTTTAGAGTATATTTTGTCAGGTTTTGTCCGAACCAAAAGTCTTTGAAGGTATGAATTGGAGAGAATGGTGAGTGCCCTTTTATAAGAGGGGTGAGGGGCACCTTTGGAAAATCTAGAAATATTATTTTATAATAAATTTATATTCATTTAATAATGGTTCCAAAGTGGATTATTTAAAGTTTAAGGTGGTTATGGGTAGAAATACTTTCAACCAATAGATTTTAGACAGGTTTGGGTCACTATATTGACCTTATCATTTATTTTTAACTCTTAGTTAAATAGTTTGACATTTACCATGTCTCTTTGTATTTTTATATTATATACTTAATAAACATACTATATACCTCTAAGATACCCCCAAGTGGTCCATTAATGATACACCTATAATTATATAAGTCCTTTGGCCGAACCTTATATTTTTAGGAATAGAATATCAATTAATAATATAATATTTGTTTTAAAAACTCTTTTATGTCAATTTTGACACTATAGGGTATTTTGTTTTTGATAAATTCATTACAGCATTATTACTTAGAAAAAAATTTATATAAACAATCCTAATATGTCATATTAATCTAGAAAATTAATTTAATTTATAAAAAGTATCAAATTACATTTATTTGGGTATTTATAATATCAATTATCTTAATCTTTCATTAATACAGTAATTATTGCATCATCATTGTGTTATAAATATATTAAATTATTTAATGTATAAAAATTATAAATAAAATACCATTATGTATTTAATCCTTTTATATTTCTAATGAATATTTATAATCTAATTTATCTTATGTATAACCCAATATTAAAAATGTTTTAGTTATTAAACTTTGATTTTAACTCTTTTAACTCTTCTTTGAATTAAATAATAATAAATTTCCTAATCTAATCCAAGTGGACCTAAATGATGATATTTTATTCCAAAGGTTGTTTTTGGTCGAGTTACACTTGTCCAATAGAATTAGGACATATTTTAGGGTAATATTAATATCATTTTTACCCTTAATTACCTAATTTACTTTTAACCGTGGTAAATAAAAGTAAAAAGTTACTATTTACAAAAAATTATTTTTATCTTATTGAACCACATTTTACTCCTTGATATTAACCGTGTCTCTCGTATTTTCGAAATTACACTCACAGAAGCGGTAAAATTAAGTTTTATGTGAATTTTCAAATTCTCTTAGGAGGTGGGTAAATAATGGTGAAAAGTTCAATAAAATTTTTATATATCTAAAATTATTATAAACTAATGCCAATGAATTACATTGAACTTATATAGGTATTATGAATCCATTTTGACATTAATTAAATTTAAATAAAATAAATAAGTATTTAAATAAAAATTTGGTTTTAAACTATAAATTAGTGTTTTTTCATTATTCATCAAAAATTAAAAGTTTTCAGAAAAATATCAAAAATTTACCCTAAGATAATTTTGATATTATGAATTCAATAATGAAGTATATTTTACCAAATTCAAAACATAGAAGTTTCATTTATTAATTTAAAATTAATTCCCACTGTCAAAACCAAAAGGTGTATTTTTAAGAAATAATAATAACCAAAAGTTTGACACTGGTTTATTTCCAATTTCAAAATGAAATTACTTAAAATGACCATAATTGGATTAAATGGTAAAAATATAATCTATTTATACTTCCAAACCATTAAAATTTATAATTTAACAATATAAATTATTTTGATTTAAAAATTTGTTTTCAGTTAAAATATAGTATTTTTCACTATTCACCCAAATATGAAAGTTATCAGAAAAAAAAACTTTATTGAAACTAAATTATTAGGTATTAATTATAAAGAATAAGTTTATTTTGTCAAATTGAATATATAAAAGTTTCAAATATTGGATTTAAAAAGGCATCACCATTAAAAAGCGGTAAAATTTCATTTTTTGAAAAATACTTCTTTTATATAAAAAAAATGTATTTGTTATTACATTATGTCTAAGAAACTCATAATATGAATTCTAAAATTATTAAGATTATATAAAGTTCAAAATTCAGTTAATACTATTCATAACCTCTTTTTAACGGCTTGTTTGGAAAGTCATGGTGTGCTAGAACTTGGTGTTGCGTGTAGTGCAAGTTATTGAATTACTTTGAAAAAATAACGTACTGTGAAATCTTGGGGTGTTAAATTCTTTCCTCCTTTAATAAATTGAGTCCTCACAATTTGAAATTATTTTTCGAAAATAAATGTTTGAAAATAGAAAATACATTTGGGAAAACCCACATTGGAAATTAGGTTAATAAAATTTAGTCTTAATAATAGGAAAAGGTAAATGAAAGGGTCACCACCAAATTATGATCTCGATTAGGAGAAAATTGGTGGAAATTAGAGACATATAATTGGAGGAAAAACGTAAATATTTATAGGTAGTGATTGAGGTCATCAATCACAAACAAGTGTAAAATTGAGGGCCTTAAATTCATCAATCTATGATGATTTAAAATACCATCGTTTCAACAAAACATATGGTATTAGGATCACACGTTTTTTTGTTTCAAGATCCCTTCACGAAAGTATAAGAATTAATTTCTTCATAGAATAAGAGAAGAAGAAAAATATATACTTGACAAGTAGAGTCCCATCCTTTAACTAATTTATACCACAAACTCATCTTTCACTCTAAAAGATAATAGAACTTAAAAATAATATTCTATTTATCCTATTCGTATAGGGTTCGAAAAAAATGAATTTATAATTCATCTACCAGAATTTTTTTTAAAAAGACTACATTATTCAATCAAAGACATCACGTGGGCCAGTGGTAGGTGATACACCCTTGTCGCCCTTCGGTTGCGGGTTCAAGTCTAGCGGCCTTGCCGGACGCGACGGGTTACCGCCCAACCTCTGGGTTGTCCTTTTATGGCGATACAAAAATAATATCAAACTTGATTTATCCTAAATACTTCTGTCCAAACTCACAGTCCAAAATTTATAATGAAGGTAAACATAATGAATATCCTTTTTTCTGAGTAATAACATGTGAACACTTTCATCATGTATTCTTTTAAAACACTGCAACATCCTGAATTAACATAAAACCTTAGTTATTACATTCATGATCCCTTATTCCTTATAGAATTTTGGATATACTCCTTCTATCCAAAAATGTTGTAAACTCCAACAATGATGGAATATACAAATCATTAATCAGTTTCAACGTAATCAAGAATATCCAATATAATTTATCCAAATCAATCCTGTATTATTCCAAAATCACTACATCAGTATCAGAACCATATTATGGTTTATCTTTCTCTCAACCATATATTTTCCAAAAATTTAACCTGCTATTGAGTCACTTTTCTTGGTTCCACACAATCTCAAGTCCTTAATGAAATAGTATTGCAGTACAATCCTTATATACTCCATAATTATTATAACCAGTACATTGTTGATACAACACTCAAATGACGTAATTTACTAATAACAACATAAGAAATCTAATCATTCCTCCTCATTTGTGGTAGTATCATAACATGATTATTATCCAATAACATCATTTGCGGTATACTCTTATGAATGGGACATTGATTCGCATAGTGTCCCAATTAATTTCAGATGAAGCATTGTGCATTTGAAACCTTTTTCTTACCTTTGCAGTCACGTACATGGTGTCCTTTTTATCTACACTTACAACAAAATCCCATTCCCTTTAGGCAAGTTCCAGGGTGTTTCTTCCCATAGTTATCACATATGGGAAAATTCTTCTTTTCCCTCTTCCCTTTATCCATATTTCTCTCTTCCATCCTTTTCTTCTCTTGCTTCCCTTCAAATATATAGGACTCAGAGAGTTCTTTACTTATCTTATTAACACATGATACTATTTCTTAATATGTTGAGAATACATGGGAGACTAGTTACCTTCTAAATGTTGGCTTAATACTGTGAAAGATACGATCCTTCTTACTCTTTGGATCATACGTATTGGTGAAGTTCACATTCCTTCTACTGGGCACCATTTCTATACAATATCATAAACTAGGTCTATTTATGAATTGCAATGAATAATTCCAAACTTGTAAAATACCTAATGTAAATTGAATGGTTTATGGATATAATCCATAATCATAAAGATGTTTTCATTGAGAAATTATATACTCATAAACCATTCATAATGATTTGTAAAGAAAATGATAATTATCCTAAGCATATCCCCCAGGAGTGTCGTAACCAAGAGTGCAGCAAGGCCCGCTGTCATTCACCAGTTCCCGTTCGAGTCCAGCTCAAAGCGGTGTTTTCGGGTTTTACCCCTAGGTATATCTGTGTCAGAGCCACCTCTACCTTCTCATGTCCAGACAGGGATGTATTGCTCAAAAAACTCACAAAATCTCTACAATACCAAAATTCTAGGAAGTTCTTCTATACCAATCCTCAAAGTCCATCTTAGGTCTATGTGCTCTTATCAGAGTTTATATAAATCTAGTTTCCAAGGTTTGTACTAAACTTCCTCTGATATCAATTGTAACACCCCGACCCCAGTTACCCAGAGTCGGTGCATTATTATATAACATTGGCATGATCACAAAATATCAAGTCTCGAAAGACCGATTAGTTTAGTATCCTTAGAAACACTAGATACATTCATAAATGTTACATTACATCATAAATTAAAAAACTACAATAACATATTCTCCATAGTCCACACTCATATCCCCTTCAGACTATCCCTGCAGGTCAGTCATAAAATATTTCTTCACATCCTAGGAAAAATAAAACATAGAAAGGGGTGAGATCAGATGCTCAGTAAGGATAACAATATAGCGGAAACTTTCATAAATAAACATAAACATTTAAGGCAATGTATAACTAAAACAAAAGCCTTTTAAAATTAAACTTCAACATAATATGGAAAAATTAAAATGAAATAATTCCATTTACTTATTCACGTGGATATTATACTAGTCGAATAATCACATACAATATCAATAACCACTTTCATAACTATGGAATTCATAATGCCAGACTATCATAACCACGTAGCCAAGGCCTCATGCCAAGACTACAAATAAGATTTTGTCAATGCCTCGTGCCAAGACACTGGTTTGTCTCATGAGACCTACTGATGCATCAAGGAGCTATAGCGGACTCCACCCTTCACCTACTAATTCCAATGCATTTCTCATATGAAAATTTTGAAACATAACATAAACATTCATATTAAAACTAGCATACGAAATATCAATACTTTATCCACAAACCATGAATGGTATAAAAATATCATATCCACATTCAAACATAACTCATTCAATACAATATGGAAGGTTGTATTGTAACAGATTAACCTCAATCTAGAATAATGAAGGATATCGACATAGATGAAAATAATCATCAAAACTATTTGAGAGAAATATCCCACTTTTTATTGAAAACATTTAAAAGTCACACTATTTTTCAACAATCCATTTAAAATATATTTTTGAATCAAATTGTCCTATACCACTTTGAATCTTTTAAAAGGAATTTTTAATTTTAAAACTTTAATGTCCATATAAATAAATCCTTAAAACCATTTTTAAAACATGGACATTAATGAGAAATATTTAGAATAATAAATCTTTAAAACATTTTAAAATAATATTTTAGTTAGAGTTCTTAAAAAAAAGAGAGAAACTTGAATACAAATAATTGAGGTAATCAAAACATTATAATATCATGAGAATAAATTTATTCATGATATACTATGTCAAAGTACATTATATACACCATATAAAAGTGAATTGGTGTATAACAACAAAGAAGTCTCAATGGAATGTAAATTGAGATGAAATATCTTATAAAGATAGTATCCTTAGGTTAAGGATAAATGAACTACATAATTATGTGTGAAAAATATAAATACACTCAATATGATTGGATATTCAGTGTAAATCAATCAGAGGACATTCACACATATTTTTGTAAAAACAACACCAATGAATTGGATATTTAACTCTACAAATGTAGATTGAGTTAAAATTACTCCTATCAAGTTCATATCGATGAATTGAGAATTTATCAATGGAGTGATCATGTGTATCAAAATTATACCCACAGAATGGGGAGTGGAAATTATGACATAAGAAAATTAATAGTGATTCCACACATAATCTTGGAGTAAAATAATCACTGAAGTATGCGTAAAGCTGAATGAGTGGAAATTGAAATTTCAAATTCCCTTATCAATTTGGTAATTTCTGAAACATACACCCATGAAATAAGGATCAAAAAATGATGATGTAAATTTCCATAAATTAAATTATATTACACAATTAACACAATCATGGGTAGTACACACACCACATGCAATAAATAAGTGGTGAACAATGGAAATCTCACGGAATTAAAAGTGAGATAAGAAACCCTTACCTTGTACTTTTCCTTGGTCTAGGGGAGGTTAAACTACTATATAATTGTGAAATAATTGTTATTAAATTATACAATAATCATTTAAATTAATATGATATCATATATGATCTTTTAACACTACTTTGTTAATAATATCTTAGTATTATCGTTGTTTCGGGTGTTAACTTACTCATTTTATTTTATATATTTTGTTACATTAGTCATGGTTGTTATGGATAGGTTGTATCTTATTCATATCCATAACGATATAAAGTCCTTAAAAATTATTTTTAATCATTAAATGAGAATTAGTCTTGAATGGATACAATGGGGAATGAATCTCATTGCATTCGTGGAGACGGTAGTCCGTACGTACGCACGAGTGACAATATCATTCTTTAGATATTGAAAAAATATATAATTGGATGGTATATCATATATAAAAAATCATTATCATGTTATATTTATTATTTAAATTAATTAAACATCATTATTATACCCATCCAAATAATAATTTATTGAATAACAATTACACCACGACGTGGAGACGGTAAGCCGTACGTACGCACGTATGGTGACATGTCATTCAAAGGATGGATAGAATACTGAATATGGTTGTACCATATTTATAATAAAATCACAGTATATAGAAGATAGTGGATTTATTATTTTATAATAGGAATAACAAAGAAAGAATAAGTTGAAGAAGAAAGGAACTTGAAAGAGGGTGGTGAAAACCTTACCTCTTCTTTGGGTTCTTCCTTTTGATTTGATCAAAAGGGATCCTTAGGTTGGATTTTTTATCAAAATAAGGCCTCTAAGTTGAAGTGAGGGAAGTTTAGAGTATATTTGGGAAGTTTTTGGCCGAACAAAAGGATTTTAAGGTATTAATTGGAGAGAAGGTGGGGTTCCCTTTTATAAGAGGGGTGAGGGGTACCTTTGGAAAAGCTAGAAATATTATTTTATAATAAATTCATATTCGGTTTCTAATGGGTACAAAGTGGATTATTTAAATAATAACGTGGTCATGGGTCTAAATCCTTTAAACCAATAGATTTTAGATAGGTTTGGGTCACTATATTAACCTTATCATTTATATTTAACTCTTAGTTAAATAGTTCGACATTTACCATGTCTATTTGTATTTTTATATTAAACACTTAATAAACTTAATATATACCTCCAAGAGACCCCCAAGTGGTCCATTAATGATACACCTATCATTATATAAGTCATTTTGCCGAACCTTATATTTTTATAAATATAATATCAATTAATAATATAATATTTGTTTTAAAAACCTTTTTATGTCAATTTTGAAACTATTGGGTATTTTGTTCTTGATAAATACATAACAGCATTATTACTTCGAAAACAAATTTATATAAACAATACTAATATTTAATATTATCCTATAAAATTATTGGAATTTATAAAAAGTCTCAAATTTCATTTATTTGGGTATTTATAATATCAATTATCTTAATCTTTCATTATTATGGTAATTACTGCATCATCATTGTGTCATAAGTAAATTAAATTATTTATTGTATAAAAATTATAAATAATATACCATTATGTAGGGAATATTTTTATATTTCTAATTAATATTTATATTCGAATTTATCTTATGTATAACCCTATATTAAAAATGTTTTAGTTATTAAACATTGATTTTTACTATTTTAACTCTTCTTTGAATTAAATAATAATAAATGTCCAAATCTAATCCAAGTGGAACTAAATGATAATATTTTATTCCTAAGGTTGTTTTTGGTCTAGATAAACTTTTTCAATAGAATTAGGATATGTGTTAGGGTAATATTAATATAATTTTTACCCTTAATTACCCTATTTACTTTTAACCGTGGTAAATAAAAGTAAAAAGTTACTATTCACCAAAAATTATTTTTATCTAATTGAACCAAATTTTACTCCTTGATATTAACCATTTCTCTTGTATTTTCGAAATTCCACTCACAGAAGCGGTAAAATTAAGTTTTATGTGAATTTCCAAATTCTCCTAGGAGGTGGGTAAATGACGGTGAAAAGTTCAATAAAATTTTTATATATCTAAAATTATTCTAAAATAACTCTAATGAATTATATTGAAATTATATATGTATTATGTATCCATTTTGACCTTAATTAAATTTAAATAAAATAAATAATTATTTAAATAAAAATTCGGTTTTAAACTATAACTCAGTGTTTTTTCACTATTCATCAAAAATTAAAAGTTTTCAGAAAAATATCAACATTTTAGCCTAAGATAATTTTAATATTTCAAATTCAATAATGAAGTATATTTTACCAAATTCAAAACATAGAAGTTTCATTTATTAATTTAAAATTAATTCTCGTTGTCAAAACCAAAAGGCGTATTTTTAAGAAATAATAACAACCAAAAGTTTGACACTCGTTTATGTCCAATTTCAAAGTGAAATTAATTACAATGATAATCATTGTATTAAATGGTAAAAATATAATCTATTTAAACTTACAAACAATTAAAATTTATAATTTAACAATATAAATTATTTTGACTTAAAAATTTGTTTTCAGTTAAAATATAGTATTTTTCACTATTCACCCAAATATGAAAGTTATCAGAAAAACACCAAAACTTTATTGAAACTAAATTATTATGTCTCTATTATAAAGAATAAGTTTATTTTTTCAAATTGAATATATAAAAGTTTCAAATATTTGATTTAAAAAGGATTCACCATTAAAAGGCGGTAAAATTGCATTTTTTGAAAAATACTTCTTTTATCTGAAAAAAAATGTATTTGTTCTTACATTATGTCTAAGAAAATCATAATATGAATTCTAAAATTATAAGTATTATATGAAGTTAAAAATTCAATTAATACTATTCATAACTTCTTTTGAACGGCTTGTTTGGTAAGTCATGGTGTGCTAGAACTCGGTGTTGCGTGTAGTGCAAGTTATTGAATTACTTTAAAGAAATAGCATTCTATGAAATCTTGGGGTGTTACAAATTAATCATAAAAATATATTTTAATAAAAATAAAACAAATATATTTTACTAAAAAAACAAGTAAGATTTATTTATTTTAAATATTTATTTTAACATACTTAATAAATTTACTTAATATAAGTTCCATTTATTTTTATTTATTAAGATAAATAAATATTTTTTACTCGTTATATCCAAAAAACTAAATTTCACTCTTATTTAATATCAAAATCTTGATTCAAAATATGAATTCAAATTCATCTACACATAAAAAAATGTGTTATTGGAGTAAACACAATTTCATTTCTAAAATAATTTACACTTAATACTACCTATCACCAAGATAAATAACCCATCATAATTCCTCATAGAAAGGTGTGAAATGGTGATACTTTCATGGGTTGGTTTGACCAACATTGATATAGTGGTGATTTACACCAACTTGAACTTATCCCATATATTATTCCACTCAAGCCTCAATTTTTAAAGTTATTATTGAGCTTGGTCAAGGGAGAACCCCAAAATTCCACCTCCCATATAATATCTGGTAAATGATATTCATAAGGGATGATCCTACTAGTTGAGTCTGTCATTCCTTATTTCTTTATCAGTCATCTCTTATTATTACCCTTACTATACACAAATTCAAATGTCTACTTAATAATGACTACATTTCTAGTGATCATAATATTTAACAATTATAATACCCAATGGTTATATTATGAGTATATTTATTCTATAAATGTAATTAAAGTTTTTTGGGTCTAGATATGGCACACACATGTTTATTCTAAAGTTAATTTCCACATATATAATTTTATATTATTACATTATTCCCCTATTTGGAAATTTCATTATACACACTATTATGAAAATAGATTATGGTACTTAAGTTTCATTACTTATTTAGGTTTCCATGTTGCTTTGTAATAATTATTGTTTCACTAAAGTACTTTAACCTAGTGAGTGATCATGTTTCATAGAACTTTTTCTCTATTGTCTAAGATATTCATTAAAAACTCCTCATAAGAGGGATTATTCTCCAACTGTAAAACATTTTAATTTATCCCATGTTATATATTGGATATGTACTTATCAATAGGGATACATGTAACATGTCATGCAATTGAGTCTGGTTTAGTGTGAGTGTTAGTCGATAGGCCACATATCCAATACGATCAATAATCAAAAAAGGTATGATGTATATGGGCTTAGATTTCCCTTCTTCTCAAACCTCATTAATCTATTCCATGTAGACATATAAAGGAACACTTTATCTCTAACCTCAAACTCTAGATTTCATCAATGATTATCATTATAGCTCTTCGGTTGACATTATGTTTTATTGATATTTAGTTAAATTTTTTTGACTTTATCTACCATTTATTTAACCAATTCAGGTACCAATAGCTTACACTATCTAAATCTATCCCAACATGTTGTAATTTTATATTTATTTCCATTGCTAGTTTCATATGGATCAATCTAGATGCTTGAATGAAATATATTATTGTATGAGAACTCATACTGAGGGATATGTTGTTCCCTACTTCCTTTAAAGACCATGGAGTAAGATATCAATATATCCTCAAGTGTCTAGATATTATATTCAAATTATCCATTAGTCTGGGGGTGATATACCCTACTGAAGATCCACTCTATGTTCAAGGCATTTTGAATAATTTTCTAGAACATTGAGGTGAACCATAGATCTGGATCAGATAAAGTCGATAAAGGTATTCCATATAGCCCCACCACTTCTCTAATATATATCTTTTCAAGATGATAAAGTGATAATTTCTTACAAATAGTGATAAAGTGAGATATTTTGTGAGATATTCCACTATAACCCATATGGAATTATTTCCTTTGGATGTCTTTATAATATCCATGAAAAAATCCAAGGTGATTTTCTCCCATTTCCATGAAGGTATGGGTAATGGATTCATCATCCCCTTGGATTTTTTATTTCTTCCTTAACTTGCCAATATACCAATCACTTTGATGTATATTCAGAAATCTCGTTCTTCATATTGTCCCACTAAAATTTATTTCTAATACCTATATAAATATTTTTTCTTTTTCGGTGGATAAATAATATTACTCTATGAGAATCTATCAATATCTCCTTCTTTATCTCAGGATTTTATGGTATGCATAATCATGTCCCAAATATCACAACTCCTTCATTAATGTTTAAATTTTAGTTTTTTCCCTTTCTTATAGAATCCACATTATTTTGTATCTCCACATCATCCCTTTGAGTTTCCTTAATCCTATCTAAAATGGATAGTTGAGTAATCATTTGATTAAGGTAGGTTTTTATTTCTTCCTTTATGATTTTCATGTCCATAATTTACATTTATAAGAAGGTTGGATCATTCTCAATTATCATCATGGATAAGGTTTTATGATCTTTTTTACCTAAGATATTTGCTACTTTATTTTCCTTCTGCAGATAGTAATGTATTGAGAAATAATAGTCCTTGATCATATTTAACCATATTCATTGGTCTATATTGATCTTTTTTGTGTGAATATATACTTGATACTATTTTTATCTATATATATGTCACGCTTCTCAAAATATATATACTATTTCAAGATATTTAATATGAATATTACTATATTCAACTCCAAATCATTTGATGGATAATTTTTCTCATGAACCTTCAATTATCTTAAGGCATGATCTATAACTTAATCATTTTTCATGAGTATTCACCCCATGCCTTTCTTTGAAGCATCATTTTATATCACAAAACCTTCTTATACTCTAGGATAGTGTGAGTACAAGTTTAATGATTATACTCTTCATAATTTCCTTCAATATATCTTCAAATTCATCAGTATAAATAAATTTTACACCCTTTTGAGTTGTCTTAGTTAGTGGTTTTGACAATTGTGGGAAGTTCCTCACAAATCATCTATATTACCCATATAATCTGAGGAAACTAGATATATTGTTTAAAGATCTTGGTCTAGTCCATTATTATTCACCTTTATATTTTAAGTATACATAGATATTTAAATACTTGTTATAACATACCCTAAGAATGTAACTTGATCCATACAAACTCACATTTATTATACCTTTCATATAACTTATCCTTTCTCAAAATCTTCATCACAGTACTCAAATAATCCTCATGTTCCTCCTTGATTTTAGAGTATATAATAATATCATCTATAGATACAACTACAAATTTTTCAAGGTAATATCAAAAGACTCTATCCATCAATCCCATGAATATTACTATATAATTTGTTAGTCTTAAGTGAATTACTATGAACTTATAGTGTTCATACCTTGTATAAAAAGCTATCTAGGGAATATCCTCTTTATTAAACTTTATGATATCCTAACTAAAGGTATACTTTAAAAATTAATTTGGCCCCATGTATTTGATCAAACAAGTCATTAATTTGTGGCAGGGGTACTTTTTATTTATCATGATATTATTTAGTTTACAATAATAAATGTAGATATGCATTGACCCATCATTTTTATTTACAAATAGGACTAGTTCATCCCATGGTGAATCAATTGGTTATATAAATCCCTTTTCTATATTTTCATATTTTTTCTTATTTAGTTCTTCTAGTTCAATGGGGGTCATTCTATAGGGATTCTTGGATATGGGAAGATCTCCAGGTATAAGTTCAATTGAGAACTCAACCACTTGGTTAGGAGGAAGATAATAAAACTCTTCAGGAAATATATTATCATATTCCCTTATAATTGGTATATCTTTAATGATGATCCTATTATTTGTCTCAATCATTTGACCTATATAAGATTCCCTATAAGTAAATAGTATCTATGCTTGAGAAGGATTTTTGAAGGTGATTCATCATCCTCCTTGAACTTATATAAGATCATGGGATGATTTGTGATATAGAAATTTATTTCATTATCCTAATATTTAATGTTGGATCAAAATAAAGATAGCCAAGTCATTCCCAGTATAGAATTAAATTCCACTAAAGGAAGTGTAGCAAGGTTTGGTGAGAGATTCATCTAATAAATAGTGTGTTGGGAAGAGTTTCATATTTGAGTTGCAGTAATTGAACCACTTGGTATTTTCACCAATAAATCAAACTCTATATACTAATTTGGAGCTTAAATAATTCTATTAAACTTATATGATATAAAAAAATACATAAAACTATAATCAGATAGTACATTCACTATTCTGAATAAATAACAAGTATACCTTTAACCACTTAATTTTCATGATCTACCTTGAAACTAGTGATAGTATGTGTTCCTTGAAGTTGAAACAATGTAACATAGGTTTATTATTGATCAGAACCTTCTTTTCTTCCATTATATTAGTGGTATTCTTCATATAATTTTGATATTCATTATCTTTATGTCCCTATTTTCTACACTAATAATATCTCTCTATTACTTTGAGATAGTTTCTCAAATGCTTCCTACCACATTTACGATGTATGGTTAGTTATATTTTCTTCCCCCATGAGGTTTGTCTATTAATCCTCTATAATTAAACATCATTCTCCTTTTATTATCTCTATCCTCATGAAAATATTAAGAATCACCAATATCCATTTCAAATTTAAGGCTACATCAAACATTTTACTCATATTTTTCAAAGTCTAGAATCGTTAATTCTTTTTGAAGACATGAATTTAGTCTACTAAAGAAGTGGAAAACCTTATTTTTGGGTTCAATGATAAAGTCTAAGGCATATCATTCAAGCCTTGTAGAGTTTTCCCTATAGGACAATATTAAATCATCCTCCTTCTTCTTGAGTCCAAAAAACTCCCTCTCTATTTTAATATGGAGATTGAGAGGATAATATTTATTGAAAAATATTTTTTTGGAATCATTTCCTCTCTATTAATTTTATTTATTCCTTGGGTTTTGTATTCTTGATTAGTTTCCACCATTGATCAGCTTATCCCTCTAAGATATAGATGACTAGTACAACTTTATCTTACTCAGAGCATTAGAGGAAATAAAACATATTCTTAGAGGAATTAATCCATTATTCTATGATTAATGGATTAGAAGATCTACTAAAAATAGTAGGCCTTTTTTGCATAAAGTAATCAACCATAACTTCTTCTTTATTAGGAAAAATAGGGTTCTCCACATGATTCAAGTTATTATCCATAACATGAGTCAGCAAAAAAAAGTACCACCATGAAGTTCTTGAATCCAATTACCATCATGTTAGGAATTTCATTTGGAAATTCACCATATTGGTTATTGGAACGATTCCTTAAATTCCCATCCATTTACTAAAATAAATGAGAGATAATGATGTGAATACTTAATTAATAATAATATATGAATAAAAACTATAAAATTATAAGGAATAACTCAAAAATAAAATATATAATCTAACATGTGAATTTATAGGTTTCAATTTAGGTTATTTGTGGTAATTTTAATTTTATATTATCCAACCTTACTATTTATATATTACATCGTAAAAGTCTATAAGAATATACGAAATACTTTATAATGGATTATAAATATCTTTTAAATTATCCAACGAATATCCCCTAGGAGTGTTAAATTAGGTGCGCAATTAAGTCTATTTTTTGGGCACCAATTGGAGATCCAGTTAGTACCCGACCAACTTTTTTCAAGGTTATTACCCATAGGTACATCTTATCTAGATCCTAAATCCACTTGTTTTTATATAAATAGGTATTTAATTTCTATAAAATCATACACTTTAGACTTTACCAAAATTTTAGGATGTTTTCCTATGCTTAAACATATCCTTGGGGTTTTCACTAATTTATTCTCATCCTAATATCCAAAAAATAATTAGAAATTTCTCAAATACCAATTATAGAAAAATAAGTCTCATACACATTTTATTTCATATTTTTAATATAAAATTTCATAAAATATACCTTGAAATATAAAGGTATAGAGTCTTTAGGAGATTATAAATATCATACAACTACATAAACATAAGATATATCATCAATATTTTGATCTTAATGACATGATCTTAAGTACCTTTAATCATATATTACTACATAGGGTGCCCTAGTAAAATATATAAAGGAAAATGGTGATCTCTAAATCTCAGTAAGGGAATAATTAGAGTAAATCATAGTGGTTAATTAATACATATGAGTCAAGATACATATCATGATATCATAGAGAAAAGGATCATAATCACATAATAATAGAATAATGGAAATAATATCATAATATCATGGAATTATAAATATGTGGCAATATAAAAAATTATATTTTAAGAATAAGTCAAGGCTCACTGGAAAGAAAATATAACATAACATTCTAGTCTAACTTTCTATGCACCATAAATGGTATCTCATGAGAGGAAAGCATTGACTAATTCATTGGGAGGTTGTATAATTATAGTACCACCCATCACATTCATAACATGTAAATTAATTTGTGTTCCACATAATAAAATCAAACAAAAGGCATAGGTATAATAAAAACCCATGAGAAATAAATGGATTACATAATCTTATCTCCAGGCATAATAAAATGATATTTTATAAATATTACAAAGATAATAAGGAATTAAATCTTATGGATGTTCATATTTGAATTAAAAATAATAATCCTTCAATATGGAATTTGAATGAATAAAAATCATAATAAATAGTTTAGAAATAGGTGTATACATTAACCTCTTAAATGATGCTTATAGAAATGAGTAAAGAACCTTTAAAAAAAGTGAGTGCATGGTGTTTTCATTAAAACCGAAAGTAAACTAGATTTCTTTTCATAAAATATTTATCATTTTAAGAAATCATTTAAATAAATAGACTTGTAATGATTAACACATGAAAAGTAATAATTAATAGTAAATTTCCCCTTAATCATTTTTCACTATAGAAAGGATTGATAAGGGAACTTAAAAAACATTTATAATCCCAAAAAAGAAAAGGATAAAATTATAGGTATAAATAAGGGACATATATGATGAGAAAGTGTTGTTTTCAACAATACATAATGTTTTTATTTAAAGGAGGAGATTGTTGAGAACAATACTCTATCTATTTATGATGATTTTGATGCTCACAAATACCCTTAATTATTTTCTGATGATTTTACTGTAAGTATATTTCAGGAATTTATTTTTTATTTTTTATTTCTGGAAGAAATATGTAAGTCCTTGAACAACGGGATTTAATTGCAAAAGTATTCATGAGATTGTGTTTTATCCTTTATCTTTAATCAGGTAGATTAATGCATAAAAAATATAAAATGTAGGGACACATGATATATAGTGTTTCGGGGAACATAAGGCCCCTAGTCCACTCTACTAATTCTCTAATCTATGAGCTTTGTGATTTTCACTCTCTAGTCCTCATCTTAATAGACCTATCAACAACTAAGTGCAGGAATTTGACACCTTTACAATCTAAGATAAAACACATCCTTCTGGTTCAATCACAGAACCTACACATCTTAGAATGAGAAGATGGTCACTCAAGATAAAAAGTATTTGTTCTTTGAAAATACTCTCCTGATTATAGAGTCTTGGTAAGTTCAATACAAAATCTGATGAAGGCATTTTCTTAGGATATTCAGCTACCTCCAAAGCTTATAGAGTCTATAATAAGAATTCAAGGATTATTGAAGAATCATTTTATATGAAATTTGATTAATCTGATCCCTTTGAGAAAAGAACATATCAAATGGATGAATCTGACTCTAATGATAACATGAGACTTGAGAACTTGAAAGATGATTTTGAAAAAGATATAAATGAAATTCAGTCTAGTCTAGACAAACTTGAAACTGAAGAACCTATAAGTGTACTACCTAGACAGTCAAGGACCCTAAAGAATCACCCTTTAGAAACTTTAATAAGAGACTTAGAAGTAGGAATAAAAACTAGTATAAATATAGGAAATCTTGTAGAATTCTCTACCTTTCTATCCCAACTAGAACCTAAGACTATAGAAAAAGATTTAGATGATGAAATCTGGATGATAGCAATGCAAGAAGAATTAAACCAGTGCAAGAGAAATGAAGTCTGGGAATTGGTTGAAAGACCACAGAATTATCCAGTGATAGGAACAAAATGGGTCTTTAGGAATAAACAAGATAAACAAGGAATAATAACTAGAAATAAATCAAGACTTGTAGCAAAAGGATATAATCAGGAAGAAGGTATAGACTAGGATGAGACATTTGCACCGGTATCTAGGTTAGAATCTATTAGAATCTTTTCATCCTATGCATCACATATGTATTTTAAATTATTTCAGATGGATGTTAAGTCTACCTTTTTAAATGGTTATTTAATGGAGGAAGTTTATGTTGAGAAACCTCCTAGTTTTGAAAATTCACAAAAACCAGATTCTGTTTTTAAACTTACTAATTCTCTTTATGGCCTTAAACAAGAACCTATAGCTTGGTATGAAAGATTGAGCTCTTTTATTTTGAAAAATGATTAGACTGTTGGAATGGCAGATCCAACACTTTTTAAGAAAACTAAAAAAATAATATTTTATTGGTTCAAATTTATGTTGATGATGTAATTTTTGGATCAAATAATAAAACACTTTGTCATGAGTTTTAAAACTTAATGAAAAAAGAATTTGAAATGATCATGATGGGAGAATTAAATTTCTTTTTAGGACTTCAAATTTTTCAAAAAGATTTTGGAAATGTTTTGAATCAAAGAAAATACATTACTGATTTACTTGAGAAATTTGGACTTGAAAACAGTAAGACATATACAACTCCTATGTGTACTAATATAAAACTTGATTTGGATGAAATTGGAAAGTTAGTTGACAACAAGATATATAGAGGTATGATTGGTAGTTTATTATATCTTACTACTAGTAGGCTATATATAATGTATTCAGTATGTCTTTGTGCTAGATTTCAATCAAATCCAAAAGAATCACATTTAACTACTGTTAAAAGAATTTTTAGATATTTAAAAGGAACTGTTTTTCAATCTCTACTTTATCCCAAAACATCTGATTTTAATTTAATTTCATATTCAGGTTTTGACTTTGGAAGTTATAGATTAGATATAAAAATTAATTCGGGTACTTGTCAGTTTTAGGGAAATCCTTAGTGTCATGGTCAAGTAAGAAACAATATTTAGTTGCCCTGTCAACAGTTGAGGCAGAATATGTTTCTGCTGGCAGTTACTGTGCACAAGTGTTGTGGATGAAAAACACTCTTATGGACTTTGGAGTAAATTTTAATAATACACCTATTTTATGTGATAATATTAGTGCTATAAATATTTCAAAAAATCCTATTAATAATTCTAGGACTAAGCATATTGATATTAGAAATCACTTTTTAAGATATCATGTTATTAAAAAGGATATATTTTTGGAATTTGTGAATACAGAAATACAATTAGAAAATATTTTTACTAAACCACTTCTCACTGCAAGGTTTGACTTTATTAAAGGGGATTTAGGTTTATTTAATTTTAAATAAAATTTTAATTTTATTCATTTAATTATGTTTTTTTATATTTGAATATAAATTTGTTATTTATTTTTCAAATAGAATAAACTTTTTTATTAAGATTTATTTTTTATATACTTCGTGGAAAATTTTTTTTAAATCTATGTAATAATTATTGATAACACAGGAATCAAGGTTATCAGAACCTTTCGAATTCTGAATCGTTTCATTTCCACCAAAACCCTTTCGAACCCGCGAAACTGCACCACTACTTATCAACCCTAATCTTCGAACCTCTGAAACCATAACCTTCAAACCTTTATAGATTTTCATAGAAATGGAAAATACTAAGAGATCTAATGAGGCTGAGACCAGAAATTCCAAGAAACAGTGCTCAACAAGAATGAAAATCCTACAGGGAAAGGTGATTTATTTTGAATGGATATTTTAGACAAACTTGTTATTAAAACTTTACCTATCATTTCAGAATCTCGAACAAACCTTCAATAGTTAGAATGTAGAATTATTTTATAAAGTAGAGCTTCGATATTTCATTAAATCTGTTCAATTTGATTTGGGAGATGATTAAGACACCATGATGGATAATATAGAGGATAGAGATTTTTCAATCACTTCAGTTGAAATTAGTCAGATACTGAATTGTCCTCAATAGGTAGTGTTACATTTTGATTTGAAAAGTATAAGAGATTTTGTGCATTAATCTGAAGACATTATGTCTTTTCTGTTTATCTCTACTAATATAAGTAAAATGTTAGTTAAATATTTGGAACCAGATCAGAAGATCCTTGTGAAATTTGTACAAATAGGGATATCACCCAGAATGTCATAGATGGAGAAGATATTGTATCCCAAAATGTACATAATGTATCTTCTGCTCAGTGATGTACAATTAAATTTTCCTAGGTATGCCAGTAATCCAGATTCACTAATTGATAAATAGTTAGATATATAATTTACTTAAGTTCAGTGCAACATTAATATGTGTTGTATTCCAAATTTTTCATTCTTTTTTATATCACAAAAAGGGGGAGAAATTTTGATAAACACAATATTTTATTTTAACTTATTTACATTTTTTAAATGTTATTTTAGGGTTAAATTTGAAGACAATTTTTCTTTAAAAGCAAAACTCTTTTTATTGAAGGAGAAATATGAATTTTTACTTTAAAATCTTTTAATAGGGAGAAGTTTGGATAAATATTTTTTATTTACAAAAATATTTTTTTTTATTTAAGGGGATATTTTTTTTCTTTACTTTTATTTTTTTCACTTTTGAAAAAGGGGGAGAAATTAATTTTTATGATTATAGATGACATAATGTTTATTTATTTTTTAAATAATCTTTTTAAAATTAAATATTTCTTTATATAATCAAAATTATAAACTATATGTAATTAATTTTTAAAATTAATTTCATTTATTATTTTATGGGTTTTGTGATCATTAAAAATGGGGATATTGTTGAGAAAGTGTTGTTTTCAACAATACATAATGTTTTTATTTAAAGGGGGAGATTGTTGAGAACAATAATCTATCTCTTTGTGGTGATTTTGATTCTCAAAAATACCCTTAATTATTTTCTAATGATTTTACTTTAAGTATATTTCAAGAATTTATTTTTTATTTTTTATTTCTAGATGAAATATTTATGTTCTTGAACAACAAGATTTAAGTGCTAAAGTATGCGCATTAGCGTGTTCAGGAAACACTGTTCATGCTCTACATATTCGGGAATTGCCTAAGCATGTTCTAGAATCATTGTTCATACCCTACATGTGGAAATGTAGCATAGAGAAAGGAACCCACTATTTACTTTACAAGTTATCAGAAAAGTATAGTTAATCAGTCATAGATTATCGATAAATTATGAAAAATAACCCTACGTCAGGAAAGAACCCTATGTTTGGGATATTAGAAAATTATGGAAGGATAATCATACGTAAGTGTTAAATGTTACATTTATTTCTCAAAAGTATAGTTCATCAACCTTACTTTTGTAAACAACCTTACATTTCTTAGAAAATTATGGATCAGGTACCTTTTATTTGGAAGCTTATAAAAGTATGGATCATTTATCATATTTTTGAAAGTTTAAGAGAAAAGTATGGATGGCCAACCCTACATTTGTGATCAATCATACGTTGAAAACCTTACGTTTGAAGGCTACGTCATCAACCTTATGTTTATTATCTACGTTACATTCAGAGGATGTTTACTGTAAAAATCAACCTTATGTTTGGCGTCAGAAAGTTTAAAGTTGATATTATTATTCAAAAATCTACAAGCGAATTATCATGATTATTTTAAGCTGGATTAAAAGCTGATTTTAAAGTGCCTCTTTGAAGAGTTCAAAGTCGTTTAAGGATCGAATTAAAAGAATATTTTCATGGAGAATTACAAGGAGAGTTATGATTAATCTGTAAATTCAAATTTTTGAATTATGAAATTAAAAAGGTGAAGATTGTGGATCTGATTTTTGTAGAGGAAGTATTCTTTATATCTTCGAACTGTATATAGTGATCAAGAAAAAAAGAGCAGATACATCTATCAAAATACGAGATCTTTTGTACGAAATTTAGAAGAAAAAAACAGAGTAAATCATGATCTACATTTCTATTGATTACGAAGAGTGATAAAATCTCTGTTTGTTAAAGAAGAATATACACGACAGAAGATTCACTTATTCGACATTGAAGATCAATTGTGAATCTGCTGCTGCTAAAGTTGAGATTTATATTTCTATATCTACTACAATGGGATTGACTTAGAACAACTCTTTCTTGAAGATCATTATTTCTGAAGATGATGATCCATTTACTGTCAATTTCATTCTGTTGCAATTGTGAAGAACAGTTGGGATAGAACACTATATCGTGTGTCTCGACATTTCATATTTCTGCTGTATTAATCTATTTGATTAAAGATAAAGGACAGAACACGATCTCGTGAAGATTTTTGAAAAGACACAATTCACCCCCCCCCCTCTTGTGTATATTTGATATAATCTCGATCCAACAATATATATAGAATATAGATAATTTAATTATAATAATAAATATAAAACTTGAGTTTGATAAATAAATCATAACTTAAAGATAAGAGGGTGGTTTATAGAGATCCCTTACCTTAGGTTAGAATCACGTGGTTCATGCATTTAACTTCATGAATGATAAAATTAAGTATATTAAATACTTTATTTAGAAAATTTAATATATATTTCATTTTTTTAATGTACATTTATTATCAAATTACATTCTTTTATTGTGTGATTTTTTCTCGCATTGGCCACCTCGGGTTATTTAGTTAATTCAAAATAATTTTGGTATTTTGATCATGGTCAAATAGTTCCATGATCTACAAAATTATAGATTTATTGATCCTTTATTATTACATTAACACAAGAGTTATATAGTTCAATGGGTTATATAAATTCAAACTAATAATGCTATCTCGGTATACTCTTTTTGGACATTTAAAATTGATATAAACCTTATGTGTTGTTATCATTAATATAATAACTAATTTTTCATTCCATAACCATAATCATGTTATAAATATTATATTTATTCATTGACTACATTTTTAAAACCATCCATGTAAGGCGGTGATGAAAAAAATGGATTGTCCATGGAGTAAGTGAACTGACCATAATATGGGTGAAGTTTTTATTTTAGAATAATAGAATATAGGATGTTAAATAATAGATAGAATACAATAATTAGTATAATGAGTAATTAATTTAAAAGAGTTCAGTTAAGAAAATTATCTCTTCCTTTGGATTTCCTCTTTAGACTACACCTTAAGGCTTCATAGATTGGTCTTTGGGTGAGACCAAGGATTCAAGGATTTAGGAATAGGGTTGGGTAGAGATTTGGGAAAATTTTGTGTGATCTAAGAGGCTTAAAATGTGTATATAAATGGGGAGGTAAATGGTGGTATTTATAGGGGGGAGAGGTGTTTTTTAATAAAATATTAGAATAAAATATTATAGCCTCAAATAGTGACTCAACATGTGATTCAATGGTAAAGGGATTGTGAATCTATAGTAATAGGGCTGATAAAATATTCATCTAACTTTTAGAAACCCTAAAAAATCATTCATACACACTATTTAAAAATATGGTACTTATATAGTATTTCAATACTCACCAAAAAAATCAAATTTTAAAAAAAAATTACTCTAAGCTAATTTAGACACGTCATTTCCAAAAAAAATAACATCCATTTTATCAAAATAATTTTCTAAATTTTTAAAATTTAATTTTTAAATAAAATATTTATTTATTGAAAATGTTAGTTTTTATAACATAATAAAATTTCTAAATATTGGAAAAATTAATTATGATTTCATAAATTTATATTATCATTTATATAAAAAAACTATTGTTTTATAAATCTATTTTATGCAAATAATTTGTCTTTAATTAACCATAAAAATTACTTTTAATGAAAATTAAATATATATATATATATATATTACCAAAAATACAAGTAATCCTTATTTTTTCAACATTTATTTTATCATATTTAACACCTTTATTTAATATACATTCCTTTTTTATTTATTAAGATAAAAAATATTATGTTACTATTTATATCCAAAAATACCAAATTTCACACTTAGAAAATTTAAACCTCTTGATTCAAAATATTGAATCAAATTCATCTACATGTAAAAAAATGTGGTATTGGGTTAAAAATACATTTCATTTATAAAATAATTTACACTTTAATATTATATGTCCTTAGATACATTACCCCTTATCAAAATGACATAATACCTTGGGGTAAAGTGTTCAATGGTGGTACTTTCATGGGGTGGTTCAGCCAAAATTGATATTGTTTTGATTTCTGCTAACTTGAAATTCTCTCATAGATGATTCGTCTTGGGCCATAATTATTAAATTCATGTTTGATCTTGGTCAGGGGAGAACCTCAGCAATGCAACATCCCTTATAATCTCTTATAAATGTGCTTTATAAGAGTATATCCTATTGGTTGAACCCATAATTATACCATTCTTCATCAATTAGATACTATTATTACCCTTAATATACACTAATTCTAATAGTCTCTTAATAATGGCTATGTTTCCAATGATCATAACGCTCAACGGTCATAATATACAATAGTCGTACTATGAAATTTTTTATTATATAAATTTTATAAGAGTGTTTTGGCTCTATATATGACACACACATGCTTATTCAGAAGGAAATTTACATATATAAAATTTTGGTTCATTATAGCATTTTCTGAGGTAGAGTACACAGTGTATATGATAACTATACAAGGTGTGTAACTGTAATAAAACATGAAAAAATATCAATTCAAGCATTTATACTATATGAGAACTCAAAATTCACTTATCATATGGGAAAACCTATTGCACAACATGTACAGTAATCTATAAATCATGAAGTTCAGTTTTTCTTGAAATAAATTTATTTCCATGAGCAGTAACTCACATGACACAACTATAAAACTATGTGCCTTACATAAGATAGAACAAATTACATGATGTGTAAACCAACTACACTACATGTAATTATTTATGATCATTATGTATTATATTATTAGGGACTCATAGTGTAATACACATAGGATAAAATTGTGTTTCACAGCATTCACACCAGCTACACATCAGGTGGAAATAGATGGATTGTGTTTCTCAGCTGAAAGTAAATACATGAGGAGTATATTAATTGAATCCCATGTGTGTTAACCACATAGCCAACACATCATGTGGGGTTACATGGTGTGTACAACAACTACACTTCATGTAACCATGAAAATTTCATTCCACCCCGATGGTCAATACACAATGTAATTACATGTCGCGTAATGATCCCCCACATGACTTGTCCTAATTTGAACAACCATGTACGCATGTGGTTGACCAAAATTATAAAATTTTTAATCTAGTTAAATAGTGTGTAACTTGGTTATATAGCCAAAATCTCAGGCACCTATAGATGGAATCTCCAAGAATTCTTCACCTTTTCTTGGCCTATTATTGGTCATGTGATAGTGAAAAAACTTTTTATCTTGGATTTATGGATTGAAAATAAAAACAAAAATGAAATTTTTTAAAAATTAATGTGATATTTATTAAAAAAATTAAATGATTATAAATTTAAACATGAATGTTCTAATACAACTTGAAGGTTTCAGACATAGCGTAAGTGCTAGTTGGGCCTATACCCAACATAGATTTTTTCATATTCAATGAATAATCCACAAGAACATGAAAAATAATCATCATGTGTAACAAATGTACCTATATAAATATTAAAACTATTATTGAAACCAAGAATAGAGTATCTTTCATGTGAAATTTATAATTAATTTCATTGTAATAAAATATCGTGGTCTTAATATATTTTTTTGAAGTAAATCTTGATCAATCAATCCTTTTTTGAGTTATATCATCATTATGTTGAGAGGATCCAAAGTAGATTCACTATACCATTATTCACAGATGATCCATGATCTTTTAATGATGTAGATAGAACTCTGGGTATGAGCGTGGATGATTCAATCACCTTGCATTGTTTACCTTTATCTCAACACAATCCTTTAGGCTTGAAGGATTGTTCTATTTTCTTTCGATATTGAGAGGGAGGGAGGAAGTGGAATATTATCTCATTCTTAAGATAAAATGTAGCAATGTTATTCATTATTGATATAACTCTCTAGAGACACTAGTATAAAAATATGATTTATAATCACTGTTTTAATGTTGGTTTTGGCATAACAAACATTAATAGTAAGAAAGATTTTAATGTTTATTATTCTAAAATCGATGTCAAAAGTTCTTTAGAATGAATTATAACATCAGTTTTAGAATAAATTGTTGTTAAAAGTAATTTTAAAACACATTTAATTTCATTTTTATCACAACCAAATTTAAAATATTTTAAAAAATCTAATACACGTGGCTTTCTCTTCACTTTTTTGACATGATATTTCTGAAACCCTCATCCTCATAACTCATGAATTCACCCCACTTATGCTCTATCTTCTATGTTTGTTCAATTTTTATACTTATTTTTTCATTTTTACTCCTCAATATTCTATTTTTCATCCTTAATCCATGGCCCTCGACTTCATTCGATCCCCTAAAACCCTAATATTCTCAACTCATTACTACACTCCAACTTCTTTGTTTGATCAATTTTAAATTTCATTTTTGAAAATGTTTATCCTCAATCATATATAATTACCCTTAATTCCACCACCCTTTACTACATTCATTGGACTTCAATATCAATTTTCCATCATCGACCTCCATCTATTAGAAGTTTTTTTTGAATGTTTTTTTGTTAGTTATAAATTACATTCACTCATACATTTGTTTGTATGTATATCATTCTCAGTTACAATTTTTTTTGTTATAATTAGTCTAAGATTATAATTTTTTGTGATTATAAATTCTTTATGATTGTAAGTTATGAGTATAATTTTTTTTAAATGTTTGTATTTATAATTATTTGTATTTATAAATTTTTATCATTATAATTTTTTTGTGGTTAAATTTTTTTTCCTCAAATTTTATTCATTTATAATTTTTTTAATTATAATTACTTTTAGTTTTAAATTTTCTTCTGGTTACAGACTTTTTTTAGTTATAAATTATTTTCCAAATATAAATTGTTTGTTAAAATTTTATACATGTTTATATATTTATATGCTTATATGTTTTGAATTTATCTATTAATATATATTTTTATATGTTTATATGTTTTAATATATTCATCTATTATATTATGACTCTAGGTAATTAACAGGTCATATTTGGATAAATGGACAAAGAAATAGTGATTAATATGTGAAAGGGGTTGAAAATTTCTTGGAATTTTATAAATGAAATCTTGAAAACAAAGATCAGATTTTATATCCATGCATGAAGTGTTTGGATATTAGAAAATTAGGGTACATATAAATCAAAAACCTTATGATTTATTATTTTTTTAATCATAATTATACATGTTGGATATGGAATAGTGAAATAACAAACAAGTCAATATCGAATTATGATAAATATGTTTAGTATGAGATAGAGGATCCTCTAGAAGAATTAATTCATAACATAAGTGTTGAAACTATTGAAAAAACAAAAAGTGTTGAAATATTTTTATGGGGATGATGAGAAACCACTATTATCAGGTTGCACTAAATTTATAGTGTTATAAAAAGTGTTGATATTTGATAACTTGAAAGTGATAAATGGTTAGAGTAATAAAATTTTCACTAATTTTTTGAACTTTTAAAAGATCTACTTCTAGAAAGAAATGGGATTCTAAATTCTAATTATGAGGAAAAAATATTATGATCAATGGGAGTGTTGTATAAAATGATACATGCTTGACCCAACGATTGTATTCTATATAGAAATTAATATAAAGGTTTATAAAAACTTCCTAAATTTGGGACTTCATGATATAAAATGTATGAAAAATTCAACCATGATTCATTCTCAAGAACGGGAACCAAAGAACCCACTAAATAAATCTTGTATCATCTAATAATTCCTCATTTAAAGTTTCTATTTTCAAATTCAAATGATGAAATGTGTCTAAGATGGAATATATAAGAGATTAACTCTGATGGAAACCTATATTTCCCTACTTATTCCTCATTTTGGAAGAGATTTGATCACAAATTTTCTTATTTTGGAACTAAATTTAGAAATATTGTAATGGGATAATACAAAGATAGAATGAATATCAAATCCTCAGTATCCCACATGGATCATAGCTTGTTATATTGGTTGTCTACAAATTTTCTCCACATATATGTATGGAGAGAAAATAATTTTTAATGATTTTGATTATTTTTTGACCAAAACATCCAAGAAATGATATTGATGTTTATCTATATCTATTGATTGATGATTTGAAGTTTATATGGGATACAAGTTTTACAGTATTTGATGCATATAAGAAAGAGTATTTTATTTTTCATGATACGATAATAATCACTACAAATGACTTTCCATTATATAAAAACTTTTATGGATACTATGTTAAGGGACATAAATCTTGTCTAATTTATGAATAGGAGACTTCATATCATCAATTTAATAATGTAATAAAGATTTTGTATATGATATATTTGATATTTTTTTGAATGGGTCATCCTTATAGAAGATTAAAAAATGAATTTAATGGTTTAAAAGAGTATGATTTTTTCCCCATAACCATTTCCAACTTAATAATATTATGACAAGGTGAAAAACATCAATGTAACATTTGGAAATAAAGGAAGTTCTTATTGTCAAACAAATACATAGAATAAATGGTCCATTTTATTTTATCCATATTATTGGAAATATTGGCGGTAAAACATAAAATTGACCTTATCTAAGTTGAGAAAAACATATGTGATAGTTTGATTAGAAATTTTCAAAAATAATAGGAAATATAAAACTTGTATTTCATGTAAGACTATACTTAATAACCATAGGAATGAATTTGAAATTATATCCAACTATAAAAGTAAATAGAACATATTTTCCTTATACTTTTTACACATTAATAAAGAGTGAGAAGATAATTTTTTGTCAATGTCTTCATAGTATTAATGTACCTAGTGGGTTTTCTTAAAATGTTAAAAAAAATTATCATTAAAGGATTTAAATTTATTAGGTATGAAATCACATGATTATCGTGTATTTATGTAATAGTTTCTACCAATTGAATTATATGGAAAATTTTTTATTCTTATTAGAAATTATATCATCATATAGAGCCCCAAGATGGATTGGACCCTAAAAGGTGGGGTTAATAAGTGGTTTTATTTTATGAATTCAGTCCTTTTAATTCAACCACTTGAAATTGTTAAGTTTCTTTATCCACTCAATAATGTATTATAGCCTCACCTCATATGAAAAAATAATAAGATAGAGCATATCACATGGTATTTACAAAGTTAATTACAAATATATAATCCTTTCCATGTTGTTTAAAAACCCCAAAATGGATTCTCCATTATAATTTTATCATTGGTAACAATGGATAAGGTAGGTATTGGTTATACACCCCATTAGTAGATCCTTCAATGGATCCTGGCTCTATACCCCAGCAACCAGCTCTCCTAACTCAGTGGGTTGGACACCCCAATTGTCTTCTTCCTACTTTAATAGTTAGACACCGTATTCTTGAACCACTTTATCAACTGGGTAGATACCCCAGTCATAAGATTCCTCTTATTCTATGTGTTATTGATCCAATAGTAGAAATTTATATTCATTATTCAAATTTATATTCATATACAACCTTCCAAGATCAATATTTCTCTTTTACACCTTCAATATATTCAACTACTTCTTAGAATAAGTTTTTTGGTCTTTAAATTCCTTTTCACTAGATCTGGAATGACCTGGTTCTTCTCATCTTACTGGATACTCGGACATGAAAATATTATCTTACAAGTATCTTCCATATTCAGTCTCAAAATTTAAAATTTTCAGGAAAACAAAAACTTATTCTTCAATGAATAATCTTGGCCTCAATTTTACTTTCAAATAAGCAAGAATAACCTTGAAAACTCAATGCAGCTTCACATAAACATTATGCACGTAGGATATAATTCATGGTCTCCTAAAAATATCTTCATGAAACTATTATTTCTTGTGTGTGAAAATTTTTAATAATAAAATCACACTTATATTTCCTTCACTTTAGGTTTTAAAACCCCTTATAGTTTCATAAAGTCTATATGTCTCAAACTCAACTCTTCTTAATTAGTCTTTATAAAACCCAAGGTGTATCAATTATAATCCTTTATGCATGCACATGATTTTATGAAATGGTTTACACAAGATCTTTGTCTAAGTAATTTTACATGAGTTATCTATTTTTTTCTTCTTATTTTTCGTATTAGTATGCAAGGGGTCTTGGTTTATCTATGAAAGTAAGAGATGCTTTGAAGACTTGGTTCCTTCATAAGACTTAGGATCTATAGTAACTCAGGACTTCACAAATATCACACTAAATACAAGGATCATAAGAATTATTTCATGGTATATCCTCTCCTTATCATTTCCAATAAATTATCATGAGATCCACCACCTTCACATGAACAAATAATTCAGGTTTCTTGTCTTTAATGTGAAAAAATAATATGGGTTTCTAAACATTTTCATGAAAAAATCATGTGGATGCTCTATTTCAAGGGAAATGAGAGTTATTATAACACCCCAAGGTTTTTTTAAAAATAAATGTAAATCATGAAACTTTGTTTTAATTAGATATTTATAACTATCCTTTAAAAATATTTTTTCCACTTCTATGTTTTGAATTTCAAAAAATGTTCATCTACAATTGTGTTTAGTAAGTTGTTTAGATCCTAATGGAACTAAATTTTTCTTTTGGTGAATAGTAACATACCCTTATGAATATTAATATGACCCTAATGAATAGTAAATTGTAATATTATTTTGTTTTCTTAGGGATTGAAGATAATGAAATTTTGGTTAATTTTTCAATGTGATATAAAAGCAGTTATAGTTTTAAAATTGTTGATTTTTGAATTAAGTATGATTTTATTTAAATATTAAATTAATAAAATTTATAAAATTATTTTCATAAAATGAAATTAATTTTTTAATTCTACACGTCGAAAAATTATAAGGGTGAATTTTTTCTATTTTTCTGAAATTCTTGAATTTTTAATGAATAGTAAAATACGGTAAAATATCATATATTCAAATTATCAGTAAAATACACTATTTATTACATCATAAGTGATATAAGGCCACTTTTTTAGAGATCACATTCCATTATTACTATTTGGGTCACATGAATTAAGATTATTCATAGTCTTGAGCAAAATTATTATAATAATGATTAAAATAATGAAAAATACCCCCTCTCCTCCACTATAAATACCACCCTCATTCCCCTCTTCCTCAAACACCTCTCAATCCTTGAGCCTTATTTAATTTCTACCCAATACTCTTCCCAAGGATATTCCCCACGTCCTATAGCTTCTGTTCTCACCAAAAGGCCAAAACCAAAGGCCTTAAGAGGGATCTTAAGGGAGAAGAGATCAAGAGGTAAACATCCTCTTTCATTTTCTTTCTTTCCTTTCATTTTATAATATTATTTTTCTTTCCCTTTGGATTATGTTGTGATATTTCATTATATATCCCCCTTACTGGCTATATTATTTAATAATTATGGGAGACCCATTTTCTCTCATTAAATTATTTTATGAAAATTTAAACGACGTCGTTAGGCAGCTGAATTTTCGTAAGGAATTTCTCAAATTTTCTTTTATTTTGAGTTCCTTTATTTTCTTCTTATTTACTCACCTTATCTTATCCAAGAGGCATGAAAGATAAAGAATAATATATATTCTATATTTTCTCATTTTCATAGAAAATTCATTATCAATCTTCTTCTCATCTCCCACTTATTCATGGAATTAAAAACATTGTTCGTGATGTGTCGAGTTACTGACATCATGGACGATGTGATTTCAATTTTCTTTAGTTTCTTAAAGGATGTTCATTAAACCATTTTTATGGTAGAACCAAGTTATAATATATTTATTATGTCTCATCCATGGTTCTGTAATTATTTTGTACACATTTTTTTAATTTATAAAACAAAATGAGGTCGTTATTATCAAAGAACCACTAAAATGATCTAAACGAACAACATTAATGTTTTAAATCATGAATAATCCTCATGACAGAACTAAAAATGATAAATGGTATAATTTATAGTACTAGAAATATTTAAATACTAATCCATTCCAATTATAGAGTTTCACTTCCAATCGACAAGAACAATCCATCATGAACCGGTCATAAAAATCATGTAAAGAACTCACCCAAAACAGTGCAAGGAACAAAATACTAACAATTAAAGGGTGAAATGATGTAATGAAATGATCATATAAGGTATTATAAGGATGTATATGATTATTAAATATATTAATAACACTCTTTTAACTATTATACATGAGGTTTAAATGATTTGTAAGTAAGACAAACCTGAGGTAAGGGGATTCTTAACTCGATTTCCATTCTTTGGGTTAACTCTCTACTTCCTTATTTGTGTTGTATTGAAAAAAAATTTGTTATTAATTCTGTTTATATTATGTTTATTTATATGTATTTATAGTGTATATATGTATTACATCAACCCAATTCAATCTCACTTTAATTATATGATATTTATAAAGGGCTTTTCTTTTAAAATCCTCCCTTAAAATTCTATTTTACAAATTCAAAAGAAATGTTTTTATGAAATTATTCATGTTGTATGATTATTTTATGGTTCATGGGAATTGTTTATAATGAAGGGTGGGACCTATATCTCCCTCAAATTCATTGGGTATGTGTAAGTTGGAGGTCATCCATATTGTTACTCCAAGTGTAACTGTGATGGTTACATAGACTGTAAGGTAGCTGTGAGGGTTACAAATTATAAGTTAGTCAAGAGGGTTACAAGATTATGTAAGTAATTCCCAAAGATACCTTTATGATTATATTTATGTTCTCATGTTTTTTGTGGATCATGTGTAAATCTCATGTTTCACAAAGTAAGTATATATGGGTGACAAGCATGTCTTTTGAAAATGATTTCATAGGTTTCAAGTGTTCATGGACTAACGTGTTTTTTCCTTCTTTTTATATCCCTTACTGAGATTTTTGTGCCCATACCAAGTTTTTAAAATATTTTCACAGTTTATAAGGATGTGTATGACAATGAAGGAATACATGTTAAATGTTTTAAGAATTTTCAAAGAAATCATGTTTTATTTGAAAAATTTTTATTTTGGAAGAATTGAGTAATGTTTTTATGGTATCCACTCTATAATAATATATAATTTTATGAATGTGTTATGTCCCAGTTCTCTAAAGCTATAAACTTGAAAATATCCTCAATATTAAAGGAAATGAATTCTTGACTAAATTCAAGATTATGTAATGTAATATGGTCGGGTCCTTATAGTTATTCTTATTAAATATTCAAATGGTAGAAACTTTTCTTCACCTCAGTCCCTTGGTATTTATAAAAAAAATCACTACTACCTCTCCTCTGAGTTTCATGTCAAGTAAATTCCTTCTTCAATTATCTGAAGTTCTCATAAAATCTCAAATATTTTGAATACTGGAACTTTCAACTTTTTTGAACTCAAGTGAGGCCAAAGAGGACACACAATTATATAATACCTTATGATTCATATAAATAACGATATTCATGATGGGGCCTTATCACGGTCATTTTTTTTATACAATTCCTTAGAGATACACGATCACCTAATAATGAAAGGAGTCATGCGATCAAGGGTGCTTATGTAACGCCTTGGTGGAACACTCTCTATAACATCATATCATGCTTAAATGATATCATATTATTTAAAAATACTCATTAATACAAGGTGTAGATTGAATAAATATCTTTAGGATAATTGAGGATTTTTTGTTCTCTCGGTTTAATTATTAGAGATGGTTGGGATCATGGATATCAGTGATAGTTAAATGTCAGTTGTCTCAATATCGCATGAAAGCATGAGGAAGAAGATGATGTTGTGGAATCATCTGATTCACTTGTTACATTATTTCTATATATTAATTGATAGGGTAATGGTAACTATAAAATACAATGTCCCATATAAAACCTCAAAATAGATTACCTTTACATAATAATACAAGCCACACTTCAAACTGTTCAAGATGGAACTGGGGTCAGTACCCAGACACACATCACACACTCCCATCATGGGTTGTTCCACCTAATTGTGCGGTCTACTCAAGCACTCACCTATGCACCATATGTGTATTTATGATCCCATGTATTCCCCCTTTGGGTTTTATCCATTCCCTCAAACTCACTTTATGCCATGGATTTCCAGGTTGATCTACCTCCTATGTGATAGACTTGGATCCCAAATTTTTGGTTAAGGTGGGTACATGGTTGGCCAAGGGTTAACCAATTTTTTAATATAAGTTAAACTCAAATTTAATTATTAAAATATAAGTAAACTCCAAGAAAATAATATTTCTTCACAAATAATATTCTCAAAAATTCATCATGAAAAATAGTATTGTTCCTAGTCTTAAAAATTCATCTATAACCAATGTGTATTTCTTAAAGTAAATAAGTATTTTTAAGGTATTCACCTAAAATATATTTCACTAAATTAAAAATGTACAATTATTAAAATTTCATTTACACATTCCATTAGACTTTAAAAAAATTAAAAAATCATCATAGTTATTATTTCCTCTATTTATTGAACTTATTATTTTGAATTCTTCAACCTAGTAGCCTCACATTACTTTTCCATAGATCATGGAAGAACTTCAATCAACCTATAGACTTACATGGATGCTTTATCAAGAATTAAATTCAATACCCCTCCAAGAATAATCATCTCCCCATTTAATACTTCATCATATATTAAATTTATGATATACTGACAATAAATACAATATTAATTCTTCAATCATTCACTCGTTCTCTTTAATATCCCCCTTGGAATTTGTTATAGATACTTGTTCACTTTATAAATTTAATATTATTATCCCCATTATTGATAATAAATGAAAAGGTATAATAGGTTTATTCTCATCTCATCACTCATCTTATCATGTCATCGTGACATCCCCTTCTCCTATATTCATTTGAAATATTGTCCTTAGCCACTTGTGATAGAAGGATGACATCTCGTGTTTTTCTTAGAAAAGAGACTTTATCTTAAAAATATATGTCTGTATGGGAAATACCTTTTTAGAAAAAAATAGTATATAATTGATGTGATCAAAATTTTCTATAAATTATTTTTCATGTAATACCAAACTTAGATAACTCATTTCTTCATGTTTTCTGGGTTCTCAAGCAATAAAATCATGAAATATATTGTATCCTATACATATCTCAATAAACACATCAAAAACTTCAAGTGAAAATATATGTAACTCCCCATTCTTAGAGTGATATCAACTCCCCCTTGATAAAATTATCAATTCATTTAGAGTAGGGATGTGGGAGTGATTTTCGCACCTCATCTTCCAATTTTCTAAAGTTGTTAAAAATTACCACATTTACTATGTAGTGAAGATTTAATATCTTTAAATCATAAAATATCCCCCTAAATTAATACATCCATATCTTTTAATTCCATAAATTTTAGTACAAAATCATATATATATTTAAGGGAATAAGGTGGGCCTATTTTTTTCTTTGAAATAGAACATAGGATGAGATTTTTCTCTCAACCTGGAATTCTTTTGTCATTAAACTCATAATTTATTTTTCTATTGACATCCTTAATAGGTTTTTTTCTCATCTTCTCCCCCTAAGCTGATTCTTTGTGTGAATAAATATTATTTACCCTATGAAAAAATAAAATTTCATTACTTTCTACTTGTATCAACCTTTTCATGCTCTCTTATTGGGTTGGTAGGGTTAACATACAATTCTACAACTCATACCTAGTTTTTCTACACCTTTCACACAGATTCTTTCAAATATTTAATTCAACACTTATTTAAGGTTACTCATGTATTTTAATATAATAATTTATAGAAAAATTATCATAAATTACAATTTATTCATATGTAACCACTTTTTTTACTTTAGCTTTAGAATCTATTTATTATTTCTTTATTCTCTTAGTTATCTCCAATTGATCTAGAAAAATCACTGAGTATTCTTTTTTAACCTACTTAGATTCTTTAGGATTCTCATATGTCCTTTTAAAAGGCTTAATATTTCATGAATCATTCTTTTTTATTTATAAATTGTATTCCCTATCACAACATAGGGAATATATCCTAGAAATATATTTATGCATTTCCAATATTTGTAACCATATTTATCACATTTTCAATAAATATCCTCCAAGTATTTATACTTGTTTTTTGTTGGAATATTTAGTAAATTTTTAGTCACAACAGTATTTCTTAGATAACTTGTTATCATATACTTGTTGTGACTCCAAATTGATTCATACTTGTTTTCTAAAAATGGCATGTTATACCAGTAAGAGTGAGATTGATTATCATAACTTTTATACTACTAATAAAAACCTTTGATCTTAGATCTTACACCTAGATATTAATTATATCCAAACACTTGTTATTGGATTATTTATTCAAAATAAGCCTTATTTTTTTAAGAATAAAGAAATTTTATTGATATATTTTTCTCTCCCTTTGATATAGGAAATAATGTCTCACTTTTCTTCTTAGTCCAAGTAGGTTTAGATTTATTTTTTCACTTAGGTTATTTTCCTTTTCCATTTTCTTCTACTTTTGGTAAATATTTTTTCTCATTTATTTATATTTTATACTCCTTACTTGTGGCCTTATATTATTTTCATTAATTTTAATGTTATGTAAGAATTCCAATTCCTTGATCTATAACTTCCAACAACACCAATAATAGTCTATGGATATTCTTATCTTCTTCTCTAGTATAATATATCAGGTCTTGATAGGTCATAAACCTTTTGGTTTTTTATTGGAACCAAAACTCTTTTAAAAACTTATTGGGGAACATATCTTCATACATATTCTCTTATACAACCTTGATTTTTTGGGTTTATAAGTATTTTTCCCCATTCATACTTTCCCAGAATTTGGATTAAAACCTATACCAATAATTGAAACAGCATTAGTATATAAGACAATTTCTAGTTTATGGGAAACCTTATTCTTATAGGATGTTTCCATTTGGTTATAGGATGATCTCATTATCTTATTTCAAAAAAAAATAGTATTATTGGAGTTATGAGTCTCAATGTAAACTTTTTTGGCAATATCGCTTTTTCTAGAAACTTGGGAATTTCTAGATTATGGTGATTCTTGATTCTTTAATCTCAACTCCAACCCAAAACACTTCATATTAAGGGAGTTATTTTCATCCTCAACATATCTCATCCTATCTTCCCAATTCTCCTTTATATTATTTATTTTTTATTTATAAATTTTTCTTAATTCTTGTAAAGAATTTTCAATCTAATTTACCATATTTTATTTAACCTGTAATTGATAAACTTTTACATCCATAGAAACATTGTGCAATTTTTCAAGTGAATAGAAATATTCTATAAAAATATATCAAATAAATCATTATCACAAACATTACTTTGTAATTAATCAATATATTCAGCATATATTTCGTTGTAAATAGTGATTATTTCATCCTTTTCTCATATAAGTTTTGTGATAGAGTTTCATATTCCAACCTTTTTACCAAATCCCTATTCCATTGTAAAAAACTCTTCTTCCAACTATAATTTTTCATCCTAAATACCTTTTATAGTTCCAAAAAAATAATTCAATGTTTCTTTGGTAACTTTCTATATATGGTATTTAATCTCTAAATGAAGATAACTAAGTGATACATTATCATTACAACTTGAAAATATTTATTATAAAAATAATAACAAAAATAATTATTTTTACTTATAAAAATATGATTACCTTTAGTTATTGGTGTCTCTATTTTCTATTATATTCTTCTCTAGCTTCATTTCCCATCTTTTCTTCCTATTTTTCTGAGTCTTGAAAGAAATATATAACTACCCTACTCTTTATTTCATACTTAAACATGATTTATTACATAAACTCTTTACCTTATACAACATGGAATATTGAGAGGTCTAGTGTATTTGGTGCTTAGGAACATTAAATAACAACTTAAAACCTAAAAAAACATCTTATTGAAAAATTCCTTTACATGATCACTACATTCCCTCGTACTTCACATTGTATAGGATAACCTGTGGATATGCATAAGAAAAGGGTGAGATATAAAGCCCAGTAAGGGAATAAACATGGAATAACATGAGGAATACAATACATGTTATAAAATAGGTATATCAATGGAGAACAATAGAAACATGAACATAAAGTCATGATAAATCATGATAATCATAACATGGAAATGTGGCAACAACACTTAACATGGAATTAGCATGGGCCAAGGCTCATTGCACATTAAGCATGAGTAAACTCTCATTGCACATGAAGCACGAGTAAAACCTCATTTTACTTGAATTAGAATGAGTCAAAACGCATTGCACATGACATATCATGATACTATACTTTACCCAATGCATTGGAGTGTTATCTGGGCGCACTCTTCTTAAACATTTCATTTCATGCATAAGTGTACCACATGGATCATATAACATGGAATCAATCAACATAATAAGTTATTCCAAGATTAAGTAATGTGGAATAAATAAATTAAAGTAGCATTAAATTTGTATATGTACATAAAGGTTAATACCCTTGAAAGAGACATGGGTATGGTATTCACTACACAATGATATTGGCTTGGAAAAACACGGTGCAATTTCGACAACATAACGGTGTGACATAAGGATTCATGAAAATGGTTGATGAGAGATAAATGGTTTTATCATAATATTTAAATGAAATGGACATTAATTGGATAATATAGATACATTTCCCAACAAACACAATGGAATTTAGATGCACAATACAAAATAATTACTTGGATGTAAAAGAGGAGAGAGAAATCCATCACTGAATTTTTGCATGGTAACGAGTGTACATGGGAGGAATTAATGAGAGATAAAAGGGTCTCCCATAATCCAAAAATAAATATGGAAGTATGTTTGAGGTGAAAATTCATACCTTCAACATTTTTAATTGAAAACAAAATGGAATAACAACTTAAAGAAAATTGGACAAAAATGAGAAATGAAGAAATCTCTTACTTGGAAGTGTGATCCCAAAATCTTGGGAGAGGATTGAGAGAGGATTCTTAAGAGATTGGGTCACCTTGGGAGGATTATATATATGGGAGGTCAGATTTTGGTCTAACTCCAAATGATTTGAGTGAGGGGGAAGTGGGAGCTTCGATGGGTTTATATAGGAAAGGAGAGGGAATTCTTTATTATTTAGGTTTGGGACACCTCACATTAAACTAATAAAAAAAACCATCCCATGGTTTTTGACCATGGTTTTTGCCAAAGGGTAGTGTAAAACCATATTTTATAAGGAAAATTTTCTAACTTCTTAAAATAATAGGGTTGCTTATGTGGAGGTGATTCACACTCTCAATCAAAACAATTTAAAAAGACAAAATGTTTTATAAGCCTTGAAGGGTCTACTAAAGCTTTGTAAAATAAATCAAAAAAACCCAAAATCACATTATTTTAATGTTAAAAAATGTATTGTCTAAATATAATGTTTAAATTATTACATCACTATTGGGTCATTATGATGTCATAAAACACATTATATATTTAAACAGTATTTAATTTTTTCCCAAAAATTTGATTGTCTCAAAAAATTATGAAAAATTCACCGTTAAATAATTTCAACATCATGATTCCAAAAATAATATTCATTTTTTATAAACAATTTTCTAAATATGTAAATTTTTAATTTTAAAATAAAAACCGACATTTATCGAAAATTCATGGGTTTTGACAAAAAAAGCTTTCAAACCTTAATAAAAATTACAATTACATTCATAAAATTATATGATAATTTATATTTAATAAAAATTAATTTAATAATAATAATAATAATTTATTAAAATATTATTTAATTCAAAAATTCATTAATTCATAAAAATATATTTCTTAGTTGAATATTAACTAAAAATATTATTTATGATTTAAAAACTATTTACAAAGTAAAAATAATAAAAAGAATATATATTATCTATAAAAGAATAATGTACATAATTGTAGTACTAGGGTCTTGTTACATAACCCTTTAAAACACCCGTATAATACCTTAGGGTAAGGTGCATGATGGTGACAGACTCTTCGGGTGGCTCGGATAACATTTCTCGAGTAGTAATCTTTATCAACTTCTACTTCTACCGTAGGCGGTTCTGCTCGAGCTTAAAATTTTCAAGATCGGCTTGGGATTGGTCAAGAGCATAGACCAATGACGCCACCTCCTTTATGAGCTCTGAAAAATGGGCTTCATATGGGGAAAGTCTACTAGATGAGTCTATCGCTTCCTTTGTCTGAGTAAATTGGATTTCTTAAAGCCCTATATTTATACTAATCATGTGATCATTGTTCAACAGATATATTAGCAATGGTCACAATTCTTAATGGTATTTTGAAATCCAAAACATAGAACCAAATAAGTTCATACATTTTACATAACCATAAGAAGACATTTAAATAGACCCAGAGGAATTTTCATTAATGAATTTTTGGGTCGTTACAATATTCCCCCCTTAAGAAATTTTTCCCTCTAAATTTAATTTTCCACACTAAAACAGGTGCGGGTAACTTTACTTAATCACTTCCTCTGATTCGCATTTTTCTTCTTCAAACTTGTGGTTTCACCACAATACCTTGACGAGGGGCATTGTCTTATTTCGTAGAAAGTTTTCTCTACGATCTAAGATCTTCACCGGTTGCTCCTCATAAGAAAGATCATCCTCTAGTGGCACTACCTATAAAGAGAGTACATGTGAAGGGTCTGTTGTGTACTTCTTTAAAATGGATACATGAAATCCATCATTTACTTTGTCCATGGTAGGTGGAAGTGTTAGTCGATAGGACACAGCCCCGACATGATCAAGAATCTCGAAGGGGCCGATGTACCTAGGACTTAAATTCCCTTTATTTCCAAACCTCATGAACTTCTTCCACAGAGATATTCATATAAATACTATGTCTCCAACTTTAAAATAAAGGCCTCATTGACGGTTATCTGCATAACTCTTCTGTCGACTCTAGGATGCCTTGATACACTACTGAATGGTTTTCACATTCTCCACCATTTCTTTGACCATTTCTGTCCCTAGTAGCTTACGCTCACCGAATTCATCCCAACATGATGTTGTTTTCACCTCTTCCCATACAGGGCTTCATAAGGTGCCATTAGGATGCTCGAGTGGAAACTGTTATTTTAGGATAATTCAACCAGAGGAAGATGTTAATCCCAACCACCTTTAAATTCCATTGAACATGATCTTAAAATATCTTCCAGTGTCTGAATAGTTCGCTCAAATTGGCCATCAGTTTGAGGATTATAGGTTGTACTAAATTTCATTTCAGTATCCAGAGCATGTTGAATACTCTTCCAAAACATAGAGGTGAATCTTGGATCTCGATTGTTTATAATAGATAGGGGTACTCCATGCATCCTTACCACTTCCCTAATGTATATCCATTCTAGTTGATCCAATGGGAAATCCTCTCAAATTTCAATTAAGTGTGCAAACTTTATAATATGATCCACAACAACCCAGATTGCATTGTTGTCTTCATATGTCTTCAGAAGTCCAGTGAAAAAGTCTATGGTGGTGTTCTCCCATTTCCATACTGGTATGGGCAATGGTTGCATCATCCCCTTAGACTTCTGCCTCTCTACCTTCACTTTCTGACACACCAGGCACTTTGATGTATACTCAGTGATCTCCTTATTCATATTATCCCACCAATAATTCTCTCTGAGATCTCGATACGTCTTTTTGTTTCCTGAGTGAATAGAGAAATTTGAACTATGTGCATCATCCAAAAGTTCATTCTTCAGCTCCGTACTTGATGGAACACATAATCTTTTCCCAAATCTCACAATTCCTTCTTCATTAACATTGAACTCTGGGTATTTCCCTTTTCTAATAGCTTCTTCTTTCTTCTGAATTCCCACATTATCCTTTCGAGCATTCTTTAACCTTTCCAAAAGAGACAGTTGAGTAATCATTTGTGAAAGGATTGATGATGTTCCCTTCTTTATGATTCCCATTTCCATCTTTATCAAATCTAAGAAGATTAGATCCTTATCAACTCTCATCAATGATAGAATCACTGGGTCCTTTATAATTAGAGCATCTTCCACCTTGTTCACTTTCCTAGGGTGGTAATGGATTTAGAAGTCATAGTATTTGATCATCTCTTACCATATTTGTTGGCACATGTTCAACTCTTTCTGTGTGAATATATACTTGAGGCTTTTGTGGTCCATATATATTTCATACTTCTCCCCAAAGAGATAATGCCACTAAATTTTTAAAGAGAATATCACCATATCCAAATCCAGATCATGTTTTGGATAATTCTTCTCATGAACTTTCAATTTCCTTGAAGTATAGTCAATGACTTTTTCATTTTTCACCAACACACAGCCCAGGCCCTTCTTCGAAGCATCACTAAATACCAAAAAAAGTTATCCACTTGTGGGTAAAGTGAGCAAAGGCGCAGTGATAATCCTCTTTTTTAACTCTTTGAAGCTTTCTTCACATTCATAACTCGAAGAAAACTTTACTCCTTTCTGAGTTAGATTGGTAAGAGTGTTGGACAATCGTGAGAAATTTCTCACAAATCATTGATAATATCTAGCTAACCCCAAGAAGCTACAGATATTTGTTACTGATGTTGGCCTTGTCTATCCCTCTATTTCATTTGTCTTAGAGGGATCCATAGATATCCCATTTCTTGTGATGATATGGCCCAAGAATGAGACCTCCTTCAACAAGAACTCACACTTGTTTTACTTTTTATAGAGCTTCTCCTTTCGCAAGGTCTCTAGTACAGTTCTTAGATTCTCCTAATGATCCTCCTTGGTTTTAGATTATATTAGAATATCATTTATAAATACTACCACAAATTTATCGAGGTAATCTCTAAAGACTCTATTTATCAAGTCCATGAATATTGTTGGATCATTAGTGAGCCTGAAAGGCATTAATATAAATTCATAGTGCTTGTACCTTGTATAAAAAGTAGTCTTGGGAATATCTTCCTTCTTCACCCTTACATGATAATATCCCCAAATCTACCTTGGAAAAGTATTGTGCTCCATGTAGATGATCGAACAAGTCATCAATTCATGGGAGAGGATACTTGTTCTTTATCTTGATTTTTCTAAGCTCACGATAATCGATGAAAAGGCGCATTGACCCATCCTTCTTCTTGAAGAAGATAACTAGTGCACCCCATGGTAAAGTACTTGGGCATATAAACCCTTTATCCAGATTCTCCTGTAGTTGTTTCTTCAGATCCTCAAGCTCTACAACAACTATTTTATATAGAGTCTTTGTTATTGGAAACTCCTCAGGTATAAGGTCAATTGAGAATTCAACATCTCTTCTAGGAGGAAGACTAGGAAATTCCTTAGGAAACACTTCAGCAATTCCCTCACAATAGGCATGTCTTAAAGGATGGTTGCCTCCTTAGACTCAATCATCTGAGCTAGATACGCATGCTCATAGGGCAGTAATATCCACACTTGAGATGATGGAGCTAAATAAGATTCATCTTCCTACTTGCACTTGTACAAAATCAGGGGTCAATTATCCACATGGAGAGTGATTTCCCTCTCACGGAAATTTATGTTGGCTCTATATAGGGAAAGAAAATCCCTTCCAAGAATTTCATCAAATTCCACCAAAGGGAGTATTATGAGGTTCTCCAGTAAGTTCAATACACTTATTATGAAAGGGGAGGAGTTATATTCATGGGATGCAATGATTTCCCCATTTTTTGTACTCACTGGAATTTTTACTTCCATGATTTGTGGTGGTGTTAGGATTTTTCTAATAAACTTTTGGGATATAAAAGAATGCGTAGAACTATAGACGATAACCCTTCCTTTAACTTTTTGATTCTAGTTCTACTATATCCAATATAGACATAGGGATGAGTATCTTGAACTATTAAACACATAAAGAGGAATCCGAAGACAAAAAAGGATAACTTATAAATTACTTTTCTTTCCTTAACTTATGAATGTATAGGCTTCAATCTATGTTATCCATGATCTACTTCCCAACATATATTCCTAGGGGAATTTTTTTAATCCCCATAATAATGGTTCACACTAAGCTTGTGAATTAACAAAAGCATATCCCCCCAGGAGTGGTGTAACCAAGAGGACAGCAAGTCCTGTTTTTTTACACCAGTTCCCGTTTGAGTCTAGCTCAATGCGGTGTTTTTGGGTTTTGCCCCTAGGATACATATGTTCCAGAGCCACCTCTACCTACTCATATCTAGATAGGGATGTATTTTCTTGATAAACCACTTACTCAATACTCACCAAAATTTTAGGGATACTTTTTTATACATAGTCTTATCTCTAAGTCTTTCACTAGGGTATTCTAACCCTAATCCAAAAAATAACTAAACCTATACTCTGATACCAACTATAACAACCTTGCTCTTTATTAAAAACTTAAACATGATTTATTACATAAAATCTTCACTTGATACAACATGGAAGATCAAGAGGTCTAGTGTATTTGGGGCTTAGGAACGTTACATGACAACTTAAAACATAAAATTCAACATCTTATTGAAAACTTCCTTTACATGACCACTACATTCCCCTGTAGTTAGCATTTCATAGAATAACCTGACAAAATGCATAAGAAAAGGGTGATCTATAAAGAACCAAGAGGGAATAAACATGAAAAAATATGAGGAATTCAATACATGTTAGAAAATAGGTATATCAATGGATCATAAGAAAAACATGAACATAAAGGCATGATAAAGCAGGATAATCATAACATGGAAATGTGGCAACAACACTTAACATGGAATTAGCATGATCCAAGGATTATTGCACATTGAGCATGAGTAAACCCTCATTGCACATAAAGCATGACTAAACCCTCGTTTCACTTGAATTATCATGATTCAACACTCATTTCATGTGACGTATCATGATATTATACTTTACCCAATGCATTGGAGTGCTATTAGGGTGCACCCTTCTTAAAGATTTCATTTCATGCATAAGTGTGCCACATGGATCATATAAAATGGAATAAATCAATATCATAAGTTCTTCCATGATTAAGTAATATGGAATAAATAAATTAAAGTAAAATTAAATATGTATATGTGTATAAAGTTGAATACCCTTGATAGAGACATGGTTATGGTATTCATTACACAATGATCTTGGCGTGAAAAAACGCAGTGCAATTTCGGCAGTATAATGGCATGACATAAGGATTCATGAAAATGGTTTATGAGAGAGAAATGGTTTTATCATCATATTTACATGAAATGGACAGTAATGAGGTCATATATATATATGTCCCAATAAATTTAATGGAATTTAGATGCATAATACAAGATAATTACTTGGATGTAAAAGAACAGAGAGAAATCCCTCACAGAATTTTGGCATGGTAATGGGTGTACATAGGAGGCATTAATGAGATATAAATGGGTCTACCATCATAAAAACATAAATAGGATAGTATGGTGAAGTTTTGAAATCATACCCCAACATTTTTAACTGAAAACAAAAGGGAATAACAACTTAAAGAAAATTAGACAAAAATGAGAAAGGAAGAAATCCCATACTTGGAAGTGTGATCCCAAAAGCTTTGTAGAGGCTAGAGAGATGATTATTGAGAGATTGGGACACCTTGGGAGGATTATATATAGAGGTGTGAAGGTTTGTGTAGAACTCCAAAGGATTTTAGTGAAGGATAAGTGTGATCTTTGGTGGGTTTATATAGGAAATGAGAGGGAAATCTTTATTATTTAGGTTCAGGACACCTCACATTAAACTAATCAAAACCACAAACCATACCATGGTTTTTTCCCATGTTTTTTCTCCAAAGGGGAGTGGAAAATAATATTTTATATTTACAAAGGCATAACTTCTTAAAATAATATGTTTGTTTATGTGGAGGTGAGTCACACTCTCAAGGAAAACAATTTAAAAAGAAAAAATGGTTTATAATCCTTGGTAAAATAAATCAAAAAAACCCAAAATCACATTATTTTAATGTTAAAACATATATTGTCCGAACTTAATGTTTATAGTATTTTATTACATCACTATTGGGTCATTATGATGCAATAAAACACATTATATATTTAAATGGTATTTAATTTTTACCCAAAAATTCGATTGTCTCGGAAAATTATGAACAATTCATCCTTGGATAATTTTGAGGTCCTAATTCTAAAAATAATATTAATTTTATCTATATTATTTTCTAAATATTTAAATTTTTACTTTTAAAATAAAAACTGACATTTATCGAAAATTCATGGGTTTTGAAAAAAAACAGCTTTCAAACCTTAATAAAAATTACAATTGCATTCATAAAATTATACGATAATTTATATTTAATAAAAATTAATTTAATAATAATAATAATAATTTCTTAAAATATTATTTAATTAAAAAATCCATTAATTCATCAAAATAGATTTCTTAGTTGAATATTAACTAAAAATACTATTTGTGCTTTAAAAACTATTTACAATGTAACAATAATAAAAATAATGTATATTCTCTATACAAGAATAATGTACATAATATTAGTACTAGGGTCTTGTTACATAACCCCTTAAAACACCAACATAATACCTTAGGGTAAGGTGTGTGATGGTGACAGACTATTTGGGGGGCTCAGATAACATTTCTCGAGTGGTAATCTCTATCAACTTCCACTTATCTCATAAGTGGTTCCTCTTGATCTTAACGTATTCAATCTCAACTTGGGCTTGGTCAAGATCAAAGACCAATGATTCCACCTCCTTTCTGAGCTCCAAAAAATGGGCTTCATATGGGGCGAGTCTACTGGATGTGGTCATCGCTTCCTTTGTCTGAGTAAATTGGATTTGTTAAAGCCCAATATTTATACTAATCATGTGATCACTATTCAACGGATATATTAGAAACGATCAAAATTATTAACAGTATTTTAAAATCCAAAACATAGAACCAAATAAGTGCATATGATTTACATAACCATAATAAGACATTTAAATAGACCAATAGAAATTTTCATTAATGAATTTTTAGGTCGTTACAAAATATCTATATTTTAAATACTCCGCAGTAACTTCTTTTTTCTCCATCTGAGGTATCTCATATATTTATTTAAATATTCACTTCATAAAAGTTATCTTAGATCTTTAGAGGTAACCTTTTCTATGATACTACTTATAGATCCCCATGTCGTATTGACCATTAATAGGGGTGAATCAGTAGTTTACTTTAATGAATTATTTTCTATTAATTAAACCACTTGAACTTATTAAGGTTATAAACCCACTCAACAATGTCTCACATCCACACCTCATATGGAGAAATAATAATAGAGAGAGAAAAACATTATATTTATAGGGTTTGGTATAAATAAATACTCATTATCATATTAGTTATATTCCCCAACATGGATTATACACTATAATTTTATCATTGATTACAATGGATAAGGAAGTAACTAGTTATACACCCCTAGTAGTTGCTACTTCAGTTGATCCAGATTCTAAACCCCAGTAACCAAACCTTCTACCTTAGTTAGTTAAACACCCTAACCGTATTCCTCCTACTTGACTAGTTAGACACCCCAGTTTTGAACTGCTTTAAAAAAAATTTAGACACTCAAATCACAAGATCCTTCTTATTCTTTGTATTGTTGATCCAAGAGTATAAATTTATCTTCCATTTTCACATTGATCTTCTTCCATGATTCTATAGGATTAAGATTTCTCATGTTCACATTCAAGATCTTCAATAGCTTCTTGTAATAGGCCTAATGGTCTTGAAACTCCTTTACACAAATTTTTAATGACCTAGTTCTTCTCAATTTACTAAATATTTGGAAATTAAATTATTCTCCTACAAGTATCTTTTGTATTTAGTCTCAAAATTTCATATACTCAGGCATACAAAACCTTCTTCTATGAATGAAGAATCCTAGCCATAATTTAACTTTAAAATAAGTAATAATAGCCTTGAACAAATAAATACAACTTCATATATCCATCATTTATATAAAATACATTGCATGGTATCCTCAAAAAATCTTCATGAAATATTTTATTTTATGTGCATGAAAATTTTTAATAATTTAATAACACTTATACTACCTTCACTTTAGTTTCTCAAAACCCTTATAGTTTCACATGAATTGTATATCTCAAACTCAAATATTATTCACAAGTCATTATAAGACCCAAGGTGGCCCACTTAAAATCCTTCATGCATGAATATTATTTCATGAAAGGATTTTCTCAATATCTTCACATAAGTAAGGTTAAAAAAGTTGTCTTTTTAATATTATTATCCATTTATTATTATATGAATAATCTTGGTTTCTTTTTGAAAGTAAAAGATGCTTAATATAATCAGTTCCTTCACAAGACTCAAGAATTATGGTATCTTAGCCCTTCTCGTAACACACTGAATATGAAGATTACAAGAAACATGTCATAAGATCTCCTCTTCTTCACATTCCCAATTAAGAATCACAATATCCTTTTCCTTCACATGAACAAATCACACAGGTTTCTACTCCTTCATGTGAATAAAGTAAGTGGATTTTTTATTTCAAGAGAAATGAGAGTTCTTCTCCTAAAATATTCGAACTATAGAAACTATTCTAGGACTTGGTCCCTTAATATTTATAAATGAATTCACCACTACCTCTCCTATGATATTCATTCTGAGTCAATTCCTACTTTAATGAACCAAAGATCTCAGTAAATCTCAAATATTTTGAATGTTGAAACTCTCATATTTTTCAAAATCATGTGATGTTAAAGTGGAAAAATGATCGCATAATCCTTCATGATTCATGTGAGCAAGGATTTCAATTAAATGACTTTATCATGGTTACTATTCTTCACATGATTCTTTGAAGATATGTGGTTTCCCAATAGCAAAGGCTTCATGTGATCAAGGTTGTTCATATGACTCCTTGGTGGAACACTTTATCTAACTTTATATCATGCTTCGACAGTATCATATTATTCTAACAAAATCATGCATAAAAAATAAAGATTGCATGTATGGATTTAAGATGGTATAGCATGTCTCATTATCTCGGTTCGATCACTAGAGATAGTAGAGATCATGTATATCAGTGATAGTCAGACATTTATTGTCTCGAGCTCATATGAAAACATGATGAAGATGACGATGTCACCGCATCATCTAATTTTTTCATTATGTTGTGTCCATATATTACTTGAGGGATCAACAATAACCTATAAATCCTAGGTCCCGCATCGATATTCAAAATGGATTCCATATTCTTAATAATAAAATTTTCAATTTAAACCACTCAAACCAACACCGGGGTCAGCACCTAGACACATTACACAAAGGCCCATAATGGGATGGGCCACCCCATTGTATGGTCCACCTGAGTAATCACATGTGTTCATGAAATGATCCCCTCTATACCCTATGTGGGTGTTATGCATTCCCTCATACTCACCTACCACCATGGATAGCCAGGTTGGTCTACCTTCCATGTGGTAGAACTAGGTCCCACGTGTTTTGTTGAGGTGGGTCCTTGGTTAGAAAAGTGTTGGACAATTTTTTAGTATAAGTCCAACTCAAATTTACTTAGTAAAAACTAATTAAATTTAAAGAAACTAAAATTTATTCACAAATAATATTCTTAAAATTTTATCATATAAAATATTTTTTGAAACTTGCATCAAATATTGCATGAATTTATTCAATTGATACTGTATAAGACTCATCTTGCAACATCTTGAAGGTCTAACCTGTATGCCCAACATCATCATGTAGGTCCAGATATGCTCACATAGAATCATTTCACAAGTCTAACCTATGCGGACCAACCTATGTAGCCTAATATATTTGGATAACCCCTCTTGAAATTCACCCTTCTGCAAGGACCTACACGAGTTAGCTACATAAACCACCTCCTTCACCCAAGGTCCCAAGATTGCCTATAAATAGGGCCTTGAGACTCCTCATTTGACACAACTGAAAGTAGGAGGAAAGATCTTGAAGCTCTTCTCTCCCTAGTCCTTTTCCTAGGTACTCACCCCCCCCCCCATAGTTATCCAAGCCCCAAAAGACGATGTAATTCACAATATTCCAAGGATTAAAGTTATTTAAAGGCCTAAAACATTAGATACTCTCACAGGGGGAAAATTCCTCATAGTCCAATAATAATAGGGTGAATTCTCTTTACCAAGATCAAACCTATATGAGATCCATCCAGAGGAACTTGATGAGACCCTTGGAGCTACGAGAAAGGCCTCACCCAAGTTCGGTTGTCCAGATTGTTCTTCTCCCAAGTTCTCCTAGGTATCACCTATGTGAGGCAGCTTATAACTCCCCTAAGTATCACCTACATGAGGAAACCTCTAATTTTATTGGTTATTATCTTGTAAAAGGCTCTCTTTAAGATCTATTTCATATCCCCAATGGTAGGGAACCTCTTTCCCTAGGTCCCTAATCTGAGGGGGACCAAGCCAATACCTCCTCCAAATCCTCCGGACATGCCTGATCTAAACCTAGGGCACACTAGAGTTCCCTCTCAATCATACATTCCAGTGGTAATGGAATTATCATGTTTATTATACCTAATAGGTGGGATCCTCATATTGTCATCAATCCTATAGTATTTTTATAATAAGTATCCCCATATTATGTATGCTGGAGTATGGCTTCTCAGGTCGAGTGGTGACATTTGTTGCATGTAAGAATTCATATTCCTCTCTTACACCAGTCAAAAGGGGAGGAGAGGTGGGATATCCTAAGTAAATTCCTTCTAGATTAATCCACTATTATTTCTTGTGGATGTTAAGTTCCTACCTTCATCCATAACCCCACCCTTTCCCACCAGTGTTTGAGGGATATTATGTTAAATATCAGATCTCCCACTTCCTCTTGTTTCTCACATTAATCATGACTCGCATGGGATTATAGGTTAGTCATGATCATGAAACTAAAAAAATAAAATATCAACCAATTGTGAATCCTACTTGGTGTAATCCCAAAAAAACCATGTGACCATCCTCTCAAAGGGATATATTCCCTGTGAGACAAACCTTCGAATATCCTTCTCTATAGGTATAATCCCCAACCTTGTGAACTACATGGGATTTTATTCCTTTCCAAATAGGAAACATAAGAATCCTCCCTAAGATTCAAACTATGCTCCCTAAACTCACCCTAATATTCTCTTGGCCATATTTCTAGTAGGGTTATATCCAACCCAGAGGGACATATTCCTTCTGGGTCCCTTGGTCGATTTTGGAATAAGTCCCATGTCATATTTTTCTAGGAATATCATACCTATACATCCTTACAACATGACATAAACTTCATGGTTTGGTCCTTATAACATGACCCTAAAAGGTATGATGTGTCTAATTAAGTGGCACTAAACAATTTGGGTTCTTATTCCTCTCATGAAGATACATAGGAAGACCCTATCATTGTCCTAATACCAACATCAAAAAAACACTCATCTCCCTAGATGATGATAAATTCTAGAGTGCCTAACTATGTGTCTTAAAACTAGAATCACAAAAAAATAAACATAATGAATATGTTTCCATAAATAGATAACCTCATATACATAAAGATGATTTTATTGATGGAGAACCTCATATACAAGAAGATATTTTCCCATAAATACATGTCTATAAATGATCATTAATACATAGGGTTGACTGGTTCCGTATTTGGAATTTAAAAATGGATTCATGAATATGTCTTAAATCTATAAGAGAGTCTAATAGTAGGGAATTAATTCCTCAAAAAAGGGTGTCATGATCCTTACCTCCCATCCTATCAACCAATGTGAGTTCTTAAGTGTCATTGGTTAAACTTCCCAATGACTGAATGACGTTGGAAAGCAGGTCCATGAGCTATCATAGATATGGGATACATTGGTTGTTTCAAGTTATATTAATTACCCCATTGGAAAGTGCCTGGAAAGGGATGAGAAAAAAATGGTGAACCTTAAATGGATGATTGTGAAACCATACTCAATTTTCCACAATCAATCGTCAGACCCCAAATATTTGTTAGAAAAAAACTTGTGAACCTAACATGAATGATTGTGTAACCGTAATCAACCCCTCACAATAAATTGTTAGACCCACATTTTTTTAACACAAAAATGGTGAACCTAATGTGAAATCTTTATTGACCATGCCACATAATGTCAGTTCCCATTTGTAAAAAAAATAAATAGGGCCAGACATGGATCTTTAGAAAATCAATTGAACATGTGTTCATATATAGAAACAAAAATTTGATGAGTTTTCTTATTTGTGTTCTTCATATAAACCTCCAAAAAACATTTTCCAAGAACTCCCTTTGATCTAATGGTGTCCTACCAACTAGAAATAATAGACGCATCAGCTACTTCATAATTTGGGTCCTCATCTAACTAGAGGACATTATATCTAACTCAACATCTTCAAAATTGGGTTTCCAACACACTAATTCAGAAGTACCACCTCAATGGTATTGTCCTAACCTTACAAGATGCATGTGAATCCCTTAAAGATACGATGCCTCACCAACCATCCACTTAGTGATGTCTAGTGGATAAAATCATACAGAACCCATTCTCATATCAAACCATTTTAAGATACTTTCCCCAAAATGAAACAATGAGTTCATTACTTACCATAGGAAAGTGGACCAAGAATTCACTGATGGCCTCATCTCAACAGAATAGAAGTCTTCATGAAGGGACATTTCTGGTAACTGTTGTCGCCAACGTCATGCTACACCAAGTCCTCAACATGATGAGGATTTCATCCCCCATTATTTGGCACAGGTCTCTCAGACTTGGGTGAACAAGATTTCCTATTGAGTTTGATGATCAAGAAATCAATAATAGAACCATATCCCTTTTTGTTTCTAGATAATATCTCTCACAATAAATAGTGGAAACCCATAGATAGACCCACATACTTCCTCATGCACATCAAGTCTGCCAATAAAATTTTGGTGTAACCAAAGAGATCTATCAGCACAACCTGATAGAAAATATGGAGTAGACCTATATTTATGCCCCCACATATGAAGATTTTCAGTATATTTTGGAAGGAAATAGAGGATAATATCAGGAACATATCACTGATCCAACACCGTAATGGGAATATATTCATGTTCCAGCTGTAGAAGTCATCTAGTAAATTCTAGAAATGATGGAAGTGAAATAAAAAAATCTCTTCCCATATTTTTCAAATCTTCCAAGATATAATGATATCAATAATAGTGGTTATGAGTCGGGCACACCACCCTACCTCCTCAAGTAGGGTGACTCGTCGGCATAATATGAGAGTCACTCGGGATAAGGAACATATGCCTTCTCCCATATAAGAGGGTAATCGGTAAAATCCTTCAATAAATGGACAATCAGACCAGGAATATATCCTTGCTCCAACTAGAGATCACTGGTTCATTTTAGTGGTTGCTCCAAGGTAGATATATATCATTTCCATAATTCTATAATATTGTCAGAAAATACTGAAAGTATCACAATATTTTCCTAGATAGGCTCCTATATGTAAAATCCATTGTTCATAGAATTTGAATCCAATAACCTAAATGTGAGCACCCAAAAATATTACTCTCCCAAGGAAAATTAAAAAACTAAGAGCAGACCCACATTCCTCTTTGTTCAAGGATAATGTTCTTGAGGTCATAAAACATCTATCAATGGTGGATCAAGATCCTACTGATTTGTCACTAAATTACAGAAATAGTAGGTTTAATTGGGAAGTTCCTCCCCATGATTTTATTTCCAGCACCTCCAGATTCCCTCCCTAGAAACCTTACTAGGAAAGACTTCATTTTGTTTATGAAATGATCGATCATGAGAACCCCTCTCCTAATTAATACCATAAAAACACTCCTTGTGGTCAGAAAATCAAATGGAAATAAGTTCCTACCCTTTCCATTGTCCTCCCTGAAGGTCCTCCCTAGGGTATACACTATATAAATTCTCATTACAGTTAGAAGTTAAGCTGATTTAAGTTGTGATAGTAGTCCTCTACATAATGGCATTTGCTATGAAGGTCCTCCCACTGTAATATTTAATTTTGATAAGAATTTACTCTTATTTCCAAAACAATGATTAGAAATCCCTCATATCGTGTGGTTCTTGGTAATATGAGTCCATTCATGTCTAATTACTTGTCATTGAAAAGTGATATTCTTTCTCAACTGGAAGATAGTCTAAGGCAAGGATCACTCTCTAAACTACCCTTGGATCGTCTACCTTCCAACATAATAGAGGAGATACCTCATAACCCAACCACTTATAGAAAAGTATCTAGGAAACACTCTATTCTTTCATATTAGGCAGAGGAAAATTTTTTGGAAGACTAAGAGAGCACATTGCTTATGATGGAACAATTGGATGAAGACAATATGGCAGTCATGTTTTGGCCCTTATCCAAACCTCAATATACCATTCCAGAAATATTTTCAAAATAATGTGTGCATAAAATTATCCTAAAAATATGTATGACTCTTCATCAACAAAGGGATAAATTCTTACCTTTTGATTAATATCAAGGCCATGGTAAGGTAATCGGGGAGCTATGCCATCAAATTGATTTAGTTACTCTTCTAGCTATGTGATGCCCAAAATCTAGGAATTGGTAGGAGGGTATCTAATGTGTATATATTAATTAATTAATAAGTCTATGATAATTGATCACCAACACCCCATCTAGTGTCTATATTTGAGGATGGGGTGAGCAAATATTTTTTTTCATTTTACCCCACTCCTCGATCCATAGATCCCACCAGAAGTCACATCATGAAACGTCATTGGTTCTAGTCATCTCTAAAAAGAAAACTCTTCCCATGAAAGATGGAATTCTTGGAAGGAATAAACCCTAAAAAAATCATAGAAGCATTGTTCACAATGAGAGTTATCCATTGAAAGACTCTTACATGAGGCATATGAGAATGTTGAATAGGATTATCTCTTGAGGAAGGATAAATGTAAAATAAAAAAATCCTTAAAAAGAATTTAACTCACATGAAAATCATATGAAGCACCCAAATCATACTCAAACAAATATCTATAAGATCAAGAGAGTAGTTGTGGTAGCTACAGCCATAATCATATAGGAAATCCCCAGCCCGTAGTGCTGGGGGAATTTTTAACAGAAACCATCCCCACAAGACCAATAAATATTACCCAAAATGTTGTAGTAGTGGAATGGTAATATCCTTGTCCTATATAGATGGATGTATTTTTACCCCATTCTCCTCCCCATTATAGAATGATATTTTTCTGGATAGGAGGAGTTCTAAAAGGATAACCCTCCTAGTTTTTTCTATTTTGTGAACCAACTTACTCAATCAAAACATGAATGATAAAACTGTTAGGAGATTCCCTTTAGGTCACCCTATATTAGAAGGCTCTAAGGGGATCGTTGCAGGAAAATATGAGGCCCCATAGTAGGTTAAAACAAAATAAATCTATCAAAGGAACAACTACTACTGAAGATCACATTTCTTCAAGAATATGTTCACTACTACAAATATGGCTTTTAACAGTGCTAAAAAAGGCCTTTAACAGTGCTAAAAAAGCACTATTAATGCCGGCGAAGATAAGGGGGGGTCCCCATTATCAGCGCTCCAAAAAGCGTTGATAAAGACCCCTTTTATCAGTGCTAAAAAAAGCGCTGATAAAAGGGGTCTTTTATCAGTGCTAAAACGAAGTGCTGATAAAAGGGTATTTTATCAGTGCTTTCGTTTTAGCAGTGATAAAAGACCCCTTTTATCAGCGCTTCGTTTTAGCACTGATAAAAATAAAAAAAATAAAAAAATACTACCAATATCAGGGGGGCTTTTTACAGTGCTTGAACCCCCCTTTATCAGTGCTTTCCCGCACCTCAAGCACCTGCATGCACCACCTACACCCTTTATCAGTGCTAGACCCTCTAAATAACCCTTGCGCATGCGCCCCTGCCTCCACCCAGATTTGATCTCGAGACCTCCCCCCTACACACCTAAAGCCTTTACCACTCCCCTATATTGATTTTTTCTCTTATTTATGATATATCTATTTATTTATATATATATTTAGTTATATATATATATATATAGTTATATATATATATAGTTATATTTATTCATATAGTAATATATATTTATATTAATATATATAGTTATATTAACATAAATATTTATATTTATATTAATATATATATATAGTTATATAAATATTCATATATTGGTATTTTAAATAAAATGGATATTAGTTATTATTTAGATAAATATAATATATTTTATATGTAAATATGTTTAATTATTTATTTAAAAACATTAATTTTTAGGTGTGAATATATAAAAAATATGTACATATAGTTATATATTTGATTATAAATAGCAGTGAATTATAAAAAATGGTAAAATTTAAAAGACATAATATCAATATGAATGTAATACCTTGGAATAAATTCAGTCCCCGCAAAAAAAAAGCCAATAATACCCCCTTAAACGAGGCTGAAAATCCACAAAATGTTAAAAAAATCAAGGTACCCCGACTAAAAACTCAGTTTTGGAGGCTTTATGGGCCTCCTTTATCCTTGAAAAAACCTTTACTGGGCCCCCCCAATCACAGCAATTTAGATCCTGTCGCAGGCTTTGATTTGATATGTGGTAGAGCTCAAACGGACACCCGGATCAAAAGTTATGGTTGTTTGAAGTTTGAGTTGCATTTTCAACATATTTTGGATCTTTTTTTAATTTTTTTTAATTTTTTTAGTCTTCAAATTGTTATTAAATGACTATTAATCCATAATAATTAGAAAATTATTAATTAAAAATATTTTTTAAATTTTTTTATAAGTCATTTTCACTAAATATCTTATATATTAAGTATAATAAGTGTAAATGTATATTTATACTTATCTAAAATATATTTAAAAATTATATATTATATTTATATCAATATAACTATATTGATATATTTATATATTAATATATTATTTTTAATTAAATTTTTTTTTGAAGTTGAACCCTTTATCAGTGCTTTTAAAAAAAGTGATGATAAAGGCCCCCCTTTATCAGCGCTACTAAAAAAAGCGCTGATAAAGGGGGGCCCTTTATCAGCGCTAAAAAAAGTGCTGATAAAGGGGGGGCCTTTATCAACACTAAAAAAGCACTGATAAAGGGGTAATTTTATCAGCACTTTTTTTAGCACTAATACAGGGACCCTTTATCAGCACTTTTTTTAGCACTGATAAAGGTACCCCCCTTTATCAGCGCTTTTTCATTAGCGCTGATAAAGGGGTGGCGCTGGCCTTGCCTAGTTTTGTGGTAGTGATTATCGGGGAAAATAGTCCTCCTATAATTCTAATACTAATGCAACAGTTGTGGTGTATTATGCATCGATTAATTTCATTAGCACAACCTATGTGGATGATATAGAACATAAAGTTGATATAGTAGAAAGGGGGGAAGATGTTTCCATTTGGAATGAAGTCTATATGGAAATTACTGAAGAAAGTGTATGTAACATGAACCAGAGGCTAGCTAAAAATTTGGAGAATCCTTAAAATACTCTACTACCACCTCCTAGGTGAGAGTCTACCAAAAAAAGGGGTAAAGGTGTGGGTGTATCTCACCCACCTCTTGAAGAGGTTTAACCTCTCACATTTGAGGAAAGATTTTCTCATTATGAGGAAGATATAGAGTTAAGAAAAATCAATGTAAAAATACTCTGAGTAAACATCTCTGATGGATACGTTTTATAGGTAGAGCCTCATCTCACACCCCCAACCGACGTACCTCAACCAAGAGGGTTTATCATGAAAAATGAAGTAGATTAATAACATCTACTCGATTTAGTGTATCGACAACCAAGATACTTGAACCTCATAGTGGTGAGATATTTGGAGTTCCCTCCATTAGGGATACAACTAGATCTTGGTCAGATAAATCTTCATGGGAAATCCCCCACAGGTTGCCTACCTTGAGTATAAGCAGATATATCATAGTTGGATCAACCCATTGTTCCCCTATTTAGTCTTCTTCCTAGTTGGTTATTTCTCCCCATCTCATCGACATTATTGAATCATTAGTGGCTTGATTAGAAGTTTTGTAAGTATTATGTGCACTGGTAAAACTAGAAATAAATTCATACCCTAATTGGGTATATGTGACTCTTCCCCCTTTGAATCTTATATTCTCAACACTCAATGGATCATGGGATCCGAAACAACATATGATGCACTTCATGTATTAATGTGGTCCCATGATGGGAACCCGCAAATAGAAAGAGACATCCAAAATTAGGTCTTTCATGCATCCCTTAGAAGGACCATCCTTCACCTGGTATACCATTCTACCGATCGGATCAATCAAGGGGTGGGATGATCTTAACTAAAAATTACTTTATCAATTCAGCTCTACATTGCATAAGAGGATTTTACTCGATCTATAAAAGTGTAAGCATCAAGAAATCAAGAGGGTTTCAGATTTTATTTTCATGTGTAAGAGTTTGACTTACTCCTTGAATTTTCATTATCCTTAAGAGGATTTGTTAAGTATGTTCATCAAAAACCTTCATGATGAGCTGGAAACACTGCTTATCATGGTGAAATATTTAGGCAGGTTGTGGGATCTTTTCACGGTTTCACAGAGGCAGTAAGATTCTATTTTTTTAAACATTAATAATTATTATCCACTATAGGAAGCTCAGAGAAAGAGAACGGGGAGGGTGGAAACTACAACTTTTTAGTTCCAAAAGGGGCCTAGATTCCATGAGAGGGGGTAAATTAGGGTATGGATATTCTTTTAAAAATTAATTCTACATAATAGATCTTGACCTATTTATTATAAAGGTTACTTTGTTTGAAATTAAGTGTTAATTTTGATCGTATTGTTTTCTTATTTATCTGATTATGATGATTTTAATGAAATGAAATAAATCAAACATAAGGACATAGCGATTTTTACTTGGTTCACCCTCACTAGGATACATACAAAGAGCATACAATGGCGGTGTGCTGATTATACCAAATCCACTAAGGCTCACTATCAATAATGATGGTTTGGTTTAGATCTCGTCTATACCTAGGATCACTCCCTTTGAAAGGTTTAGGGTCTACTCACTACATTCCCAAGGGCCCCTCCCTATGTCTCTTTCTCTGGATCACTATCGGAGGAAAGGATCACCCTCTTCCTATTCCTTTACTCACTTCTCTTGCAAGGGATTCACCCATAGTTTATAGAATTTTATTTCCATTCATTATCTCTAATGAATACATCCTCAGTTATGTATATATTTTTTGTTGAAGTTACACTTCCATCCAACTGATGAATACCAATTTACCACATATTTACAAGGAAATTCTTTCTGAACAACTTTCGAGATGCTCACTACCTTTGTGAATCTCCTCTTTCGCAAAGATAAAATAGCCTTCATGAAGATCCAACCTTTTGTGAAGCTCACTTAGCCTTTTTGAATCAAACCTCTTTAGCAAAGCTCAACTAGCCTTCGCGAAGCTCTTTTCTTTCATGAAGCTTACTTATACTTCGCGGATTCCCTTACTTTCACGATGCTCGGAACATTAAATTGGCCTTTATAGCCTTTATGAACTTCTTCACATGAAACTCCTTCGTGAACCACCTTCACAATTCTAGAGCCTTAATATTTTCATTAAGTCTCATTATATTTTCTAAAGGGGGTAGAGTCATATTTATATTAATTTCCACGAACTCCAAAACCTTCCAGTTACATCATCACCATTTCACAAAGCTCCCTTTTTTCCTCCGCGATACTCCCTTTTTCACGATGCTCCAAGAAAATTCTATGTTTTTTATTCTCATCATTGTCATGAAGATAACCGTAAAACTCTTTGTGTCTCTAATATTCTCCACTCGTGATGTTCCTAACCTTCATCATTTAAGATGCTTGTCGCTTTCACACAGATCACTATCAACTTTCTTTGATCCTTTACAAAACACCCTTTATAAAGTCCATCTTCACAAAACTAATGCATTTTCCATATTTTCATAAGGCCTTCAAGGAAATACAATTTCCTCAATGCTATCCAAACTTTAAATTTTGGACCCTAAAAATTTGGAAAAACACTGGGAAATGAGGTCACCTTGTGTGCACACTTTTCTATACCGCTTCCAAGGTATCCATTCCTTTTTCTTTAATCTTTGTCAACATTCCTAGTCAAAAAACTCTATGTACTCCACAACTATCCTTATAAAATCTCTTTTTAAACAAACACAATCAACCCAAAAATATTGTAATGTTACCTTGAGGGATTTTTACCCAAAAATCTCACCCTTTGGGTTTGTTGACAACTCTTCACATTTTGATACCTCATTGAAGATTATTCCATATTCTACCAATATTTTATTTATGTGATTTACATAGAAATAAAAGATTTACTCAACACACACTCTAATCCCACATAATCTATACTCGTCTTGAGAAACAAGAGTAGCATGAAAAGTTAATCAATGAATCACTTCATTCCAAAACCTATAAACTTATTTCATCATTAAATCCATATTTCGTGATATATATACTTTGATTGATCACCTTTAACATTTTCATATTTAATACTCCCCCTATCTCACTACTCCACCTATCAGCATTAACTACCCCTATCTCGTTTCTCCACCAAACAGCTTATCTCCTTGTCTTCGTTAAGACATTTTCTCCCCTTTGATAGCCATAATTTCCCCCTTTTTCAATGAACAAGAAGGTCACTCCATTTTGGTCTGCAACTGGGAAAATAACATAGATCAGCATATTTGGAAAAAACACTCCATACCTCAGGGATGGGGTCCCACATCCACACTTTTTCAAGTGTGGGGAGTCTAATGAACTTCAAGATATATTTTATTTAATTCAAACTCTTCTTTGGGTAAGGCCTTTATCAAAATGTTTGCAACCTATTATTCTATAAGCACATTCTCCAACTTCACAAGCCCTTTCTCCACATTCTCCTTGATAAAATGATACTTGATTTTAATGTTATTTTTACTTGAGTGATCGCAATGGATTCTGATCAGAAATTTCACTTCTATAACCATATCATTAAGTTGCTACTTCATCTACAATAACTGCATGCATGATTGAGTAGCCGCAATATATTCAGATTCTACAGTGCTCAATAAAATGTAATCTTGTTTCTTACTTAGAAAAGAAATACAAAATCCACCAAGATATAAATAACCTCCTGATGTTGATTTCCTATCATCTTTTGATCCAACCCAATCTGCATCTGTATATCCCAATAACTCTTTCTTAGGTTTTTCATTGTACATAAAACTGAAGTTTATTATTCCCTTAATATACTGAATTATTATTTTCAATGTAATCAAGGGAATTTATTTGGGATTAATTTGATACTACTCTACTTGACATGTGGAAAAAAATATCTATTCATGTTGTTATTAAGTACAGCAGGTTTCCAATGATATGCCTGTATTCTATGAAATTAACCTCTTTACCTTTATCATCCCTTGAAAGTTCAATCTGGGTAGCCACCAAAGTTATCATCTCCTTGGAATTATCCATTCCAAATCTTCTCAAAACCTCCTCATAATTAATTTTGAAAAAAAATTTCATTGATCTTCATCTGATCTACAAAATATTATGTTGTTGACATACTCTAGCACAATCATCTTTTGATTGCTTTCATTTTTGACATATAAATTGTAATCAAATCCACCACGTTGAAATACTAGCTTCTTCAAAAATTGATCTAATCTTAAAAACCATGATCTTGGTTCTTGATTAAACCCATATAGTTCCTTTTTTATCCAAAAAACTGTGTTCTCATATTCATGAACAAGAAAACCATTTGGATACTCGATATAAACTTCTTCTTTCAGAACCCCATTCAAAAATGCCGACCTGAAATCCATCTAGAAAACTTTGAACCCTTTTTAAACTTCTATGACCAAGAACAATCTGATTGTATTTAGCCTTAAAATAGGTTAAAATTTTTCATCAACATTGATACCCTCTATATGGGGGTACCCTTTTCACATTAGTCATTCTTTGTTTCGAATCATTGTGTCATCTTTATTCATATTGTTGCGAAAGACCCATTTAGTCTTGATGACATTCTTATTTGTTGGCCTAAAAACAATCTCTTGTGTCTGGTTCTTCTCAATTTGGTCAAGATCCTCATTCATAGACTGAACCTAATTATCATCTCCAACTAATTTATCAAAACATTTAGTCTCAACCTAAGATAGAAACGATGTTTTCTACCATCTGTACTAGCACTTCCTGATCACCATCGATGTTCTATCTATCTATTTCACCTTGGATCCTCATATTTTCATATAGATAAATTTTTAACCTCCTCTTATTAATCATCAATATATTATTTCATTGGGAAATTAACACCTGAACTTAGGCATGATGCCAATGGTTTGAGAAAAATAGATAATCATGAAATACATTAATATTTCTACTTATCCCCCAATCGGTCTTCATGAACATAAAATTTCATCATTTATATATCATTTAGATCTTTCATCTAATTAGGAGATAGAATACTACCCCTATGATATGTCACTCTTTTAGTTGTTAGGATCACTGTTTATATCCAAAAACATTCTTCTTATCCTACATCATTTCTTTACTTTTGACTGTAGGTTTGAGAAACTTGTCCATCTCAATAATAGTTTCTTGTTTTAGCTTCCTTCAATATAATTTTTATTGGGTTAATTTACCACTTATCAATGATCCATCAACAATACCATAAATCCTACTAAGTCAAAAATCATTGTAGGAAATAAGATATAAAGTTAATAACACCATAACTATCAACTACACTCAATTACTTCCATATTTCTCATGAAACCATCGACATTAACTCCTTTCAAGGAATTATTCTAGATTTATTATTTATCTCTCTTAACTGATTTGAATATTTTTACATCTTAGAGCACATCACATCACCACTTTTTATCCTTTTTATACCACTTCCCATTTGAAGGTATCTCCCCTTGAACCTGAAACACTTGAACATCATTTAATAGAATTTATACACATAGGGAGGTAGGAACCTATGTAATCCTCAAGAATAGAATTTTGGTTGATCCTGATGGGTCAACCCTTTGATACTTTCTTACAAATCACATTATTGTTCTTATGCATGTTCCAGCTGTTTGGCCAACTTCAACTGCTCTGACCATATGACTAAGCATTCTTTACCCACATGATGTGTCTTCTTTTGATATGTGAGTTTTGTTGGTTTGTCTTTTTTCACATTGGGTTTAAGAATACCAGTACCAATTTCATTATTTGATTCTCCACTTGAATGCCATTTTTCATGATTCTTTCTCCGAGAAGGAATATCTCCACTAGTATTTATATCTTTCTTATTCTCCCATTGGAGGTCTTTTTCTCTTGCCTTTACTTTTCACCTTGTATCATGACATATTACTTTCTTGATACATGATTTATTAATTTTTATTTTATAAATTACCTATTTCAAATTACTCATATGTACTGGGATTGAGTCCTTCACTGAACGTACATTCTTCTGTCTCACACTGAAGTATCTCCTCCCTTTTTCTTCCATGTTTGTTCACATCCATTCAAATACTGTTGTTTTGAATGAAACCTAAGATTTGATTTATATACCTTTAATTGATCTTATTGTGTATACCCTGAGACTTTAAACCTGTTTTTTGACTCATAAATATAGGATTTCTCATTGTACTCCATGAGAGTTTGGGATCTCCTTTTGAGTTCTATTTCATACCATGATTTATTCCTTTTATAATATCTTATTGAATGCCCATGATTAGAACATATAAAACATCTCTCATTAAAAATATACCTTGCATCAAGATTTCTCGGTTGATATATTGATACAGCTTGATCTTTTCTTCTAACATTGATCTCTTGGGCTTCTTGACACATAATCATGGTGTGACCCATTCTTCCAAAAATAGTATCATTTCATGGATACTTTCTTATTAGAGATTATTCTTTCATATTTCTCGAAGTGCTTCTTCTTATTCTTGTATTTAGAAATATTTCTATCTTTATATCATGAAATATATTCCAAAACCTCTAAAAAACTTGATTTATGAACATGAATCCCATAGAAATAGAAAATGCTATCATTACTTCTTGTAAAATCCTTTTTAGGCGTGTTTCCGATATCTATAGGATTTTTCCTATTTCTAGAAATTTTCACAACTCTCATCTTCTCATGCATGAGAGAGGATTCATCTTGTCCAATTCCAATTTTTCCTAAATTGTATGGCCTTTGAGATGAGAAAATATTTTCTTATTTCTCCTCATAAATAGAATATTTTATTTTCATTTCATCATCACCTCTCAAAGTATAATAAAATAGTAAATTCAAAGTATCATTCAATTTAGGCTTACCTTTGGCATCAGATTTATCAACTTATTTATTCACTAATTGAAAATCTTCTCCTGGTTATTGAATCTTTATATACCTTGATTCAAGTTAAGAATTTAGTTCTATCTTGAGATTCTTCCAACAACTCATCACATCTTCCAATTCTCAGGTAAACTTATCCACAATGTCACTTTTCTCTTTTATTTTAAATTTTTATTGATAAATATAATCATCATAGAATGAATTCTATTATTGTAGCCTTTATTTCTATTGAACTAGTTCAGATAGCTGTGTATCAAGATCATCATTCCTGGATTTGAGATTCTAAATTTATTTTGAGTTTATATTCTTCCCCTTATCATCATATTTGAGTTTTTATATCTTTGTAAACATATTTTGTAGTTATTAATCTTGGGAATCATTCTTCTCCCTCATATCATTAGCCAATTCTATAAGTCCTTTATTTAAAACTTTTAACTTGTTGACTTTAGTTTCTAGCACTTGGATCTAGATATATTTAGATTTATTTTCTTTAACCAGTTTCTGATCCAATTCCTTTATTTTGTGTAAAATATACTCTTTTTTTCTTCTTTCAATGTATACATCATCAGTGGTACCAACATAACTTGGAACATCATGTTCTTCACTCATTCCTTCAGCATTATTAAATGAGTGAATAGTTTCACTATATGATTTATCTATGTATTTATTTAGTATTTTATTGGTTTCCTTCAACTAAATCATTATCTTTCCATATACACTTCAACACTGAGGAATTACACTATAATTATTATTCTTCTTTGAAGTTATTTCCTTTTCCATAGCACACCAAGATAAGAGAAGACTGAATCTTAAAATTCAACAATTGACTGAACCAAGTCATAGAAAACAAATATTATAAAAGAAACCTACCCTCTAATACCAATTGTTAGGTCTAAAAGAGGAATAGATACCTTGAGAGGGGGGTAAAATAGGGTATAGATATTATTTTTAAATTATTCATGCCCTAATAGATCTTGACCTCTTTATTATAAGGGTCACCTTTTTCACTTAAGTGTTAATTTTTGATCTTATTCTTTCCTTCTTTATCCGATGATGATGATTTTAATGTAATGCAAGAAATCAAGAATAAGGATTCAGTGATTTTTTCTTGGTTCACCCTCACTAGGCTACATCCAAGGAACATACAATGGTGATGTTCCGATTGTACCAAATTCACTAAGGCTCACTGCCAATAATGATGGTTCATGCTAGATCTTGTATATACCCAGGATAACTACCTTTACAATATTTAGGGTCTACTCATTGCATTCTCAAGGGTTAATCCTTATATCTCTTTCTTTGGATCACTGTCGGTGGAAAGGATCACCTTCTTCCTCTTCATTCACTCACTACTCTTGGAAGGGATTCACCCATAGTTTGTGGACTTGTATGTACATTTATTATATCTAATTAATACATCCTAAGTTATTTATAGATGTTACATTGAAGTTACACTTTCATCTAATTGATGAATACTATTTTACCATAGATTTACTAGGCAATGCCTTCTGAACAACTTTTGTAATGTTCACTACCTTCGCGAAGCTCCTCTTTCACAAATCTCAAATAGCCTTCACAAATCTCCCACCTTTCATAAAGTTAACTTATCCTTCATGAAGCACACCTCTTTTTTAAATATCAACTAGAGTTTGTGAATCTTCTTTATTTTTTGAAGCTTACTTAGCCTTATTGAATTCCGTTACTTTCATGATGCTCAGAACATTCGGTTGGCCTTTATATCCTTCGCGAACTTCTTATAATTAAACTCCTTAATGAACCACCTTCATGATTCCAAAGCCTTAATATTTTTGTTAAGTCTAACTAGATTTTCTGAAGGGGTTAGAGGTCTATTTATAGGTATTTCCACCGATTCCAGAACCTTTTGGCCACATCAACACCATTTCATGATGCTCCCTATTTTCCTCAGTGATGATCCATTTTTCATGATTCTCAAAGAAAATTATATTTTCATGATGCCCATATTTTTCAAAAATATCACCATTGAACTATTTATTCCAACATGATGCTCCACTCGTGATTCTCCTCACCTTCATCGTTAGTAATGCTCTTCACTTTTGCGTAGATCACCACTAGCTTTCTTTGATTTGTCATGAAACACCCTTAAAAAAGATCATCTTTGTGAAACTCAATCCTTTTTCCATATTTTCATAAGGCCTTCAAGGAAATACAATTTTCACAATGCTATCCGAAATCCAAATTTTGGACCCCAAAAATTGGGTAAACACTAGGAAATACATCACCTTATGTACACACTTTTTTTACCGCTTCTAGGGAATCTATTCCTTTGTCTTGGATATTTATCAGAATTACTAGTCAAAAAACTCTATATACTCCAAAACTATCCTTATAAACCCACTTTTTCAATAAACACAATCAACCCAAAAATACTGCAATGTTACTTTGAGGTATTTTTTCCCAACACATCTATCACCTTAAAACCAGTATCCACACCAGCTCCAGCTCTAAAGACCACACCTCTTTGTGTGGAAATTCCTCCAGAATGGAAATGTCAACAACAATACCCCCCCTCCATCAAGATAAGATAATAGAACCTAAATGCACTCAATTTTAATACTGGAAGAATAAATTTTATTCATTTCGATATGAGAAAGTCCAAAACTACTTTATAGTAGTTGTGTAAAATATCCCACTAAAGCTTCCATAGCCTAAGAGGAACAATCAAGTTAGTCTTGATGATTTTACAAATTATTTCCCCTTTTACCATACATTGGTCCACACTATCTGAGAGTATTTTTTTAAAGACATTTTGTAAAATATGGTTGGATCTAAGAAAGTGAAGCTGGAAAAACCACTAGTGCAAGTGTTATGGGTTTCTACCAACCCTAAAGAAGAATTAAAATAGAAATAAGTTATGAGAAAGAGTTTGTAGAAGTTAAATGATTATATGGTCATAATTATGATCAACTAAACTCAAGATGTCCTTAGGTAATGGTTAAAATAACCAACTTCACCCTCAGTTTCCTCTTCCATAACACAACTAAATTTTTCGACACTACGGTCCAACAAAATACAATATTGTAGAAAAGATCATGGCTAAAAGAAGAAAATATCTGGTATTGGTTGAGCACATACAGATGCCAAATATATTCCTTACTCTCTTATATTTCATGCCTCCAGCCTCGAGAGCATGGGCACTATCCCAATAAATTATGTCATAGTAATATCCCTTCTAGGTGGAATCCATATCAGACAAAGAATTATTTTTTGGTTTCATTAACTTCATTCAATTAATGGATACCTTCTTTGATGATAAGTGGGTTTAAGAACCCAATTTACCTATTCCAAATTGAGAAACTATTAGAATAGGTTTCATGAACCAAGGATGAAGAGGAAGACATAATCGTGGTCAAAACCAAAATCCTAGCCACATCCCTACTAGAGATTTTTATGGTATCAAGACTCACAGATGATCCCTTCAACAAGCATAAGTGGAATAGGTAATTAAACTCACATTCACTAAGAGTGTCCTAGACCTGATCATTTTAAAAGATTTATTGGAATGGATACAACAGTCTTATCAACCCAAGAAGGTTGGCAAGCCTACCCAGCCTATCCCAACAGCAGTAAAAATTTCTCCAACATCTATTCATCCACCCAAATCATCTAACCCTTATGCTTCAACCCATAAATTTCCTACTAGGGAATAGCTCCCTATAGGAATATACAGACCTTTGACTCAAAAATATGACATCCTGAAGCATTTGGTTATTATTCCAGTGAAACCTTATTTACTATATTCTCTTAACTTTTCAAAGGATCTCCAAGAAGCACTTGTAAAGTTCTTACTAATCCCTTGGGATTTCAAAGCTAAGTTAACTTATTCTGAGGTATACCACACAAAGATAGAACCATTGGAATTTCATGTAATCATCTCTTTTACAGAATAGGACTAGGATGATATAATTTAGGGGAACATCAGGACCATATATGTGTCTAGATGGTAAAAAATATTGATATTCATCAATATTTCATCAATAATGTCTTAGGATCCAATCTCATTCTGATATGAACACTTATCTAGTAAGGATACAATGAGACTGGCATATCCCCTTCCCCTGTGATGTTTCATGGGTATGATAGGAGTGAATAAAATCCCATTGTCTAGATCAAAAATATAATCCAATTTTGGGTCTTGATGTCCCACTCTAAATTCCTAGTCATCCAATAGGATATAGAATTCAATTCCTTGTTTTGACATCCTTGGTTACACCAACATGTGGTGTTCCTTCATCGTATCACCAATGTCTCAAGTACTATGACAATTATAAAAGTGGGACATTATACGGTGATAAATCTCCATTTAAGTCTTGTGATAATCAATACATTGACATAATATTTTATCAAAGAGAAGGGAAGCAACCCATGATCGATGATTTTGATCGAGTTACCACCCCAAATGGTCTAAAAATGAATTCGAACAAACTATTCAATGAGCTTGAAAATTTGTATGTACTTCCCATCAATCAAATCAAGAATGTGAGTTCAAAGTTGGGTGTGAATTCATAAATCCTCGTGATATCAGTTGTGACAATAAAACGCAGCTATATTGAATAGGTTTCACTCCCTCCCATCAGTAGTGATGATTTAGGAAAAAATGTCCTCACTCTATCCCCAAGTATTCAATAGACCTAGACATCATTAGTTAAATATGAAAGAATAATCATCTCATCATTGGAGGATGGGGATATTTATGCCTCTAAATCTCAAAATATTAATCTTCTTAATAACTCTAAAAATTCCCCTTCATCGCTCATCCCTCCCGATGTGTTAATAAAGTAATGTGAAGAGGGAGAGAAAGAGGAAGAGGAAAATGACCTCAAATATTCTCCTCCATAATTTTAGGAAGGTGACTCTACTACTGCTGATGAACTCTGATAAGTAAATTTGGGCACAGAAGAAGATATATGAACCAAACTAATCGGTGTACCCATGACCATTGAATATGGAGAGGTATATACATCCTTATTAAAGTATCATTAATATTTTTTCACCAAGAATTACATATAAATTTCAGTCCTTGATCCCGATATGTACACCCACCACCTGGGTCTTCCAAAATATCATCATGGTTACAAGCAAGTGTCCAGAAGAACACATCCAACTCATGCTGGCAAATTCAAAGTCAAAATTGAAAATATCATCATATCCAACTTTTTTTTGTAAATTTCAATACCCAAAATGTATTTTCAATATAGTCCCAATAAATAATAAGAATGTTCAAATCAAAGTGTTCATCAACTTTAGAGATCTCAACCAGCACTGTCTGAAAGATGATTTCTTGGTTCTAATTATGAAACTTATGGTTTATATAACTAATGAATACCAAGCCCTATCCATTATGTATGGTTAATTAGGGTATAACCAAATTCTAATGGCCCCTAAAGATGAAGAATTCACTACCTTCATGTCACCCCAAGGAGTATATTATTATCAGGTGATACCATTTGGCCTAAAGAATATGGGTGCTACATACCAACACACCACGCACCGCATCTTAAAACCCTTTCTAAGAAAGTATATCATGTACTATATCAATGATATAGTGGTTAAATACTGACAAAATTCAAACCATATTGTTGATCTTGATATAGCTTTCAAAAAATTGTGACAACATATCCTAAAAATGAACCCCTTAAAATTTACTTTCGGTGTAACCTTAAATAATTTTCTCATATTCATAGTACACCATTATGGAATCAATGTTGGTCTCAAGAAAAAAAATTCCATCCATGAAATGTTAAATAATCAAAACCTCAAAGAGTTGAGGGGGATATAAGGATTCCTTGACTACATTTTATGCTTTGTAACAATTATGGAAGGAAAATGTTTTCCTTTCACCAAGTTGATGAAAAGGGGGCTAAGAATCAATGGACTGATTACTGTCAAGAATCATTTGATAGTCTCAATAAGTATTTTATAATTCCACTAATTTTGATGTATCTTATTTAATTAAAACCATTAATATTATATGTGATATCCTTATAATGGTCATTGTGTGCTTTCCTCACACAAAGAAATGATTCTAGAATTCCAAACAATATTTATTATCTTATTCAGACCATACTTGATACTAAGACTCATTATTCATATATCAAGAGAAACTATCTAGCATTAATATTCATGGTTCATAAGTTGAGGAACTACTTTTAATATCACAAGTTCCATTTAGTCTCTTAAACTGACCCACTCATGTACATCTTCAACTATCCTATGTTTTCCAGATGTTTGGAATGTGGGAGATCTAGTTTCAAATCTGGTTCATACAACAAAAGGTAATAAAGGGATAATAATTGAAATATTTCCTCATAGTGAACCCTTATTTAGAATAAACACATATTAATAATGAACTACTAGATTAATAAATATCCTTTATCCAAGACTCCCCCAAACATGGGAGATATACTTTGATGGTGTGCCCAAAATACCAATAGGAAAAATGATGGAAGACCCCAAGATTAATAAAGTTTGATTAGGAGTCATCCTTATCTCCCCAATAAAGGTAGTCATTCCTTATTCCTTCCTGTATTCAGAAGGTATCACCAATAATTAGGCATAATACCAATCCCTTATCATAGGCTTAGAACTTTCGTTATAAATACCAGTGGTCCATTTAAGCATCAAAGATGAATCGAAGTTGGTAATCAATAAAGTAAATGTTGATTTCTCTATCATAAAAGAAGAATTGATCTACTTTCTTGAATTTTTCTTGGGATTTATGTTTTCATCCCCCTATGAACCAATATTGACTCATATCCCAAATTCATATAATGCTCAGGCAGATGCACTGGAAAATATAGCTACACCTTTGGAATATATAGATAGGGATGAAAAATTCGTCAACATTTCACATCATGTAATGGTATCACCATTTGTTCAAAGCAACATTGAATAGATAAATGAGTTCAATTATTCCCCTAAACCATATAATACCATGAATGGTTGTATGATTCTCTTCCTAGACTATCTTCAAAGTGGGACTCTTCCATTGGAAAAATATAGAAAATAGTAGATCTGATGTTGGGTATTTAATTTTACCATATATGAAATCTTGGGTCACAAGAAGGTACTCTATAAAGGATTATTTAAGAGGATCCTCCTTAAATTCATTGATATAGAAGATACTATTATTATTATGCAATAAGTACATGTTAATTCCTATGGTTTCCATTAGTCAAGGACCAAGATTTATCACCCAATCAGAAGGCTTGGATATTTATAGACTTTGATGATACTGGATTGTAAAAGGTTCACAAAAAAGTATCATCATTTTCAAGTACATGATAACTTCATCCATCAACCCCCATAGTTATTGTATATCAAAAAATACTCTTGGTCATTCGCTATATGGGGAATACATATTGTGGGAACATACCCTCCCTCTATAGTCAAGCAATTTAAGTATATCCTCCCTACTACTAAATTCTTCTCTAAATGGGCTAAATCAGTACCCCTAAGATAATTTGGGACAAAAAGCATCATCAAATTTTAGAAGTCTAATATTATTACCATATTTGGTGTCCCTCATACAATATTAATAGACAACGACACCAACTTTTGTTCTTCTAAATTGAAAATGTCGTACTAGGAGTATAAAATTGAGTCCAACCATTATTATCACAATCATGCATAAAAAATGGACAGATAATGGATTTCAAAAAAACCCTATTAAACATACTCTATAATATAGTGGAAAAATACAAAAAAAAATATATCCCAAAAAGCATCTACATTCCTTGTGGTCCTGCCATAACACAACCTATACTACTCTGTAAGCGACCCCATATTCACTAGTATATAGGATAGAGGTAGTTTTACCCATCTAAGTCTAATTTCCTTTTCTAGGAATTTCCATTTTTAATTAGTTGTTTGTATATTAGCAGTTCTATAAGTGTTTGGATGAATTAGAATGTCTCAATTAGAAGATAAGGCACCCCTTTCATCATTTAGAGGTTCAAAAAATCAAATATCATGAGCTTTGAACAAGAAATGTTTCCTTCATTCATTCCTACAAGGGGAACTAGTTTTGGTCCTCTAGACCCTGATGATACCTAGGAAGAAAACTATGAAGCTTAAAACAAAATGGGAAGTAATTTTTTCCATACATAATCTATATTCTAATGAATCATATTTATTGATCACCATGGACAGTGAGCATACTACGCCCCTACCAATGCATGATTTCCCAAGTAATATTTCATGTGATTAATGACATATGGTCCTAGTTGTATAACCTAAAACTACAAGACACCATTCCTCCTTAATGAACGACTTTAAACTGCATGGATTAGTCCTTGTCACATGACCCTAAAAGGAACGACCCATGTTTTCATAGTCACAAGACATTAAATTTTATGACAACATCTTCATCACATGATGTAAAAATGTAGTCTTACCCTATGAACCAAGAATATGATTCCATAGACGATAAGCCTAGGAAGTCTTATGTGATGATTATGGGATTCCTATTATGATATTATTTCCTAAATTCCTAGTAAAAACTTCTTATGAGATGATTTCCTGAATGCCTAGGCAGATTTTGATGCATAATCCCCACATCCCTTGTTGTCACTCCTTCAATGGAACATATGTCCTTACCGCATAATGTTAAACCACATGGGATGATGATAACTATGTGTGGCTTGATTCTTGATTTGATGAGATACATATTGACTCCTAGATTATTTAACCCAGTCCCAGCCATAAAACTAAAAAAAGAAATTCTCTTTCATTCTCTGCATATGAGTCAGATCAGGGTAGGGAATCTTATCCCAAAACTATGTACGGGTTTATTCTTATTACCAAATGATATGTATTTATGCCTACGTATTCTTTATTAGGAATAGCCACAAATTCCAAACCCAGATATGATTTTATTCACTAGTGTTTGACTTCATGACATTCATTCATGTCATATTTCTCTTTACCAGCTAATGAAGCCACTCCATACCCACGAGTGATAATCAGTCACTTCACCAACATTATTTGAATTATCCCCATGAAAAAATGGATACCCTCACCATTAATTATTTCTCACACTAATAATTGATCACATGGTATTATTAATCCTAGTAAGGTCCTCCTCGCATGGTCGAGTCACTTTGTGGTCTAAGAATCATGACCTTAAACTATGTGTACTTCATTATACATGCATTTGTGTAATTAAAGACTTCATAACTCCTCCTCATGTTGGGTAGCCTATGTAGTTTCCTCATGTATTAAATTTCATGGTTTAAATCCCTTTTATATGATGTTAAATTGTCCTTTTTTTGTGGCCCTCACCTGAGAGAACCACCGTTATCGGTGTTGGTACCTTACCACACTTATACCTTAGAACTATGTGTGAATTGATTCTTGTTACCATAGGATAAATAGTGACTCTTGGATCATACATCCTAGTCCAACCACAATATGATAAAAATATCCCCTCCCTTCACAAGAGCTCGATCAGTGTGGGAATCTATCTTACAACTATGTGTAGCTTGATTCCTGTTACCACAAGATACGTAGTAACACCCAGGTCTAAAATACTAGGTCTACATGAAATATAAAAATGTCCCCTCTCCCTATGTATAGATTATATCTATTAAAGTATTTTTTTCATTTATAACTATATGTGGTTTTATTACTATTATTATAGGGTATGTAGTGATTCTTGGATCTCAAATTCTGTGTCCAGTAGAAAATTTCCTCTTCATTACATATGAGTCAAACCTATGTAAAGAAAAATTTTCCCATTCCTAGTCAATTAAGGCCTAAATTCTCTCTTCATATTTGTTCATGCTTCTTTTTCAAATAACACTTCATGTCTTCAAAAAAATTAGACCCTGATAAGATTTCATTGGATATATTTAATGAGAGTGTCTAACTCCAAAGGACACCTTTGTTTTGATTATGCATAACATGCCTCAAATGTGGATTTGAATAATGTGCCTCAAAATATGGCCTATTAATCAAAAAAATCATCCCCAAGGGAAATTCCTCTCATATTTGTACACTTTAATGATATTGTAATGGAAAATTATTTTCAAACATGGTCCACAGTCATCCACTTACATTGTTATCCCATCCCACTCCTCCAAATATGAGAATTAAAAGGTCTTGATTTATGAATTTCCTTACATACCTCATGTATGGACTCTACTGGTATATATTTGGATGGTTCCCCCAAACATGTGTGATCTACTGAGTGGTATCTTCTCTATATAATTTTTTCGCCCTGAATGACCTTAAACTGTTTATAACAGCTTCCTATATATTCACCCTTACACGTGGTTCAGATCCATGCCAAGAATTCTACCATGAGTTCCTTAATTAAAAAAATTTGTTATTGGAGTAAAGAACTCTTCCCTCGTCCATCTCCAATGAAAATCTAAGTGTTTAATTCATTCATGGATGAATTCCTTTCATAAACCACACTTCATGGTTTTAGGAAATTCATATTGTTACAAGACTCTCATGTCCATCAGTAATAAGGGTTTTGAACTGTGAGGGACGCCTTTGTTCAGACCTTGCATAATAAACCTCAAAAATAGATTTTCAAAATACGCCACCAAATTTTTTTTGTCAATCAAAGGAATTTTCATTGCCAGTATAAAACCCTCTTATCTCTGTACTACCTAAAAATTTCACAATAAAATTTTCTTTTCAAATATGGTATGTGGTCATTCCTTCCATACTTTTCCTATTCCATATCTTCAGATCTGAAAATTACCAAATAATGAAATAAATTTCCATCCTTATATTAGGAAAGTTTTGGAGCATTCTTGGCCTATAAGTCCTACTTAGGTCGTTATCCTCATAACTCATGGTCAAAGTTATTCTTCCTATAAGATCAGTAGCATTGGCCTAGCTTTAAATACCCTAAACTACCAATGAAAATATATGTGATACTCACCAAGATGAAAACCCACAAAGGGAACCCTAGATATAAGTTGAGTCTCAGCTCACTGAGCATGCACTCTATATGGTCTATTCAAAATCAAGTTATTGGCATTAGAAAAGGCACAAAACTTGTTAGGTCAAAAACCTACAAAGGGAGACAAAAGAAAAATCCAATTCTCACTCTCTAGGTCACTCTTATATCTGAATTAGAAAAAAATTAGGGTGATGACACAAAATACACAAAGTTTTTAGGGTCTGTTATGTGATTCTAGTAATAGTCAAACTATGATCATAGGGTCCCAAGACCTTGAAAAAACATAAAGCATATTTTTTCCTGTCATTGTAATTATGAAACATTGACATAAGGAAATTAATATAAATGAGACAAATTTAGTGTTATGTTATAATTATAAAAAATGACAAATACATATATTTTTTAGAACAAATTTATTTTCATTCATAGATCAAAAGTCATATAAGAATCCACAAATTAGAGTCTCTCTATCATAATTTACAAAAGGCCATCAACGTAACTTTTGAATTGTCATAGGGCCTCTTAATCCTTATCAATATCCTGTAAAAGTCTAGATAGCTAGGTAGTCATAGCCTCATCATCAAGGAATATCTTCTCTACCGTGGTTACAATGGCAGTCTTCCCCTTAGGTTGAACCATTTTCATAGAATTATGAAGTTATATGAACTTCCCTCCTACGATATCCATTTCTTGTTGGACATGTAATATTTGAAGGTCTTTCTTATCAACATATTTATTACTGTCATCCAACTTCTTGGAATGATTGATCTCTTCCTAGGATAATGCAGCTCAAAGATCATCAATTTTTGTGAGTATTATTACTTTGATAAGGATATGTTGTGACTCATGCTCTTACTCCCATCATATAATGATCTCCCTCATAGTAAAGTAGACCATGAAGTAATTGAATCCACCATACACTAACATGTTGAAAATTTTCTGGAGATAATGGAGTTGTAAAGGTAGATCCACCATAGGTTTCCTCAAGACTAACTCCCAGATGTCCTTCCATATAAATCGGTGACATACTTAGATAGCATCATAAGCCTCCTAACTTATCATAGATCTGGTCTCAAGAGGATAGGTGTACTCTAAAATTAGTTCTCTTATAAAAGTGACTAGAATTTTCCTTCCTAGAGTGAATTTTCCATCACATTTCATAGTCAGTTGAGTTGGGACAGAGTCTTTCCCATCAGGTTTGACCATTGAGACTAATGGAACTGAAAGATGAGTGAAATTAGTCATAAATATAGGAATATAGTAAAGATAAAGGTAAAATGGGATCAAAGTGGTTGATAAAACCCACTCATTTATGGGTTAATTTCTTAGGTGGATTACTCCCTAGCATCCTCGGCCTTAATAGTTTGATATAGGATCTCCTGATGAGGAGTATCTTCTTGAGTTTTCTTAAGACCCTCCAAGAATGGATCATAAAAATCCTTCACTTTAAGACCTCCTTAAGCTGGTGATCCTTCCACAATAGGAGCATAAAGGACCCCAATTCCTTAGTTATGGATCTCCTTAGCAATTTTTTCTATATAATAAGATACAAAATTCAAGACCTTTGATTTAATGCATTGTACAAAAGTAGTTTGGACATGTGAGAAAACACTAAAGGGAAAACTCATATCCATCCAATTCCTTATCAAAGTCCTAAAACTCCTCCAAGGAGCTGGGAATATTAATATCTTGAAGATTTTATTCAATTATTTAGTTATATAATTCTCCAAGTCTCTGATAATCCTCACCATTTGTGGTATCTGAGACATTTTCCTCAGGAACCAAATTGGCTTCTCCGTCAATATCATCCACTTCTGGGGTGGTGACAAGGCCAGTGGTGGTTGTTGTAGGGTCCTCCAATGTGTGCGGGGGATCTAAAATGTTAAAAGGAGAAATATTCAGAGATAAAAATGTAACACAATTTGATAAACATTGGGAATTACCATTATTATTCTCTCCCACTTCATTGGTATGAGTATATGTGGTCTCATCCCTTAACGCTTCTCCCACCGGCGAGACAAACTCACCATCAAGGATCTACACCTTATTGGGAGTACCCTCCTTAGTTATTAGAGGATCATCTCTAAGACCCTTGAGATAAGATAGGGAAGTGGATTCTATAATCCAAAAGTAGGATCATATTCATAATATAAACCAATTAAGAACAAATTTTTTTATAAAACTCTCTACTACTAACGATGTTCTTGGATATTTTTTTCACTCTCTTTCACTCCTTAACTTTCTATGGAGGAAGGATAATGATTGTTTATTTGAATATTGGTACTGGGGAAGGAAGGAAGAAACCCCCTACCACCATTTCTTCCTTCATGTTCCTTTTTCCTAGGGATAATTCCCTCAACTCAGAAGTGGCCCCATCAACCCCGATAGGGGTACTTATTAGACTGTATCATGGTGACTCTAATTCTAGTGCCACTTCTTCCTACATATATAAATTAGAGTTATTTACTTATTCAAAAATAGCCCCTTAAAAAGGGGGTGATAGGGGAAATGAAATGGAAGGTAAGGAGGGAAACATATATCACCAACATCGATGAACTTATCCCATTCGTCAATAAATTGATCAGCCACCCTCTTAGCAGAACCCTGATCTATTATATCATTTACCCTTTTTGTGGAAGAGATCTAGTTATCAGTGATGTAAATAAGCATCTCCAAATCCATAATATAATCCCCCACCTTATCAATGTTTATATTTAAATAGAGGTTATAGGGTGCCTAGATATCTCCAAGTTGTAGGATGTGTAAGCTAACTTAAAAAAATACCCATAAATATTTTCCATCGACAGACTTATCTTTCCAAAATAGAAATACCTTGGGATACATATAGTATGAGGTCACCTTGGATGACTCTAAAGAAGATCCCATATCCCTTGATTTCATAGGTTTCCCGAGCCTCTCTACTTTAGAGTAAGGTTGGGTAATTGGTGCATGAGTTCCCTCCTAGTGGTGATGACTAGATCGCCTAGGCTTTATAGGTGCAGTCTCTTCGACTATAAACTATTCCTTGGCCCATTTCTATGATCATTTGGAGAATTTTAGAGCACCACTATTATCATACTTGGGTCGATCCTTTCTACCATGCTTGTACCATCTAGCAGTTTCCATAGCTGTGACTCAATGGATACTTTCTATCAATTCCCTTTGAGAATATTATGAGATTCAGACCTTAGTATATCCAGAGTTCAACCTAAGGGATACACCCAATGGAGGCAGTGTAATTACCTCTTGGAATACCTCCAAATCCATGAGGATCTAGAGATTTCGATCTTTTATTGGGTTCTTATCTAACCATACATAAATGGGAGGGGATAAAGTTGGCTATTGATGACACTTAAATTAGGGTGAAAATATATATGGGGTGTATACTTCACAAATAACCTCACTAGTAATCCAGGTTTCTAGCACACTATCCTTAAAGGTTATCATGTATGACCTTAAATTTTCGTCAACTTTTCCATTTTTTATGAACACCCTAGTGGGTGGATCCCCATATGTAAATAATTTGAATTATCTCGTTAGATTCATATTCTTTAAGGCTTCTCTATACTTTAAAGAAATTGGTTGGATGCCAAAAATAGCCTAAAAAATTCTCAAAATAATCCTCCAAGAACCCTAAATTCACTCATCATGGCATAAGAACTAAAGTGAACTACAATACACTCCAACAATACTTTAAAGGGTCTTTAAATTTATTATAGGTCCTTTTCTATGTACACATGTAGTAAACACTGGTGGATCTTTCTGAAGATAAGGGCTTTCAATCCTATGTTCTTCCTCTCGAATAAATTGGATGCCACAATTAATTTATCTTGCCTCACACTGCCATTAGTCTCAAAGACTAATATCATGAATATATACAAAAACATTTCTAGGAACCTAGTGAGGTGGTTTTTGGAGGGAATTTTTAACTTGAGTGTGTACCCCCACCACTAATATTATCCCTACTCTAGCGTAGGACAAAACATAGTAGGGATGCCCCACTTTTCCAATGAGGGACATTCTTTTGGGTTCTAATAACTAGGAACTTCTCCTTTTGGATCCATAAAATCCTTCATCCATTTCTTAGAATAAACATCACCCCTTGGGAGAGGGTCTTCTTTCATGATATCCCAACTTACTTGTAAAAGCTTGTGATCCAAAATTGGTGTTCGTTAAGTATCATCTCACATCACTTTAGGTGGGATGAACTTGTAATGCATTTCTCCAAGAAAGGGTGATCCTAATATCTTGTAGAAATCTCATAAATTGATGCATAATTATATCTGTGTCAGATGTAAAGTATTTTTTTGTGGGATTCATTGTCTTAGTATCTCAAGGATGATATCTGTATTCTTGTACACATATGTCGGGGCCACCCAAACAGCCTCATAGATACCAAACTCTTTTATCTCTACTTCAAATTTATCACAAGTATGGTGAACCTAGTACACCCACATCCAGTCATGTTTAACACCTCCTCTATTGTATAGGTACCAATATTACTTCCAACCTTTTTAATGTTACATCTTAGAGGCATGAAAAATAGACAAATAGTAGTGTGTCTTTGACTCAATGGTGTGGGGCTTCAAATATGGAGAATAAAATATTGAATGACCTCACCTATTGCATAAGAATTCCTCTTAAGATAAACTAAAGAACATTGAATGGTGATTTGGGTTTATATGCAAGAATAATGGTAGAGGTTAATCTTGAAACAAAATTGCCTCATGTCATTACTTTAAATGCAAAGGATTACAAGACTGAGGTCAGAATAGAATATGAGCATAGACCACCATTCTGTGATTACTGCGAGATCATTGGTCACTCTATAATGAATTGTAGATTTTTTAAGAAAATAAGTTTAGCCTCATACTTATATGGATTTTATTGAAGTTATAAATAATAGTAAAGACAAAATACCTTTATTGGAGAATCTTGAACCACATATGAAAAAACAAGAGATATGGAAAAAAGAAAACTGTTGACCCATCTTTATCAAAGGTCATTTCTAGGAAATCTTGGGCTAACATGGTTAAAAAATATGAGTTGGATATTGAGGAACATGTTATTTAGGAATAAAATGTTACAATGGTTTTAAATACTATCCAATAGAATGATCGAGTAGAGGATTTTACAAAACCTGGTAAGGAGTCTAATGTAGAAAAGAATGTTTAGGGCCCTATCCTTGATCCCAAGACTAACTCCACTAAGGGATGACATGAACCTATTTTATTAGGTAATGACACTTCCTCCCACACAGCTCCTGAACGTGTGACAATATAACTCACCTACCCTACGAAGGTCAATAAAAACGGTAAGATATTGGACACTGTCTCCCATACTGCTCCTAGTTTTGTGGCAAAAGATCACACCTCTCCTAAGCAGGTTAGAAAAAACTGTAAGATGATGAACACCTACCCTATTGTACAAGCCTCCTCTTCTGGGCCTAAAGCCACTAAAAATCAACACAGAACTATCAGGGGCACAAGGGGTCCAGTACTGGGTCCCCAACTAATTGAATACAACAAGATAGATTATATGAAAAAAGGGGGAAACCACTTGGATAATCATCAAGACAGTGCATCGAATGACACTGTCCATGAGAATGCTGGAAGGAATGGAGACTCAACTTCTAGAAATAAATAGAAGGTCCAAGAAAAGGGTGTTGATGCACAACCTGGTTATTTCAATTCCTCCCATGTTGCACTCGACAATGTTGCATTAAAACATCAGGATAACAAGTTATATGTCAAGAAGTCAAGGGATATAGTACCTAAACCAGGTATCAACACTCAACTTATTGAAGAAAATACAACAGATCACATGTATGGTGAAGGAAATCACCTAGAACTTCATCAAATGAAGGGAACTTTTCATAAACAGAACTCCAAACTTCTCCAAGGTGAAACAGCACCATAAAATAAGCACCATCCTTACAACTCACCTGCACAAAGTGGGGAACAATTAGAAATTCTAAATATCAAACAGGAAGAGGAATATTTAGGTAAATAAGATATTTTTATGCCCACTAACCACTCCACTAATTTTCAGGACAAGATCTCACCCATGCGTAAAGACAAATCTCCCAAGAAACTTCAAAAATCCACTCGGGGAAAAGGCTCTGGAGGTAAGAAAAAAGGGGGCCCAGACCTAAATGTAAGTATAAATTAATATATTCTATTGGAACTATCATGGTATTTCTAACCCTTAAACCATTATAACCTTAAAAAAGATTTCTTTATACTCATAAACCTTTGATTTTTTCTATTGTCGAGCCCAAGATCAATTATATTTCTAGCTTCAATGGTTTAAAAAAATGAAACTATCATTTTATTAGTGCCACTTCTAATAATAGTTCTTTTGATTCTCTCTAGGTTTTTTCTCATGTCTCTATAAATAATATACATATCCATAACATTGATAAACAATATTTCAATTTTGATTTAACTCTTTGTAACTCTCACCTTTTTTGTACCTTTTTTATGCCAATAATTGTTACCAAGATATAATATCCCTTTGGCATAACCTTTCTTCTTTAAATAATAATATACAAACCCCTTGGATCATCATTGGAAATTTCAATGCTATCCTTGGACCCAGTGAAAAAATGGTCCCTTCACACTCAAACATCTCTTCTAAGGAGTTTAAATGTTTTATAGAAGGCAATAATCTCATTTATATTAATAAATTTGGTGCCAAATATACTTGGAATAGAAGACGATATACTAAAATCATGGCCAGTAAACTAGATAGAACTTTCAATAACAATCACTCCCTGGATAACTAGAATACCATCTCCAGTATTAATTTGCCTCGTCTCAATTCTGATCATCATCCCATTCTTGTGAGGCTCACCTCAAGAAACTCTAATCCCCTTCATCCCTTTAGATTTAATAATTCCTAGAACTTAGCCCCTGAGTGTAAAACCATTATCAGAGAAACATAGAATTCGATGAATTTTAACACTGATGCATATACCTATACTATGAAGCTAAACATTCTTAAGAAAAAGTTAAAAATTTGGTGCAAAAACAAAATGGAACAAAATTATCATTAAATTGAGTCGCTTTAGAATTACCTCAATAAAATTCAAGTGGACTCAACTAACTCTGACTTTATGATGGACCTGACTCAGAAATTTGATCTTAGAAATAATCTTAACTCTCTTTTTACTTTAAAGGACAACCTTATAAAACAAACTTTCAAAATAAATTGTCTCAAGGATGATGAAAAAACTCCAAATTTTATAATGCACTTTAAATAACTAGGAAAACTAATAGACCTCTTACCTTTCTTAAATATGGAGATAACATTATAAATAATGAGGAAGATTTAATCAAGCATGTGGTTGCCTATTTTAATAATATCTTCAATGGTACTAATCTTAATAAATACATGAATAATGATATCATTCCTTTCATGATATAAGATAATGATAACAATTTTCTAATGAGTGTACCTGTAGATCATGAGATCAAAGATGTTGTTTTCAGCTTAAAACCTGATAAAACCCTTGATCCTGATGGTTTCACTAATTCTTTATTTCAGAGCTATAGGGATATTATCCAAAATGATATTTGTCAACTGGGAAGATACTTTTTTTCTAATGGATACCTTCCTCATGGTATTAATGCACAATTTCTCTATTTAATACCCAAAGTTGATAATTCCTCTGAAATACACCTCTTTTGGCCGATTTCTCTTATAAAAACTATTTATAAAATAATTTCTAAAATTTTGGCTATTATATTGGGCCCTATTGCAAATAAAATTGTCTCTTGGAACCAATTTGGCTTCCTAAAAGGCCTAAATACACAATATTGCATTTGTGTCACCTCTGAAATTACCAATATGCTAAAAAAGACTCAAAGAGGGGGAAGTGTTTCCATTAAACTTGACATCAAAAAATCCTTTGACACCATTGATTGGGGTTTCATCTTTAAAGTGATCAATAATTTTAGTTTCAATAATACCTTTATGAACAGAATTAAAACTCTATTTAGCTCTAATCACATCTCTATTTTAATTAATGGTTCACCAAAGGGATATTTCAACTGATCTAAAGGCATGAGATAGGGTGACCCCCTCTCTACCATCCTTTTTGTATTGCTGAAGATTATCTTAGCAAACATATTACCACCTCGGTTGAGTAGGGAATGATCAAACCTATCATTGCCTCTAGAACACTGACTGTCCCATCACATATCTTTTATAAAGATGATATTATCCTTTTCCTTCAGGGGATAATAGAAACTTAAAAAATCTTAAATTGGTTCTATCTCACTATGAAATTGTGTCTAGTTAATCTATTAACTAGGATAAATCTTCTATCTTCTTTGGAAAACATTTATCTTCTTCTGGGAAATTTGGTATTTAGAATGAACTTATAGTAAAAGAATGATCTCTCCCCTTCACTTACATTGGAGTTCCTATCTTTTGGGGGAATCCTAAAAAATCTCATTTTTTCAACATTGTTGACTAGATCACTAATCAACTCTCCTATTATAAGGGAGAATCCTTATCTATGGATGGACGGATCTTCCTTGTCAAATAAACCATTGTTTCTAAACTAGTTTACTCTATAATGGTGTATAAATGGCCCATAGGTTTGATCAAAAAAATGAACAGCAGAATTAAAAATTACATTTGGTGTGGAATAACCATTGAAAGAAAACTTGTCCTTGTCCCCTGGTCTAAGTGTTTCACTCCTTTGGATAATGGTGGTATAGGTATTAAGAACATCAGTCTTTCTAATGAATCCCTCCAAGCTAAACTCACTTGTAACATTTTTCATAGAAACTCCTCGACTTTTGTTTTCTTGAGAGTTAGATTCTATAATAATCTTAGAAAATGAAAGTTCTAGCATATGGACTCTTCTATCTGGCCTTCCATAAAACTCATGTTCCCAAAAATTGTAGTGCACTCCAAATAGATTTTCAACAAGGAATCTTCTCTGAAGTTTTGGTTGGACAACTGGAATGGCTATCCTCTTAATTTTTTGGTCCCCCATACCACTAATATTAACATCTCCATTAATGATTGTATGAATTCTTCAAATTTAAATCTTCCTGATGAAATCAACTCGGTTGTTAATAGATACCCTTTTGTCAACATAGAAGATTTTATTGTTTGGGAACTTGCACATAATGGTATTCTAAACTCAAAACCTTTTACAATAATAATTTCACTTCCAACACACAAGATTTATCATGGTTAAGTATCTTTAATAAACAGTATATTAGACCCTCAAGATTCACTCTGATTTGGAGAATTTCTCACAATAAAATTCCTACTGATTGCACCCTTCAAATGTTTGGTATTTATCTTTGTTCTAGATGTTGCATGTTTGATCAGAATAGAGATGATGATGACCATATTTTTCTTTCTTTTGATTCTACTAATGCATTATGGAATTATATATATAACATTTTTTATCTTCTATGGGCAGGTATAGACCACATTTAACACCAGATACAAAGATGCACTAATTGGAGGCCTCCCCTCAAAATGGACAAATTTTCATCACCACAATGGTCGAACTGATCCATATTATTTGGTATGAAAGGAATTATATCATTAACAAAAATAACACATTCAATCTTTATGTATCTCAAATAAAGATTCGTACTACGATCAAGGAAGTCGGGATTGTGAAAACAGGTACATGCCACAACTCCATCATAGATTTCAGTATCCTTCATCAGATTGGTGTAAAAGGGAGATATAGAAATATAAAAGGATTGTTATAGGTATTCTAGAACCCCCCCCCCCCTTCCCCTTCTAGGAAGGATCAAAATAAATGTTGATGGTTCCTCAAAAGGTAACTCAGGGCCAGCAGGCTATGGTTTTGTGTGCAAGGACCACAAGAGAAAGATCCTTGGATGCGGTTATGGTAAATGTGTTTTTTTTCTTATCCCTTGAAGAATAGATGTAAAACATCGTTATTTCCATAGAGATCATCATTAAAAAGGTATGGACCAGATTTTGGATCAAAAGAGATTCAAATGCTATAGTATAATCCCTTCGAAATGGTGTTCTTTATCTTGCATGGACACTCACAGCTAGATGGATCGGTTGCCTCCAAAATTTGTCAAAGATTAATCATATTATCACTCATGCCTATCGATATGTGAACAGAGTCACGGATGGCCTGGACAATAAATGAGTGGACAATGATGATACATGGATGGAGCGCCTTCCAATTGAGCTCATCCCTTTTCTTGTAAAAGTTTGTAATAAAATATCATCTTTCAGACTTCTGTAATTTGTTCTCATATATTTTATAGATTTTATGAATTTATTCCCTTGACCAAGGCATCATCTTTTTTTAAAAAAAAGTTCAAGTTTATGATGAAGATGTTTTTAACTAGGAGGAGATCTAGTAAAGGAGGTTTCCTTACACAAGTGCCTCTTTAAGGTCACCTCACATAGGTGCCTCGCTGAGGTCACATCATATAGGTGACCCGCCTAGGTCTCTCAAATTAAGTAGTTCTCTTAAGGTGCTTATTGAGTGGAAGAATAAAGGAATTGTGTGAGTGGTTAACTTGAAAATATCAGGCAGATGGTAGAAATTATTTGAGCAATAGGAACTATTTTTAAGTAGACAATGCTATTTATAGATTCATGGGTACCAATGATTGACACATTCACATACAACCATCATGGAAATCCTATGTGGGTCACCCTACATGACCACCCTACATATCCCATCAGTTAATTTATCCCTTGTGTAATAAACAACCCATAATGTTCATCAAGATTGGGCATAAATTCATACAAACACATGAAGACCCACTATAACAAAATTGTATATTAGAAATGGTTTTTTTATTTGGCGGTGGTTTAAACCACTGATAAAGTTGGTTTTGGTATCCAACTCACATTAGTTCCTTCCATTTAGTGGTGTTTTTTGGGAACCATCACATAATTTTTGTTTAGAAATGGTTTTTTTGGTTTTAACTGTCATTTTCCCTCCCGAAAAAGGTCACGGATATAGCGGCGGTTTAAACCGCCGCTATATCCCTGAGTTTTTTGGGGATGGGGACCTACCGATAAAACAAGAAAACCACTGCTATATAATATTGATATTATATAGCGATGGTTAAAACTATAGCTAAAAATTCAAGATTATATAGCGGTGGTTCAAATTGTCGCTAAAAAAATTTCATATTTAGTGGTAGTTTAAACCACCACTAGATATTACTTTTAAAAAAATGAAACTACAAAATCTATAGCCCCAGAATATCCAAATAAAAATATAAACCAATATATCATAACAAAATTTATCTATCCCACCTCCAACACCCATTAACAAGGATCTCATTTCAAGTACATAAGAATCAATCCATTATCTAATAATATCACAATACACATGATCAAGAAAAAAAGATAATCAAGGGGATCAATAAGGATATAAACATAACCTTTGAAATCATTATACATAAAGTGTCATAAGTTTAGTTTCACATCATATCTGAATCCAAAGTTAACCTCAATCACTACCTGATGAACTTTTCTTGACACCCTCTCCCTCTACATCACCACTTCCTATTGTCGGCACCTACATGACAATTATATTAAAAATTAAACAGTGTTGTATATTTAAATTTAAACTTTAATCCAATGTGTACTAAATGATTTTGAAGTTTTGTGATTTAAATTCTCACTACCATCCATCAATGAAATATCACTAGGGGAAAATCCAGTAGTCTTTTGATATAATTCAACCAATGATTTCTTCAGAGCGATGAGATTTTAATCTTGCATATTTATATAATACCCCTATTCTTGAATTTTGATTTTCATAAAAAAAAAACTACTTCTTTCCAAATAATCCCATGAAATCATCCGTTGGGACCCCAATGTAGTCAAATGGGACAACTATCTTCAGTTCGTTCAGATTACATACATCTGAACTGTTCATATTTCTCTCTATAGTATCATTGTTTCTATCTTTCATGAAAAAAAAGTAGTAATATAAAAAAATGAAATAACTTTATTCAAATTAAAAATTTTACCTATAACTATCACCCTTAAATATCCCCATGAATAAAAAATAGTGACAAACTTTTACTTCACAACTAAGCGTGCTGAATGGGGAGGCATTGTCTCAACTGTTGATGGGACACTGATGAAGGGTGTGCAAGAAGATGATGGAATAGAGGATGTCAGAGATGATGTAGGGGTGGTCAGAGGGTGTCTTGAATACTGTAGTGAGGGAGACTGATGGATCATCATATATTGGTGTGGTCGAGGGAACATTGACTGAGAGTTGACTAGGATTAGTAAAACGCTTCCTCTTTGTAAATTTTGTCATTTAATCAAATAAAATTAACTTCAGAACATATATTTCAAAAAATTCATGTAAAAAAATTAGAAATGATAACATATACACAGTACTGAAAAACAAATTATATATAGTTATGATAATGAATGACTAGACATATAATATAAGTGGTTGATAAATGAATGGATGACTACACATACAATCATTTTGTCATTTAATTATATCATTTTCCTAATCCATCGTTACTTCATCTACTTCATACACCCTTGTAAGACTAGTATTTTCAATATCATGATGGAAAAATAAGTTCACTTCTTGTTGTTGATGAGATTCAATGTCAGAGGTCAAATCTTCCACTTTATCACCCATATCATACAAGTATCTTTGTTTCGCATGAACAACTACACTCCACCCTTCATCCAAAACATATTCCACATAATATATCACTTTTTCTTACAATGATAAGATATAAAAATCATGTAATTCATAATCACTGACATCCATAAATCAAAAGAAGTTTACATAAGTAAATTTAAAGGAATATATTTTAACACCCCAGATAATATCGACCCAATTATATTTAAATAAAACAACTAAAAAAAATTTTGGTAGTTTAATTTGATAATATCTATCAAGTTTCTATAGTATACCACTTCAAAAAATGTAAATATACCACTATTATATATTTTCAAACCCTCTTCCTAATCAACTATATGAAATTTAAATCCATTCAAATTGTAAGAATCGAACTTTCTAGCCTATTTTAGAGGACCTCAAGCTAGAAACTTAAAATCTTCTGACAACTCAACTTGAGTATTAGTATTAATTATCTATAAAAAGTAATATGCATTATTTAATTTACAAAATATATGTTTCAACCTAATATATGTATTGATTTTAATATTTATGAACTTACACGTCGTGTAAACCATTCTACAAGATCTTTATTAATAGTTTTGTTATATCATTATCATTTCATGTTCAACTCCTCATTAATCTCTTTGTTTGTATCATGATCTCTCCAATAAATGAATCTGAAATTTCACTATTTATCATTACATATCTATGTGCCTATAATAATTCCATTTCTATCAATGTAACATTTGATCTCCTCCCAACTGATCGGCCAATAACATGAAATATTTTTAATTTCTCGTATAGTTGAGATTGATTTGATGTGTCATAAACATGTCAAACTCGATTAAATCTTGCCTCAATATCATCCAAGTATATAAAACAAAAGTTAATCCACTACTCTACCAAATAGCCTTCAGATTTAGATCCTTCAGGTTGAGCTTTATTGTTCACGTATGATAGTAAAAAATGACAGTGTAAATATCATCTCTATTGCAAAAAGTGTCAATACAAATATCTCCTGAAGGTTTTAAATCTCAAATGGTTTTATAGTTTTCTCACATATTTGTTTGGATAATGTGTAAAATTTGAGTACAATGGTAGTAACCTTTTTAGGTAATAATGAACACAATTCAAATGGTAATAATTGTTGTAACAAAATAAGTGAATCGTGACTTTTAAATCTATATAACCTATGATTATTTAAGTCAACACACCTTGAAATGTTACTTGAATACCCATAATATATATTCACATGTTTTAAAATTCTAAGTAAGATATCTTTATCCCTATTTTTTATTACAAAAATTGTTGGATCATACTTTCCATTCTCATTTGGCTAGAGATCACGCTTTATATTCATTTTTTTAAGTCCTTTTGAGCATTGAGATAGTCCTTTTATTTTTCATGATCATTAATAAATGTGAATATCATATTTTCACAAAATTTCTTCTTAATATTCATAACATTAATATTATTCCTCAATAAATTAAATTCCCAATACAAAAGTTTGAATAATATACTTTTTTTCTTCCATTGTTGCATTCTGATTTTACTTGACAACACACTTCAAAATCATTTCCCACTATCATTTTAATGATTCACCTTCCCAAATTCTATTTTAACATTTCCAACTCATTCTAATATTTTAGAACCTATCAATAACTTTGGAGGTGTTCTACAATCAATATAAAAATTGAATTTTGACTTGTTCAACTAAAATCTATGAGATGAATCAATAAATCTTCGATGACACAAGAAGAACCATTTTTTATTGTAAGGTATTTATTCAGGATCTAAATCAAAGTTATAAACGGGGAAATAAAAACCTATGTAATTATTCCAACCAGCTAAATTCCCAAGTCCAGGGAAGTCACTAATGGTCCACATTATAGTATATTGTATTTTGAACATTGTTCTAGAAGATGAATCATATGTATCAATATTATTTCCCCATAACTCCTGTAATTATTCAACTAGAGGCTACAAGTATACATCAATATCATTTCCAATAATTCTTTTTTCAATAATAATCATAAAAATAATAAAATACATTTATTTCATACAAATCTAAAGAGGAAGATTATAAGGGATCAAAATAATCATCCAAATTCTATAACTGGAGATCAAAATCCCAAATGGGTTGAATCCATCAGCATACAATCCCAATCACACATTCCTATGATTAGATGAGAAATTTTTATATTATGAATCAAGTGTCTTCCATGATTTTTAATCTCTTGGATGTCGTATTAACCTTTCATCGTTATTATCTATATAATTCCACTTCCTGTGCTCAGTAGTTTTTGATGACATGAATAATATTTGCAATAGAGGCTTTAAAGTAAAGTAACATAAAACCTTTGTAGGTGTGTTTATTTTCTTCTTCTTCGTAGTATTATGCTGATTCATACATACAATATCACCCATTAAATTCCATCTATAAGAAAAAAATCAATACTATCTACTTGAATCCTCTCCCAAATAAAGCATACAACCTTTTGAAAAATCATGTATTTTTTTAGAATTCAGACTAAGATTTTTAAAAACTTTTTCATATCATAAAAATTATTAGGGATCTTATATTTATGAAATTAATCATGCAAAATTCCAATATCATGTACATCTCCTTTTTTTTAATTCCACATATACATTTGATATGGTACAACTTCTAAAAAAAGAAAGTTTTGAATATTTCAAACATCCACTATACAGATCATGATTTCCATTATCAACTAAACCATGAAATGCATTTTTCTGCTCAGTGAAGTCCTCTATTAAATTAGTCTCCACAAAATCAAGAGGAGCATATAATGATATGTTACAATATTGATCTGTTTTTCCTATATTCCCAAAAACATCACTTGTAAATTTTCTATTTATAGTAACCTCAACTGGTTATTCTGATATGTTTTCATTTTGATGTTGTTATCTTGTAATTCTGAATGCATAATTTATAAGGTTTTTCATTTCATTTTCCATTGTTGATGAAGTTGGGAGCTCATTCTATTGATTAAAATTAGTGCTCAAACTTTCTATAACATTCGATTCTCTATTCCAAATCCAACACAAATATTGAATAGATAATTGATTCAATATAAAGTGTTCATAAAATTCATATCTCTTCAAACATTTTCTAAATTTACATTTAGGACATGGACATCTTATTCTCCCATCAATGGATCGATTAGAAATTGAAAAATATAAAAAATCCACCAAACCCTTAGAATACTCAGGTGTGTTCCTCAATAATGTGATCCAAATTTTATCCATATGTATCAAAATGTGCCTACACTTTATTAAAATAATAAAACACATAAGTATTACTAAATAAGAAAACAGATAAATTGAAGTGAAAAAAACACAACCTAGGTAGTTATAAGAAGAGTCATATAAGTACTAAAAAATTAAAAGTAAAAAAAGGAAATCAATAATGGATAGTATTATATAAAATATAAGCAAAATAAAAATCATAAAATCATTAAGAAACATACAAATATGAATCAATAAAAAACCTCCCCTCATGGGATCACAAGTCTCTTTGGAAGTAACTATATTCACACAAGTCTCAATATAGTCTAACGCATTTATAAAAACATTTTTATTAACATGTAAATAAGTATTTAATAAAGAAATTCAGAAGACAATACATTTTTACACTATTTGAAAACTATATTTCAAATGCTCTTTGAAAATCATTTATTAAACTACACATTGAAAACTAATTTATAAATATAAATTTTTCCATAAAATCACTTTTGAAGGAAATAGACCCCTATTTAAAGAAATTCAACTAGTGTTGAACCATGAGATAGATAAGATATATATACACAGGAAACCAATGCATATTGGTACCTGAGAAGACGTCATATATTTATTACAGGCTCAGGTTTGGGGATGAGGTTCATGTTTATTTTTTCATGATTGGACATGATAGATCTGATGGTGTGATGATATTGTATGAGGTTTGACTTCAAGATGTAATAGATCCATTTTTAATGGATTTTTTTATTCTCTATGTTTGGGTAACTGGACCAATGGGTGGATAGTTTTTTGAATTATATGGTTGTTTTTACCTTTACTAGATTTCATTTTATATTATATCATGATTTTTTGTTGTCTTACTTCCACGTACTACGATATGTTTGATGATTAGTTTTTAAAATTTTTGTTGTAAAAAATGATATGTGGTTATAGTATCTTAATAGTACCATAGTAGACCCTCTCTACTAGTTTGTAGCATCTATTTTATGAGGATGATAACCTAAGTTTATGTGGTGAACCATCTCGGGGCACTGGTTTATTTTCATCTAAGCCAAGATGTTACAAATCATCTTCAGACTAAATAATCATCGAAATAGGTGTACGTTATTTTATATAAATGGATTCTCATATATATTCATGAGTTATTTCATCAACCCATTCATTTTAATCTCCTCTGTAATGTTTACTATTTAATTATCTACCATCTAAAGAGGTACAACTCCCCGATCCAACTGATCTAGTAACTTTCAATCAGTCTTGTCTATTACAGTTACTTTAACACCCAAAAGTGACAAGAGAATATTTTCTTAATAAAGATAATATTTTCTCTATATTATCTATAATCTAATGTTATATCCATCAAAATGATTTGTATTTATTTTTCCTTCTTCCATATCCATCATTCAACTCAATAAGACTTACTTCGATCATTCGAACTCAATCTATGATATATATTTATTTAAAAATTATGGTGATTACCAATAATAAATGATCCTATAATAAGAGTAAAAAAGATAATAATAAATTATAAATATAAAAATAATATGAATATAAAGATTTATATTATTATATAATAATACATGTACCAATGGAGAGTGAAAACAATTTCACTATATTTTATAGAAAACTTTTAGTGACACACCAACTATCAAAAAATCTAGTTTGAAGATGATTTTATAAAGAAATGAGATGGTATGGTAACTGGGGTTTCCATATTTCCATAACTGCACCATATTCTACATTTATATAGTTCCAAAGTCGATAAATTCCACACAACTACTCTATAATGCCTTCTAAATTTGGTTTCAATCCCTTTAGAACCCATACCCCCATCCAGGGGGGCTCTGCCTACCTAAAACCCCCAATGATACCACCTTAAAAGTCACACAAAGAGAGATTATTATCTCATGATTAGTACAAGACCACTAGCACTTGGCCCATCTTTATTTAGTGGATCGGTCTCACATATTCAAATAAAAACTAAAAAATAAAGGCATAAAAAATTGAAGAGTTATTTATTTACAATATATAGATACTGGAATTTTTAAATAAGCATAGTGATATAAGATTTGGTATTATAATAGTGATATTGATTAAAAATACAAAGGATGATATTGGGTCTCCCTTGACATATGAGGAAATTGAAGTGCCCTTGGATTTATTGTTTCCATTACCATTATTATAAATACAATTGGTTATAAATACAAGATTTTATTTTTATAAGTAGTGATAGGAATATGAAAATAATGGGAAAATATTGTTAATGGATGGAGGTGGAATATAAATAATGAGGATGGTTATGACTCAGTGAGAATGAGAAATTATACTAAGAGAGAGAGAGAACCTCTATGATGATTCTTAGAGGATAATTATGAATGATAAAATTTCTATGATAATTCATGGATGATTATTATAGTTTTAAGGTATGAAAATATTGTATATATGGTATAATTTAATTATTTCAAATGATACTTGAAGTTTACCTATAAAATTAAATGTCTAAAGGGGGATGTTAATTGAGAAAAGGAGTCTTAAAAATGTTTGTGTTACCAAAACTCACTGTAGTGCATTTTTAGTGTTGTGTGTGTTATAAAGGTAGACAAACACGTCAAAAGGATATTTTAAAGGAGTTACATTTTCATAAATATTGGCTAAATGAGTTTATGAAGTAACATAAATGAAATTTATCTTTGTAGGAAAAAGACCATGGTGTACAACAATGAACCACATTATTGTGGTTGTAAAAAAATGATATGATTGGTGCCACATTTTGTAATGTGGTTTTTTGAAATTAAAATTTAACTATGAAAAACAAGGAGTAGTTTTCTATCATGACATGGTATATGATATTCTGTATCCATAGTTTTCAAATATAAAATACAGAGAAAAATTTCAAGCATCAATGAAGCTATGGTTAAAGTTTAAGGGATTCAATATAAAAATGGAAAATGAGAAATGTTAAATGAGAAAATAATGGAGACCATGTCATGGTGGACCTCTTAGTATATCTTTAGAATAACTATTGTAAATGGGAAGGTTTACTTGGTGAATTTTGGTTTGTGTGGGGGACTCGCATAAGGCTGGCTAAAGTAGGATGATGGAGAGAATTTATGTTATAGTCCATGTTAAGGAGAGTATCATTCTTCTAAATAAATGGATAAAATATATATTTGAGCATAGTTACAGTAATTTAAAATGGATTTTCTATAGAATGAATGCATATAAGGGAATACAAACAGCATATTTATTTTCAAACTAGTTATAAAACTCACTCAAATAAAATCCTCTACTCATTTCAAAATACCCCCATTAGTTTTAAAAAACCACTCTATTTGAGAACATTATAAAAACTATAAGATTTAAAACATACAATTAGTTTAAAAGGGAAATAAATGAAATATATACAAGTCAAAATAAATTTTGCAGCCTATAAAATCTATAAATATCCAACTATGATGAATCCACTCTGGGAAACACCTTATATCATATTTTTATTATAATTAAGACACATAAATAATTATAAGAAACTGAAACATTAATATTACCCTTATACTTTGAGACCCAGGTGATGTATACAAGTAGTAGATTGAATAATAAATCCAATAATAAATATCCTCTACCCAAACAACCAAAATCCATATCATTAGAGCTTCCTAGAAGTTAGTAGTACTAAGAAAAATTAATATATGGACAAAGGAAATAAGGGAGAATAAAAATGAAAATAAGGGAGGTCTTACCACTAGGGTGATGGATTAAGGGGCTCAGGGTTGACTGTAGCTCTGGTGTGGGATCAAGTGAAGGCGATGGATCAGGGGAGAGAGAGGGCCTGAATGAGGGTGACAGTTCAGGCAAGGGAAAGGGAGGGGGTGATGGGTTAGGGAGATATGAACATAGTGCCAATGAGGGATTGGGGGTCGGTCTTGGATGGATCAAGAGATACCCAAGCATCGGCAAAGGGGGAACCACGGTGGTGCTAGGACTCGGGTCGTGGGGAGGGGGGCTTGGGGGAGAAGGATATGATTTGGGGGAGAGGTATGGGGCATGGGGAAGAACTGTCTTTTTTTAATAAAAAAAATAATATTTAGCAGTGGATTTTAAAGAACCACATCAAAATAATTTAAAAAATTTTAGTAGTGGTTTAGTAAACTGACTCTAAATAATGATTTTGTTGTAGTGACTAGTGAATGAAGGATCCATCAATGTATGTATTCCTCTCTACCTTAGAATTAGATCCTCTTATTCTAATTTTTATCCAATGATTATGGGTGATGAAGCTAATATTTTCATAAATTTTATACTATAATTAAATGTTTTTAAACCCACCATAATGTTATTTTATTTTAAATTGTCACATTTTTAGGTTTTAATGATGATTTGTGCTTAATTAAAAAAAATAACCTAATTTTGGGTTTTAAATTTTTAAATTTTCTTAAGTATTTCAAACATAACTTTTTATAAAATGATTGAAATTATGAAATTACTTTTTGTAAGACTTATATACATCTTGGACTTCATTTCATTAAAAAGTACCCAAAGCTCAATCCATAATTTAAAGGCCCAAAACTAGCTCACAGTTTGGGCCTTGAAATGTGTGCACAGATTTGGATACTTTCTAAGATGGACCTATATATCAAATAGGGTTGGTATAATAAAGCTAAAATTATACATAGAGATATATAATTTTCTGTTAAACAACTTTAATAATTATGGACCCACTTGATTCTACCTCATTCATCATGATAATGGCATGGGAAAGTATATTTTTGTAATTCAAACATTCACCTAGATAGATTAATTTCATAGAGTAAAATAGACATAAATCTTTAAATTATTATCCAATAAAAATTAAATTTTTTTGGTGAATGTGAAATACATATCCAAAAAACTTTTCTAAAGAACACATTTCTAAATTCTTTTATTTAATGGCTATAATACATGAAAGAATTCAGATGAAAATTCTGGAGCCAAAATGAGCCACCTTCCCCTTATAAATTTGTACTTCACCTCCTTTTAAAGGGGTTGAAAACTTGGGGGTAAGATTTGTTTTCCATTTTAATTATTATAGTATTAGTTTTATTTTAATATATTATCTCTATTCTTCATACCTCCCTTGTTTCATTTTTATTTTTATATATTCTCCCACCGTATTTCCCTTCTCAAATCCATTAAAATTGGAGAACTAACCTTGGCGTTTGTTAGAGGGAGGTAATGGTGGTTTGATTGGGTTTTTTATGCTTTAATTATTTTTATTTATTAAATTTTAGTAATTATGGTGGTTGTTAAATTTATTCAGTTTATTGGTCACCCTATTTTCTCTACCATCGAATTATTCTTCTTGTTTATCATTTTCTTTCCCTTCACTATTTGTGCTGTGTATATGGTGGAGCATGGAATGAGTGTTGATTATCATAGAAGAGGTCTCCTAAATGAAATTATAAATATAATTAAACTATATTCAAAGATCTCAGTATGGGGTAATCACATTTCAAATGATACGGTGTACTGTGACGGGTCTCGATCACTACATTGAATTGAATATTGAGATTTATTTCGAACAATTATATCAATCATTGTGAACTACCAAGAACATTTACCTTAATTATTTATTATAAATTCATTATGTATTGATTTACATTTATATATATATATATATATATTATTTTATATTCCATGCATTTAAAACCCCCCATTTATATTAGTTATACTAGATTTATATTAGTTATATTATAATATTAACGATGGAAAGAAATTGTGTGTAAGAATCCTCCTTTTGATCAACCCTATGGTGTGCCACTATGGTACACTATTTTGAAAATAAGAAATTAATTGACTGGGGATTCATAAAAATCCTTTTTTACCAATTTGGAATCATTTCAAAGGAGGATAAGTTTTTCACACACATTTTTTCATAAAAAAAATCAAAAACTAAAAAAAGAAATATTGCATATAAATAATTTCATAGGTCAAGATGGATTTTTATAATTATTACTTTAATTATTTTCCTATTGATAACTTTGATGGTGATTCTATAAAGGAATTAAAATTTATGATTAAAATGAAATAATATGTCTTGATAATTCAAGAGAATTTCAAAATTCTTGAAAAAACAAGCAAGTTAGTAGCATCACTGGATGCCGAAATTGAAGAAGACAAAGTTCTATGGATGGAATGGAAACAATGATGAGATATAGAGAATGATATTTCTATTACAACTATATTTCAAAAATATATTGGTGAGGTCGAAGAAATAATTGAAAATCTACTTCCCTCTCTAACAAATGAATTTTTAGTAGCCCTCCTTAAGGAAAACAAAGGCTTGAAGTTGAAAGTTTTGAGGGAGATTTAATTTATGAGCCTTATTTTTATTCAAATATTATTAATTTTGAATTAAAATTTCATCACCCTTATTCTGATTTAATAGATTCGGAACCATTATTATAGGCCCTAGATGAATAATATAGATATTTTTCTTGTGTTGAGGAGAGAATGGAGGAGCTAATCGAGTTGTACATTGGTGCATATAAGGATGATGGTAAAAAAAATGAAATCACTAAGGAATAATTTTCTGAACCTTAACCAAAATATAAGATACATCATATTATACTAAATTCAACACTAGTGGACACCACTCCTCTAGCTGAACAAAATATGGATCACCCCTATATTCAATTTTATCCCCCTATGAACTTTAAATTTTCTCTTTCATATCTTCTGGGGGTTAGAGATGTTTTTATTTTATTTGGGGATTATCAATCTTGGAATTGAATAATGGATGTTGGTAAAAATCATATTTGGTGTTTTCTAAGAAAGAAACCCCATAAACCTTCAGATTGGGGTTAATCCACTACAACTTCTAGACTAGGGGTAGTAAAAACCCACCACCCACATGGGGTTCCAAACCATGTTCTGTCCACTTTTTCCCTTTCTATTTATTTTTCTTTATTTTTATTACATTATGTTTTATTCTTAATTTCTTGGTATAATTGGGAGTAACTAGAATCTTAACTCAGGGATTTCATTGGAAAATAAATTCATGTTTTATCTTTCCTTCTCTTTGGTTTTTTCTACCCTTATCTGTATTTTGTTAAGCTAAAATGAGGGGTAGTAAATTCTAAATGTGGTGGGAGTGTCAACCTGCATAGTTTTTTTGTGTGACTTTGTATTTATTTTTTATTTTTTTGGAACATTGAGATGAAAATAATATTCTTATCATTTCTCAAACTTAAATTGATTTTTAGAGAGTTGAAATGATTTTTTAAGAATAGATTTTAAATGATTTCTGATGTGAAAACTTTTTCCTTGAATTGGATATTCAAGCATTTCTATGAGTTTGACTATTTTTTGAAATCCATTCCTATAAAACACTAAATAGAAATATTTTTCCAGTCCTATGAGGTATTCTTAACCATTTTGACATATTATTGCTAATACCCACACTTTCTTAAGAGAAACTTAGATTTTGTGTGAGAATCAAAACTTTTGATTTTTATCTTTCAAATCATTGGACATCATGGAATTTTTTTTACATGATTGAGGAATTTTTTATAGCCATATTTTAAATTAATACCTACCATTTACATCTACCAGTTTTATCCCTTATATTACATGAATTATCTAATTGGTTTATGCCACATTAATTACAGGGTGATTTTTCCTTACCTACCCACACTCTTAATATTCTTTCATGAATATTCAAGTTTAAGTGTGGGGGAAGGGCCTTTTGTGTCCATTATTAGGGATTTGTTTCATTTAGGGGTGGTGTGAGGTGTGTGTCATCATTTTTGATAGTGTATAAATATATAATTGGGCATGATTCATCAATTTATTGTTCGTTAATTATATCATTCAATTCACCTTCAAAAAAAAGGAAAAAAGAAAAATAGAAAAAAATGGTAATAAGCTTGAATTATTTATTATGATTAATTTTATGACTCATGTACCTCTATAAAATCAAGGTAATTAATTTTAATTCATTCATTTTATTAATTTTTTAGCTTTTACTTTGTGAAAATAAAGAAAAAAATTACAAAATAAAGCAATTCCTTTCTGAAGCTTTAAACAAAGATAAAAATTAAAAAAAAAGGATAATTTGGATGAAATAATTCATTTTAATCACTGCTTGGCTCAATTACCATGTCATAAAAAAGGGTTGGTGTTGTGTTTCTCATTTTTAATGGGGATTCAGTGAGTAATTTTTTGTTCTTTCACTTAAATATTCATGCATTTTACTTAAGAGTCCAACCTCCTCTTTTTAGAATCAATATTTTAAATGATTTTACCCACCAACCCCAAGACACAGAAATTATATAGAAAATTCCTCATGATTTAATTAGTTTTTATGTCTCACACTATTGAGAGATGATAATTTTCATGATCCTATAGTGATACATTCATTTTCCGCGTATGAGCATAACTCTATATTTAATTTTTCTTGAGTGAATAGTGATATAAAATTTAATGTGAGATAGGTTGTGATTAGGCCATAGATGGATTTTTGAGGTTGAAAAATTTTAAATTTTAGGAATGAAAATGAACATAAATCTATTTTCATATGGGAGACATGATAGAATTCTATTTTTTAAATGAACATAGAAGTTTTCTCATTTTTGATTGTTGTGTGGATTTTGATTTGGATATATGATGATTGCCCGGGAGTGAAATTGTTAAGTGTGGGGGAGTGATGAAGATAATTTTTTCATATATTTTATAATATAATTAAATGTTTATGAACCCAATATAGTTTTATTTTATGGTAAATTGTCACTTTTTTAGGTTTTAGTGGTTATTTGTGCTTAATTGAAAAAATAGCCTAATTTTGGATTTTAACTATTTTAATTTTTTTTTGTATTTTGGCTATAAATTTTTATAAAATAATTGAAAATGTGAAATTAATTTTTTTATACTTTTATAAACCATAGGATTCATTTCATTCAATAAGACCCAAAGTTCAATCCATCATTTAAAGTCCCAAAACTAGCCCAAAATTCGGGCCTCAGAATCTGTTCACAAATCTGGATACTTTTAAACATGGCCTATATATCAAATAGGTTCATCCCAAGGAATATAAAATTATAAAGAGATATATATAAGTTTTTAATGAAAAAATTTAATTATTATGGCCCCACCTGATTCAACCTCATTCAAGGTTATAATGGCATGGGAAAGTGGAGCTTTTGAATTCAAACAGTCACCTGGCCAGATTAATTTCCTAGAGTAAAATATACATAATTCCTTTAATTCTTGGAAAATAAAGATTAAATTTCTTTTATTCATTCTAAATACATATATAAATAAATTTTATGAAGACTAAATTTACTATTTTTTCATTTAATGGGTCGAACGCATGAAAAAAATTGGATTCAAATTCTGGATCGCAAATAAAACACCCTCTCTCTATAAATTTATACTTTACCTCCTTTTTAAGGTGTTCAAAACTTTGGGGTAACCTTTATTGTCCATTTTCAGTATTTTTGTGGTATTTTAATTACTATAATATTAATTTTATTTTAATATATTATCTCTCTTCTTCATACCTCCCTTCTTTCATTTTTATTTTTATTTATTCTCTCATCGTATTTCCCTTCTCAACTCCACTAAAAATAGAGAATTAACCTCAGAATTTGTTTGAGGGAGTAAATGGTTATTTTATTGATTTTATTATGATTTAATTATTTCTCTTTATTCAATTCTAGGAATTTTGTTAGTGTTTAAATTGATTACGTTGAGAGTTCACCACGTTTTCTCTAACATCAAATTATTCTTCTCGTTTATCATTTTCCTTCCCTTTACTATTTGTACCATGCATACGGTTGAGCATGGTGTGAGTGGTGATGGTCATTAAAGGGTTCTCATAGATGAAATTTGAAATAGTATCTCATTGTATATAGAGGTATCGATATGGGGTAATCACATTTAAAATAATAGGGTGTTTTGTAACAGGTCTTAATCACTACATTGAATTGAATATTGAGATTCATTTCAAAAAATGATATCAATCACCATAACCTCCCAAGAACATTTTACTTCATTCATTCTTCTAAATTCATTCTATATTTAATTATATTTATATTTATATATATATTATTTTATATTTCATGCATTTCAAAATCCCCATTTATATTAGTTAAGTTAGTTTTATATTAGTTAGATTATAATAGTGACAATAGGATGATAGTGCATGTAAACAGACTCCTTGCGATCAACCCTAAGGTGTGCCACTGTGGTAAATTATTTGGAAAATTAGAAAATAATTAACTAGGGGTTTACAATAAATCCTCGCGTATCAGGGGGAATTTTTTAACACTCGCATCAAATATTTCATGTATTCTCCCAAGTGATCCAATGCAATGCCCAACCTACATCACCGCACAGGTCTAACATGTATGCCCAACATCATCATGTAGGTCTAAACATTAACACACAACGTCATTGCATAATACCAACCTACATGGACCAATATATTCAGCCCAACATGCATGACCAACCACTCGTGCAGGTCACCTATGCACAAGGACCTGTGTGAGTGACCTGCTCAAACCACTTCCTTCACCCGAGGTCCTGAGATTGCCTATAAATAGGGCCCTAGGGATTCCCATTTAACACAACTGAAATATAAAGTAAATTTCTTGAATATAAGATCACCCTAATCCTTATACAATGTCCTCAAAACCCCACATGTAGTTATCTAATCCTCAAAAGAAGAGGGAATTAATGAGATCTAAAGGATTAGAGTTCCTCTAAGGCTTAAAATGTTAGAGACCTTCAAGAGGTTCCACTTCATCCTAGTCTAAAAATACTATTTCAAATACCATTTCCCAAGCTCAAAATTTTGTGAAACTCCTCTAGAGGCACCTGAGGAGACCCATTTTATGAATTTCTATAGGACGTCGTTATACTGCTAAAATTGCACTATGATTTTCCTAGCCAAAATAATTGTGTATTTAATATCATACCCAATTCTCTATTAAGGGTATTCACCATTATGAACATATAATTATTTATTGTATATTTAAATGTATTTATTCCACATTTCCTTGATCATGTAATAAATTATGATGTTTAATGAATTCATGTTATATGATCTATGTAGAACACTTAAGCATGAGATTGAAATGTTTATGAAGTGTGGGCCCTGATATCACTCCAATGCATTAGGTAATGTTTAGTATCATGATACGTCATGTTGGGACATGGGTTTACCTGATTATTTTATGGGAATTTTCTCCACCATGAAGTCTTTACGGTTTATCTTTGACTTATGTTTATGATGTAGTGTTTTAAGTTGTTGCCACATTTTCCATGTTATGATTATCATGTTATATCATGCCTTATTATTCATGTTCCTTTATGAATTATTGATATGACTTGTCTAATATGTATTATTATTCTAATTTTATTCCATGTGTATTCCCTTACTAGGATTTATAGTTCACCCTTTTCTTATGTATGTCCTCATGTTATCTCATGCAGTGTTGAGTATGAAGGAATGTTTTGGTCATGTCAAAGAATATTTCAATAAAGATGTTGTATTTCATGTTTTATGATGTTATATAATGTTCTCAAACCCCAAATACACTATACCTCTCGATATTCTAAGTTTTATTAAGTGAAATTTTTTGTAATAAATAATTTTTAAATGTGAAATAAAGAGTAAGGTTGTTATAATTGGTATCAGAGGATAGGTTTAGTTATTTTTTGGATTAATATTAGAAAACCCTAGTAAAAAAACATGGTTATAATACTAAGTATAAGAAAACATCCCTAAATTTTGGTAAGTATAGAGTAAGTGGTTTTTCAAGAAAATGCATCCACATTTGGATACTATAAGTGGATGTGGTTCTGGCGCAAATGTACCAAGGTGTAACAACTCTGACAAGGTATTTTGGGCTTGACTCAGGGTAACATGGTACATGTAAATGGGCCTTAATGCACACCCAGTTTGACACTCTTGGGAGATATACTTTGGTAAATTCATAATCTCATTACAAACCATTATTAAAGGAATAATAAAAAAATGCTTATAAGAATATATGTTAGAAAGTAGATCATAGATAACATGGAATGAATCTTAGAAACTCATAAGTTAAAAAGATAAATGTAATTTATAAGTTATCCCTTTAATGTCATTGTATTACCCTTAATATTTTTAACTTCTTAAGATACACATCCCTAATTTTCCTTTTATTCTATCCAATGGCCAGAAATAATTAGAATCAGGCTAACAATTGATGCAAAGGGCAGTGTGAGGATTTCCCCAATGAGATTCCCAACCTGATGGGAGTTGGAATCAAAAACTTTGTCATGATACTCTCTCAGTTAACTCAAGTTATGAATAGAACCCTAGTCCAGAAGAAGTGTAAGAACACGGACCTTCTTTTCAGGTATGTTTTTCCTTTTTCTGGAGTTTTTGAGAAAAGAGGAGTTCTGGAAATTTTTGAAGTACACGTCGTGTACTTAGTTGCCGCTTGAGACCATGTGCTGGCCATGTCATGGCCACACACACGGCCATGTAGGGGTTATGTGGAGTCCGCCTAAAGCAGAGTACAAAAAAGCCTAGTACACGCAGTGTACTCCAAAATTACACATCGTGTACTTTCTTTTTTTTCACTAAACGTACTGGGGTCGCGTCTTAACCCCAGAAACATCTTCTTCTCCAGTTTCTTAGACCGATAGTGTTCTATACGACTGTGGATCTTTCACGAACCCCTGAGCCTCCGTCCGTTCTCTGAATTGACTGTCGTCAATTGCATTAGAACCGAAGCGGTAAGCTCTTCCTTCTCCTAGACCTTTGTTTTCTAATTCCTTCTCTTTTGCAAGTTCTCATGGGTTGAATGTTTTATACATTTTCATAGATCTACAAATTTCTAAGGTGATTCAAGCCTTTTAGTTCTAGTATATCGATCTCCTAGCATCGAGGTAGGTGTTTTGTTCCTTTCTGTAGGAATTCTTTGAATATTTGGGAAAATTCCACTAATACCCTTGAACGGGGTATAGCGTGTTTCCAATTTTTCACTTTTTGTTTGCCTGATTTTCTTATATGCTTGAGTAGAGGTTATTTTTTGTGAATAGGGTAATTTACTATGCTTTGGATGCGTTGTCCATGCATGTTTTTTCTATTTATGACTGTTTGTTCTAGTTTTTCTTATTAGGCTATTGCCAATTCCATGCCTAGTTTGTAGGATGGTATGACTGTTCTTCCATGATGAGATACTGTAGATGCTAGCCAAGTAGTTCTTGAGGATACTTTGGCCATTACGTGATGTGATACTTGCTGACTTTACACAGGGATGTGGGAACCTAGTGTAGTAGACCATAGGGAGAATGGACGTAAGGGATTCTCCATAGTGTCTTTAATTTACGATGCGAGACCACAGGGGGAATTGACATTGAGTGCTTCCTCAAAGAGTCTATAGTTACTCGATGCGAGCCATAGGGGGAATGAGACGTTGAGTGGTTCCCCAGAGTGCCTTTAGTATGATACGAGACTATAGGGGGAATTGATGGTGAGTGCTTCCTCAGAGAGTCTATTATTTAGTTGAACTAGAGGGGTGAGACTGTGTGTGCCTCCTAGAGGGTTTCTATTACTTGTAGGTTGAACCATAGGGGTTAGTCTCTGAGAACTACCCAAAGGGTTACCTGTTTGTTCTACTTGCTTGAGTGGCTACTTACTTGTTTGTAGATTACATGCTAGAAACTGTGGATTTTTTTCTGTTTAGTACTTCCCTTTTTACTATTTTCTATATTTTTACCTTCCATATATTCACTGACTGTTAGGTATAGATCTTTGGGTAGTTGCCTACTGGGACTTTGTCTCACACCCTGTTTGGGTCATGCTTTTGGGCCCAAACATATTATGTTGTTGTAGGTATAGATAAGGTCAAGCTCCCTTCTACTTCAGGTTCATGACTGCACTGGAGCTGGAGAGCATGGGACCAAGCCGAGGCTTGTGATGATGAGGAGTTTCTCATCTGTTTTCTTTTGTACTTTGGTTTAGTACTATCTTAGAATTGTGACTTGTTAGGATGTTTTCCTAGACATGTATGTATCATGCATCATTTACATGTATTTATGTTCCAGTTTTTTATTATCAGTTTTCCGCTGCTAATGTCATTGTATATTTACTACTTTCACTATTGTATGTGTTGTTACTTCTACTGTGTACTCTACCAATGAGGTCATAGTTTCCCCACTATCACACTCAAGTCCCTCACTTCTAGTCGGTAGCCTCTGGAATTCGGGAAAATGCACTTGAGGCCATGTGACCAATCGGGTACGGGGCGCCTCTGGGTGGCTTTTGGAATCAGGATGTTACAAAGTGGTATCAGAGGTGTCTCTTTTCTCTTGACTTACTATTTGGAGACTATAGCCAGGGGTAGGATGGAATAGGTACTTGGTAATGAGTTGTTCCTGGGAGTAGCTAACTCGTGTATAGGGAAAATCCATACTACATCATTTATTTCAATTTTATTTGGTTTGAAAATTTTACAGTTTATTTGATTTCACCGTTGAGTGATTCACATGATTTGTACTATTACCGTTGTTGTTATTATAGTTCGATTTTCTATCACAACCCGATGAGATGAGGGTATGCCATCTCATGCATCCTATAGTCACTTGTTATAAATCACATGTCATGCATTCTTGCCATGCCATCTAGGATGCATTATAAATTTCATGTTGTTGTGATAGACGTTGTGTAGATTATGCATGTTGTTGTGATAGATGTATTGATAGAATATTTTCTATAGTTAGAGCTTTTTTATAAATTTTTATGTGAATGAATGCCAAATTTTGGTTCCTGAGGTTTTATGGGCCCTCATTGACCAGAATTTGGTGGATCATTGACCTTTTTACCTTGTTTTTAACTTGTATAAGATTCCAAACTTTGATTCAAGGGGAGTATGGGCCCTCAAAGATCGGAATTTGGAACTTTAAAGTGTATTTTCTGTGTTTTCTGGGCTCCGGAGCAGTTCTGAGCCTACTGCCCAGAAAAACCCAGAATACACGGCGTGTACTGTATGAATACACGCCATGTAGTTTTTAACCATGTCATTGACTGTGTGGGAAGGGACACAGGGTTATGAAAAATCTTGTTGGAACACGCTATGTACCAGTTTAACACACCGTGTAGTATGAAATAGGTAACCTAGCCATTTCACGAACAACACGGGTTGTGTTGTCTTTTTACATACATGCCGTGTATGAATTGTACACGTCATGTAATCTAATCTAGGTACCCGGCCGTGTCATGAAAAACACGGTTCGGTGTTACCCTTCTTGAACATGTTGTGTCCATATGGAACACGCCATGTAGTGTCAAGCCATGTGTCTGACCGTGTTTCTAACAACACGGGCCAGGTAAGGCATGTCTAGTACACACCGTGTCTGCCTTGAACATGCCGTGTAGTTTTGTCTTAGGAGATCCTTGCGGCTTAACCGTGTAGAAGGACTCGGGAATGGGAAGAGGATTCAGGTACACATCGTGTGTTTGGATAACACGCTGTGTGTTTGGGGTGTTACACGACCAGTTTTGGCAGAAGTGCACACCCATGTAAATGATTTATGGTAACATGTTGTGTAGCCTTTATACACGTCATGTAGTCATGTTTTGTAAATTTTTTTATGCTTTCTTTCCCATGTTCCCTTCTTATGCTCCTAGTTTTCAATCCCTAGTAATGTGATCTAAGGTGTACATTTTACCTTCCAGAGTGATGGCATCGAGACATCCTCCAGTTGTATTCTAGTTGCCAGGCGGGGATCAGACACTGAATATGGATGATTAGGGACTTCCCGCGGATCCTCCTGTTGTGCCAGCCTTGGCACCATCAGTGATACCAGTTGCAGCCACTAATGCACAGTTCAGGGAAGGCTTCATGAGGATGATGCAGACCTTCCAGGGAGAACCGCCTCCTGCATCGTCTATGGAAGACTTGACACGGGTTTTCCAGTAGCAACATCCTCCCACCTTCTCAGGGGAAGGAGGACCTCAGGCTATAGAGTCATGGCTAGAAGCCATGATGACGATCTTCGAGCATCTAGAGATGCCTCTAGAGAGGAGGGTCAATCTCGCAACCTACATGCTATGTGACTCTTACATGAGGTGGTGGTACGTGATCTCACAGGCGGTTCATCATTAGTTTATGGTGTGGGAGGAGTTTTAGTGCATCTTTTATGACTACCTGTATCCAGAGACCCTGAGGGGTGACCGAGCATGGGATTTCATGATCCTGGAGTAGGTTAATCTTTCTATCATGGAGTATTCCTCTCGTTTCACTGAGCTTCAGCATTTCACACCCCTCCAGAGTGCGGATGGGTTGTTCTTGGAAAGGAAGTTTGAGGATGGCCTCAGACGGGAGATCCGCTCACAGGTGAATATCTTCAAGTTGACTTCCATTTCTCCCATCGTCAACCAGGCACTAATTGCAGAGCGCAATCTAAGAGATTCTAGAGTTGATATCTAGGGAGGTTCTACTTCCAGGGTTAGTGCTTCACCAGATGACAGCAGGAAGCGTCGTAGGGAGTCTATGTGCAGTGATCCAAGGTAGAGAGATGCATATTCAGGTATCTAGGTGGTATGCTTCCAGTGTGGAAGGGCTGGACATACGAGACCGAATTTCCATAGAGACCTAGTGGAGTGACGATCTTGCGACAATATGGGTCACCTTCAGTGCTTATGTCAGGTTTTCTCACCAGTAGTTGGTGACAGGGGTTCATCCTTGACTCCTCGTTCAGGAGCAGTGCCACCAGTTTCTCACCAGTCTGGGAACTGGAGTTCTTCTGTCCATTCAGGCCAAAAAGGAGGTCGTGGCCGGGGTGGTCAGTCACCGGTCTTTCAGCGACAGCAAGGCAGATCATCTCAGAGCAGTTAGGCATGGCCACAAGACCGTGGTATAGGTCAGGCTTTTACAATGGAGCAGACCCAGCCAGAGCAGGATCCAGACCCTCTACATTTTGAGGTACGATATTAGTAGCCTCAGTTTTATCTTATTCTCTTTTCAATACAGGGGATTCCCATAGATTTATCTCTATTTCTGTTTCGGAGAGCCTTGGGCTCTGCATCTTTTCCTCTGCCGATACTTTGACTTTAGACACACCGTTGGGGACTATAACGGTTAGTGTACATCAGTGCAGAGAGTTCCCTCTTGAGGTTATGGGGTTTCACTTCTTATGGGACCTCTATGTCCTAGAGATAACAGGCTATGATGTCATTCTCAGAATGGACTGGCTAGTTCCCTTCCAGGCAGTCGTCGACTGTTATCGTTGCAGGGTGAGCTTCATATCACCAGAAAGTGAATATTTTCTTCATAAAGATGAGTGGGATTTCCAGGTGAGTAGAGCAGGACCTGAGCATCATGTACTAGGAGGAGTTACAGCCCAGATTGCTAGTCTATATCTGGATGGCCAGGGGACTTCGCAGTTAGACTTTCCTCTAGTGGTGGATCATTTTAGGGATGTCTTTCCAGAGGACTTTTCAGGTTTGCCTCTGGAGTGTGAGGTAGACTTTTCTATTGATCTCGTTCCAGGAGAGGAACCTGTGTCCATTCCTCCTTGTAGGATGGCTACACCTGAGTTACATGATCTCAAGAAGCAGTTGGAGGAGTTGCAGGCAAAGGGTTTCATCCAACCCAGTACTTCTCCATGGGGTTCGCCTGTCCTGTTTGCGAAGAAGGCAGACGACACCCTCAGGCTGTGTGTGGACTATCGGAAGTTGAACCAGTTGACAGTCAAGAACCGATATCCCTTGCTGAGGATCGATGATCTCTTTGACCAGCTCTGAGGAGCCCGAGTGTTCTTGAAGATTGACTTGAGATCTAGTTATCATCAGTTGCACGTTATACCATCAGATATACCTTTGACAGCCTTCAGGAGCAGGTATGGTCTATACGAGTACATGGTTATGTCGTTCGGTCTCATGAATGCGCCTGCAGTTTTCATGGCACTGATGAACCGAGTGTTCCATCCATACTTAGACTCTTTCATGGTGGTCTTTGTGGACGATATCTTGGTGTAATATCACACTCAACACGACCATGCTACCTATATTGAGATCATTTTGAGTGCACTGAGAGAGCATCAGTTATATTCTAAACTCTCTAAATTCCACTTTTGGATGGCTCAGATTCACTTTTTGGGTCACGTTATCTCAGAGACAGGAGTATCAGTAGACCCAGAGAAGGTTAGGGCAGTAGTTTCCTGGGAGAATCCAAATAACGTCTTTGAGGTGTGGAGTTTTCTAGGGCTGGATGGATACTACAGATGCTTCATATGGGACTTTTCATGCTTAGCAGCACTGTTGAAAGTTCTGACCAAGAAAGGGGAGAAGTTATTATGGTCATATTCTTGTGAGTCAGCCTTTCAGGAGCTGAAAGGGAGGTTGACTTCAGCACCGATACTAGTCTTTCCAAAGCTAGGTAAGAGCTACACTATTTACTGTGATGCATTAGGTATCAGCCTGGAAGCTATACTTATGCAGGGATATGGAGTCGTTGTGTACGGGTCTTGGCAGTTGAGGCCACACGAGAGGAACTACCCGACACACGATCTCGAGCTGGCAGCAGTTGTTCATGCCTTGTGATGTTGGAGATATTATCTTCTATGAGAGTACTTTGTAGTATTCACCGACTACAAGAGTCTCAAGTACATCTTCACCCAGCGTGATCTAAATCTGAGATAGCATAGGTGGGTTGAGTATCTTCAGTCCTTTGACTTTAATCTTGCCTATATGTCAGGAAAGGGCAATATAGTGGCTGATGCGTTGAGCAGGAGGACTCAGATACAGGCAGTTCAGGAGGCCAGCAGTGAGTGACATCCCATGTCTCTTTTCTCTAAGATGAATTTGGAGGTGCACGACAGACAGGGGCAGACTTTTCTATCTTCTTTAGCTGTATCTAAACTTCTCGATCGGGTACGGATGAGGCAGCTATCAGACTCAGAAGGATGAGTCCTGTGGGAGAGTGTGTCAGGAGAGGACCCTCTTTCTGGATGGATAGTGGGTGAGGATGAGATCTTTCATTTCTAGGTACGCGTATGGGTGCCAGCAGATATACGTGAGGAGCTGATACGGGACTTTCATTCTTCATTTTGGGCAGTTTATCCTGGCGTCACCAAGATGTACCATGATCTACACCACCATTATTAGTGTCCAGGTATGAAGAGAGATGTTTTTGGTTTTTTTATGAGGTGTTCCACTTGTCAGTAGGTGAAGGCAGAACATCAGCGACCAGTAGGTCTTTTACAGCAATAACCCATTCCTGAGTGGAAGTGGAATAACGTTGCGATGGACTTCATGACCGGTTTTCTGAGATCACCTCGAGGGAATTATGCAGTATGGGTTGTCATTGATAGACTCACGAAGGTTTCTCACTTCTGGCCGATCAAGGAGACCATCAGTGTTGATGAGCTAAGATGGTTGTACATCCGAGATATTATACGTATGCATGGAGTTCTGCACTCCATCATTTCAGATAGGGATGTGTGTTTTACTTCCCAGTTTGGCAGGGGATTTAGAAGGCTTTGGGTACACAGGTACTTCTGAGTACAGCATACCATCCCCAGACAGATGGCTAGTCCAAACGTACGATTCAGGTGCTTGAGGATATGCTCTGAGCATGTATCCTATATTTCGAAGGTTCTTGGGAGAAACATATACCTCTTGTGGGGTTTTCCTACAATAATAGTTTTCAAGAAACTATTCAGATGGCACCTTATGAGGCTTTGTATGGTAGGCCATGACGATCACCCTTATATTGGATGGAGGTAGGAGAGGCATCTTTGTTGGGACCTCGTCTTGTTCAGGAGACCTCAGAGCAGATAGAGTTGATTCGGAAGAGGATGGCTACTGTACAGTATTGACATAAGTCTTATTCTGATCAGCGGAGACGACCTCTGGAGTTCGAGGTTGGGGATCATGTTTTCTTGCGTGTCGCACCGAGGTTGGGACACAGGAGGATTTGGAGACAGGGTAACCTTTCACCCAGGTACGTCAGGCCATTTGAGGTGTTGGAGAGAGTTGGACCAGTTGCCTATCGGTTGCAGTTACCTCAGAGGTACTTGGTTATGCACAATGTCTTTCACGTCCCTCAACTCCGACGTTACTTTTTAGACCCGTCTCATGTCTTTCAACCTGAGGAGGTTGAGCTCGAAGCGGATGAATCATTTGAGGAGCATCCTATCTGGATTTTCGATCGTAGTATAAAGGTTCTCCATGGCCGTTCTATTCCTCTAGTATGGGTGCTATGGTAGCACGGACGAGTACAAGATGAGACTTGGGAGAGGGAGGCTGATGTACGATCGTAGTGGCCAGAGCTGTTCGGGGTTTCTTCTTCTATGCCTTGCTAGGGAAATTCAAGGACAAAATTCTTTAAGGGGGAAGTTTGTAAGAACCCGGACCTTCTTTTCAGGTATGTTTTTTCTTTTTCTGGAGTTTTTGAGAAAAGAGGAGTTCTGGAAATTTTTGAAGTACACGTCATGTACTTCCGGAGTACAAGCCATGTACTTCATTGCCACTCGAGTTCGTGTGCTAGTCATGTCATGGAAAAACACATGGCCATGTAGGGGTGATGTGGAGGCCACCTAAATCAGAGTACGGAGAAGCCTAGTACATGTCGTGTACTTCAAAAGTACACGTCGTGTACTTTCTTTTTTTTACTAAATGTACTGGGGTCGCGTCTTAACCCCATAAACTTCTTCTTCTCTAGTTTCTTTGACCAAGAGCATTCCGTACGGCCGCAGATATTCGGCTAACCCCCGAGCCTCCATTTGTTCTCTGAATCGACCACCATCAATTGCATTGGAACCATAGCGGTAAGCTCTTCCTTCTCCTAGAGCTTTGTTTTCCAATTCCTTCTCTTTTGAAAGTTATCGTGGGTTGAATGTTTTATGCATTTTCATAGATATATGAAATTCTAAGGAGATTAAAGCCTCTTGGTTCTAGTATATCGATCTTCTAGCATCGAGGTAGGTGGTTTGTACCTTTCTGTAGGAAGTCTTTGAATATTTGTGCAAATTATACCAATACCCTTGAACGGGGTATTGCATGTTTCCTGTTTTTTCCTTGTTGTTTGCCTGATTTGCTTATATGCTTGAGAAAAGGTTATTGTTTGTGAATAGGGTAATTTACTATTCTTTGGATGCTTTTCCCAGGCATGTTTTTTCTGTTTATGACCATTTGGTCTATTTTTTCCTATTAGGATATTTCCAATTCCATGCCTATTTTATAGGATGGTATGACTATTCTTCCATGCTGACATACTTTAGATGCTAGCCTAGTAGTTCTTGAGGATACTTTGGTCGTTATGCTATGTGATACTTGTTGACTTTACACAGGGCTATGAGAACCTAGTGTAGTAGACCATAGGGAGAATAGATGTAAGGGCTTCTCCAGAGTGTCTTTAATTTACGATGCGAGACCACAGGGGGAATTGACATTGAGTTCTTCCTCAGAGAGTATGTAGTTTTTCAACATGGGCCATATGGGGAATGAGATGTTGAGTGATTCCCCAGAGCGTCTTTAGTATGATACGAGACTATAAAGGGAATTGACAGTGAGTGATTTCTCAGAGAGCCTATTCTTTAGCTGAACCAGAGGGGTTAGACTATGTGTGCCTCCTAGAGGGTTGCTAGTACTTTTAGGTTAAACCGTAGGGGTTAGGCTGTGAGAACTACCTAGAGGGTTACCTGTTTGTTCTACTTGATTGAGTGGTTGCTTACTTGTTTGTAGATTACATGCTAGAAACTGTGGAATGTTTTCTATTTATTACTTACCTATTTAATGTTTTCTATATTTTTACCTGCCATATATTCACTGACTGTTAGGCATAGATCTTCGGGTGGTTTTCTACTGGGACTTTATCTCACACCCTGTTTGGGTCATACTTTTGGGCCCAAACAGATTATGTTGTTGCAGGTATAGATAAGGGTAAGTGCCCTTCTACTTCAGGTTCTTGACTACACTGGAGCTGGATAGCATGGGACCAAGCCAAGGCTTGCGATGCTGAGAAGTTGCTCATCTGTTTTCTTTTGTACTTTGGTTTAGTACTATTTCATCATCATGACTTGTTTGGATTTTTTCCTAGATATATATGTATCATTCATAATTTACATTTATTTCTGCTCTAGTTGTTTATTATCATTTTTCCACTGCTAATGTAGTTGTATATTTACTTCTTTAGTTGTTGTATATGTTGTTACTTCCATTGTATACTATTCCAATGAGGACATAGTTTCCACACTATCACACCCAAGGCCCTCACTGCTAGTTGGCAGCCTCTGGCATTCAGGGAAATGTGCTTGAGGCCATGTGACCAACCGGTGGGGCACCTCTGGGTGGCTTCCGGAACCGGGACGTTACAAGAAGCACCCAACCCCCCCCCCAAGAGAGAGAAAACCACAGTCAAGAGATTCATGTGAAAAAATTCTCTTACTTTCAATAGATCATCCAATCACTTAGTCGTAGATAAATGAATCAATTTTATTTAAAAGATAGTATCATCCTTTAATGTTCTAAAGAAGAGAAGGTTATTCTGGATATCTATCATATAGAGGGTGAAGTTGATCAGTGGTGGACATTGATTAATAATATGAAGCTTGAGGAAGATATTAAAGCAATAGAGTAGAAGGAATTCCAGAAAATGTTTTTTGATAAATATTTTCAACATACCCTTCATATTAATATGTAAAGATATTTCCTTGAACTCAAGAAAAAGGATGAAAAATTTTTTGGGGCGTATGATGAAAACTTCACAAGAATTTCATGATACTCCTATGGTTTTATTGTTATCCCTGAATGCAAGGTTGATCACTTCTTTGGTGGGTTAAATATTAGCCTATGAAAATCCTTGGAAATCTGTAACTTTGAAAACTATAATGAAATTGTTTGATGTGCCCTCAAAATTGAGATAGAGATCAGTGAATCTCAGGGGTATCATTGGGATGATAAGACAAAATTAAACTTTAATTATGGATTTCTGATAGAAAAATCCAATGGTGATAAGAAATTACAGCACCCCACTTTACAAAGGTAAAGAAAGAAGCACCCCAAAAATTTCCTAAGGGTAACAAGGAAATTCTTTAGGTGTGGAAGATAAGGGTACCTGACTAATGATTTCCAATAGAAAAAACACACCAATTTGATAGAGGAAAGGAATGCTCCGGTCGACCCTCAATGCGTTATTCATTGCTACAACTATAAGTAACCATGGAACTTTGAGAACCAGGTCCCTAAGCTAAGGGTTTTTGAAGGCAACCAACAACATCCAAGACATCAAGGGTGATCTTTTTCCATCACTGCTACTAAAGTGAATCCCAAAAATAAAGTAGTGATAGGTATTCTAGTTATTCACTCAAGAATAGTGAATGTACATTTTTTATTCTAGTTATACACATTCTCTTATATCACAAAAGTTTAGTAGAACTATTCAAACACTACCACAAATCATGGAAGTAGATATGTCAGTGAAAACGAAAAATGGTTGCATCCCATGTATATAACTCCTCTCCTGTCATAATCTAAAGATTGAACTTCTTGGAAATCCTTTTCATACTTACCTTGATGTAATTTGATGAAATTTTGGGCATGGATTGGCTTTCCCTATATAGAGCCAACATAAATTTCCACAAGAGGGAAATCACTCTCTGTATGGATAATCAACCCTCGATTCTATACAAGTACTATGATGAGGATGAATCTTCTTTAACACCATCATCTAAAGCATGGATATTATTTCCCTACAAGTAAGTGTATCTAGCTTAAATGAATGATTCTAAGGAAAGAACCATTCTCAAAGACATGCTTATTGTGAGGTAATTTTCTGATGTGTTCCCCAAGGAATTGTCTGGTCTTTCTCCTAGTAGAGAGGTTGGGTTTTCGATCGATATTACACCTGGGGTGTTTCCATTATCCAAGACTCTATATATAATGGATATTATAAAACTTTAGGAATTGAAGAAACAATTATAGGAGAATATGGATAAAGGTTTTATACACCCAAGTGCTTCACCATAGGGAGCACTAGTCATCTTATTCAAGAATAAGGATGGTTCAATGCTCCTTTGTATTGATTATCATGATCTCAACAAAATCATGATAAAGAACAAGTATCCTTTTCCATGAATTGATGAATTATTTTATCAACTATGTGGATCACAATACTTATTCAATATGGATCTGCAGTCAGGATATTACCAAGTAAGGCTAAATAAGGAGGATATCCCTAAGACTACTTTTCATACAAGGTATGAGAATTATGAGTTCATAGTGATTCCATTTGGACTCACTAATTCTCCAGTAATCTTCATGGACTTGATGAATATAGTCTTTCGAGATTACCTTAACAAATTTTTGGTAGTCTTTATAGATGATATTATAATATACTTCAAAACCAAGGAGGAGAATGAGGAGCATCTAAGAACTGTATTAAATACCTTGTGAAAGGAGAAGCTTTATGAAAAGTATAGAAAGTATGAGCTCTAGTTAAAGGAAGTCTCATTCTTGAGGCATATCATCACAAGAAATGGGATACCTATGGATCCTTAAAAGATTAAAAAAATTGAGGGATGGTTGAGGCCAACATATGTGACAGATATCAATAGATTATTTGGGTTAGTTGTATATTATCACTGATTTTTGAGAAATTTCTCATGATTATCAAACTCTTTTACCAAGATAAATCAGATGGGAGTCAAATTTTTGTGGAATGATGAGTGTGAAGAAAGATTCATAGAGTTGAAAAGAAGGATTATCACTACCCCTGTTCTCACACTACCCACAAGTGGGGATCTTTTCGTGATTTTTAGAGATTATTCAATGAAGGGATTGGGATTTGTGCTGATGAAAAATGACAAAGTCATTTCCTATACCTCTCAAGGTAGTTGAAAATTCATGAGAAAAACTATCCCACGCATGATCTGTAGTTATCAGCTGTGATCTTTACATTGAAAATATGGTGGCATTATCTCTTTAGGGAGAAGTGTAAAATATATACAGATCATAAAAAACTCAAATATATATTCACACATAAAGAGCTGAATATAGTCCAATGAAGATGGTTAGAGCTTATCAAATATCTCCACTGCTTAATCCACTGCTTTCTTGGGAAAGAAAACAAGTTAGAGGATGATCTAAGTAGAAAGGACCCATCAATTCTATCATTGATGGGAATTAAAAAGGATATGATATTCTTATATTTTAAGATGATGTAAATGGAAATCATAAATAAAGGAACATCATTAATCATTTTACAAATTATTTCTCAATTGTCTCTTTTAGAAAGGTTAAAGGATGCTCAAAAAGATAATCTGGGGATTCATAACAAAGTAGAAACTATAAAAACGGTAAATCCTTAAAGTTAAATGTTAATGAAGTAGTAATTATGATATTTTGTTCAAGAATATGTGTTCTATCAAATCCTAAGTTAAATAATGAAATTTTGGATGATGCGCATAGTTTGACTTTCTCCATTCACCCAGGAAACAAAAAGATGTACCGAGATCTCTGAGAGCACTATTTATGGGATAATATGAAAAAGGAGATTGCTAAATATATATCAAATTGCCTGGTATGTTAGTAATTTAAGGCTAGATGATATAAGTCTAATGGTGTGATTCAACCATTACCCATACCAACATGGAAATGTGAAACATCACCATATACTTTTTGACCTGACTTCCAAAGACATCCAAAGGAAACAATGCTATCTAGGTTGTTGTGGAACATCTTACAAATATAGCACACTTCATTTTGATTTGAGAGGATTTATCACTAGATTAAGTGTCACAAATATTCATCATATAATTGTAAAGTCTTAATGAAGTATCACTATCTATTGTGTCTAATAAAGATCCAAGATTCACCTCTAAGTTTTGTAAAAGTATTTAGCATTATCTAAACACATAGATGAACTTCAGTATGGATTATTACCCCTAATATGATGGCCAATCTGAATGGACTATCCAAAAACTTGAGGAAATATTGAGAGATTTCTTAATGGAATTCAAAGGTGGGTGGTACCAACATCTTCCTTTAGTAGATTTCTCTTACAACAAAAGTTTCCATTTGAGCGTCTAAATGGCCCATTATGAATCCCTTTATGGGAAGAGGTGAAAAAAACTAGAATGTTGGGCTGAAGTTTGGGAATGGAAACTTCTAGGTCCTTAAATGGTCAAATAAATATGGAGAAGGTTAATACCATAAAGAATCACATCAAATCTTCTCAGATTCAAAAAAAGATCTATGCTAAAAATCATCGAAGAGACCTAGAGTTTAACATTGGAGACATGGTATTCCTCCACATATATCCATGGAATAAAGTGATAAAATTTGGGAAGAAGTATATGATATATTCCATATGTCCCTCTTAAGGAACTAAATAACGGACCCATCACATGTACTCAATCCAGAGGTTGTACCATTAGATAATGACCTTTCCTATGAGGAGTATCTAGTAAATATTTTAGATCATAGAGAAAAAGTTCTACGAAATAAGACAATTTCCTTTGTCCAAATTTTGTGGAGAAACCACAAATTTGAAGAAGCAACGTGGGAACTAGAGGAGGTGATCAATTAGGGTTACCCTCATCTATTTTAGTATGGAAAAGGAAATTTCAAGGGTAAAATTTCTTAAGGGGGGTGGTTTTGATAACCAGAAAATTTATGAATAAAATTCCCTTTCTTTTGATTTATTGTCATATAGATATAGAAAACATGTGCACTTATTTTATTATATCCAATTTTATTTTAAATGACTATTAAGTATCTTTACTATTGATAATATATCCATTGGAAATTACCATATGAATAGTATAAATATAGGGTTTTAACAAATCCTTTTAGCATAGACAAAGGAAGTGATAGCCTCATCCAGTAGGATTGTACCCTATGAAGCCCATTTATCAGAGCTTCCAATGAAGATAGCATTTCTGGGATTTTCCCTAAACCAATCCCCACCCAAGATCCAACAACTTAATCATGATCCAAACTATTTACGGGATAAATTCAATCTCATTAAGATCACGGCCCAAACCATGTTCACCGAACGGCCCCATGAAATCCCCACCATCATGCACCTTACTCTTATGGAATATGTTGGTGTAATAAACAGATATGTATCAAGACCCTAGAAATAAGATTATGTGCATTATTTTTTATATAATAATGAATATATTTTTCTTCCTATTATTGTTACTCTATAAATGATTTTTAAAGTACAAATAGTATTTTTGGTTAATATTCAAATTCAATTAAGAAAAATATTTTTGATGAATTAATGGATTTTTTAAAATAAGTAATATTTTAATATTATTATTAAGTTACTTTTTTAAATTTAAATGATCATATAAATTTTATGAAGTTAATTGTAATTTTTATTGGGGTTCGAAAACTCATATTGTCAAAAAAAAAACCCATCATTTTTCAATAAATGTCTGTTTTTATTTTAAAAGTAAAAATTCAAATATTTAGAAAATTATTTAGATAAAATTAATATTATTTTTGGAATCAGGACATCAAAATTATTCAATGGTGAATTTTTCATAATTTTCTGAGACAATTGAATTTTTGGATAAAATTTAAATACCGTATAAATATATGGTGTGTTTTATGACATCATAATGGAAAAATAATAATGTAATAAATACTATAAAAGGTATATTCTCAAAAATATATGTTTTTAATTTAAAATAATGTGATTTTAAGTTTATTTTATTTACTTTATAAAGCTATATTAAATCCTCTAATACTTATTATATATTTTAAGATTTTTAAAATCATTTATTTGAAAGTGTGACTCATCTATACATAATAAAGGGAAATATTTTATTATATTCTTCCCTTTGAATAATAAAATAATGTATACCACTCCCCTTTTCTAGAAACCATGGGCAAAAACCATGGTATGGTTTGTGGTTTTGAATATTTTATTATATAGTGTCCAAAACCAAAATAATAAATAAATCCCCCTACTTTCCTATATAAACCCACCCAAGATCCAATTTCTCTTCACTAAAGCTTCATAAATCTCATCCAAAATCTAAACTATACTCCCTTGAGTCCTCCCTAGGTTCCCCCAATCCCCCAATAAGCCTCTTCTAATCCTTTGGAGTCACAATTCCAAGTAAGGGATTCCTCTCCTCACCTTTGAATTCATGCACCATATTTGAGTTTAGTTATTTTAATTTAAATTGATTGTATTTAAATTCATTTTTAATCATTAAATTACAATAAATTTTAAATATAAATGATGATATGTTCTTATCAATCTCATTAATCTCCCATATAATCCTTTATGTACACCTATTATTATGTTGAAATTCCATAAGGGATTCTCTCTGTCCTCTTTTAGTCAAGCACTTCATTAATGATATGCCTTTTTAATTTCCGTTTTATTATCTTATGATATATTATTTACTATCCCAATTACTATAAAATTTATGTATAAATAATTATATTCTCTTTCACTCTCATTTAACCCTCCTAAGAACCTTTACGTTCACCCATTACCATGCCAAAATTTTGCAAGGGTTCTTTTGATTTCTCCTCTTACTTCAAGACTCTTTATTATGTTACACCTTATATTTCCAATTAATTATGTTGGATAATGTCTTTATATGTCCCTATTACTATCCATTTTATGTATAAATTATGAGATACCCATTTCTCTCTCATCAACCCATTTTATGAATTTCTATATGACATCTTTATGCTACTAAAATTTCACCACGATTTTCCATGCCAAAATCATTGTGTGGTGAATACAATACCCATTTCTATATCAAGGGTATTCACCTTTATGGACATATAATTATTGATTTTGGATCTATATTTATTTATTACAAATTTTCTTGATTGTGGAATAAATTATGATGTTGAATGAATCCATGTTATATGATCTATGTGGCACAATTAAGCATGAGATTGAAATGTTTATGAAGGGTGTGCCCTGATAATGCTCTAATGAATTAGGTAATGTTTAGTATCATGATATGTTATATTGGGATATGGGTTTACCTAATTCATTTATGGGACTTTTTCCACCATTAATTCTTGGTGTTTTAGCTTTGACTTATGTTTATGATGTAGTGTTTTAAGTTGTTTCCACATTTTCTATGTTATGATTATCATGTTATATCATGCCTTATTATTCATGTTAATTTATAACTCATTGATATGACTTATCTAACATGTATTATTATACTCATTTTAGTCCATGTTTATTCCCTTACTAGGATTTATAGCTCACCCCTTTCTTATGTATGTCCTCAGGTTATCCCATGTAATGTTAAGTACGAAGAAATGTTTTAGTCATGTTAAAGAAATTTTCAATAAAGATGTTGTATTTCATGTTTTAAGTTATTATGTAATGTTCTTAAACCCCAAATAAATTGGACCTATCAATCTTATGAGTTGTATTAAGTGAAATTTTATGTAATAAATCGTGTTTAAATGTGAAATAATGAGCATGGTTGTTATACTTTCACAGGTTGATAGGGGAGGAGGGGGTCTCCTAAGTGCATCCCTCCTAGAGTAATATCCTAGTCTTTCTTACAGGATTTTAATTCCTCCCTCCTTCTATACCCTCTCCCTCATAAACTAGTGGATGAATAATATTGTATGAAATTTCAGATCTTCCACTACCTATTGTTTCTCACACCGACCATGACTCGCATGGGCTTAGAGGTTAGTGTTGATCATGACACTAGCACAATAAAATATCAACCAATTGGGCCTCCTATTGGGTGTAATCCCCAATCAACCATGTTACCATCCTCTCAAAGGGTCATATTACCTAAAATAAAAACCTTTAAAGGGCCTAATACATAGGTGTAAGTCTCAACCATGTAAAATATGTCATATTTGATTCTTTTCCAAATATGATGTGTAGGAAGCCTCCCAGTGGTTCAAACCCAACACCCCAAACTCACCCTAATATTCTCTAGTACATATTCCTAGTAGGTTCATATTACTTCAAGGTCCCTTAGGTTGTTTTAACTTAAGTCACACACCATCCTTTTCTAGGAATCTCCCACCTAGATGTCTTTACCCTATGATGTTAAATTGCATGGTTTTATCCTTGTCACAATACCCTAAAATGTATGATGTGTACCATTAAGTGTCACCAAACTATGTGGGTTTTGATTCCTCTCATGAGGATACGTCGTAAGCCCCTATCATGGGTCTGATATCAACTTCAAAAAAAATCTCATCTCCCTATATGATGATAAATTCTATAGTGCCTAATTCTGTGACTTAAAACCACCACCACAAAACAATAAATATAACCAAGATGTTTCCATCAATGGAGAACCTCATATACATATAAATGATTTCATTGATGGAGAACCTTGGATACATATAGATGGTTTCCCATCAATGCATGTTTATAATTTATTTTTAATAGATAGGGGTTATTGGTTATATATTTATAATTTAAAAATGGATTCACAAATATTTCTTAAATCTATAAGAGAGTCACATATTAGGAAATAATTCCCCCCAAAAGGATGTGATGAGCCTGGCCTCCCATACTCTCGACCAATATGAGTTCTTAATCATCATTAGTTGAGATTACCAATAAATACCTTAATTTGTAAAGTGATTCCATGAGCCATCATGTATATGAGATCCATTGGGTGTTTCTGGTTCCATGAATTAACCCCATTGGAAACCGCCTAAAAAGGGATGTGAAACAATAGTATTGTGCATGGTCCTTAAAATTATTCCAAAAATAATGTGTATTTATTCATGAAAATAAATATTTTCATAGTCTTCACCTCAAACATATTTTTTTGATGTAAATAATTTGAACTTATTAAAATTACATTTTTACATGTCATTATACTTTAAGAAAAATTTAATAATTGTCGTGATTATTATTTCCACTATATATTAAACTCATTATTTTGAATTCTTCAAGCTAGTAGGTTTATATTACTTTAACATAGATCATGTTAAAACATCAATAAATCTATGGTATTTTATGGATGATTTATCAATAATGAAATCTCACTCCCCTCTAAGAATCATTAGATCCTCATTTAATACTTACTCATATATTGACTTTATGATATATTGATAATAAATACAACATTAATGCTTTAACCTTTCACTTGTTCTCTTAATATCAGGTTGTATTAATTTTTTAATTCCATTTTAAGAAAAGTCATAGATCTAAATTTTATAGATGTGTTGGAGAATTAATTTGTCTTACTACTAAAAAAGGCCTTTAACAGCACTAAAAAATGGTCTTTATCGACACTAGAGAAGCGTTGATTACTGGAGAGAGATTAGAAGCCCTGGTCTTTTATAACTGCTAAAAAAGAAATGATAAAGGGACATACTATAGTGTGTTGTAATAGCACATCGCAACACCAAAAAACCAAAAAACAGCGAAATCAAGTATGAATACAAAATTTAAATGATATAAAATTTACAACCCAAATACAAGGAAAAAATAGTATATTATACACATTTCAAACATTGGTTTATACAATTACATAATTACAAATTATTACATACATTCAAAAATGGAATTATTTATTTTTATTTTGATCTTAACCCCTACTTGAGAAAAAAAATAACCTTTATAATAAAACAATTCTTATGTTAGTAATAATATAAAGAAATAAATTAACAAAAGGTGTTAATTTTAAACTAAACTTTAATTAATACAAGGAACTCTATGAATCAGATTGAGTTGTGGTCGGTTCTCGCATGTCACACCATTTCTTGTTCGTCTTCAAGAATTATCTCTGGGAAAATTAACTAAATAATTATAAGATAAAAATGATGAGGAAACTAATTAAGTAATAGAATATATAATGGTAAGAAAACAATCTAGAATTTTATTCTTGATTTTGGCAATATGATGCGTGTTTTAAACTAAAATGATACTTATATATTAAAAAAAGGCACTTTGAGTCATACCAATCACACCATGTGTTGGATTGAAGTGTGACTGATTCTTACATGTCTCAAATGACTTGTGTATTTTTTTCCTAAATTATCAAAAAAATATGAATATGTTTTCTTGGTTTTGAGTATGTCTCTTGTCTTTTTTACTAAAATGTCATTTTAAACTCAAAACACACACTTTGACTCATATCGGTCACATCGTGTGTCAGTTTGAAATGGTACTGATTCAAAAACATCACAAATTACTTATGAATTGTTTTTATAAATTATAAAGACAATTCGAGCATGTTTTCTTGATTTTTAGTGAGTGACGCTTTTTGAACTAAAATATCGATTTTAAATTGATAACGGGCACATTGAGTCATATCTGACACATCATGTATTGGATTGAGGTGTGGATAATTTATAAAAATCACAAATAAATTATAGATAATTTTCCTAAAGTATAAAAACAATCTGAATGTGTTTGCTCAGTTTTGAGTAGGACAATTGTCTATTTTACTAAAATTGATGTCAATTTTAAATAAAAAAGATGCACTTTGAGTCATATCAGTCACACCATGTATCAGATTTAGGTGATTATCATTAATAAATGTCCAAAATGGATTATGGATCATTTTTATAAATTATAAAAATAATATGAATGTTTTTCCTTCTTTTTGAGTATGTCCCTTGTCTTTTTTACAAAAAAATGTCATTTTAAACTAGAAACACACACTTTGACTCATACCGATCACATCGTCTATCAGTTTGACATGAGACCAATTCCTACATGTCATAAATTAATTATAAATATATTTCATAAATTATTAAGAAAATTTGAGTGCATTTTCTTTGTTTTCATTGAGTGACATTTTTTGAACTAAACTGTCTATTTTAAACTGATAATAGACACATTGAGTCATATCAGGAACATCATGTATCGATTTGAGGTGATGATGATTCCTACACATAAAAAATGAATTATTGATCATTTAACTAAAGTATAAAAATAATATGAATGTTTTTTCTCTATTTTGAGTAGGTTAGTTGTCATTTTTACTAAAATTTATGTTAATTTTAAATAAAAAGATGCACTTTGAGTCATACCAGTCACACCATGCATCATATTGAGGTGATACTAATTAATACACATCTAAAATAACTTATGGATCATTTTAATAAATTATAAAAACAATATAAATGTGTTTTTTTTATTTTGATTACATCACTTGTTTTTTATTAAAATGTCATTTTAAACTGGAAACATGCATTTTGACTCATACCAATCACATCATATATTGATTTGATGTGAGAATAATTAATAACAATCAAAAATTAATTTTGTATTGATTTCCTAAATTATCAAGAAAATCCAATCATGTTTTCTCTATTTTCAGTGAATGGGATATTTTGAACTAAATTGTCAATTTTAAACTAGTAATGGATACATTGAGTCATAGTAGTCACACCATACATTTAATTGAGGTGAGGATGATTCATACACATCTCAAATGACTTATAGATTTTTTTTCCTAAAGTTTAAAAACAATAAGAATATTTTTTATCAATTTTGAGTAAGTTATTTGTCCTTTTTACTAAAATTAATGTCAATTTTAAATAAAAAGAAGCACTTGGAGTCATACCTGTCACACCATGTGTTGGATTAAGGTTTGGATGATTACTACACATCCCAAAGTCTCAAAAAAATCCTAATTGACCAATTTTACCATGTTTTCATTGTCTTTATATGTCTAACTTCCAATACCGCATATTTACTTGATGTTCTTAGACAAAAAACATTTCTCGTTGTTGAAATTCAGAAGAGTATAGGAAGCTCATGTTCCCATTATATCATGAGAATCCATCACAATGGGAACATGATCTTTCTCTACTCTTATATATTTCAATAATGAGAAAGGTTTTTCAGCTAATAACATCGAATCAATATGCAGTTTTGGTAGTTCGACAAAGAAAGGAAATGAAAATGAAAAATGTAAAAGCATTAGAAGAAAGAATCATTTTATCTTTTTTGTGGATTATTGTAGATAGTTTAAAGAAAAATATGACTTCACAAAATATCTGTGAAATAAAAAACTAAATAGTTATTAGATAAAAATTATAATAAAATTAACTTAAAAATAGTAGATAAAATGATGACAAAATTATTAAATAATTAATAGGAATTCACCTTTTCCTGATGGTTGTATGCATTCATGACACATTTTATTATTATCATTGTCTCAGTTGTAGGATTGAAGTCCAATACCTCATGAGCATGAGCATCTTTGAACAAACCACCCCAACTCAAACAAAATAATCCACTTATACAAGAAAATAATTATTATATGGGTAATACTAAAAATAAATAAATAAAACATAAATATGAAATAATAAATTAATTCTATGGATAATTATTTTACTATGAAAATATTTTTAAAAGAGGAAATTGATTTGTGGTAGTGAAAAATTAATCATATTAGATAATGAGATAATTAAATACTGACTTAAAAATTGTGGGTTGAGATGTTTTTATGATGACAATATAAAATTGATAGATATTTTTTACTAATTAGAATGGGGATATTTTTAATAATTAAAATAATTATGAAACATCATAGGAAATTAATGTTGAATTGAGTAGAATATGGGGGAGAACAAGAGACTGAGGTAGACTCAAAATAAAACATTTATGGTGAGGAAAATTAAGAGGTATTATTAACTATAAGAAATAAAAGCAAGGCTGAAATCAATGAATAAAATGTCATTAGTGATCGGATAGTTTTGGTGAAAACTATAAGGAGTAATACTCTGCAAAAAAAAACTAATTTTTCCCAAGTAGAGCCTAAATCATTTGGATAGGCATGACAAGGATGATAATTGAATCAAATATATGCATGATTAGTTTGATCTAAATAAGAACAATGTGAAATGGGAAATTTTTCTAAGGTTGGAGGGCAGAAATGTTATCAGAACCAAGTGGGTGTTTAGTAATAAACTCATTGACTATGGAAAAGTGGATCAAAATAAATAATGGATAGTGTAAAAGGTAAACTATTAGATTAAAGGAATTTATATTTATGATAAATTTACTCTCTCATAGCCTGTTTGGAAACTATTTGAATTTTTTAGTCATCTCAGTGCAAATGTAGTTAAATAGTATACTAAATGGATGTCAAATCTATGTTCCTAAATGGAGTTCTTAAGGGGGTATACATTTAGAAACTAGATGGGATTATTATGGATAAAAATGAGATAAAGGTGTACCAATTAAATAATTATTTTTATAAGATAAAGAAATCATTGAGGACCTGGTATTTAAGGTTGGATCAATACCTAAGAAAGCTTGTTTTTTAGTGAGGTGGAGTTGATCACACCCTCTAGATCAAGAAGGATAATGATCAAAGGATGTTGGTACTCATATATGTTTAAGACATAATATTTTAGGATTAGACAAAGCATAATGCAATTTTTGTGTCGATCATATGAGGTACGATATTGAGATATCTATGATTGGTGAAAATTTTTCCTTTATTTATAGGAGAATCAAGGAAATCATATTACATTAATTTCTCAATAAAAATATGAAAAAGATGGTCCCAAGTGATTTTTAATGGAATATTCCAAACCAATGACAACACCATCCACTATATGGATGGATTTTTCAAAATTTGATGATTTAAAAGAGGTAGACATCATGGAATATAGGTATTGGGAGCCTATTATACCTCAAAACAACATGAATAATAAAACTAGTGCATGCATAATAAGATGATGGAATAAGGGAAGATTCATTAAAAACACATACATGTGCATGAATAATGAAACTAGTGAATGCATATTATTTCATGAGTTAAGATGATGGCCATATCCTATATTACAAATGATATTCATGATTTTATATGCACTTTGAACTCATGACATGATAGTTTTAATTATTTCAATCTTACTACCAATAATAAAAATCAAATGATAATAAATATTATTTATTGTAGAGGAATAAAATAATAACTTTTCTTGTTTGAAATATAAACATATATTTTGATAAAATAAAATCCACTTAACAATAATAAGAAATACTTTTTTATTATTTTATATTATATTTTAAAAATATAAATACTTTAATGAATAAAAAACATGATTTAAAAATTTAAATAACTTGAAAATAATTTCATATACATATATCTATATAATATATATATATATATAAATGATATTTTAATTGTTGTTGAAAAATATAATTTGTTACATAATGAAAAAATAATCACTTGAAATAAGGAAATTTGAATAAATAACTAATCAAATATAATTATTATAATTCAAATGAAATATAAATTTTATAAGAAAAAAATTTATAATAAAAATTTGACATATAAAAATAAATTCCCTTTCTAAAAATAAATCATGTTAAAATAAATAAACAATTAATCTCTTTCAAATGTTATAATTCTAAAAAAATATCTTCTTCAAAATAAATCCTTATAATAAAAATAAATTTCCTTACTATTAAAATCTAAAAAAAAATAAAATGGATAATCTCCCTTAATTTATTGTATAATATTTCATATTATTCTTCTAGTTATAAAAACTCACTAGAAAAACTCACTCACTCTCATTGATATTTGTGTGCAGCATACCAGTAAGATGAAAGAAGGACATGCTGCACTTAAAAGAATGACGAAGGTTGAGCCAAACCATTGAGAAAGAATCCAATTTATAGCTTATTGATAAAAATTGGATTATATTTTATTTATTTATTCATCATACATATTTCTACGCAAGTTGTTATTAGGTCCACTTATGTGAATTTTTATATTTCATTAATGTTTAAAGAATAGAAACAAAGAATAAAATGATATAGAGATCAAACCAAATATATATATATCAATTTCAAGTGTAAATATTTTCTACTTTGTTTTAATCTAAAAAACATAGGCTTATTCAAGAAGCTCAAACCTCATTCAAATGAAAAAACAATGAATTTTGGGTTGTTTTATTATAGGATAGTGAAATTGGACTTGTTGGGATACGCGGATGTGGGATGAAAAGGTTCAGTGGATAATTGAGGGAAAATAAAGATATTAAAAAACCTAGATTTTGTTTGAACCTTAGTTTCTTTAAAAAATTGAATCGATTGATCCTTGGATTCAAGCCTTGGAATAGTTGGATCCTTGATTCTAGCCTAGATTCAAGCTTAGATTCGACAACGAGGAGCACCGGCAGCAGGTCGCTTCTGTGGAGAGCTTCAGATATCATGAACAAGTTCATGAGTTAGGATTCTTAAAATAGATCATGACACTTTTATCATCACTTTTTTAGCACTGATAAATACTTATAATATTTTTAAAAATAATATATTTTTAAAAAAAATGTATAATTATTATATATAATTATAATAATTATAATAATACTTTTTATAAAATAATAATTTTATAATTCTTTGAATATATAATTATTTATTTATAATTATATAAATACTTTTTAAAAAAATAATATTTATATCATTATATATATTTGTATAATTTTATATATATATATACATGTATAAAAATATAGTAAATATATTCATTATTTGAATAAATTTAAAATAATTTTATAATTATTTATTTTTAATTATATAAATACTTTTTAAACAAATATTGTTTATTTATTTATAATTTTAAATGTATAAAATAATAAATATATATTTATAAATATATTTATTTATAAAAAAATATAGATATATATTTAATATTATTAATGAATATTTAATCTTAAGTGTATGCATGTTAAAATTGAGTAAAATTGATTAATTAAAAATGAGAACAATATTGAAAATTTGGATAAGTTTGATTAATATAAATCATTAAAAAAAGGATATATATTGAAATAAAGATTAATACATATTGAAAATATTAAAACATAGTAAATAAATATATATAAAATTAAGAATATAAATTGATTAAATTCCCAAAAAATAATTTTGTGTGTATATATATATATATAAATGCATCAATTATGTATATGTAAAATCAATATAATACATTTGATATATGTTAAATTGAAAAATAAAATGACATTTAATTATATTCATTACTCAATGAAATTAGTCAGTATTTTTAATTCATATTAATTTTTAATTATAAACCATTATTCACTAAATATATTACTATTTAATTTAATGCATAAATAATATTTTGTATTATATAAATCATATTTATATACATTCATATATATCTTTATATTTAATATATACTATCTATTAACATTATCAATAATTATTTAATTAATAAAATGTTCAATATTTTTCTCAATTTACTTATTTTTATTTTTTATTTATTTAATTTTTATTTTACATATATCTATATATTTAATATATACTATTTATATTTTATATATATTATAATCAAATTATTACTTTCTATCAATAATTATATAATTAATAAAATATTTCATATTATTTTAATAAAATATTTTTTATTTTTTATTTATTTAATTATTTAATTTTATTCATACTTTTATCAGTGCTAAAAAAGTATTGATAAAGGATTCCTTTATGGATGCTAAAAATAAAGCACTAATAAAGGGTATCCTTTATCAGCGCTAAACATAAGGCACTGATAAAAGACACCCTTTAATAGTACTAAAAAAATATGCTGATAAAGGTTTCCTTTCATTAGCACTAAAAAATAAACTGATAAAGGGTAACTTTTATCAGTACTAGAAAAAAAGTGTTGATAAAAGGTACCCTTTATCAGTGCTTGTTTTAGTACTGATAAAGGGTACCTTTATCACCGCTTTTTTCTAGCACTGATAAAGGACAACGCTATTAAAGGCCCATTTTGTAGTAGTGTACTCATAATTTTTCAACTAAAAATTTATTTTATAACGTTGTATTTTGATATAATGGTTCATCATTTAATTCATTTGGTGTGAGAGATAATAATACATGGGCCTGTTTATTTATATTGTATGTATTCTTTTAAAATATATAGGAAAATTTTGAATGGATATTTAAATAATATACATCGACTAGAAGCCTCTATTGTTCAAAAACATATAACAGAAGTGGTGATTGAGTTCTATACTGATTATTTGTTTTAAGTGAAGTATTTTGGTCTCTTAAATCTCGATATTTTAAATTTTATAGTGAAGTTAAAGGGATTTATGGCATAAAATGAAAAGTTAATTCCAAGGGATGAAGTGATGCATGCACATTTATACATTTTGAACAAAATAAGTGAGGTTCAACTAAATCAACCCAAGTTAAACATTAAATAAATAATACATTAATATGATGATTTAAGTAATACATCTCACAACTAGTTGCACAACCTAAGGGCCTAAAGGTTTAGTGTCTTGGATATTAGCTACATGAACATATTATTTTACAAAAATTGCAAATATTTATCTATAATCATACTCCTATAGAGTCTTTCTATATATCTCACATGATATAATCATATCTATAACCTATTTAATGGAAACATAAGAAAGGAGATAGATCAAACACTTATTAAAGGAAAAATATATCATAATGACTCAAATCATAAACATGAAGGAAAAGAACCTTTAAAGAAGGTGAGAACGTGTTGTTTTAATTAAAACCAGGAGTAAAATAGATTTTATTTAGATAAAATTGTTATTATTTTAAGAAATCATGGAAGTGAAAAAACTTGAAATGATTGAAATGTGAAAATGGATAATGGATAGGAAAGTTTCCCTTAATTGGGTTTTCTTTATAGTGATATTTGAGAAGGTAACTTAAAAAACATGTATGAACCAAACAAAGAAAAGGAGAAAAGGCTAGGTATATATGTAAGGTACATATATATATATAATATATAATTTCATTAGAAAATAAATGTAGAGAGTGAGTTAGATAAAGAAACTATAACCCAAAGAAAAGAGGGTGGTTTAGAGAGATCACTTACCTCAGGTTCAAATTTCATGGTACGTGTGTATAACTTCATGAATAATCAAATTAAATTTATTAAATACTTTCTTTATAACCTTTTTCATATATATTTAATTTTTTAATGTCTATTTATTATCATATTTTATTCATTTATTTTATTTTATTTTTTCTCACATTGGCCACTTTGGGTTGTTCGGTTAATTTCTTCAAAATTTTCTAAATATTTTGATCTCGTCGAAGGTATGGTCAAATAGTTCCACAATATTCATAATTGTAGAGTTATTTATCCTTTATTATTCTATTAATACAATATTTATAAAGATCAATGGGTTGTATAAAATGGATTCGAACTAATAAAGGTATCTTAGTATGCTTATTTTGGATGTTTAAAATTAATATGTCACTTATTTGTAATTATCATTAATATAATACCCAATTTTTCATTCTAAAATGATAATCATGTTATAAATATTATTTTTATTCATTGAATCCCTTTTTACAACCATTCATGTAATACGGTGATGAAAACAAAATATGTCATCCATGGAGCAGGTGAACCGAGCATAATATGGGTGACATTTTTATTTTATAGTAATATAAGATAGGATGTTAGATAATGAATAGAATAAATTTGGAGGTATAATAAGAAATTAATTTAAAATAGTTTAGTTAAGAACATTACCTATTCACTTGGATGTCCTCTATTAGACTACACATTAAGGCTCCTTAGATTGGTTTTTTGGTCAGACCGAGTCTTATAGGATATGGGAAGAGGGTTGGAGAGAGATTTAGATCGCATTTGGTTTATCCAAGAGGCTTAGAATTTGTATATAAATGTAGTGGTAAAGGGTGGTATTTATGGGGGGAGAGGGGTGTTTTAGAATAAAATATTAGAATAAGATATTATATCTTTGAATAGTGACTCAACATGTGATTCAATAGTAAAGGGCTTATGAATCTATAGTAAAGAGGATGGTAAAATATACATCTGACTTCAATAAACCTTGAAAAATCATTTGTACACATTTTTTCAAAATATAGTACTTGTACAGTATTTCACTATTTACCAAAAATCAAAAAAAAACAATAAAACAATAAAAATGTATAGATAATTTTGATGTGATGATTTAAAAAATGCAATCCATTTTATCAAAATAATTTTCTAAATATATAAAATGTAATTTTTGAATAAAATCCTTTTTATTGAAAAATACTAGTTTTTATAACACAATAAAATTTCTGAATCTCAGAAAAATTAATTATTATTTTATAAAATTATATCATCATTTGTATAAAAATAACTAGTGTTTTATAAATTCATTTTATAAAAATAATATTTCTTTCATATATCATAAAAATTAATTTTAATGAAAATAAAACATATATATTTTTTCAAAAATATAAGTAATATTTATTTGTTTCAAACATTTATTTTATCATATTTAATAGCTTTATTTAATATAAGTTCCTTTTATTTTTATTTATTAAGATATCCAAAATATTTTTTTACTATTTCTATCCAAAAATAAAAAATATATATCACCCCCAACTAATGTCAACCTCTTGATTAAAAATATAGAATCAAATTGATCTGTATATAAAAAATATGGTATTGGTGTAAACAATATTTCATTTATAAAATAATTTTCACTTTAATACTACCTATCCTCGAAATACATAACCCCTTATCAAACCAAAATAGTCCCTCAAGTTAAGGTGTGAAATTATGGTACTTTCATGAGGTAGTTTAACCAACATTTATCTTGTAGAAATTTCCACCAACTTGAACTTCTCCCATAATGATTTTACTCTATCCACAATTGTTGAGGTTTTTCTTGATCTTGGTCATGGAAAATCTCCAGTGATGATACCTCCCTTAGAATATCTAATAAATGAGCTTTGTAAGGGATGATATTTTTTTTTTGATCCCATTATTCCTCCTTTCTTCATAAATTATATTGTATTATTACACTTAATATACATTAATTCTAACAGTCACTTAATAACAGCTATATTTCCAACAATCATAATTCTCAGTGTCCATAGTACCCAATGATCATACTATGACCATATGTATTCTCTAAATGTAATCAAAGTTTTGTACATATATATATTAAACACACATGTTTATTCAGAATGTAATTTACATATATAAAATTCTAGGTCAATACAAGATTTTCTCATGTAGAGTACACAATGTGTATGAAAACTATACACAGTGTGTAACTACAGAAAACATGAAAAAATATTAATTCAAGAATTTATTCCACACGAGCACCCAAATATCACTTGGTGTGTGGGAAAATCCTATTACATAGTGTGTACATCCGGTTACATGTTGTGTAGTTTGGTTTTTCTTGAAATATTTTTTTTACATGTGCATTAGCTCACATGAAATAGCTTTCAAACTGTGTGCCTTATGTGAGTTGGTACAAATTTCATGGAATTTAAACCAGATACATGGTGTGTAATTCTTTTTGGTCATACCGTATTACATGACTAAGGACTCAACATGTAATCCACATAGAATAAAACTATGTTACATAGCATGTATACTAGATACATGTCATGTGAACATAACAAGCTCATGTTTCTTGAATATCAGTTAATACATGGCATCTATATTAATTATACCTTATTTGAGTTGACTGCATGACCATCATGTCATGTGTGGTTACATAGTAAGTAATTCATCTACACGTCATGTAAACCCTACAAACTGTGTTCTACCCTATAAGTCAATATACAGTGTAATTATATATCATGTAATGATCCCCTTCACAACCTTCCATGATTGGAACAACTGCATATGTGTGTGGTTTACCAAGACTACATGATGTGTAATCTAGTAACACATTGTGTAATCAATTAATACAGCCAAAATCTTCAACACCTATATATGGAATCTTCATGCATTCTTCACTTATTCTTGGCCTATTTTTGGTTATATAATAGTGAAATAACATGTTATTTCAACTTTATGGATTGAAAATGAAACCAAAATGAAAACATTAACAAAATTAATGTGATATTGATCAATAAACTTAAATAATTATAAATTTTAACATGATATCTCTAATACCACTTGATGGTTCAGGGCATAGCGAAAGCATCGATCAGGACCACACCTAACATGTTTTTTTCATATTCAATGAATAATAAATAATAGAATGATAAAAAATCATCACATATGAAAAATGTATTCATAGAAACTTAATAAGGATCCTTAAAACCAATAATATAGGATCTTTTGTATGAAACTTATAATTAATTTCATAGTAAGAAAATACCTTGGTCTTTATAACTTTCTCCAATGTAAAAGTTGATAAATTGAACATTGTTTGAGTTATATCATCATTGATCCAAGAGGATCCAAAGTAGATTACATCTAGTAGTATTCACACATGATCCATGATCTTCGAATGATGTCTATGGAACTTCAGGTGCTAGCGCAGATGATCCCATCACCTTGTGTTGTTTTCCTTGATTACAACATAATCCTTTAGTCTTGAAGGATTTTATCCCTTGTTCTCTTGATATTGATAGGGTTAATGAAGTTGAATATTCTCTCGATCTTGAGAGAAACCCTATATATATTCATCATTCTTGAGATAAATCTCTACGGAGGAGATGTGTTGTGTACAATCAAAATTATTTCTCCATATAGAAAAATGATATAACATAGAAATATATACCTAGGATGTATTATTGAAAATTTTCACAAAATCCCTTCATTAAATAATAAATACATCATATTCCCCATAGAAAATATTATTATTATTATTATTATTATTATTATTATTATTATTATTATTATTATTATCATTATTATTATGTCGTGGTATGCTCTAACTTGTGCATAATCTAAATATCATTTTTTAATTAATTAAATATTTATTTATTTATTTATTTAAATGGTATTCATAACTTATATAATTTTCATCATCAAGACCTTAACTCCTCTCTTACACCCTCCTTGGTATTTATCGAACCTTAAATAATAAATATTTTACTAAATAAATATTATTCATTAGATAAATAGATAAATATTATATTCATGATCTTGTGAATAAATATTTATTTTAATATTCAACTTATATATATGTGGTGACTAAATATATTCAATCAAAAAGTCATGAAAAAATATTAATCCTTAGTCTTGAGAATATCATTTATTATAACTATTAAATTAAAATATAATTTAACAAAGATTAGTGGATACACTTAGTGTGTAACCCTCTAGGATTTTTTATTAATGGAATTGTGTGGGCTTTCTTAAAGTCTAATATTAATATCTAGCAATGTGTTAATAAACCTATAAAGAAATTAATTAATTAAAAAATGATAAAAATCGCATATGAATGTTCATTGTTTAATATAATCCCCTTATCTTGATATCTCATCAAAGAAGGGACCATACTCAAGTCATCAACCTATATGCTAGATACATATTTCTTTGACTACCTGAGAAAAAATATCCAATCACCATGGAAATGTATTTTATCTAATATTTTCATTTCAATCAAAGTGAATGATATATCATCTTATGTTCTTGGATGGGAAAAATCCTTTCTTGACTTATTCATTAATTTTATATCACTCATGTTGCACCCAACATATTCTACTTCACCATGAACATACAGCGTTAAAGTTTTTTAAAATACACAAAAGTGCATAAATCATGATATTAATTAATAATAATATTAAGTCTATGGAATAGTACACATGTTCTCATATAAGAATATTCAATGACATACAAACATGTGGAATTCCTACCAGCAGTTCTATCCTCATAATATCCCATCTTAAAGATTACCAAGTTCAAACTTTATGAGATAAAGCCTCATCTATTTATGAGAATTAAATATCTAATATTAAATCATACTTTATGCCCCATTATATAATTTTTTCATGACTGTAGGACTTATATGTTCTAGAATATTTTCATAGCACTTTAAGGTTCTCATCACAGTGGGGGACTTATGTGACCTTTCTATGTGACAAATATGATAAAGGAATTATCACATTGATGTTTCATAGAAGAAAAATAATTATGTGATATTATATTCTATAAATATTCATATCTTTAAATAAAGTTTATATAAAGTACATATTTTTTGGTTCTAGGGTATTAACTCCAACATATGGGGCATATCTCAATGAATAGAAAATTAAGATGAGAAACTCTTACCTTTACTCCCGACTTCCATGAAGATGATTTAACCTCTTATATAATAAATATAACCATCTTAATCACTTATTTAAGAAACTTATTCATATATATTATATTTTATAATCTTAAATTATAATCATTTATTACACATATATTTGAGAGTTATTGTTTATTTTCATCATCAGATGTTAGTAATTTTGATTTTTTTTGTATAAGTTTCATAATGGTGATGTTGATCCTTATTCATTAATAATAATTTAATCATTCACAAATTAGTTAAGGTAGTGGAATCATTGTTTTCTGATGATTTATTTAGTACTATGTTCATTTAATATAAGGTATGGGTATAGTTTACAGGAATGGAATTCATGATGATCATGTTTCAAATAATTTATCGATAATAAAAAATTACTTTATAATGACCTTTAATTTTTATGTTGTCCTTATATAAACATATTCATAAAATAAATTAATCCTTCATATAATATATTACTATTATTAATGTCTTGATGCGTATTTATGATGAAAATGATTATGTCGGTATATCATTGTTCATGTAGGTGGTTGAACCTACTCAAACAAGAACATGTTATACTAATAAATGAGTAAGAGTTTGCAGTTATATAATAGTAATATAATTTTCACAAAATAATAATTATGTTAATAGAACATAATTAGAGTATAGAATAATATTTATAAATATTTTATATTATAAGGTAATTGAACAAGTTAGAGAAGAACCTAGATACTAACTTTGATGAATTCACTCCTTGAAATGAGTTCCTTCGGAGTGATGGATTTAGGCCTCCTTTTGGGGAACATAAGCAATAAAAAATATAATATGACTTTAGGATATTAAAAATGGAGAGGTATTAAATAGATAATTAAATGAAAATATTGGTTTGAGAGGGTTATAGGAGGAGTCCTTTTATAGGTAAGTTTTGAGTGGCATTTTCACAAATACTCATTCCTTGATGTATAAGGTTGTCATTTTAAAAATTAAAGTGGACACAAGTGAAAAAATAATAGATAATATATAATTATAGGTTTAGAAATTACCCATACATCCATTTAAATATAAATTTTTATGATATTTTAGGTCATTACCCCTTGATTAAACACTTAACTTTTTTACTTTTTGCTGTGGTGACTAAGTTTTACCATGGTAACTTGTTTTTATACTTAAAAATGAAATTGAAATTATTACCTAATTTATATATTCTAATTATAAATATAAAATAAATTTTATTTTATTTTATTTCTAATAGTGATAAAAATTAATTTTAAAATAAATAATGTATAACGCATAAAAATAGATTTTTGGAAAATAAATTTTTGAGCCAAAAATAGATTTATTCTTATTGCTTGACAAATAATAATAATTATATAAATATTAATTTATTTGTTTATATATATATATAATATATTTCATTAAAATCATTTTTCAATAGTGATAAATTTAATTTATTAGTAACAAAAATATCCATAATAATGAAAAATAATTCTTTATAAATTATCCCATTTTTTTAAAATGAATTTAATCACATATCACTATTTATATTCTAACCATTAAATTTTAGAAATCCATTGGTATTAGTATATTTATTTGAATTTTATAAACACTGTAATTTTTTATTTTTTAAAATAACAATATTATTATTATTTAAATAAAAAATAATATAATTTTTTATAATAAAATATTTTAATTGATTGTTTTTATTTCATTTTGGAATTATTTATTATTTTTTAATTATATTTCCTTTAATTTGTTATTAAAAATTAAACAAATTCAACGTACTTATTTGATACCAATATATACAACGACCATATATCCAATAGTCATATGTCTAAAGACTATATGTCCAACTACCATATATATTATGGTCATATTACATCCCTATATATAACTATATATTTATCTATAAGATCATTTATCCTATTCATTTTCTTAATTCTCAAAATTATTATTGTATTTATAATATTTTTTCTTTTTTCCATAGTTATAATTGGAGGTATGATCTTGAAAAAAACAAGGACATAAATTTCATATTCGTTTTCTTTTTATTTACTTTAGGTTTTATTCCTCCTATATTTTTTTATGAAATTTTATATTATATTATAATAATGTATTAATTTTTATATTTTATTATAATATTTTATCTCAATATAATATATTTTGGTTTGTTTTAGTCCAGTGTTGTGTGTATTACAAACTATTAAACACACAATATTTATTTAAATAGAAATACATAATAAAATCTTGGTATGTTATATAACCTATGAAAGTAGGACATTGAGTTATATGTAAATGATATTCATCATGGAGTGTTATAGCTTGTAATAAATTGATAAGGTTAGTATGATTATGATTTCATATAGAGATACAAGATGTGATCATGAAACACAAAATGAGTTTTTCACACTGGATGACCTTCCAAGTATATCACATGAAGTTTTATAAATTATTCCTTTGGTATACTAGGGGTGTATGTTTCATATTGAATCCTTGTACCTAAGGTTGGTGAGGTATATATCATTTTAATATTTATAAATTTAAACCTTTATTACACAAGCCTTTAAACTTAACTAATCAAGGGGTGGTTGGGTATGTTGTTGATCATGTTGTCAGTTTGAGCTTAACCAAGATGATATTTTTCCTCTTGTATGATGGTTATGACATATGGGACCTCGATTATGATATAATATAGAAATTTATGACCATACTAAGATATTATACATGTTATGTGGTTATCTATTTGGGTGAGGGTCATGTGATGTATTCATCCACTTAGATGAATTACATGTGATGTATTCATCGGCCTAATTAGTCGATACTCAAAGAATTGAGAATGTGTGAGGATTAAATACAGGGTTTTCATAATTTGCATCTCATGGTAAATAAATGTATTAGAAAAAGGGATTTTATGATTATATATGATATAGATAGTGGACACAAGTAAAAAAGATATATGTGGTTGATGGAGATCACACCAGACCCCTTTGTAGCTTGAGTAGCACTGATGATTTTCAAGAGGTCGTTATTTTCTTACATTTATGAAGTCAAGAATTCATGTTTTCTATAAAAACTGCAAAAGTTTTTGGGGTCACACTTTGTGGTTGAATAAATAGGGATTGAGTTTTACATGTAGGAATCAGGGCATAGCGGAAGTGCCAATAAGGCATTACCAACTCTGATTTTTGTCATAATCAATGACTATTCTGAGATGTACATGATGTAGAACATCATGAAAAATATAATTAATTAAAGTATTAATTGATGAAAGATACCTAGAACTAAAATATATGATCATCCCATAATGATTTATAATTAATTTAAGTAGTTACAGAATTACCTTATGATAAATTCTTTCTTTTTTGATGAATTTAACAACGCCTCTACATCATACTATAATTACATCACACGAATCAAGTGTAGATTACCTTTATTAGTGATCCACATGTGAACCATGACCTTAGAGTGACGTTGTAGAACATATCCTTTATTATTAAGTTCATAAGATAACTTTTATATACTGAAAATTTCACAATGCCTAATATATCTTTTTCAGTTAATTTATTGCCTTGATTTAGTTTTAATCTAACTTGAAAACATTATAATGGAATAAAACACATCCTTTGTTATTTATATAGAATTCCTGATATGAAATTGTATTGCACAATGGGGTTTAAATCAAATTAGTTTCATATGTTACTACAGAATTTCTTTATGATACTCATAAAAAACTAATCGCAAACATGTTATTGTAATACCCAAGGTTTTTAGGAAGCATATTATTTACATAAACTATATGTTTATAATTTAAAACTGTCTTTCTTAACATGTTATTATAACAACCTAGGTTTTTAGGGAGTATATTATTTCTATAAACTATATGTTTATAATTCAAAAATGTCTTTATTATTTTTTCTATTTGTTTAAAGGAGTTAAAATAGATTAGTTAATAAATCATACATGATATGAATTGAACTAAAAACACTTTATTCATTCATAGTAAAATGTTACAACAAAATCACATGGAACTAGGTATTATGCACCATGGATTATTAATCACCATATATTATTACATCCTTTAAAATTTCATAAATTAGTAGGGAAAATAAATATAAAAGAATAAAATATTCAATACTAGTAGATATCCTATATTATATTCACCCTTGAGGATCACCAGTATCCAAATAGAACCTATAATGAGGAAGGACATCATGATAAGAGAAAACATATTGTGAGGCCTAAAATGAAAACTATGGAAATGAGAAGTGTGACTTAAGAAGTGTGAATGGAATTAATGAGTTTAGTAAGGTAATATATAGGAATGAAATCTATTCATTATAAATATGGTCATTGGAAATATGGTTGTTGGATATAAATGTATCCAATAAGTATATTGAAGTTGTGTTTAAAATAATAAATAATGAAAAAAAGGTATAATATTAAAATATTATATGTGTGTGTTATGTATTATTAATGATATTATAATTGATAATGTATGGTACTATGAATTTATAAAATTCAAATAAATAAATTAATATAATTGGATTAGTAAAATTAAATGTTTAGATTATAAATAATTAATTTTAATGGTAAAGATCATTTAATATAAAAGTAATTTTTTAAAAATAACTATTTTTCTTTAAGTATTATAAATTCCATTATGATAAATTAAATTTAACACTTTTTAAATAATATATTTACATTCCTTAAATTATAAATTGATAATAAATGATATTAAAATCCCTTAACGTCCAAAATGAACTTTTTTCAATAAAATTAGTTTTTGGTATATTCCTTTTAAAGATAAATTTATAAATTTTAGAATTTAAATTAGATAAAATGGATATATTTTTTTAATTTATAATTTAAAAATTATATTAGTATGATTTTTGGGGATTTTTTTTGAAATAGTCAATTTTTACGTGAATAGTGAAAATATGGTTTTTACCAAAAATGTAACTTTATAATTATATAAGAAAGACCTAGAAGTTTATAAAACATTTTAATTGATTAAATATTTATTTAATAATTAAAACTGTAAATTTTAAAAATATTATACTGAATTTTTAAAACCTATGATTTACATTTTGAGGACCTGAGTCATATTTTCCCAATAAAATTTATTTTTGTTCTTTTCATTTAATTAAATATTATTTAGATAAAAATATGTTTTGTATTAATTTTAACACCACATAAATTTTATTTATTTATAATAAACCAATATATATCATGAAAATCAAATACAATGATAATTTTATCCTACACATAAGTTTTAAATCTTAAAAATACATTTTTTCTAAAAATGAGGTTTTTACACATGACATGTGCTAATGATATAATTGATTTTTATTACAAATATAAATTTAATATGATAAAATATATTTTATATTTTTAATCATCATGTAAAAATTATTTAATAATGACTATATTATTTTTAGAAATTAAAAGTAAATTACTTAGATAAAAATTAGTTACCGCGGTAAAATGATTATTTTTCAAAGAAAGATATTTTTTCAAGTGTTGTGTGTTTTTAAAATAAATTGATATATTAAAAATTAAAACTTTAATATTAAATCTATATATATATAGAAAAAATTAACACTCATTTAATTGATAATTAGTTTTAAATAAGATTATGAACACCTAATAATTAAAATGTCATTTTTCTATATAAACGATTTTTCTACACATTATATGTTTTAATTTTAAAAGTTAATTTATGAATATTTATAAATTTAATTAGTTTAAATGGAGCCTAAATTTGGATTCATCACATTTAAATTTGGTATAAATTATCATCTTATATTGTTAGTAATAAAATAATTACAATGATTAGTTTTTAATCTATATTAATATGGGTAAAAATATGTAAATGGAGTATCTTGGATTTTTAATAATTAAAAGGTCACTTACAGCTTATAGAAATAATTTTTTGGTATGAAATCCATAAAAAATATATCACAATCCATTTATTCACCTAACCCACTTAACACCCATGTGATTCCATTCTTAACCCTCACCTAACTTTAGTTTCCATGAAAAAGCCTTTTTCACCTAAAAAAGGAGCTCACTCCCACTCATTTTCTCATCCCTCTCCACAACAAATGAATTTATCATTAATTTAACTTACCTATATACATATATATCTAAATACCTCACAAGTATTTATTAAAGTTATAAGGAGTCCTTACCAAGATTTAAGAAGTTACTTAGCATGGTAAGGGTTCTCCTCCTCCTTCTTTTAATTCAAGCACTTCTTTTGAGATAAGAACCATTGAGTTCCATATGATTATGCTTCCATATGTTCATATTTGATTCTTTGCTATCCAATTGATTCTATATTTATTAGTTAATACCCTTATCTCACATTAATCCCATTTCATAGTCCCTTTTGTATAGTTGTCATGTCACTAAAATCACTTATTAATTCTCTCCCTCCTCTTTTCAATTCAAGATCTTCCTTTATTTTAAGCCTTTTTATTTCCATATTATTATACTATAATGTGTTAATATTTAATTATTTACTATCTAAATGATTCACTATTGATGATATATTACCCTTCTCTCACATTAAGGCCATTTTATAGTCTTTTTTGTATAGTCTTCATGGTGTTGAAATCACTCATTGATTCTCTCCCTCCTCTTTTCAAATAAAGATTTTCCTTTGTTTAAGACTTGTTATTCCCATATGAATATTCTATTATGTTCTCATATTTAATTATTTACTATAAAAATTATTCACTATTGATTATAGACTACCCTACTCTCACATTAATCCCATTTCATAGTCCCTTTTATATAAACATCATGTTGTCAAAATCACTCCTTGATTTTATCCCTCCTATTCAATTCAGATATTAATTTTTAATCCTTTTTAATTCCATGTGATTGTGTTTCCATGTGTTCATAATCAACCCATGTAATTTCTAAATGATTCATTATTAAGGAGAGAATAAATTTCTATCTCATTTAACGCATTGCATAATCCCTTTTGTATATTCATCATATTGACAAAGTCATTCCTTGATTTGCCATATTGTGAATACCCAACTCTAATATCATTACATGGTATCCATATAGTTTTATTTATTTAGTAATTCCATGTTTTAACCTCACATCCCTTACCCATGGAGTAAAATTATATGTTCTTATGATCTTTGATTGATGTGGTACACAAAATGATAGATATATGAATGGTGCATCTTGATATCTCTCCAATGAATTGGGTAAAGAATTAATCTCTAGATATTTAATGTTCATGATACCTTTACATCATGTCTTGTTAATGTTTTATAATACCTTGTTGAACAACCTTGATAAATTGAATGGCATTCCCTAACATCACTCTACTGCATTAGGTAAAAAATTAATCTCTGGAGATGACATGTTTATGAAACCTTTGTAGTATGCCTTGGTAATATTTCATGATACATTAGTGAATAACCATGGTAATATGATGTTATGACACCTTAGTGAAGAAATTTAGTGATATTCTTATGAATGTATCATATTTATGTTGTATCTGCATTTTTCATGTGTCATGAACCAACCTAGGTTGACCCTAAACTGGTCACCTGAGCCAGCCCGCGACATCCCTGAGGCACATTCCTAATCACCCTGGGGTGTCGAAATGAACTAGGGAATCACAGAGTAATAGTGAGGATGATTTTTTCAAATATAAATAAAATAATAAAATGGAAAGATAAATGAGAAACCCAATATAAAATAAACTAAACAGTAAGAACAATAAAACATAAACTAAAAACAAAACAAAGTCAAACCTAATGACCAGATAGATCTTCGGTTGACCTCATGGGTCACTCACTGATCCCAAAACCCGACATCACTCCACAGTGATCGAGACCAATCTAGAACCTGCATCTAAGTCTAAAAAAAAGAATATAAGTATAGGTGTGAGTATTAAAACTCAGTAGGTGTTCCTAAATAAACTATTACATATGTAATTCCTTTAAACAAAAGATTCATTTACTACCATTTTGAAATACAATATATATAAACATAGTTTTTTCATCCATTCAATTTAAAAAAAATACATTTCATTGAAATATTTATTTAAAATAGGTTTTTATAAAAAGGATAGTTTTGAGAATTTTAAAAGAAAGGGGAAGAGGTGGTTAGAGAGAGTGTGTGAATAATCTCCCAAAACATTTTTCATGAAAAAAATTGAGAAAACCAAACATTAAATTTTTTATAAGGGATAAAAATCACCAAGGGAGAGAAACAGAGATGATACTATATAGAGTGAAATGGAAAATTAGTACTCAAGTAACCAAACCAAATGAGGAACCTAGATTTTCCTTTGCATATAAACAAATTTTAGTGAACATGGGAATACCTAGGAGCTCAGGGGGAAATATAGAACATACTATAACTCGGTCCATGCTATCATTGTGCTTGATGTAATCAAACAGACCTAACTATCAATTGTAACCCACCTGGCCTAACTAATGGGAGATCCCCAAAGGATGTAATGTCCATACTAATTGGTAATTATTCATATAATAATACTAAATTAGTGAAGAAAGAATTTTTGGATAATCCACAAGCTATTATAGGTTCTCATGTTATGTATAAAAAGGGGTGATCCAAACAATTCCAAAAAAACAACCATATATAAAGAATAAACACAAGCAACAGCTGAATCACACACACTAACACCACCCCCAAACCACCCCAAGTAATAGTATCTTCACGTTTAAACCATAATTACATGATTAAATTCCCATTCCAAGGATGTTTGATCCCATTTAACAATTATCAAGGTAAGAGAATCATCAAAGGGAAAGTTTTTCCAAAGAAAAATTGTTTCAAAAGTGACAACCGGGCCTCATATTTCCCTTGAGTCTCAAACCATTTCCAAAAAGGTTTAAGAAAACCACTTATAAATTCATAATTCATTTAGAAACCCACTTGAAACTCTAATAATAATTTTGGATATCAAAACTCATTCATAAAGTCCAATTGGGCATTTTGAAAAACACTTGGTCTGTAAAGCTCAATAAAACAATTTTATACAATTAGATTTAAGATGAATTCACTTGATTTAATTGTGAATAATTATTCTAAATAATACATATCACTATTTATCATAAAAAAGTTTTGAACATCAAGAAATAAATGTTTCTTAAATTTAAAGGCTAAATGCAAAGGGAAACTTACCTCAAACTCATGATGCTTGGGAAACAGCAACCCAAAATAACTCCATAAGGGTCTAAAGAGGAAAGAACACCTAATAAGAACCTTAAAAATACAAAACCCCCAAATTAAAAAAAAAATTAACATGAACCCTAGACCAAAGGAACCAAGGGAGAAGAGGGACCTAAGAGAAAATGGGAGAAGAGGGAAGAGGGAGATAAAAGGATGGAATTGCCATGAGAAATTAGCCCCAAAAATTAAAGAAATCACTTGGAGGAGGGGAGGTGTGGGGAAGAAGGGAGGAGCCTCCCTAGGATCCACATGGTTTGAATATAATATTGCGCTGCCTATGAAACCCAAACTGTGCAAGAGGAAAACAAACTAAAAATGGACTTAGCATCAGGGGTTACATGGTTTCCCCTTAACTGTTTACAAAAACTATTAAACATATTAAAAATAACCCAAACCTCAAAAAATCGATATGAAACACCCAATAATCAGGATAAAATCGAAATAAAATATTATAAAACAAAATAAAATATAAAAATAAAAATGGGGGTGTGACAATTCTCCCCACCATAATGCTTTATATTGCTAGAATAAAGAATACCCTCACTAGAATGAATAAAAAATGTGCACCTTTATCCTAGAACAAACCATTATATGCAAACCATTCTTGAATTATGATGAAAATACGAAGACAAAATCCAAATACCATACCATCACCACAACCATTAAGCTTGATTCAAGAGCCTGATGTTTAAAAAAGAGAAGGGAAACTCAAGGTTAGACAACCCAAGGTGACAGAGGATAACTCCTAGACATCTTCCCAAAGGGAAATGAGGAAAAATTATGGAGTATAAACAACAGTTTACTTTTAATAGATACAGGAGTCCAAGGTGGGATACCTATCATATTAGAGTCCTAGACCGACACCACACTAATGCCACCAATTAGACACCAATATTCCAAACCTGAACAGCCACCCACCATTCTCAGAAATAACTAAATGATCATAACAAGACACATAATGGAACACACTTCCCAATATGAGATTACAAAGTTCAAAATTCTCCCAAAATAAATTTCCATTAGAATAGAACATCCCAAAATATACACAACAACCTCTTTTATTTCAAAAAAAATGTGTCAAAACAAGAAAAAATCAGTATAACAAAAGGATTATTTACATCAAAAGCCTTAAATAAAACTCATACCAGTTCCATGATTATCTAGTTGAGCCACACACTTCTTTAAGAGAGTGGATCTGGATCCAATATTCCTTCAAGTAACACCGCTATAGAACTTTAGGAGATAGCCTAGATAGCCACAAGAATAACAGGTTTTCGAATCACTTGGACACGAAGGCTTTTTTTGACCCTTCTTTCCACATTGATGACATACCAAGGTCATATTCCTAGAAGAAGCTAACAAAAGATCAAAAGGCCTCGTAATTCCACCACTAGTAGAAAAAAATTTAGGTTTCCTTCCCATCTCTTTACTTGAATTCCCTTTACCACTTCTAGATTTTAAATTAGAATTAGATGCCTCAAGAACCCCCACTAACACATCCCCAAACAGAATAGCTTGCCTCAACACATTGTCAAATGAGATTATATCGAATTCCAACACCCTAAACTAAAGATCAAGATGAAGAATATTCTAAAAATGTTGGAATTTCATAGAATTTTACTTGGACAACTATAGGAGATAAGAGACAAGATCCACAAGGTGATGGAAAAAATCCAACACTAAATGATTACCTTGTTGAAGGTAGCACATCTTTATCACCCTCACCACCTTCACAGCCTTAGAAAAGTATTATTGGATAAATGAGGCCTTAAAGAATTCCTAGGAGAGGTATTCTCAAAGCTTAGTCATAATGATTGACTTATAACACTTCCAACTCAGACATTCGAGCATAAATTTTGTGAAATTGAGCTTAAGAGTCTCAAGAAACTTGAGATGAGAGAAAATATACTCAATGTTTTACAACCATTCCTTATATTTTTCAAGTTTCGGATTCCCAAAGAAGTGAGAAGGATTCATCTCTTGAAACTTCTAGATGACTTCTTGATATAGAGGACCACTAGAATCCATGTTTGAAATGGAATAAATAGACAAATGTGACAAGAATTTATCAACTGAAAGAAAACAATGGTGGAAGATCCACCCATAAATCTTCTTCAGGATTCCTTAGAGATCAGTGGGGGCATAGTCTAAACAATAAGAAAAAAAACTCAATCAAAACCAACTCACCATCAAGAAATCATCATAATTAAACATCAAATGAAAAAATAAATCAACCCACAAATTCCATAAAACTTTTTCAAAAATATCACTAATTTCCATTTTAAAAATCATTTTCAAACTCCACACTATAATCCATTTCATTCTACCAAAAAACCCTTGAATTCCATCAAGAAATCTGACCATTTTATCTTAAAAATCCTTCTCATTTTAAAATAAGACTCAAATACCCCTTTGAAATATCTCACATTGAAATTTAAAATTAACAATGAGGAATGAAACCATTATTTTTTTCAAAACCCTTTCTATCAAAAGTCATTTAAATTAAAAATACATTTTCCCAGACTTTTCTTAAATAGGTTTGAAAAACTCATTTATATTTTTGTAAAATTGTAGCGCTACTATTTGAAATATTAGTTTTATAATCCAAAATAAGGTTTTCAAAATAATTTTAAATAAGGAAGACCTAAAATAAATTCATGAGGGGGACTTATAACAGCCTAGAACCATCACTCCTAGATCTAGTGCTAAATTCATAAACTTTACATTTTTATATTTGATACTAAAGAAGGTAAACCAATTTTCTCTAATAAAAAATTACAACATAAAAAATAAATATTGGATCACTTACATACCTATTGATATTTTAGGTTTAGAGTTTTAGAGAATTGGGACAAACTCGTACATAAACAACTCCCATTAATTTAAATGATCATTTCTCTCATTTAACCTGGCTTTTCTTGTTTCACATTAGGTCATCAAAATCATCATTGTGAAATACCTAATATAAATAATTCATTCAACCTCATTCTTTATAATCTGAGTAAGAGGAAAACATAATAGGGGTGACCTAAAATACTTAATAATAGTAAACATAATCATTAATAATTGAATTTCATCGATGAGAATAAGAAGTACATGAGAGTGTGATGATAAAATTGTAGTGTATGAGTGGATCATAAAATAACTCATAAACATCAATACCTAGATCATTAAATATGAAAATATGGAAAATGAAACGGTTATAAAAATCAATAATCATGATCCATGTGATATCAATCTCGATCGTGATAAACGTTATAAACCCATAACAATCATCACATAAATGTGTTATTGGAACAGTTTTTCTTCATAAACCATATTAAACTCATTTCAAAAGTAACTGGATCACAGATGAATCTATAGGAGAAAAACTCAGGCAACTCCCTATTTTTTGCCTCTAAAGACAAGGTACATTACCCAATCCATTAGAGCACTATCTAGGTGCACCCATCATATAAGTTATAACGGGATCACCCAGTGTTATCTGGTCCACCCCATCATATAAACTATAAAGAGATCACTTGATGCTATCTATTTCACCCCATTATATGAGTTATAATGGGATCACCTAATGCTATCTAGGCCACCCCATGTTAATATGTAAACCACAAAATTGATAAAGTACATAGATCTTTCATCATAAAACTCATAGAAACAATCATTATTCTTTTATAACCCGATCAACCCATGGAAATGAAATGGGTTTATTGTCAATATCTTTGAAACATGATTATCCCATAAAAATAAATTGGTTCCCTAAAAATCACTTTGAAACATGGTTAACCCATGGAAAAGAAACAAGTTCCATAACAATCTCATTAAAACAATCTTAATCCATATTGAGAAAGAATGAGGATGGTATCATTATAAAATATCCCCATTTAGTCATAATAAAACAAAAATTGTTTTTGAAATTTATGAATGAAAATATATTTAAAATATCATTAAAAATTTGATGAAAATACCCTTTTCAATTTGAAAATTACTTTTTTTAAAACATAAAACATTTTGAAAATATTTTATTTGAAAATAACTTTGAAATATTATAAAGGAAGATTTTAAAACTAATTTAAAAAATTTATTGAGTAAAATATACTTTTTCTTTGAAAAACACTTTTTAAAACATTTTTAGAAAACATTGTTTTGGAAGAAAAATAGTTTTTAATTGAAAAGACAATTTTCTCATAAAAACATTATTTTGAACTATTCAGTACATAAAGAGAGGAAATAAAGAGAAAAAATTTATTCTCATAACATAAATAAAGGATTATAAAATTAATGAGAATTATTTAGTGGTGGATTGTAATATTTCAACATTAGAGACTTAATCATAAACAATCCTGATAAATGATGAGATTGTAACATGAAACTCTTACCACTTAGGTAACATTCAATCGTAAACCCCATGAAGAAATTTCAAAGAAACTTAAATTATCATAAGAATAAATAAATTCATGATATTAAATTTTAAAGGGGATTTATAAAAACCTCACAAAATAAGATAGGTGTATAACATTCCATAAATATCAAAGAAGGTAAATTATGATAAAAAACCATTATCTCTTTAGAATATTTGAAACTATAAACCCCGTGAAAGAGATATCCTCAAATGGATATGTAAATCCCCATAAATTTAAGGATAAGAATAATAAAATACATTTATGGGTAGTATATACACCACACAACAAAAATAAGTGGTGGATATCTCATGTATCTCATAGAAATAATAGTGAGATGATAAAAATAAAGGATCCAGATGCAGTGGAAGCATGGTGGTTGGAGGGTCCCAACTTTTCCTTTTCCATAATCGATGACCAATCCAAGACCAATATGAAAATAAATTCCAGTATCCATGGATTGAAATAAAATATTTATACAAAGATAAGAATAGTGTCTGATCTGAGAAAGAGGATCTTGAACATCATGTTTATAATTAATTTAATGATTTATGAATAAATTAAATACATGGGTCTTTGGTACTTTCTTCATTGATGATCGTTGATCGTTCGAAATGACCCTTCCAAATTTCCATCATTTCACTTGAAAATATCCAAATTAGAATCCCTCTAGTGGTGATCCACACATGCTTCAATGGTCTCTGATCAACGCCACTCATTCTCCAGGTGCTAGCGCGGCAGAAAAAATGTCTTATGTCGATCATTCTTGATCGCTTGTTCTTCAGCCTTAAAGAACTTATCTCATTCTTGATAGGGAGAGATGATAGGATTCAAGAGATAAAAATTTTTTGGCGCAAAAATTCTTAATTCACTAGGGTTTTGAACACTAGACCTCATGGTACAATAAACATACCTATCTATTTAATGATATGGGGTTTCAGTTAAAATATTTAATTGTGTAATAGCAATTAAATACATTCATAACCTTAAAGAAACCCCATAATACATAATAATAATAACAAAACCATTATTTTTGGTGCACCAACTTTCATAAAATGAAATCATAAATTAAATCTCGTGCCACATAATAATAACAGCGTTATTATTATTTTTTCTTATACTAACTAGTTAAATAATTATTTATCGACTTGCAAATAATAATTTTACTACTGGACTAGATTTGATCCACTTGAACTTCACTTACATTTATTGAACACCTAAATAAATAAATAATTTATTCTCTTAAATAAATATTTTATTTACAAACTAGTAAATAAATATTTATTAAATATTCAATAAAATAAATATATTTTATTTAATTTATGAAATCATTTTAACTTGAATAAAATTATTTCATGGTCTTGAGAATAATATTTATTATATTAATTAAATTAAAATAATATTTAATCGGGACCACAAGAAACACTTAGTGTGTGACCCTCTAGGATTCTTTCTCATTGGCATTAGGCGGGCTTGCCTAAAGTCCAAGAGTATTGTCTAGAAATGGGTCAAGGAACCCAAGATAAATAACTTAAAGTCACAACAACTATATACACATATGAACACTCACTGTGTAATATAATTTTTTTTTACAATATCTCATCAAGAAGGTTTTATGATAGTGTCATCAACCTATATGCTTGATACGTCATTCTTTGACTACCTGAAATAAACTCATCATTACACCATGGATATGGAATTTAGGGAAATAGTTATATTTCAATCAAAGGGCTGAGATATCAAATTTCATAAATAGAAGGGACAAATCCTTCCTTAACTTATCCATTAATAACATGTCATTCGTGATGCACCCAACGTACCCTACTTCCCACCAACATATGGCGTGAAGGTTTTCATTATAAAATCTAAGTGTGTGAGTCATGACACATATTAATGATAGTCTTAAAGCCTAAGGACCATTACACATACTCATAGATATAAATATCTGATGACACCAAAACATGTGAAATTCCTACTGGCGGGTCTATTCTCATAATCACCCATCTTGGAGAATACCAAGTACGAACTTCGGGAGAAGAAGTCTCATCTACTTACGATTACTCACACCTAACGGTCTGTATACTATGTGTCCCATCATAGTATGTAATATAATTGTATAACTATATTGAAGAATGTTTTCATAGCACTTCAAGGCTCTTATCATAGTGGGGAACTGCTATAACCTTATTAATGTGACAAATACTCTAGGACATTATTACATAATAGTCATGCAGAACAATGAAAAATATCTAATAAGATGTTTAATATTTAAATACATTAAATATTAATGTAATAAATTTACAAACAATTGGTTCTAGGACACCAACTTCAACAAAATCCCACTTGGACTAGATCCAACTACCTACGAATTTTAGTCCGCTAGACCTCACATGATGATCGTGTTTTTTCTAAGTCAAGGATTTGGTCAAGAGTTCCACTATGTTGTCTTTTTTGGAAATACTACTCACTACAACTTCACCTCTCTGAGAAAAATATCTCAAGAGATGATACTTCCTATTATGTGTTTTTTCTACTAATGTGACCTTGTCTCTTTTGCAAGATCCACCACTACAATATTATCACAATAAAGTGTGATGGGATTTTTACTGCTAGGTATCACATCCATCTCTTAGAAAAAGCTCTTCATCCAAAATTCTTCTTTAGATTCCTAAAAATATGTTATTTACTCAAAATCTATTGTAGAATTCATGACCATGCCTTTTTTTAAGCTCTTCTAGCTAACAACATCTTCATTCAAAGTGAAGATGTATCCTATTTGTGACTTCATGTCGTCTTGATCTATTTGGAAAATAGCATCTGCATATCCTCTGATGACCATTTCCTCATCTCCTCTATAAACTAAAAACATATCCTTAGTACACCTTAGATACTTAAGGGTATTCTTGACTGCCATCCAATGGTGGTCACCTGGATCAACTTAATATCTTCCTACTGCACTCAATACATAGGCGACATCTAGCCTAGTACATAGCATAAAATACATGTCTGAACTAATCACTGATTTCTATGTAATCATTTCCATTCTATTTCTTTTCTCATGTGTATGAGGACACATTTTCTTAGAAAGATGAATGCCATGTGACTCTGTAAAAAATCACCTCTTGGATTATTCCATACTGAATCTCTTCAATATCTTGTCAATGTATGTACTTTGACATAGGCCCAGAAATATCTTGGATCTATCAGGATGGATCTTGATCCCAAGAATATATGATTCCTCTTCCAAGTCCTTCATAGAGAATAATTTATTAAACCATGCCTTAATAGACTGTAAGACTGGTATTTTGTTTCCAATAAGTAATATGTCACCAACATATACTATTAGAAAAATTACTGCACACCCACTAAATCTTTTATATACACAAGGCTCACATTCATTCTTTATAAAACCAAATTCTATTATGGAATAATAAAAATGAATGTTCCATGACCTGGATGTTTTCTTTAATCCATAAATGGATTTTTTTCAACTTGAATATCTTATTGGCATCCTTTGGAGTCACAAACCCTTCAAGTTGTGTCATATATACATCTTCGTGAAGGTTCCCATTAAGGAAGGCTATTTTGAAATCCATTTTCCAAATCTCATAGTCATAGTAAGTGGAAATGGACAATAGAATTATAATGGATTTAAGCATTGAAACTGGTGAAAAGGTTTCATCATAGTCGATGCCTTGACGTTGTTTAAACCCTTTTGCAACTAGTCATGCCTTCTAGGTACTAACTTGTCCTTCTATGTCTAGTTTCTTCTTGAATACACATTTTCAATCAATAGTTTTTACATCTATTGGAGGATATATAAAAATATAGACTTGGTTTTGGTGCATAGAATTCATTTCAGAATTCATGGCTTCTTGCCACTTGGAAACATCTGTTCCACTTACTGCTTCCTTTTATTTTAGAAGACCATTATTATCAACTAATAATTAGTCACCATCATCAATAACTAAAAAACATACCATTCTAGTTCTCTAACCTCTCTTGTACTCCTACTTAGTATTTATGTCTCTAGAAAAAATCTTTCTTCCATAGGGATTTGTGGAATCTGCTCTTGTACCAACTCTTGTGTACCTTGAGCCTTGACTTCATCGAAGTCTATCTTTATCCCACTATCTCTTTTAGATATGTTCTCCCTCTCAAGTAATATGGAGTTTCTTTCCACTATAACCTTTTTATCTGAGGTTTTGTATAGGTAATATACCCTTATTTCCTTGGGGTATCCTATAAAGGTACACCTTGTGCCTCGGGGTGTGATTTTATTACCTAAAGAGGCCCTAACAAATACTTCACTTCCCCATACATGTAAATTCGATAACATGGATTTTCTTCCACTCCAAAGCTTGATAATTTATCAATTTAATTGGAACTTGGTTTATTATGTGCACCACTATTTGTAATTCATATCCCCAAAAGGATAATGGAATACTTGAATGACTCGTCATTTATCTTACCATGTCTAACAAGGTGTGGTTCCTCTTTTCGCTTACACCATTATATTAGGGTTTTTAAGGAGGAGTGAGTTGGTATAGGATCCCAAACTCTTGTAAGTAATCAATGAAGTCTTGATTAAGATATTCTCTACCTCAGTCTGAACAAAGTTTCTTAATCTTCTTACAAAGCTGGTTCTCAACTCCATTCTCGTATTCCTTGAACTTATCAAAAGAATCTGACTTATACCTCATTAAGTAGATATATCCATATCTACTAAAATCATCAGTAAAATTTATAAAGTATGAATACCCACCCCTTGATTCAACTATAAATGGTCCACACACATCGTTATGAACCAATTCAAGAAGATTTTTGGCTCTTTCACCTTTCCCACTAAATGGGGATTTGGTCATTTTTTCTTATAAACATGTGTGACATACACCAAGTGGTTTTAGTTCGAAAGAATCTAAATATCCATCTTGATGTAACTTTTTCAAGTGTTTCTCATTTACATAACCTATTTATTGATGCCAAAGTTGGGTGTAGTATGAGTCATGTGAATAAGTTTCATTATCAATTGTCATTACTTTGTTTGTGTAATCCAAAATGTAAAGACCATTATATAAATGTGCCTTACCAAAATAGATTCTATCTTTATAAAATAAGAAACATTAATTTCTGAACTTGAAAATAAATCCATATGTATCTAGTCTAGATACAGAAATATTTTTTTGGGTTACAGAAGGCACATAATAACAACCTTTTAATACCAAGATCATCCCAATCAGCAATGTGAGGTGGTAGTCCCTAACAGCTACAGCAGAAAGTCTAGCTCCATTGGTTGCTCATAGATGTACCTCCCCTTGGTCAATTTTATTAAATCTACTTGGTTCCTATATTTGGATATATATGTGAGTGCCATAGGATATATCTAATACCCAATTTGTAGAAATAGATAAATTTCACTTAATAACAAATTCACCTAAAGATTCCCCCCGCTTCTTTAGCTGGGAGCAGTTTTTCTTCCAGTGTTCCTTCTTGTCACATGAAAAATAAATAGCTTCATGTTCCCTTTCATCCCCCTTGATCTTCCTTTTCTTGGAAGGGTGTGAAGAAGTTTTGTGATTAAAGATTTTCACCTTCCCTTTACTCTTATGCACTATAAGGACAGAAGGATTTTCACGTTTTATATCTTTTTCCACTTGGATAAGGAGGATAATAAGATCTGGTAGAGACTTCTCAATGTTGTTCATGTTAAAATTCACCAAAAAATACTAGAGAAATTTTTAGGTAGTGATGCGATAATGAGATCGGTACCCAGTTCTTTAGTGAGTTTAAATCCTGAAACCTCTAGACGCTCAATGTATCCAATGAACTTAACTACGTGAGGACCATCTGGTGCACCCCCCTCCAAGATTACTTTGAAAAAGTGCCTTGGAGATCTCAAACCATTCTTATCTTTCTCTCTCCTAGTAAATACCATGGAGGTGCTCAAGTATGCTATAGGCATCCATGTTTTTATGATACTTAATGAGTTCACTAGACATTGATGATAAAATCAAACATTGATCGTCGACCATGTCATTCATATATTTCTCGTATACCAGTAACTCTTCATCACTTGCCTCTTGGGCAAGCGGATCAAGTAATGAGGACTCTAGCACATAATATTTCTGTTTATGGTATAGAATGACCTGAAGGCATCTAAAACATTTCTATAAGTTATTGTCGGTGAGGATGTTGTATTTATATTGTATTGATCATAGGGATAGTGTGGTTGATAAGTTTTCCTTTTTTATTCTAAAATTAAAATAGAAGATAATTAGTACTTTCTTGATTACATTTTATGATAAATAATAAATTAATTTTATTAAGTCTCTCACTATTTTATCAAGTCCCAATGGCCCTCACCATTTAACTCAGAATGTCTAGTTCCTTGGACATTCTAGTGTAAAGGATCCATATTCCCCTTTTCATAACCCCAACAAGGGTTTGTCAAGATATTTGAAGGTATTTATGTAGGTAGGTCTTTTCCAAATATGAGCTTACGGATCCTTGATTAATTGAGTGGACTCCCCAATCCTAAAATACTGACTTGGATTTCCTCAACACTTGCCTCCAATATTACACCAAGTCTAGAAAGGGATACTCCTTTGGATATAATATGGTTAAGTCAACCCGAAACTTTCATAAAGGATTCCTATATAAAAGTAAGTGTCCCAACAAGGTTTGTTCAAACATGTAGTTTTATTGAGTCTTTCCCTTAATCATGTAATGAAAGGCTTATTCTAACTTAATATTTTATTGAGGTATTTTTATCTCTTATGAGTAAATTTCTTATTATCTTTGTCATATGATTATTAATATTAAGTGGAACTTAATTAAGTTATTAACTATGTCTTGATAATATTTATGCATAAGCCTGGTTTATTTTAGTTCCATCTTGCATGCTTGTTTAATTCATTAATTATGTGATCGTGACAACACATCCATAATGATAAACCATGAAACTAAAAGAAATAAAATAAAGTAAAGGGCTTGATCATAATATTTTATAATAATTAGTTTATATAGCAGTTGATAAACTAACCCTGACCTAGGGGAGAAACACCTTGAACCTTTTGGGTTCATATTTACAGCTTTCTGCCTATCCACCATTGTATCTCCTGTGATTGGTTTCATCTTGACTCCAGCTTGAACTGCCTCCACTATCTTGGGAGCTCCATCCATTACAAATGCTTTTTAACTCACATACAGGTGATGAGTAAAATGGGGGTTTACATAAAAAACCATGTGCACACATACCCTACATATTAATGAGGAGAGATGACACACATACCAACAATTTAATTTAAAATAAAATAAAAGTAAACCAATAACATAAAAAGGTTTGGTCTAACTCATGATCATCCATATACATGAAACGAATTATGCATTTAATAAAACTATCATTCAATTATTTAATTGTTATTATTAAGATAAAATTTTCTTGAATCGATTAATTATTATCCTTAATTAATCAATACTTATATCTTAATCCTTTTCTGAATTTCCTTGAGATTCTCATCCATAACCTTGGAGGTAACACAGTGAACACCCATTCGAATCTACATGATATGTAATTATGAACATTACACAAACATTAAAGTTTTAATTCTATGTAATTTATTAAAGTACACGGTGTGTAGTTCTGACTATACGGAATGTACTTCCTTCACCTTCTTATATGAATTACACACCTAGGGACTCAGCATGTGAGGCGTACTTTAGAAATATTGGAATACAAGGCGTGTCCAGTGGGCTACATGTCATGTTTTCTCCAAGATACATGGTTACCGGTCAGTTTAGGCATGTGTGGGATACAAGGTTTGTCCCTTGACTTGAAGAGACTACACGTCATGTCCAGTGGGTGTAATCCAGTTGATCATGCAATAGTCTATCTTGGTCAACATGCAGTGCAAGAATTAACTACACCGCATGTCATTAATTCAAACAGCTTGAGTAATTTATGAATTAATCCCGATACACTAAACACAACTACATGGTGTGTAATCTAGATTACATGGCGTGTATGGAAGATTACACAATGTGTAAATCTGAATACACAGCTTGTACTGTTGTGTTACCTGGACAGAATCTCTAATGCATCCTAATGAGATGATCGGTTTAATTTTAATTAAACAAGTATTCGTTTCTGTTAGAGCTGTGATAAATGAAAATAGGAATAACATATATCAAAATTCAAATTATAATAATTATTAAACATGAATTTACAAACTAAATTATTAAAGTATAAATCATCAACTAATTATTTAAATAATTATAAATGATGATGTGACCGCTTTGATACCACTTGAAGGATCCGGATACAGTAGAAGCATGGCAGTTGGAGGGTCCCAACTTTTCCTTTGTTGTAATCGATGACCAAATTGGGATCAATTTGATGATAAATTATAGTATCCATAGATTTAAATCAAACATTTAGACAAAGAGAAGAATACCACCAGATCTGAGAAATAGGATCTTGCACATTATGTTTATAAGAAATTAAATACCTGGGTATTAGGTAATTTCTTCATTGATGATCATTGATCATCCATAATGACCCTTCCGGATTGCCTTCATTGTTCTTGTGAGGATCCAAAGTAGAATCCCTCTAGCGATGTTCCACACATGCTCCAATGGTCTCTGATCAACACCACTCATTTCCCGGGTGCTAGTGTGGAGGAACGAATGTCTTGCATCGATCGTTCTTGGTCACCCGTTCTTCAGTCTTGAAGAACTTCTCTTGTTATTGAGAGAGAGAGATTAGAGGATACGAGAGACAAAATGTTGTTGGCTCAAAAATTCTCAATTCATTGGGGTTTTGAACACCAGCCCTCATGGTAAAATATATGTACCTATCTATTTAATTACATGGGGTTTTGGTTATAATATTTAATTATGTAACAGCAATTAAATACATTTATAACCTTAGAGAAAACTCATACTACATAATAACAATAACAACACCATTATTCATGGTGTACCAACTTGCATAAAACCGAATCATAAATGAAATCTCGTGCCACATAATGATAACAGCATTATTATTATTTTTCCTTGTGATGACTAGTTAAATAATTATCTACCATCTTGCAAAGAATTATTTTACTACCAGAATGGCCTTGGTCCACTTGAACTACACTTCCATTTATTGAACACATAAATAAATAAATAATTTATTCTCTTAAATAAATATTTTATTCACAAACTAGTAAATAAATATTTATTAAATATTCAATAAAATAAATATATTTTATTTAATTTATGCGATCATTTTAACTTGAATAAAATTATTACAAGGTCTTGAGAATAATATTTATTCCATTAATTAAATTAAAATGGAATTTAATCAAGTCCATAAGAAACACTTAGTGTGTGACTCTCTAGGATTCTTTCTCATTGGAATTAGGTGGGATTTCCTAAATTCCAAGAGTATTGTCTATCAATAGGTCAAGGAACCCAAGAAAAAGAACTTAAAGTCTTAATGATGAAATCCACATACAAACACTCACTGTGTAATATAATTCATTTTTCACAATATCTCATCAAGCAAGTTTCATGATAGTGTCATCAACCTATATGCTTGATACGTCATTTTTTGACTACCTGAAATAAACTTATCATTACACCAAGACCATGGAATTTAGGGAAACATTTCTATTTAAATAAAAGGGTTGAGATATCAACTTCCATAAATTAAAGGGACAAATCCTTACTTGACTTATCCATTAATAACATGTCATTCGTGATGAACCTAACGTACCCTACTTCCCAACAACATATGGCATAATGGTTTTCGCTAGAAAATCTAAGTGCGTGAGTCATGACACATATTAATGATAATATTAAAGTCTAAGGACCATTATACACACTCACAGATAGGAATATCTAATGACACCAAAACATGAGGAATTCTTACTGGTGGTTCTGTTCTCATAATCTCTCATCTTAAAGATTACCAAGTGTGAACTTCATGAGAATAAGTCTCATATTCTTACGAGTACTCGCACCTGATGGTTTGTATACTATGTGTCCCATCATAGTATTTCATCCAACTACATAACTATATTTAAGAATATTTTCATATCACTTCAAGGTTCTCATTATAGCAGGGAACTGTTATGACCTTATTAATGTGATAAATACTCTAGGAAATTATTACATTATAGTTATGAAGAACAATGAAAAATATGTAATAATATTTTTAATATTTAAATACATTAAATATTCATGTAATAAATGTACAAAAATTTGATTATAGGACACCAACTACAACAAAAAACCCTTACCTCGAGTCTGGTTTATCATGCTTGTTCTTTATCTTCCTCTTCTTTAGGTATATTCCTTTGGTTTTCACTAAATCATTACTAGGTTGGATTTATTCCCAAACTAAGGCTTCTATGCTGAGGGGAGGGTATTTGAGGAGTGATTTTAGTATGGGTTGTATGATCTAAATGGCGTGATAGGTATGGAGAAGTGGGGATAGTGAGTGACTTTTTATAGTTAAGGAGTGCATTATTGTAAATACTCAAAAGTATTTACTATTGGGAGGTATCTATTAACTCATGTGCCTCAAAAATTGAATAATAATGGGTGAGGGGTAATATTTTTTAAGACACACCTCCACCACATAATAGAAATACATTTTTTAAACATTTTGTTCCTTAACTCATAGGTTTCCTTATTTTTTTATTTTGGTTTTTCATTAAGGAAATTCATCCATTAAGACTAAATTAAATTGATAATTATAAGAAAATTTTAACCCACTTATTTTAAATATTAAATCAAAATTATAAAATAAAAAAAATCACGTGTGTTGGAAATTAATTTTAACGGAAGTTCATATAACAAGTAAAAACATTACTTTAACCCTAATCATGCCAACAATGTTTTTAGTATTTAGGGGTAAATGTTTTTGAAGATACCCTAACCTAGTAATCCCATATCCAGTATCTACTACCATTAAATTTTCCTAATTATGAGGAAATACAACCTGAAGCACCAATCAGTTTAGTAGTCTTGGTAAACCAGATACATACATTAGTATTATATTACAACTAAATACAATAATTACAACATAATTTTTTTCTTTCAAGGATAAATTTATTAATACTTAGAATATACTTTTATATCTTTCTTAGTGAAATTATTATATTCTTGGGGAAGGAAACAAAACAAGGGTGATCTCAACTGCTCAGTAAGGGTTAATTATAATGAAAGTAATAATGAATTAATGAGAACACTCAATATGGCATGGTAAATAACTAAACACACATGACATGTAATCAATAAACTAATATGGAAGTTCATAAACAATATGGCAAGGTAAATAACAAGAAAAAAATCCATTTAAATACTGGATAAAGAAAAATTAATATGTCAATGTAAGAAACTAAAAACACATGCCATTAAATCAATAAACTGATAATAAAGGTGCATCTATAGATAATGTCAAATCAATAATATCAGGGGTAATAATAATAATAATAAATTAATTCTAAATAAATGAAATTCTTAATTATTTTATGTCATGTTTCCGAGGAACATGATACCTTTACTGTAAATACGGTTTAAAACATACTGGGTAAAAAAACCCATTAGCTTAGGTTATCCAACTGATTTTGTCCCATTAGACTACTGGTGCATCATGAGGATTTCATTAACTAGTCCCTAACCCATAGGTATTTCATTAAATTCTCCCCAACCCATGTCTTTCATGTCCAAATAATTCCTCATATATCCAATAATTGATTTAATTAACGAACAACATGCCTTATCATCAAATATATGCATTGAGTAAAAGATGTGGATTTATCAATGTTTAAAATTATTTTCAAAGTGAACACCATATATAAAAATGGTACACGGTTTAGGTAATTCTAATATCCATGATAAATGATATGTATAATTTGGGATAATTCAATGTTCAATGATCATAGGAAATTGAATATTTAAAGGGGACTAAAAAAATGAATCAAGGAAGTGAATTTCAATACTATCCTTGGAAAAATTAATAAAAAAAATTAGAAAAATAATAAGGATAGTATAAATACAACATGTCCCAAGTGGAGTAAAATTAAGTTTTGTTGTCGTTGGTGAATGGAAATACTATAAAAAGATATTTTAAAAATATTCTTGAGAAAAATATCCTTTTTTATTTTGAAAAACATTTTGAAAATTGTTTGCTTTGAAATTTTATTTTGAAAACATTTTCACTAAAAAGTAACCTTTTAAACTTGTATAGAAAGATTTGAAGAAATTATGGTCGGTAAATCCATACATGTCATACAAGGTAAAAAGAACAATCCTTTTGCAAGGTAAAATGTTAGAAAAGTTTTTTGTTCGAAAAAAGATAAAAATATTCCTTTGAAAATATTTATAAAATACAAAATGGTAAAATTGTCTTTAATAAATAATTTTTGTAATGTTAAAACATTTTTAAAATCCTTTTTTATAAAATAGGGTTTTTAGAAGAAATTAGGTTCTCCTACTAAAGAGAGAAATGAAGTTGGGTTTTCTTAAATACATTTTCTAAAACATTTTGAGTACTAAAGAGTGGAAAAATGGTAATATTACATAAAAAAAGGTCATGAATAACTATATAAGAATAAAATTAAAGTTTTTATTAAATAATGATCAAATAATTTCCTCTAATAGAAATTCAAGTGTAAACAATCCCGAACAAAATGAGATTGTGAAGTAAACCCTTGAAAAGACAATAATGTTGATGTGAGAATAAATCAATGAATATATTATGTGAGTAAAATGTAAATACACATAAAAATATTGTAAATAAAAAAATATATAATAAATTGTTATTGCATACATAATCTTATAATATTAACGACAACTAGGAAGTGATATAATTCAATGAAAGGGAATTGGGTTATGAAATTCTTCACCACTTGGCAACGTTTAATTCAAATCCCATTAGAATAAATAATTCAAACTAAAACTCAAAATACCATGAATATAAAATAATTAATTATATAATATATAAAAATGGTCAGTCTATATACCACACAAAATAACTAAGTGGTGAATATTACATTTATCTCACAAATGTAAAAAGTGAGATCAAAATCTCTTACTTTATTCTTCATTTTTGTTGTGTGGTATTTAACCTCTTGTATATTTGTTTAAAATATGTTACTAAATTATACCAAAATCATAATCATATTAATACTATCATATATTAACTTCTTATAATATATTATTGCTCATTTTTTAGTAATCTTTCATTGTTTTTACTATTTTGGGTGTTAATTGCCCAGTTTCTCAAGTATGTTTTGACTTGTTACATATTGTTCCTATCATGGTTCCATCATCTAAAGAATTTAAAACATGATTTCAATATAATATATATTAATTATATATATTTATAATAAATCATAAAATTTTGAGATAGGAAATGAAATGTACCGTTCATAGAGATGGTAAGTCGTACGTATGCATGAATACTACTTTCATTTATTTGTTGTATTTAAAAGAATTAAAAGTGAATAATATATATGTATATTTATATTATAATTTAATTATAATATTTATGTCATATATTTCACATATCTTTAATAAAACCATCATTTATATATTCCATGTATAGTATGAATGAATCGCATCGCTTTGAGGAGGCGGTAGTCCACACTTCCACAAACGATGTTATCGTATTCCCAAAAAATGGAAAGCATGAAGGTATGTGTTATATAAAAATTAAATAAGAATAAAGAAATAATAAATATCATATATATTATATATAAATATGTATTTCATCATAATTACCACCCTGAGAGGTGTTAAATGAATAATGAATAATCATTGTTCCGCGAGGTGGTAGTCCGTCGTACACACAAATGGTAAGTTTATTACCCATTAGATGGAAGTGTGTGTAATTATAGGAAGAAACCATAGAATAAAAAAATATCAGTAAATTTATGATTATTATTTTACTATATACTCATGGAATAAGAATATTTTTTGGAGGTGGATAATGAAAATAAAACAAAAGAGCTTGAGGAAGGATGATATCTCTTCTTTGGGTAACTCATTTTGGTTTTCACCAAAGGGATTCCTTGGATGGATTTATGCCAAAATAGATGATTATATGATGAGTTAAGGGATTTTGGGATATTATTTTATTATATTTTGGGCAAGAAAAAGGGCTTGATATGTGTGAATAAATGGGAGGGGTGAGTGCCTTTTTATAGTGGAGGTGGAGTGGTGTTCTTATAAATTTTTTAAAAGGGAATACCACCCATGTTTTTCCAAAGTCAAGTGGATCCAATAATGGTAAATATTATATAAAATGGAGTATATGTTCTAAATATGAACATAAAATGGATTTTTTACAAGTTTCTAGGTCATTTTGTCCCTCAAATTTAAGGTTTAGTCCCTTGTTAAGCTAATTTTTCTTTTAATCGCTATAATTAATTTCAATTAATTTCACTAATATTTTGGGTAAAAACTAAATTGAACTTATTATAAATTATAAATTATTAATATTAAAAAAATTTAATATATTTTTCCAAATTCCAATCATATAAGTTGCAGAAATTAATTTAAATTTTATCTCGCGGATGGGACGACAAAGTGGGTTTTTAAAGTAAAAATGTTCAAAAGATTGAGATATTTTTATATTCAATTTTAAATTAAAATTGATTATAATAACCTAAATTGGATTAATTTTTATATAATTTATATAATTTTACTTCAAAACTAATTTAAAATATAATTTAACCTTCTAAAAAATTAAATGAAAAAAACAGTTTTGAATTAAAATTCAGTATTTTTCACTATTCATCAAAAAATGAAACTTCACAGAAAAAAAAATCACCCTAAGATAATTTTTATATTATAATTTAAAAAATGAAGTTTATTTTTACATATAATATTTATAAAATTTCCAAAAATTGGATTTAAAATAGGTTCTTCATTAAAATTCAATAAAAATGCCTTTAAAAAAATATTGATTTTTATGCGAAATATTGGGTTTGTTCTTATCTTATGCTTATAAAATATATTATATTAATTTCAAAAATATTTTATTTAATATATACTATATATATATATATTAAATTAATATCACTCACTAATTGTAATTAATTTAATTTATTAGGATAAAATAGCTTTGTGGGCATAAAAATAGTTTTATATAAAAACATTCCCTTTATATTAATTTCTAATTAATTTATAACCAATGAATTAATTTTATATTTTTATAAAACATATATTTTTATATGTTAGATAATACTATTAATAATTTATATTTTAACATTTAGTTTATATCTTATTATATTAAATAATAATATTTTAATAATATATTGTTCGGTAAAACTTACTCTTGTGTGTAATGCAAGCTATCGAAGAAAGTATTTGTTTTGTTTAATGAAAGTTATATCATTGATTGAATTTATTTAAAATATTAATTATATTTTAATGTATTGGGATATTATATTCTCTTACTCTCTTGGTGTTGTGTGTCATATACGTTATCGAATACAATATTCTTACTTTAGAATTTTAGGGTGTTATATTCTCCCCGCCTTAATTAAATTGTATCCTCACAATTTAAACTTTATCTTGATAATATAGGGTTTGATATTTGAAAATAATATTTTTGAAAAACCCACATCATAAAATATTTTATAAAAAATAAACTTAATAAGAGATTATGAGAAGTACAATGGTTGCATGGAATAACATATATCTAGGTCTCTAAGTAGGAGAACATTAGTGGAAAGTGGGGATACATACATGGAGGAAAAGTATAAATATTTATAAGAAGTGGTTGAGGTTATAAATCACAAATGAATGAATGATTAGTGTAATGCTAAGGTCCTCAAATCCATAAATCCTTGATGATTCAAAAGACCATTAGTTCAAAAGAAATTAGGGTATTAAGACAAAAAAATTGATCCTTTTCCTAATGTTGATTAATTATTTTACTGCCTAAGAATATAAGGAAATATACTTACTTGATATATTTCTATAAACACAATTCCATATTTTGGTTATGCTTTTATTAATTTCCAATTCATCTATTACTTCAAGAAATAGATATCCAAAAACTAAATTTGATGCCAGAACCACTACAATACACTTTTAATGGATCTTAAGGCTCATAAAATAAGTCACAAGTCTAAAAATTTGTATTTAATTATTCTCTAAAGCCAATATGGTTAATATATTAACCTATAATCCTAAAAAGTAACACTATTATTTCATAATTAATATTTATTCATCACATTTTTTAAGTAAAAACAATGAAATATTAACCAGGACATTGTGTAGGTCAATATTTGTCATTAGACCCTTATCATCCTTCGGTCTTGGATTCAAGTCCTATGGACTTTCTAGATTTGATGGGTTGTAACCCGATATACAGTTTATCCTTTTCTAAAAACATATTAATATAATTTCCAAAATAAATATGATGGACATCCTTGAAATAATGTTAATCACTAAATAGATTTTTAACTAAGGTTTTCAATGCAACCTCAATACATATATAATTTATCTATTTTATTTCAACATAGGTCCTACCTTGGTCTAAGGTTTAACCTAGATCATTTTTTTTCATTATCTATTCAAATACCTTATAATGGTTTGTAAAGAAAATGTGAACTATCCTAATTATATCCCCCGGGATTGTTAAACCAGGTGCATGGTAAGGCTCATTGTCATGTACTAGGTTATGCTCGAGTCAAGCCCAACACACCTTTTTGAAGTTGTTACCCCTAGGTACATCTATGTCAGAACCACGTCCACTTATAGTATCCAGATAGATATTTATTTCTAGGAAGACCCATATAATCTCTATCTTACTGAAATTATATGATTTTCTTCTATACTTATCCTCAAATTCTACCTTATGGCTATGTTCTCTAATCTATGTTTTCCTAAATCTAGTTTTCAAGGTTGCAAGTAAACTTTATCTGATGCCAACTATAAAGACCTGACCCTATTAATCCTGGATTTGGTGTTTAATACCATTAAATTGGCATGATTATGAAGAAATAAATCTCAAAGGACCGATCAGTTTAGTAGTCTTGGTAAACCAAATACATACATGAGTTTTATATTACAACTAAATACACTAATTACAACATAATTTTTTTATTTCAAGGATAATTTTATTCCCACTTATCATTCCCTTTCATATCTTTCTTAGTACACTTCTTGGATTCTTAGGTAAGGAAACAAAATAATGGTGAGCTCAAATGCTCAGTAATGGTTAAGTATATCGGAAGCAATAATAAATCAATGAGAATACTGAATATGGAATGGTAAATAACTGAACACACATGCCATGTAATCAAAAAACTGATAAAGAAGTGTATAAAAAATATGGAAATCTAAATAACTAAAAACACATGACATTTAAATACTGGATAAGGTAAAATCAATATGGAAAGGTAAGAAATTGAAAACACATGCTATTAAATCAATAAACTGAGAATGAAAGTGCATCCACATATAATTTCAAAGAAATAATCCCATGGATAATAATAATAAATTAATTATAAATAAAGGAAATTCTTAATTATTGGACATTGTGTTTCCCAGCCACATGATACCTTTACCGTAAAGACAGTTAACATACTGGGTAAAAACCCATTAGCTTAGGATAACCAACTAATTTCATCCCACAAGACTACCTATGCATTTTAGGGCTTGAATTAACTAATCCCCAACCCATAGGTCTTACATTAAATAGTCCCCAACCCATTTCATTCATATCCAAAGCATTCCTTATATATTGAATAATCAATTTAATTAATGTACAATATTCTTTATCATCAAATATACGCATTGAGTAAAATATACAGATTTATCAACATTTCAAATAATTTTTAAATTGAACACCATATGTAAAAATGGTATACAGTTTAGTCAATAAACATATCCATGAAAAATGATATTGATAATTAGGGTAAATTCAATGTTTAATGATCATAGGAAATTGAATATTTCAAGGGGGCTATAAAAATTACTCAAGGAAGTGAATTTCAATACTATACTTGGCCAAATCAATCAAAAAACATCCAGAGGAAGAATAAGTATGGTATTAATAAAACATGTCCCAAGTGGATTAAAATTAAGTGTTGTTGTTATTGATTAATGTAAATACTATAAAAAGATATTTTAAAAATAATCTTGAGGAAAATATCCTTTTTATTTTGAAAAATATTTTGAAAATCGTTTTCCTTGAAAAAAAATTGAAAACAAATTCTTTAAAAATTAACCTTTTAAACTTTCAAATGAATCTTCAAATAAATGATGGTGGGTGACTCCGTACATGTATTACAAGGTAAAAATAAACATTCCTTTTACAAGGTAAAATGGTTAAAAAAGTGTCTTGTTCAAAAAGGGTCAAGAAGATTCCTTTAAAAACATTTGTAAAATACAAAATGGTAATAATTTCATTAATAAATCATTTTGGTAAGGTTAAAACAATTTTGAAAACCTTTTTAGAAAATAGGTTTTTTAGAAGAAAACAAGCTCTCTAACTAAAGAGATAAATGAATTCGGTTTTCCTTAAAAACTTTTTATAAAACATTTTGAGTACCAAAGAGTGGAAAATGGTACTATTACATTAAAAAATAATAATTAATATCCATAGGAGAAGAAAATTAAAGGGTTTTTAAATAATGATCAAATAATTTCCTCTAATATAAATTTTAATGTAAACAATCATAAACAAAATGAGATTGTGAAGTAAACCCTTGAAAAGACCACAACGTTGATGTGAGAATAAATAAATGAATAAATTCTATGTGTTAAATTTAAATACACATAAAACAATTATAAATACAATAATAGATAGTAAAAATTTATTACACACATAATATTATAATATTAACAACAACGATGAAGTAATATAACCCAATGAAAAGGAATCGGGTTATGAAATTCTTCACAACTTGGTAAATTTTAATTCAAACTCCCTTAGAATAAATAATTCAAACTGAAACTCAAAATACCATGAAGATAAAATAATTCATGATATAATATATAAAAATGGGTAGTATATACAGCACATAAGATAAGTAAGTGGTGAATATGACATTTATCTCACAGGTGTAAAAAGTGAGATGAAAATCTCTTACCTTATCCTTACTTTTTGTTGTGTTATATTTAAACTATTGTATAGTGGTTTAAAATTTGTTAATAACTTATAAAAAAACCATAACAATATTCATAATATCATATATTAACTTCTTATAATATCTTATTACTCTTTTTTTAATAATTTTTCATTATTTTCACTATTTCAGGTGTTAATTACCTAGTTCATCAAGTATGTTTTGACTTGTACTTGTTATTATTATAATGGTTTCATCATCTAAGTAATTTAAAACATTATGTGAATATAATATATATTCATTATATATATTTTTATAATAAATTATAAAATTTTGAGATATGAAATGAAATGCATCATTCATGGAGACGATAGGTCATACGTACGCATGAATGCTATTTTCACTTCTTTATCATATTTAAAAGAATGAAAATTAAATTATATATATTTATATGTATATTATAATTAAATTATAATATTTATTTAATATATGTCACATAGTTTTATTAAAACCATCCTTTATACATTTCATGTATAGTGTGAACGAATCGCATCGCTTTGAGGAGGCGGTAGTCCACACTTGCACAAACGATGTTATCATATTCCCACAAAATGTAAAGCATGAAGGTATGTGTTATATAAAAATTATAGAAGAATAAATACATAATAAATATTTTATATATTATATATAAATAGGGTGTCCATAATAATTCTCACCATGATAGGTGGTAAAGGAAGAACGGACGGTCATCATTTCGCGAGGCGGTAGTCTATCTTACACATGAATGGTAAGTTCGTTACCCATTAGATGGAAGTGTGTGTAAGTTTAGGTCATAAAATTAGAATAAAAACATCCCAAAATATTTAGTATAATTATTTTATTATATAATCATGTAATAAAAAGATTATATGGGGTGGATAATGAAAATAAAACAAAATATCTTGAGGAAGGATGTTACATCTTCTTTGAGTGACTCCTTTTGGTTTGCACCAAAGGGTTTCCTTGGATAAATTTATGCCCAAAGTGAGGATTATAGGATGATGGTAGGTATTTTGTGATATTATTTTAGTATATTTTTTTCAATGAAAATGGCTTGAGAGGTGTGAATAAATGGGAGGGGTGAGTGTCTTTTTATAGTGTAGGAGGAGTGGCATTCTTGTAAATTTTTGAAAAGGGAATTTCACCCATGTTTTTTCCATTTAAAATAGATCCAATAATATTCTAAATTAGATAGAATAAATTATAGTGTCTAAATATGAATATAAAATGTATTTTGGACAAGTTTCTAGGTCATTTTGACCCTTAAGTTTAAGGTTTAGTCCCTTATTAAGCTAATTTTTCTCTTAATCATTATAATTAATTTTAATTACTTTCACTAATATTTTTGGTAAAAAACTAAGTTAATATTATTATAAATTATAAATTATTCTTATTAAAAATATTTAATTAATTTTTCTAAATTCAAATCATAGAAGTTGCGGAAATTAATTCAAATTTTATCCTACAAACGGGACGACAAAGCAGTTTTTTAAAGTAAAAATGTTCAAAAGTTTGAGATGTTTTTATATCCAATTTTAAAGTTAAATTGATTAAAATGACATAAATTAGATTAATTTTAGCATAATTTATATAATTTTACTTTAAAATCAATTTAAAATATAATTTAATATTATAAATAAATTAGATGAAAAAACAATTTTGAATTAAAATTCAGTATTTTTCAATATTCATTGAAAAATGAAACTTCACAAAAAAATACCAAAAATTCACCCTAAGATAATTTTGATGTCCTGATTTTAGAAAAAAATATTTTTTAATATAATATTTATAAAATTTCCAAAAATTGGATTTAAAATAGGTTCTTTATTAAAAGGTGGTAAAAATGTCTTTAGAAAAATATTGATTTTTATGCGAAATATTGGGTTTGTTCTTATCTTATACTTATTAAATATATTGGATGAATGTCAAAAATATTTGATTGAATATAATATATATATATATATATTACATTAATATCACTCACTAATTGTAATTAATTTAATTTATTAGGATAAAACAGCTTTGTGGGCATAAAAATAGTTTTCTATAAAAACATTTCTTTTATATTCATTTCTAATTAATTTATAACCAATGAATTAATTTTATATTTGTTTAAACCATATATTTTCATAATTTAATTAATAATATTCATAAATACTAATTTTATAGCCAAGTTATTTGTTATTATATTAAATAATAATATTTTAATAATATATTGTTGTTTGGTAAAACTCGGTTTTGTGTGTAACACAAGCTATTGGAAAAAGTTGTTATTATGTGTAATTAAAGATATATAATAGATTGGATTTATTTAAAATATTAATTATATTGTAATGTGTCGGGGTATTATATTCCCTTAAGTGCTTTGTGTTGTGTGTCATATACGCTATCGAATACAATGTTCTTACTTTAGAATTTTGGGGCGTTATAATGTTCATTATAAAGGATCAATTGTTCCAAGAATATACCATATTTTATATTTAATAAAATTTAAAAAATACATGGAAGAAAATAATATTTTTAGTAATTTTAAATCATTTAAGAAAATATCATTTATTATAAAATAACATTAATGCAAATTTTGACATTATTTATTTAATTTAAATTTAAAAAATATCAAGAAAATAATGGAATTTAAATATATTACATTCATAGCTATGTATTATAATATTATCGTTTACAAAAATAATTAAAAACAAAAAATTATTTTATTTACCTCACTTTTACTATTTTTAGTATCATTTATTTTATTTAATTGTTAACTAAATAATCTATGTGTTGGCATTTCTTAAGCATTTAATGTAATTATATCATTTCTAAAAATTAAAGATAAATTATTATGATAACAAAAATTTATTTATATTTCAAAATAATATCTATAACCGAACTTATTTAGTTTTTTCTTATCCCTAAAATATTTATAGAAATTAAAAGAAAGAAAGGTACATTTTTTATTTTATTTTCTTAACTTATTATATGGGTCACTTTCATGGAAAAGTGCTACCAAAACTCATAAATTTATAGACTAAGGTTATAAGGGTTGAAATATTTCTATCTAATGGGTGTCGGACAAGCGTTGCATCATTTTTACACCTTATATTCTAAGTTTAACCACCAAGTAAACTTTTTTTTACCTTAATTATTGTAATTAATTTTAATTGTTTTCACTAATCACTTTGGTAAAAAATTAAGTTGATGTTATTATATTATATAAATTATTCTGATTAAAAATATGGAATCTATTTTTCCAAATTCAATTCACATAATTGGTAGAATTTAATTTAAAATTAATCTTGCATATGTGATGAGAAATCGGGTTTTTAAAGTGAAAAGGTTCAAAAGTTCACAATGTTTTTATATAAAAATTCAATATGAAAATTATTCCAATGACCTATATCAGATTAATATATTTATAATTAAACTATTTTGACTTTAAAAATAATTCAAAAATATAATTTAACTTTGTAAATAATTTAGGTGAAAAGACAGTTTTCAATTAAAATTTTGTGTCTTTCACTATTCATCAAAAAAAGAAACTTTTCAGAATAATACCAAAAAATCACCCTAAACTAATTTTGATATTATTATTTCAAAAATTAAGTTTATTTTTTCAAATAAAAATTATAAAATTTTTAAAAACTAGTTTTAAAATAAGTTTTCCATTAAAAAGGGACAAAACTACTTTTTAGGAAAATACAGTTTTTAAGAGTAAAATTGGATTTATTTTTATCTATTTTCTAGAAAACACATAGTATGAATGTTAAAAATTAGATTGAATATATTAAATAGAATTTTCATTAATATAATTCAATAAGAGTTATTTTTTTATTTTATTGGCATAAAACAAACTTGTGTTTATTAAAATAGTTTTTCAGAAAAAGATTTTCTTTTATTTTAAAAAAGGTTTTATTTTTATTTATAATTAATTTGAAACAAAATAATTAATTATATATTCATGTGCAAATCATATTTTTATAATTTATTTTATCTTTTTCTTACCTGTCATTCCAATGACTATGTTATAATGGTAATATAGATCATGGTTCATTTAAGTTCGGTGTTACGTGTTGAATATGCCATAAAATATAAAAATATTAGGGTTGGGTGTAACATAAGATAAACTGAGTGTTGTGTGTAATGCAAGATAAAATCATAATTTCATGTAATATACACTATAGAATAAAATTTTATTCTTTTATAATTTTTCTGGGTGTTACATCCTCCCACCTTTAATAAATTGTGTCCTCGCAATTTGAACTTTATCTCGGTAATCAAATGATAGAAACTTGAGAATACTTTTGTTATAAACCAATATCAAAAAAATGATTAATAAAACATCGACTTAATAAGATAGAAATTTACTTATAAAGGTCATCTATAATAACACATAAGTAGGTTTCTAAATGAGAGAACATAGGTTGTAATGGAGGAAAAGCTTAAAATATTTATATGGAGTGATTGAGGTCATTGATCACAAGCAAGTGAATGATCAATGGAGAGTTAAGGGCCTAAAACCCATAAATATGTGATGATTTAAAAGACCATAAGTTCATTATAATTGAAGTTACTAGGATAATATTTTTGTTTCAATATCCTTTTCATATATTTGAGGAATTCTCTTACCATCTAGACTAAGATAAGAATGGATATACACTTACTTGATGAGTATAATTTCATTTTTTTGTCTATTTCCACAAAAATATCATATTTTTATCCAAATGATGAATTTTGAAAATGAATTTTTAATTTCTGAAACACTAAGATAAAAATTTAAAGACCACATAACCATAAAAGAGATAACAATCTATTCCTCACATCTTTAATCATTAACCAAAACCAAAATGGTTAGCACACGATAAGATAATTGCCGAAATGAGTAAACCTTAATATGATACATTAATCTTTGAAATTAATACCCAAATTTCAAACCAAACCATTCCATAAATAATTATCCTTAAAAAAATTCAAATATTTTCTAACTAAGTTCAAAATGTAATGGTTAGAAGGATTCTATCATATATTCTTCTAATAAAAATCAACTTTTATTCCAAAAATAAAATCCCATATGTTTCTGAAATAAAATTAATATTTAACTGTAAAAATATCATACTAACCAAGACATCACATAGGCTAGTGGTAGGTGTTATACCCTTATCATCCTTTGGTTTTGAGTTCAAGCCTTGCGGCCTTGCCGGGTACGATGGGTTGTCCCCTAGTATACGGTTTTACCCCTTATTTTTAATCTTAAAAAATAATTCCTCCCTAACAACAATTCCTATTGATACTAGGGGTTATAAATACTTCAACCTAATAAAAATTCTCCCAAAATTTCATTAATAACCTCAAATATTTTAGTACTTAAAACCATAAAATGGGGTGTCTAAGACTTTGAACTTATGATCAGTCTTAATCTGATAGAACTATAATGATATCCATAACTCTTAAGATAAACTCACATGAAAACATCCCAATACCCAAACTTATCTAAACCCTTCTTTGATACCAACTATAAAAGCCCAGAACCTGCACTCCTAGATCCGGTGTTGAATTTATAAACTTTACATTTTCAGTTTTGATACTGAAGAAGGTGAACCAATTTTCACCAATCAAAACTTACAACATCAAAAAGAAATAATAGATCACTTACATACTCATGGATCTTTTAGGTTTATAGTTTTATATAATTATGAAAAACTCCTACATAAACAACTCCCATGACTTTAAATGACAATTTCTCCTATTTAACCCATCCCTTATTTTATAAAAAAAACCATCCCTTCTTATTTCACATTAGGTCATCAACATCATCTTTATGAAATCCATTATAGAAATAATTCATTCAACCTCATTATTTATAACCTAGGTAAGAGTAAAACATAATAAGGGTGATTTTAAATACTCATTAAGGGTAAACATAATCATTAACAATTGAATGTCATCAATGTGCATAATAAGTGCATAAGGGTATGATGAAAAAATCATAATGTATGAGCGAATCATAAAAGAACTCATACTCATTAATACCTAGATCATAAAATATAAAAACATGGAAAATGAAATATTCATCCAAATCAATAATAATTATCCATGTGATATCAATATAAATCATGAGAAACATTATAAACCCATAACAAGAATCGCATAAATGTGTTAGTATCTTGGAAATTTTTTTCTTTATAAACCATGTTAAACCTATGTTAGAAGTAACTAGATTCTAGTTAAATCTATAGGAGAAACCCTTGAGTAACTCCCTCCTTATTACCTCTCAAGAAAAGGTACATTACCCAATTCATTGGAGCACTATCTGGGTGCACCCATTGTATAAGCTATAACAGGCTCACCTGGCATTATCTAGGTCACCTCATTTTATAAGATGTAACAGGATCACCCGGTTCTATCTGGGACACCCCATTATATAAGTTATAATTGTTTCACCCAGAATTATCTGGGTTACACCATGTTGATCTATAATATCCAAGAACCATAACATGGATAAATTACATAGAGTATTCATCATAAAACTCATATAAACAATCGTTATTCTTTTATAACCTAATAAACTCATGGAAAAAAATGGGCTTCTTATCAATATCTTTAAAACATTATAAACCCTTAGAAAAAGAAATGGTTTTTATAACAATCTCTTTTAAACATGGTTAACCTATAGAAAAGAAATAGGTTTCATAACAATCTCATTGAAATAATCTTAATTCATCCTGAGAAGGAATAAGGATGGTATCATTGCAAAATATCTCTATTGGACCATAAGTAGCAACAAGGGCTGTTGATGTTGATGAATGGAAATACCTTTAAGATATCATTAAAAACATTTTGAGTAAAATTCCCTTTTTATTTTGAAAATCACTTTTTTTAACATAAAACATTTTGAAATCCTTTTATTTGAAAATAACTTTGAAATATTATTAAGGAAGAATTTAAAAATAATTAAAAAAATTCTTGATAAAAATATCCTTTCGTATTTGAAAAAAACTTTTTAAATCATTTTTGAAAAAAAAAATAGAAAATATTTTTTTGAAAGAAAATGATCTTTCAATCAAAAAACTATTTTTCATAAAAACATTCTTTTGAACTCTTCAGTACATAAAGAGAGAAAAATGAAGGGAAAAGGTTTATAATCATGAAATAAATAGAGGAGAATAAAATTCATAATAATTATTTAGAGGTATATTATAATATTTTAATGTTAGATACTTAATCACAAATAATCATGATAAACAATGAGATTGTAACATGAAACTCTTACCACTTTGGTAACATTGAATCATAAACTCCATGAAGGAATTTTAAAGAAACTTAAAATATCATGAGAATAAATAATTCATGCTATTAAATGTAAAATGGGATTTATATACACCTTATAAAATAATATAAGTGTATAACACAACATAAATCTCAAATAAGTCAAATTGTGACAAAAATCCATTACCCTTTTGGTATCTTTGAAACCGTAAACCCCCCGAAAGAGAGATCATCAAATGGATATGTAAATACCCATAAATTTATGGATAATAATCATAAAATAAATTAACGGTCATTATATACATAACATGAAAAAAATAAGTGGTTAATATGGAATGTATCTCATAGAAATAAAAGTGAGATGAGAAAAACCCTTACCTTGATTCTAATTCATCATGTTTGTTCTTTATCTTCCTATTTTTTGGGTATCTTATTTTGCACTAAACCCTTAATAGGTTGGATTTATGCCTAAAATAAGTCTTCTAAGATGAGTATAGTGAAGTTTATGAGTGATTTTGGTAGGTTTTGGATGATCCAAATGGCTTGAGAGGTGTGAAGAAGTGGGGAGAGTGAGTGTCTTTTTATAGTTGAGTAGGAGTAACATTCTTATAAATACTCAAAAGTATTTACTATTTGGAGGTCTCTATTACCTAATTTAACTAAAAAATTGAATAATAATATAGGGGAGGAATTATTTGGTAGATAAATACCTCCAACACACAATAGAAATACATTTTTTAAACATTTTGTTCCTTAACTCTTATGTTTCCTTATTTTTTCATTTTGGTTTTTCATTAAGGTAACTAGTTTTCTAAAGTATTTAATTCATACATTAATACTAAATTAAATTGAGCCTTATTATAAATTTATACCCTCTAATTTTAAATATTAAATCAAAATTATAAAATAAAAAATCTCATGTGTGTTGAAAATTAGTTGTAGCAAAAGCGCATGTAATGTGTAAAAATATTGTTTTTACCCTAATCGTGCCAACAATATTTTTACTATTTAGGGGACCATATGTTCATTATAAAAGTTAAATTGTTCCATTCATATTTTATATTTATTAAAATTTACAAATCACTTAGAATAAAATGGTATTTTTAGTAATTTTAAATCATTGAATAAAATATCATTTATTATAAAATAACATTAATGTAAAGTTTGACATAATTTATTTAATTTAAATTTATAAAATGTCATGATAATAATTGAATTCAAATATATTAAGTTAAAAACTTTTTATCATGATATATGATTCTATAAAAATAATTTAACACAAAAGAAACATTCTATTTATCTCACTTTTAATATTTTTAGTATCATTTATTTTATTTTATTATTAACTAAATAATCCATGTGTCGACATTTCTTAAGAATTTAATGTAATCATATCATCTATAAAAAATAAAGATAAAATATTATGATGAAAACAATTCATTTATATTTCAAAATAATATTTATAACCAAACCTATGTAGTTTTCCTTATCCTTAAATATTTATATAAATTAAAAGGAAGAAAGGTAAATTTTTTGTCTTTTTCTTTTCTTAACTTATTATATGGGTCAATTTCATGGAAAAATGCCCCAAAAACTCATAACTTTATATAATAAGATCATAATGATCTAAATTTGTCTATAAAATAAGTGTTTTACAAGTGTTGTTTTATTTTTACACCTTATATTCTAAGTTTAACTACTAAGTAAACTTGTTTTTACCTTAATCACTGTAATTAATTTTAATTGTTTTCACTAACCACTTTGTTCAAAAATTAATTTAGGATTATTATATAGTATAAATTATTATGATCCAAAATATTGAATTCATTGTTACAAATTCAATTCACATAAGTGATATAATTTTATTTAAAATTAATCTCACATACGTGATGAGAAAGCGGGTTTTTAAAGTGAAAAAGTTCAAAAGTTTACAACATTTTTATATCAAAATTAAATATAAAAATTATTCCAATGACATATATTGGATTAATATATATATAATTAAACTATTTTTACTTTAAAACTAATTCAAAATATAATTTAACTTTGTAAATAATTTAGGTGAAAAGATAATTTTCAATTAAAATTCAGTATTTTTCACTATTTATCAAAAAATGGAAATTTTTAGAATAATATAAAAAATCACCCTAACCTAATTTTTATATTACAATTTCAAAAATTAAGTTTATTTTTTCAAATAAAAATTATAAAATTATCCAAATTAGTTTTAAAATAAGTGTGTCATAAAAAGGTGACAAAACTGTTTTTTAGAAAAATACAGTTTTTAAGTGAACAATTGGATTTATTTTTATATATTGTATAGAAAATACATATAATGAATGTTAAAAATTAGATTAAATATATTACATATAATTTTTATTAATATAATCCAACAAGACAGGTTTGTTTATTTTATTGATATAAAACACACTTGTGTGCATTAAAATAGCTTTTTTAGAAAAAGAATTCCTTTTATTTTCAAAAGGGTTTTATTTTAATTTATAATTAATTGGTTACCAAATAATTCATTATATATACATGTGTAAACAATATTTTCATAATTTAGTTAATCATGTTCATACCTTCTATTCTAATAGCTAGGTTATAATGATAATATATAGCATGGGTCATTTAAGTTTGATGTTTTGTGTCGAATACTCCTTCAAACATAAAAATCTTAGGGTTGAATGCAACACAAGATAAAATGAGTGTTATGTGTAACACAATATATACTCTTTATTTCATGTAACATACGCTATCAAATAAAATGTTATTATTTTAGAATTTTTTGGGGTGTTACAGAACTAGTGTTGATGGGTGATTTGTTGATATGGTAGGTGGACATATGCCAATCACACCATATCCACAAATATTTATTTAGGACAGAATACATGGGATCCACATGGATTTATAGGCCCTGTGAGCTCACCTTAAACCATTATCCCAACTCCCATTTTGTTCCCCAAACACAAAACAAGCCATAAACAATCCAAAAAATCTAAATAAACCAAACGTTATCAAAAAAAATAATGAGAAAAGAACAAAAAATAAAATCAAAATTCAAAAATCAAAACCTAACTTCCCATGGTAACCAAATTTCAGCACTAAAGGTGTTGGCCAGACACTTCCTCATACCTACACCCCACGTACTGAAAATCATACTCCATATACCTTGACAACCCAAATAAAAAAGGGCACTTGGAAAGCTAGGTCCTATAAAGAACCTAGACTCTGATACCAATTGTCATGAACCAACCGAGGTTGACCTTGAACCGATCACCCGATTCGGCCCACGACATCCCTGAGGTGCATTCCCGATCGCCCTAGGGTGGTGGTAAACACCAAGGAATCATAGAGTGATGATGGGAATGGATTATCCCAAGATAAATAAAAAATGCAGTGGAAATATAAATAATAATCCCAATATAAAATAAAATAAATAAAAATAAAAATAAAACATAAACTAAAAACAATATAAAGTTAAACCTGATGACCAAATAGATCTTTGTGTAACCCTATGTGTCACTCTCTGATCCCAAAACTTGTTATCACTCCATGGTGATTTATACTAAGATGGAACCTGAATCTAAGGCTAAAACAAGAATGTAAGTATAGGTGTGAGTATTAAAACTCAATAGGTGTGCCCAAGTAAATTATTCCCAATTAAATTCCTTTAAATATAAAATTTGTTTACTATGAGTTTGAAATACAATATATATAAACATGGGTTTTCATCCATTAAATTTCAAAACAAATCACGGTCCATCCCTCTTTATTTAAAATAGGTTTTTCTAAAATGGGGAGGTTTGAGAATTTTAAAATAAAGGGGAATATGTGGATAGATAAAGTGTGTGAATAATCTTCCAAAACATTTTTCATGAAAACATTTGAGACAATCAAAAATTAAATTTTTCTCAAGAGATAAACATCACCAATGGAGAGAAATAGATATGATACTATATAGAGGGAAATGGGAAATAAGTACTCAAGTAACCAAACCAGATGAAGTACCTAGATTATCTTCCATAGATAAACAAGTGTCAGGGAACATGGGAATACCAAGTAGCTCATGGGAAAATCTAAAACATATTGTAACCTGGTCCATCCTATCGGCGTGTCAGATGCAATAAAATATCCCTAACGCTTGGTTGTACCCTACCTAGCCTAACTGAGGGGAAACATGCCCAAAGTAGAGCATGTCTATACTAAGGGGCCACTAGTCAGAATGTAATCCTAAACTAGTGTAACAATCATTCTCGAATAATTCACTAGTTATTCTAGGTTCCCATGTTATGTCTAAAAAGGGGGTAATCCAAGCAATTCCAAACAAACAACCACATATAAAAAATAAACACAAGAAACACCTGTGTCACACATACCAACACCACCCTCGAACCACCTCAAGGAATAGTCCCTTCACTTTTGAACCATTATTACATGAGTAAAGTCCCATGTTGAGGACGTTCCCACCCCTTTAATAGTGATCAAGGTAGGAGACTCATCACAAGGAGATTTTTTCCAAAGAAAACCTATTTTGAAAGTGGAAAATGGGCCTCACATATCCATTTATTGTCAAACTATTTCTAAAAAGGGTCAATCATACCACTTATAAATCCATAATCCATTTAGAAATCCACTTAAAACCTCAGTCTCCATTTAGGAGATCAAAACTCATTTAAAAAGACTGATCAAACATTTTGAAAAACACTTGGTATGAAAATATCAATAAAAAAATTTTATATAATTAAATTCAAGAGGAATTCACTTGATTTCATTATGAATAATTATTTTAAATAATACATATAACTATTTAACATCAAAACAAGGTGCGAACATCAATCAATCAATATTTCTTAAATTTAAAAGTCAAATTCAAAGGGAAACCTACCTCAAACTCACTGTGCTTAGGCGATGACAATCTGAAACAACTCCACAAGGGTCTAAAGTGGAAAGAACACCCAAGAATAAACTTAATAATACAAAACCTCCAAATTAAAATAAAGGTAACATGAATCCTAGACCAAAGAAACCAAGGGAGAAGAGGGACCCAAGAGAAAATGGAATAAGAAGGAAGAGGGAGATGAAAGTAGGGAATTACCTTGAGAAATTGTCCCCAAAACTTGAATAAATCACTTGGATTCACCATTAAAAGTAGAGGGAAGGCACGAAAAATAAGGTAGGAGTCTCCCTAGGGTTGCCCAATCCAAATGGGAGAGGAGGAGGTGTTTTGGAGTTAAAAACCAAGAGGGGTGGAAAGGTAAAAAAGGCCAATTTTAATGAACATGGGCACTATGCATGGTAAGGCTGCACGATTTGGAAAATTTAGCATCAATCATGTATCCCTCACTAGACTCACAAGATACCCACATGGTTTGGCCGCATGATTTTGGAAATCGTGCGCCAACTATGCGGTTTGGTTCTGTCAAAAACTGCAGAGTCATGCACATGCTTCTCGCACGGTTTGGACTAACCATGATCAAGCCATGAACCCTCATATAGGGACATCCCAAGACCCACATGATTACTCCTAGGAGTTTCATGGTTTGAATATAACCGTGATCTACTCGTTAAACCCAAATCATGTAATAGTAAAATGAACTAAAAAGGGAACAAGCATCAGGGGGCCACATGGTTTCCCCATGATCATGAAAACAAACCATGAAATAGAGTAAAATATCCCAAACCTCAAAAAATTGGACCAAAACACCCAAGACTAAAGAGAAAATCCAAATACCAGATGATAAAACAAAATAAAAGAGAAAAATAAAAATTTGGGCATGACATCATGCCTCATGTAATTATGGTTATGTTATTCCTTATGTTCTTATGATCATGTTATGACTCTTTTCCTTATATTAGTGTTCTTATATTATGCCTCAAGTTTTACCCATGATGTTAATTTATACTCTATTTTCATTGTTTATATATTACCAGGCTTTATGTTCACCCCTTTATTTTCAAAAATGTCCCTGGGAAATCCTATACAGTGAGGTGATATAGGATGAACTAATAAAAAATTCTCAAGAGAATTAAAATTTATTTATGTTTTCTTATGTGATCCAAGTATGCCATGTATTATGTTCCTAGTTTTCAAGACACTAATCCTCAAAAGGTCCTGAGGAAATTATTAGTGTAATAATTTTTTAATGAATTATGTTTAAAACTATTTATGAAATTTTGGGTCATTATAGTTATATTTTTATTTATATATGGTAATACTATCATCTCATTGATGATCGATTAAACAAATATTCAATGCAATGTCATCAAATAATTTGGATATTTTAACAATTCTTGAAGAAAATCGTGAAGGTGTATGATTGCAATATATGATTCATCATGTCCATGAATCATGAAAGTTGAAATATGTAGTTAACAAACCTATTATATATTAAATTAAGAAGGAATGACCTATATTACACAAATAAAATATGATTACATAAAATAAGATCATAGTGAATATTTTTTAAGAATTTTTTTATACCCATAAGTGTAACATCTAGACCCGGCTCACCACTAAACCGGTGGTCGGACCGGTCACCACATGACCTCAAGCGCATCTCCATGTACGCAAGAGGCTACCAACTAGCATCGAGGGTCTATGGATAGTAAGTAGAGATACTATACCCTCATATCAGAGTTCAATGATAGATAATGTAAATAAATAGCATATGCATTCGAATAAATTATAAAGTAGGGGAAGGAAGATTTTATAAATCTTGTACAAAACAAATGGCCAATGCTGATTATACAGTGCATGCATGCATGACATGCTAATGATAAAAAAATAGAAAAAAAATGAAAAAAATATCATGCTTTAGATTCTAATACATAAATAAATAAACAATGACTCAAAGCCCTAAGGGCAGTCTCCCCAAGAATCTCGAGCTTCCGCTCGGTCCTCTGCTCCTATCACCCAAGTAAATGAAATAGCACAATCCTGCAACCAAATAGAATCTACTTGGGTACCCTAGTGCAATGGAAGACTGATTAGGGTGTGAGATATAAATATCAGTAGGTTGGGACCAATGGTTTCTATCCCAAAAACCACACATTCAATAAATAATTTAAACCATGTGAAAACATGCATAAATAAAGTAAGCAGTACAAAGTAACTTTATACCCAAGTTCCTACTTCAGCCCTTAGCTGGTGTCTGAACCTTCATTATACATTTTTCATGAATACTCAACAATCATTACATAATCATTTTTATTTATCAATTATTCAAACCTCATTAAATTATGAAAGTCTCGAGATTCTTCTTAAGCCCGACATCCCTCGCATAAGTCACTCACCACAGATGTCTCTAAAAAACATCTAAGTAATCAAAGTAAATACTGAATCCAAGCTTGTTATTTGGCTTGGATAATGTGTCATAAGATATTCAATTTAATCTTTCATATAATATAACCGAGATCATCTACTAAAAATAGTGATTCTCTCCTGGGTTCGTCCACTAACATTGATTCACCCAATTCATTAATAAGTATGAACCCTTTCTCATATTCAATTCACAAATCATTATGTCACAACAGTTTTCATTAACCATTAATTCATTTCATGTATGACCAATTTTACCCATAATCCAATGTTAATTAATGGGTGTTAAACATCATTTCTAGCACCCTCGTGAGTATTTGGAGCATCAGTCCTTGTCTCAAAACCCATGGGTATTTGGAGCATCAGTCCTTATCCCATAAAAGAATATTTCCATGCAAGATGGGTGTAGAACATCATGTATAGCACCCCGTGAGTATTTGGAGCTTTAGTAATTGTCTCCCAACCCGTTTATCAATCATACATATATATTTATAATTGGTGTAAAACACCATTTCTAGCACCATGTGAGTATTTGGAGCTTCAATCCTTGTTTTACAACCCATTTATCAATCATACATATATATTTATCATTTTTTTATAACACTGTGTCTAACACCCCAAAACCATCCATCAATTAATTCATAAATTAATTAATCCAAACCATTAATTAATTCAACAACTAATTAATAACATAAATCATCCGTAAAATAAGTCAACAATTATTTAACCATTCAACATCTCAAAAGTAAATAATTAATTAACAATTAATTATTCTTAGCAAGCCAACTAAATAATTAACTCAACATTTAATTATCCAAATTCTTTAACAAGTTTGAACCTGTCCACTCAAACAGTGATTCATCCAGGACTTTAATAATTTACATGCATGTTATAATCATCTCAAATCATGTTGAATAAAGCCCAGACATTTAGTAACCATCTCAAAAAACATATAATATTTTCAAACAATTCCATCTAAGACAACTTAAGGCATGGAAAAATAACACGCATCAAAATGTACCATTGGCCAATAGTCGTAACAAACAATCAATTCACAATATTAATTTAATGCATGAAAATTAATTAATTCAACAATTAATTAATTAAATATTATCTCTTTAACCAATCATAAATTAATTAACCATTTACTATTTAACATGTAATAATTAATCCATCCATTAATTATTAACAGTTTCCAAATTATATTCTGAACACATCAAATATTCAATATTCTCAATAATCAGAAAAAGCCACAGTTTTGTTTCAAATCATGACTTGATAATTAATTATACAATTAATTACCCTATTACCCATTCTTCCCATCCAAATCATTTAACTGTTTAATCGTATCACTTTAACCAAATTAGCAAAACAAGCTTAAAATCAACATATGTTCAAGTACTCATTTTATCTTATGTGGGTGGTATCATTTAATAACATCAAAATTGTCATGCATCGACATATCATAATCAAGGTAACTCACATTCTAAATTTATTTAAAGAAGCTATAATTCTTAAATAAAGTGTTAAGGATTTGGAACCATACCTCGAGGTGGTTCCATTTTTATTCCACAACGCTTTAATGTACTTGGCGGCAACCAATCCACAACTAGTCCGCAATCGCATGCGTGCACACCTTCATATATATATATATATATATATATATATATATATATATTTATTTATTTATTTATATGTGCATGTTATCTATATTGATAAAAAAATCAATATATTAAACTGGTACCCAGAATCAAAGTAGTAATGAACAACACACCTCTAACATGGTATCGTGGACTCATAAAAAAATAATAGGCCTTAATATAACCGGTGAAAAACTAAACAGCGGGTTTGGAAGCTTACCCGAACCAACGGTGACAAAACAATTCGAGACCATCCATCTTGCCCTTGGTGGTAGATGCCAGATTATGGACCAATGTGTCCCGAGTCAACATTCGCATATCCTAAAAATAGAGGAACACAACAACCAGGTTAAAACCGAACCTTAGGGTTTCAGCTGAGAAAACAAGGAAAAATAGAGGAGTCTAATGTCCAATGAAAATCACGAGTTATACACAGACAAACTCACCTTGATGAGGCAGATAAGATTTGTGGAGAGTCTGAGAGGAATCGTCGCACGCAAAGTGGAGTTTGGGAGAGGGGGTGGTGCGCCTCTGGGTACTACCTGGAGGGGGGTCACACTACGGGGGTTGCGCGCTGCAGGAGCTCTATCTGGGTGTCGTGCTACTGCAGGGAGGGTCGCCCGGGGGTTACGCACTGCTGGAGGTCCCAAGGAGGAGGGTCATGTGGAGGAGTCCAGAGATGCTTCTGAGTCGTGTATGGAGGAGGAGAAACATTGGGGGTCACACCACTTGCAGGTCGCGCCTTCCCTTTTTATTATTTTTCCCCTTAAATTAATCCATTTAATTGATGGTGATAATTAAAATAATAATACTCATTTTATTATTATTATTATTATTATTATTATACACATTAAACACTTATCTAATAAGTGAAAAACTCCCCATTTAATTAAAAACGCTTCTTCGTTTATTATTCTCTTAATAAACGTTTCGTAATTAAGTATGAAACTCCCTATTGATCATTAAATTATTTTAACATTTATTTTACTAAATAACCACAAAAAATAATAATAACATCATTATTATTATTATTCCAACTTTTATTTATTTAAAACCCCAACCCCCAATTTATTACAATATCATTAATATGATAAAAACTTCAACCCCTAACCCCTAATTTAATTTCCATAATAATAAATATTATTACATTTATAAAAATAAAATAATAATAATCTCATTATGTAACGACCTGGACCCGAACAGCCACTTGAACAGTGCTAAATGGGTCAGGTGTTACTACCTTAGGCGCACCTCCCCGAACTCCAAAGGCTGCGGACTAGCAGCGAGGGTCTTATAGATATAGTGGGGAGGATATACCCTCTCAGAGGATAATAATGGTACTGGTCCGAGTATAATAATAAATATTCAGTGGAATAAACAACTCAGCAGACTCGAACCAGACCCGCAGAGTGAAAGCACATTCAATATCGATAAACAGTGGAAGTAATAAATATAAACAACAGCAGCGGAAATTAAACAGAACAGCATATTTATCACTTGTAACTACTAATGAACAACAAAACATGCATCCAAAGCAGGTCATACATATCCATATATATATCAAGGGTGTCAATGGATAATCAACTTTAGCTATATAACAAGTAAACATGCTGATACAGGAAAGGAAGCACAAAGAATAATCTCTAGATAGGAAAGACCTCAAGGTCCATACCATCTCCATGTAACATCTAATGCAGTCCAGCTCCTGAAGTTGGCCTCTTTCCTGCACGTAAATCCATAAAGTCTACACGCATCCTGAAGGGCCCGTGCAGGGTGTGAGATGAATCTCAATAGGATACCACCCGACGGTGCGTACCTAATATGAGTGTTTAAGTAGACATGCAGTTATAAGACAACAGTAAACAGTATGATGCACAAGTAAACATAAACTCCACTGGTGATCTATAGCCACCATGAAGTGTCACCTGCTTCGGCCAATTCCAGAATCTCTATCATGTAACCCAGCACCATGTGCCCCCTGACACCGCGTGTCTCAAGTACCGATGTTCCGAAGGCACGCCCAAGAAATAGTAACCCAGAGGAACAGTGATGTCTGTCCTCAAATAAGTAACCAGTGGGACAATGATGTCTGCCCTCAAATAAAGTAACCAGAGAGACAACGATGTCTGCCTTCAAGTAACGTAACCGGAGGGACAATGATGTCTTCCCTCAAGTAACAGAGAGCCTCTGCCCACAACCTGATATCCTCAATGCTATCCCTTGAATGCTTCTCACCTTCCACGTGGCTTCCTACGATAAGAACTACCAAACCAAAAGTACCAAAACTGCAACTAATGGGGCCTCTACCCACACGAGTGGTCAAAACCACCTCATCAAGAAGTCTATCTGTGTGCACACTACTCAAAGTTGGGTGAGCGGTAATCACCAAAGTAAGTTCCCAAGACACAACACCTCTAACACCACGTGTCCCTGTGACTATGCCACTCAAGTCTGACAATCTAGCCATCCAAGTAAACTAGGTCATGCCCAACCTGACAGTCACCCTACCTCAAGCCGACGTCCATGATGCCCAATCCCGTGGTTAGAACCACCCAATGTAACTTGGTCCAAGCCCATCCTGATCAGTATCACTCAAGAATATTTGGGCTACTCCTAACACAACTGCAAGAGTTCCAGTATATGCAATTCAGCAATTACATATAAAATCAAAATAATCACTTTTAAATAGGAAAAACAAACTAAAAAGTTGAAATGCACTAACCAAGTGTTATCCCATATCAGCACTGAGGTCCTTAAAGTCTCCACAATTCATATCAAGGTTTAATAACTAAACTCAACAGTTTAAAACAATACAATTCGATTATAACCATTTTGGCATCCCCCGACCAAAATGCCTCGATGAGTAACGACCACTCGTCCGACCCCGCTCAAACAAAACAGGTAACATGGCATACCCAAAGGCATCCCATGGGTCAAATAACAATTAAACAGTAAATAACAGGTAATACAGGGCCGCGCTCAAAATACCCAAAAATGCGCTAAAGGCTACGCCGCCCAAAAGTTTGTGAAAACAAAAAAAGAGGTATGCAGCACCTACCTGAGACTCGTAGAGGTAGGAATGTCCGATATCGATCTCCAATTTGAAGTTAATCTTCGTAGATCTATGTTTCCGTCAAATCCTAGAAATTCCACTCTGATGTAAACTGCAACGCGAGAAGAAAAGAAATAGGAATAAAATAGGGTGCGCAGGTTTAGCCTCGCTGTTGCAATCCCACAGCCATCGACGGATTGAATAATGGACTCTGGATGAAGAATCTAGGTCAAGGTATGTTCTTCGGGTTTTCAAAACAAACCTGTTCCGAAGTTGGGTAAGAAGAAGGTGTTTCCCGAAATAAAACGTGACGCTCTTTCATTTAAGCGAATAAAAATAAAAGTACATGGCATGTATTAAGGACTAAACGTCGTGTAGTAGCCTTTTTTATACTCTGACTTAAGAAAAGGTAGCCACACAGCTTGGACTTTCCACGTGGGTTGACACATGGCTAGAACTCAGCTGGTATGCAGAAAGCAAGATACACAGCGTGTCGAGAAACACTACACGTTGTGTAGTAGGAAATTTCTACACAGTTATCACACGACATGTACTCGGCAAGCACACAGCTGGTACTTTCCTAACCCCTACACGGCATGTACTTTAGAGTACATGGCGTGTAATATGAAAATTTCCAGAACTTCCTAGATTTTCCTAGTTTTCTCATAAACAAGTCAAAAATTCAAACAGGGTTGGGATTTTGAACCGTTCTAAAAACTCGGGTTCTTACAATCACTCCACCTTAATATATCTCATCTCCGAGCTATAAAACGAAACCTGGAGATAACACCGAACGTACCACCCCGATCAAAGTAACCCACACTTCCCCGGTCTCAAGGGTTCTTGCTAAATTCTTCAAGGGGTCTCCCCACCTTAGGAATTGCCTAAATCGGTCTCAACCCTACAAAACTCAACAAAGAAAGGGTTAAATAACCTATTTTCTGGACTCATGGTCCTCTCGTGATGCATCATCATCCCTATGCTTCATTGGTGCTCCCGTGTCATTTCCAACACCCAACGTATCCCGCACCGCATCAGTGTCCGCCTCTACGGGGTCCTCATCCCATGGATGCTCAAAAATAAAACCCTATGCCATGCACTATAAGTAACTTGCATCCTTGATGCCCCGATGCCCATGGCACCTCAAGTAACCCACATCCTTGATGCCCTGATGCCACGCATCTCATACATATATATAAATATATCATGCACCTAATATGGCGCCAATCCCACTGACCAGCATCTAGCCAGTCCACATAAGTCATGTTCACCTCATGCACTCAAAAAGAACATGCCTCAATAGGTCATTCCAAAAGAAAACAAGAAATTCATGGCAAAATTTGTGGTGTACCTCTAACCATCATCGGCTCACCAGCCTGCTCAGCCCCTGGTAGCTCCATGGCGTGCACCTGTCCTGAAGCACGATTGCCTGATACCTGACCGCCCTGTGGTGCTGCTCCAATCACCAGCCACTAACCCCTCAGCTGGGTCTCGTTGTCTCTGTCACATTCTCTGAGTGAAACAGAAACTCAGTTACCCTCTCTTGGTATCGAACTTGAACCAACTCCAAATGCCACAATCTTTCCTGATCCCTGTCTGCCAGCTGTCTGAGAAGGATGCCTGCATAACCTCTCTAGATGCCCGACCTGTCCATATGCCCGACACTCCTTGGGAGGCCTATCACACTGAGTCTGAACATGTCATGGTTTTCCAAACTGAAATTAAACCATTTAAGAACTACTACGATGTGGTATAGCTGAGTCATTGTCCTGACTGCCCTACTGGAACTCATCATTTCCTCGCTTCCTATTGTCCAAACCATCACCTGAAGTTGTCGTCCAACTAACCTGGGGCCTATCCCTCTGGTTACCCTCCGCTATAATTGTCTGATTCACCACCTCTGAGAATGAACCCAACCTGAAGATATTCAACTGTATCTGAATGGCATGTTGTAAGCCATCCTCGAAGCGCCTCACCCTTGTCGTGTCATTACTTACCATACCAGGTGAAAAGCGAGACAGCTCAGTGAAAGTAGCTGCATAGTCCATGACGGACATGTCTCCCTGCTGAAGGTTTAAGAACTCTCGATCTCTCTCAGCCCTCAGTGTCTCTGGGTAAACGTGCTCGAAGAACCTATCCTCAAATTCTTTCCATGATAGTCCCTCGTACATGTGAGCCTGAACCTACACATCCCACCAGCATTTTTCCGGTCCTCGTAGCATGTACGTCGCCAGCTTAACCCTCTGCCCTGGAGGCATCTCGAGCTGATCAAAGATCATCTACATGCTCTCTATCCAGTTCTCAGCTGCCTGTGGACCACCCTCACCCTAAAAAAGTGGTGGGTGTTGCGACTAGAACTCCCGCGTCAGATATTTCATAGATGGATCTATACCCAGCACACCTCTGTCAATACCCTGCAAGACACGTACTAGGCTAGCTTGGAGCTGCTCGTCGATCCATGGTCTGAACGCTTCCAAACCCAGCTATTGTCCTACCTGCACTATATCCTAGACTTGTTCCTGTCCCTGAGCCTGTACCTACGACTCGTGCTCTGCTTGCACTGGATCTTGAACCTGATCCTGCTCCTGCGGCACTGTACCATCTCTCACCTAACGCTCCATCTGAGTCGACTAAAAGGAACCCACTGAATACCATAAATGGTCAGATAACCCATATATATATAACAATATATATTCAACATGGATAAGGAAAGAAGTAAAGAGGCATCATAAAACAACTACCCTTACTCTCCCCTATCGCAACCTATGCCCATGGCATCCCGACCTCCTGGCCTCCTTACTCACCCTCAACAGAGCCAAGTATCAAAAGTACATCAAGCCATGCCCATCCCGACAACCAACGTTGCCTCAAACTGATGACTGGGTCACTCAATCCTGGTGATCAAAATCACCTCAACCATAGTACATGCCTGCTCGTACAAGAGCCAGACCCAAATACCCTACCACATGCAATTCTACAAATATATAAAGCATGACATAACACATTGCAATAAACAAGCAATTTTATCAGGAATTTCACCTATTCACATTTTCAAAGCATAAAAAGCATGAAAATTTGATATTATTCACATAAAATTATCACTTCACAAAGCATACGTGCAGTTATGAAATTGAAATACCCTAAAATATACCTATCAAAAGCAAAACCAACAGCCTTGCCATACCGGGCCAAGGCCAAATTTTCCCTTACCATGCCGAGTCAAGGGTCACATATCACAATCAATAACATCACACATCAAGTGAGCCACCGAGGTGGAAATCATATAAATTGTAATCTGAGCAAAAACCAACAGCAATTCCCACCCATGGCAACTTGGTCCATCCCTCATACCTGGGGTTGCAGGCACCCAAGCACAAGCTAGAAACTCAGTTCCAATCACAACCTATCTCCAGTCTACCATATCCTAAATGGTAAAACCAGCATAAATAAAAAGAGAAGCCTCAATCTCGTTAGTATCCAGAAAAAAAATATTACTAAATCCCTATCAAGAACTCCTCTGATACACTTATAACGACCCAGACCCGAACAGCCACCCAAACAGTGCTAAACGGGTCGGGTGTTACTACCTTAGGCGCACCTCCCTGAACGCCAAAGGCTACCGACTAGAAGCAGGGGTCTTATAGGTATAGTGGGGAGGTGATACCCCATAGAAGGATAATAATGGTACTGGTCTGAGTATGATAATAAATATGCAGTGGAATAAACAACTCAGCAAACTTGAACCAGACCCGCAGAGCGGAAGCACATTCAATATCGATAAATGGCGAAAGCAATAAATATAAACAACAGTAGCGGAAAGTAAATAGAACAGCATACTAATCACTTGTAACTACTACTGAACAACAAAACATGCATCCAAAGTTGTTCATACAAATCCATATATATATCAAGGGTGCCAATGGCTAACCAATTGTAGCTACATAACAAGAAAACATCCTGATACAGGAAAGGAAGAAAAACAAAATAATCCCCAACTGGGCAAGACCTCAATTTCCATACCATCTCCATGCAACAGTTAATGCAATCTAGCTCCTGAAGCTGGCCTCTTTCCTGCACGTAAATCCATAAAGTCTACATGCATCCTGAAGGTACTGTGTAGGGTGTGAGACGAATCTCAGTAGGATACCACCCAATGGTGTGTACCTAATATGAGTTTTTAAGCAGGCATGTAGTTATAAGACAACAATAAAAAATATGATGCACAAGTAAACATAAACTCCACTAGTGCTCTACAGCCACCATGAAGTGCCACCTGCTTCGGCCAATGTCAGAATCTCTGTCATGTAACCTGGCACCATGTGCCCTCTGACACCGCATGTATCAAGTATCGATGTTCTGAAAGCAGGCCCAAGAAATAGGAACAGTGATATTTGTCCTCAAATAAATAACCGAAGGGACAATGATGTCTGCCCTCAAATAAAGTAACCAGAGGGACAGCGATGTCTGCCCTCAAGTAACGTAACCGAAGGGACATCGATGTGTGCCCTCAAGTAACAGAGAGCCTCTTCCCCTAACCCGATAGTCTCAATGCTATCCCCTGAAGGCTCCTCACCTTCCACGTGGCTTCTTATGGAAAGCACCCACAAACCAAAAGTACCTAAACTGCAACTAATGGGGCCTCTACCCACACGAGTGGTCAAAACCACCTCATCATGGAGTCTCTCTGTGTGCACACTACTCAAAGTTGGGTGAGCAGTAATCACCAAAGTAAGTTCCCAATCCACAACACCTATGACACCACGTGTCCCTGCGACCATGCCGCTCAAGTCCGACGGCCTTTCCATCTAAGTAAACCAGGTCATGCCCAACCTGACAGTCACCCTGCCTCAAGTCGGCATCCATGACGCCCAATCCCATGGTCAAAACCACCCAATGTAACTTGGGCCAAGCCCATCCTGATCAGTATCACTCAAGAATATTTGGTCCATGCCCAACACAACTGCAAGAGTTCCAGCATATGCAATTCAACAATTATATATAGAATCAAAAGAATCACTTTTAAATAGGTAAAACAAACTAAACAGTTGAAATGCACTAATCAAGTGTTATCCCATACCATTACTGAGGTCCTTAAAGTATCCATAATTCATATCAAGGTTCAATAACTAAACTCAACAGCTTAAAATAATACAATTTGATTATAACCATTTTGGTATCCCCCAGCCAAAATGACCCTATGAGAAACAACCACTCATCTGACCCCGCTCAAAAAAAACAGGTAACATGGCATACCCAAAGGCATCCCATGGGTCAAATAACAATTAAACAGTAAATAACAGGTAATACAGGGCCGCGCTCAAAATACCAAAAAATGCACCAAAGGCCACACCACCCAAAAGTTTGTGAAAACACAAAAAGAGGTATGCAGCACCTACCTGAGACTCGTAGAGGTAGGAATGTCCGATATCGATCTCCAATTTGAATTCGATCTTCGTAGATCTATGTTTTCGTCAAATCCTAGAAATTCCACTCTGATGGAAACTGTGACGTGAGAAGCAAAGAAACAGGAATGAAATAGGGTGTGCAAGTTTAGCACATCCCTCTATTTAATAATAAATGGTCCTTTAATAATTCTGAAACTCTTTATTTAATTAAAACAGTTCTTCGATAAACCCCAAATCCACATGAATTTCTTCAACCGTCATTTAATTAATTCTTTATCATTCATTTAATTAAACAACCGCAATAATAATAATAATAACTTTACTATTATTATTATTAGAACATTCTTTTAATTAAACACACTCTCTCATATAATCTTATTTAATTAAATTAAATAATTTATTAAGCAGTGTAAACTGCATGGTTTGGACCACAACCGTGCGCTACCCATGCAGATCCATTAAAGTGAACTTTTCTAGATCTGGTTCTCCTGAGACTCATCAGAACACCCGCTAAAATTATCAGATAAATATGCAAGTCTAAAAACAACACCTTTAGGTGTTCCAACACTCAGAATAAAATTCTGGAGATCGGTTTCAAAAAAAAGACCCATTAATAAATCGAAAAAATTGAAAACCTTCATATTTTAACCCGGTTAAAAAACACGAGACTTTACAATCTACCCACATTAAAAACTTCTTGTCCCCGAGAAGCCATTGGGAACCACTACTAAAACAACTAACCTACCATGGTCATTTAATCTCATTAGAACTGATGTGTTGTGTTCCCAACTCCAAACGCATCTTTAACCCTTCACAAGCCTAACGGATAAGCCTTTAAAACTATAGCCAAAGCTCACTTTATAGCTTAAACGTCAAAAAATAGATTATATATGAGGCCATTATAGGGACCTCATCAATGAAAATGGTTTAATATCGATAAACCAACAGAACAGGTTGCGCATGCTTCCCTATAAAGACGTCGTAGACCCAAAACCCACATTTTCCATTTATCTGACGATGTGCCTTTAAAACTAATCCAAAACCATATGCATGTGTAATGTAGTCCTTGCTCAACCTCTAGTGAAATTTTCAAGTCAATCCATCACAAGTCTATTTAAAAAAACAACAGTGCCCTAACACGAATAAAGGAGTAGCCCAAAGAAACCACACATCCCGCGTACTACCCAGATAACAACTACTCATCAAGCCCAACAACATTTAAAATGTAGTGAGGCCTATGACCAATTCTATATTAGTGTCTCCATGACAAGGTCAATAGAGGGTACATGCTCATCATATTCAGAGGAGCGCACTAAGAGAAAACCATGGTCATTAAGAAGATAAGTTGAACTACTACCAGATGACTTTGTTCAAAAATCTTGGCATCACCTGCCGACACATTTACTGAAATCTATTCGACACTATGCACCTTAGGATTGTCCATGACATCTAAATAAAAGATCATCCACCCACCAGCACCTATGGATGTTCCATAACACCCGAGTACCAAGAAGTCCTCTCGAGGAGTGGGACGAACTTACTTTAACGTCCTAGAAAATTCTAAGGGTACTACCTACCATGGGTTATCCCCTTACGAAACATAAACATCGGCCCTCTCTCCTGGTCACAAAAAACCAAAATCATAAGATTCAAAAGCCACTTTTTTATTTTATCCATTTTAATTAATTCATTTCAACCTTTCATCATTTAAATGAATTTCAACAAAAACACAAATACTTTTCACAACAAGTCACTTGGTTTTCAAAAAAACTTCTTATGGAAAAAAATAAGCATGCTATCACAAACATCCTCTTTAATCATTTAACATTCGGTTTTATTCAAATTTAAACATGCAATTTAGCATCAAAATTCCTTTTACTAAGAAGGTGACATTTGAGGGTCCCATTTATTCAATTCAGGTTCTTCAAAAAGCAACCCAACAATAGTTCATTTCAATCAAAACTCAGTAATTTTACATTTATAACCATTTTTAAACATACTATGGTTATATGAGATTCAAACACATGGGTGGCCATCTACCAATCGATAAGGCACCCATACACCTTATCGCTGACATTTGGCTCCCATTTATAACAATTAACACTCATTTAACGTTTTAACTTTAGTATCTCTTTCACATATCAAAACATATCTAGCATGTTATCATAAGTAGTAACACAATAGCATGCTATTACACAGAAGCATGGAACAACAACAAAACATCCTAATAACTAAGGAAGTATGGAATATAATCACCCAAGCATGTTAAATCTATCACCGAAACATGCTATCTATAGAGGCATGTTAAAGCATATCAAAACATGGTATTGCACCCAAGGCACACAATCCAAATGAGTAGGCATCCTACTAATGCAACTACATGGAATGTTGCATGCATATCATGTGAATGTCTACAAGACTAAGATGATGTATGTATGAAACTTCCTTTCCCTATCTGGCCAAGACAATTTTTTTTTTCAAAATTCTCAAAATCATTAAGCAGTGGAAAATAAACCAGTCACTCAAGGTGAAATTATATCAATTGTAACCTCAAATAATACAAACATCAATTCCCATCCCTAACCACTTGGTTATTTCCCATACATGGGGTGATCAGTCCCAAATATAGATATTAACCCAACCACTGACACTTTCCTAGTCTCCTATCTACCAACCCAAAACAAAAAGGCAAAAGGAAAAGAAGCCTATAATACCACTTTGTAATGTCTCGACCTGGCTCACCACTAAATTGGGGGTCAGACCGGTCACCACATGACCTCAAGCACGTCTTTCCATATGCCAGAGGTTGCCGAATAGCAGCGAGGGTTTATGGATAGTCAGTGGGGAGACTATACCCTCATATCAGATTTCAATGATAGACAATGGTAATAAATAGCAAATGCATTTGAATAAATGATAAAGCAGTAGAAGGCAGATTTTATAAATCTTGTACAAAACAAATGGCCAATGCCAATTATAAAACATATGCATGTATGACATTCTAATGATACAAAAATAGAAAATTGTGAACAAAACAACATGCTTAACATTCTAATATAGAAATAAATAAACAATGACTCAAATCCCCAAGGGAGGTCTCCTCAAGAATCCCAAGATTCAGCTTGGTCCTCTGCTCCTATCTCCCAAGTAAAGGCAAACAACACAATCCTGTAACAAAATAGAATCTACTTGGGTACCCTAGTGCAATAGCGGCCTGAGTAGGGTGTGAGATATAAATCTCAGTAGGCCAGAACCACCGGTGTCTACCCCAAAACCAGACATTTAATAAATAATTTAAACCATGTGAAAACATGCATAAATAAAGTAAGAAGTACAAATTAACTTTATACCCAAGTACCTGCTTCATCCATCAGCTGGTGTTTGAACCTGCATTATACATTTATCATGCATAATCAACAATCATTACACAATCATTTTCATTTATCAATTATTCAAACCTCATTAAATTATGAAAGTCTCGATATTCGGCCTAATCCCAACATCCCTCGTATATGTCACTCACCACAGATGTCTCTAGAGACCATCTAAGTAATCAAAGTAAAGACTGAATCCAAGCTTGTGCTTTGTCTTGGATAACATGTCATAAGATATTCAATTTAATCTTTCATATATTATAACCAATCCCATCCACTAAAAATAGTGATTCTCTCCTGGGACCATCCACTAACAGTGATTCACACAATTAATTAATAAGTCTGAACCCTTTCTCATATTCAATTCACAAATCATTATATCACAAAAAAATCATTAACCATTAATTCATTTAATGTACGACCAATTGGACCCACAATCCAATGTCAATTAATGGGTGTTAAACATCATGTCTAGCACCCTCGTGAGTATTTGGAGCTTATGTCCTTGTCTCAAAACCCATGGGTATTTAGAGCATCATTCCTTGTCTCATAAAAGAATATTTGCATGCAAGTTGGGTGTAGAACATCATTTCTAGCACCCCGTGAGTATTTAGAGCTTCATTCCTTGTCTCACAACCCGTTTATCAATCATATATATATATATTTATCATTGGTGTAGAACACCATGTCTAGCACCTCGTGAGTATTTGGAGCTTCAATCCTTGTCTCACAACCCATTTATCAATCATGCATATATATTTATCATTGGTGTAGAACACCGTGTCTAACACCCCAAAACCATCCAAAAATTAATTCATAAATTAATTAATCCAATCTGTTAATTAATTCAACAACTAAGTAATAACATAAATCATCCGTCAAATAAGTCAACAATTATTTAACCATTCAACATCTCAATAGTAAATAATTAATTAACAATTAATTATTCTTAAGAATCCAACTAAATAATTAACTAAACATTTAATTATCCAAATTCCTTAACAAGTTTGAACCCATCCACTAAAATAGTGATTTGTTCAGGACTTTAACAATTTACATGCATGTTATAATCATCTCAAAACATGTTGAACAAAGGCCCATACATTTAGCAACCATATCACACAACATATCATCTTTTTAAACAACTCCATCCAAGACAACTTAAGGCATGGAAAAATAACACGCATCAAAAGGTACCCTTGGCCAACAATAGTAACAAACAATCAATTCACGATCTTAATTTAATGCATGAAAATTAATTAATTCAACAATTAATTAATTAAATTTCATCTCTGTAACTAATCATTAATTAATTAACCATTTATTATTTAACATATAATAATTAATCCATCTATTAATTATTAACAGTTTCCAATTTATATTCTGAACACGTCAAATATTCAATATTCTCAATAATAAAAAAACCAAAATTTTGTTTCAAATCATGACTTGATAATTAATTATATAGTTAATTACCCTATTACTCATTCTCCCCATCCAAATCATTTAACTGTTTAATCATATCACTTTAACCAAATTAGCAAAACATGCTTAAAATCAACACATGTTCAAGTTCTTATTTTATCTCATGTGGGCGGCATCATTTAATGAGATCAAAAGTGTCATGCATCAACATATAATAATCAAGGTAACTCACATTCTCAATTTATTTAAATAAGTTATAATTATTAAATAAATTGTTAAGGATTTTAGACCCTACCTCGAGGTGGCACCATTTTTATTCCACAACGCTTTAATGTACTTGGCAGAAACCAGTCCACAACTGGTCCGCAGTCACATGCGCGCACACCTTCATGTGTGTGTGTGTGTGTGCGTGTTGTCTACATTTATAAAAAAATCAATATATTAAACCGGTACCTAGAATCATTGTAGTAATGAACAATGCACCTCTAACATGGTATTGTGGACTCATAAAAAAATAACAGGCCTTAATATAACTGGTGAAAAACTAAACAATGGGTTTGGAAGCTTACCCAAACCAACGACGGAAAAACAATTTGAGACCATCCGCCCCGCCCTTGGTGGCGGATGCCGAATTATGGACCAATGTGTCCTGAGTCAACATTCGCATATCCTAAAAATAGAGGAACACAATGATCGAATTAAACTCGAACCTTAGGGTTTCAGCCGAGCAAACAAGGGAAGAGAGAGAAGTCAAGTGGCTGATGTGAATCATGAGTTATATACAGATGGACTCACCTTGACAAGACAGATAGGATTCGTGAAGATTCTGAGAGGAATCATCGCGCACAAAGTGGGGTCTCAGAGAGGGGTATGGTGCGCCTATGGGTACTTCCTGGAGGGGGGTCGCGCTACGGGGGTCGCGCGCTATAGGAGCTCTACCCAGGTGTCGCGTTGCTATAGGGAGGGTTGCCCAGGGGTTGCGCATTGCTAGAGGTCCCGAGGAGGAGGGTCATGCAGAGGAGGATACCAAAGATGCTTTTGTGTCGTGCATGGAGGAGGAGAAACATGGGGGGTCACGCCACCTTCAGGTCGCACCTCCCCTTTTTATTATTTTTCCCCCTTAAATTAATCCATTTATTTGAATGTAATAATTAAAATAATAATACTCATTTTATTATTATTATTATACATTAAACACTTATCTAATAAGTGCAAAACTCCCTATTTAATTAAAATGTTTCTTCTTTTATTATTCTTTTAATGAACATTTTGTATTTAAATATGAAACTCCATATTGATCATTAAATTCTTTTAATATTTATTTAACTAAATAACCGCAAAAAATAATAATAACATCATCATTATTATTATTACAACTTTCATTTATTTAAAACTCAAACCCCCAATTTATTAAAATATCATTAATATGATAAAAACTCCATCCCATAACCCTTAATTTAATTGCCATAATAATAAAAATTATTACATTAATAAAACTAAAATAATAATAATCTCATTATTATTATTTTTGAAACCTTTGATAAACCTAACACCACTATTTAATAACAACGCTTCATTAAATCTGAAACTCCTCATTTTATTAAACATTTCTTTGAGAACCTCAAAAGCCACATTAAATTCTCATAAATGATACATTCCTTTAACATGAAATTAAAATCTCAAAGAATCAAAATAATTTATGACACCACAATAATAATAATAAAATTATTATTATTATCAAATTCCTCCATTTAATAATAAATGGTCCTTTAATAATTCTGAAACTCCTTATTTAATTAAAACAATTCTTCAATAAACCCCAAATTCACATTAATTTCTTCAACTGTCATTTAATTAATTCTTTATCATTTATTTAATTAAACAACCACAATAATAATAATAATAACTTTATTATTATTATTATTAAAACTTTATTTTAATTAAACACACTCTCTCATATAATCTTATTTAATTAAATTAAATAATTTATTAAGCAGTGTAAACTGCACGGTTTGAACCGCAACCGTGCGCTGCCCGTGCAGATCCATTCAAGTGAACTTTTCTAGATCGAGTGCTCCCGAGACTCATCAGAACACCCACTAAAATTATTAGATAAATAATCAAGTCCAAAAATAACACCTTTATGTGTTCCAACACTTGGAATAAAATTATGGAGCTCAGTTTCAAAAAAATGTCTCGTTGATAAACCGAAAAAAATTTCAAAAACCTTCATATTTTAACCCGGTTAAAAAACATGGAACTTTACAATGAGCTTAAAAAAATATGACGATGTGGATGCTTTCAAAATTCATTTACATGAAAATACTGTAGATATTTTTATAAAGACACCACCAAAATCAATTTTTATAAAGCATGTGCATAACATTGAAATGAATCACCTTAGAGATATTTCTTAATTCAGGTGAAGTTTGAATGATATACTCATAGTTTTTCACCCAATATTCCTTTATTAATGTTTTAATTATGCATATTCATAATGATACTCTTTTTTAGGAAATGTTGTGATATAGTGGTGTTTTTTAAGCAGTTGTTGAAATATGGCTATAAACTTCTATGGGGGTGGGCTACACATCCCCACCAAGTCCCTCCACCTACCATGATGCACTGCCTATAAAAGGGTAGTGAAACCCCCCTAGATCGGTACTACTAATAGAAGGAAGATACCAAAAGCATTAATAAAATTTTTGTTCTTCCTTTCTGCTCATCTTTCTCTGCTATTATACTTTTACTCCTTTAATTTTTTGTTTTCAAAACATATTATCAGTGCAAATGCTCAAAAGGGGAGAAAGGTGTGTTTTTGTTTTTATTCTTATCGCCTAGTTGGACTATTCTAATTATTTATTCTTTTTATCTTAAACCTTATTTTTTCAGTCTGGTTGAAAGATTATAATTATTTATAGAATATTATTTATTTACCACTAGATTGGATGGTTTATGTGGTTTATTTAATTACTTCCATAAAGTTTGGGTTGTCTTCTATTCATATGGTTTTATTTTATTTATTTTACATCACCTTATAGGATGGTATAATTAATAAACCAGTACACGCAAGAAAGTTTTGAACAAGTAATGTGATGTATTGATTTATTTATTTCAAACCTCTATGTAAATGATTTATTAACCGGTTAAGGTGGGATTTATTAACCATTTTATTTTTTAACCTAAATTTAAATTATTGTTGTATTCTTATTTTGAATAATAATAAAGTTTTTTTCTCTCTCCTAGTAATCATCATGTTAAATCTCAGGAAACTTGAATTCACTGCTCTTGATATTATCGAAAGTAATTACATGTCGTGGATGATGGATGTTGAAATGCATCTCAAATCAATGGATCTCATGAAAATAATTAAAGAAAATAATTCAAAACCCTCCAAAATAAAGCAAAGGTGATTATCTTACTTAGAAGACATCTCAATGAGGGTTTGAAATGTGAATACATCACAGAAAGAGATCCATGTAAGCTCTCTAAGAGTTTGAAAGAGAGGTATGGTCATCAAAAGGAGGTTTTTCTTCCAACGACCCGTGATGAATGGAATGATTTATGCTTCCAAGACTATAAAAGGGCCAATGATTACAATTTTTTCATGTATAAAATTGTATCATATCTAAAGTATTGTGGTATTAGGATTGTGGATGTTGATGTTCTTAAAAAGACATAGACGACATTTCATGCATCTCACATCACCTTATAACAGCAATATCGCTTGTGGGGATATATAAAATATTTTGATCTCATATCATCATTACTTGTAGCATAGAAGAATAGTGAGTTTTTGATTAAAAATAATCAATCTTGTCCTACTAGTTCAATAATAGCATTTTCTTGAAGAAAACGATATATTTCATGAAAATAATCACAGAAGAAGTCGGGGACATGATTCTCATGGTGGAAATGTTTTTGGCAGCAGATGTGGTCGATGAAATTGTCATAACCATGGGCCTGCTCAAAATGAATATTAGAATCAAATAAATATTATCTCAAATACTCTGAGGAATCCTGAAGATTCCTGTTACATGTGTGGTTCTAAGGAACATTGTTCTCAAGTTTTCGGAACCCCAGGGTATCTTTATAATCTATATAAATCATATCCTGAAGTAAAAAAAGAATGAACCACACTTTGTTAAGACATCCCGTAAAGGGGAATAAAATAGGTAAATTTTACTGAGAATTATGAGTCATCAATTGATGATTTAACTTACCTCGAAGTGGGTAATTTTACTTGTGAATTTGATGAGATAATAGTTTGAAATAATTTAGAAAAATTACAGTAGTTATGATATATGATATGTTGTTTTGTTTTATATGCTTTATATTTTGGATGTTGTATTATTTGAATTTCACAAAGTGTTTCTTATAATATTATTGTATTTACTTTGAAGCATTGAAATGGATTGCTTAAACAATATAGATATTTTCATACCGAATAGTGGAACAACACACACAATTCTTAAGAATAAAAAAACATTTTTCTGATCTTAAATCAATAAGACCGATTTTGAATATTATATCAGGTCCTACATATCTGATAGAAGGGACTGATAAAATTATTTTTTCTTTACCTAATGGGACACAATTTTTTATAAGAGATGCATTGTTTTCCCCAAATTCTAAAATAAAATTGTTAAGTTTCAATTATAGGTACCATCATGGGTACGATACTCAAACTATATATGAGATAAATTAAAAATACATGTGAATTACCATTAATAAATTTAGTAAGATTCATGTACTAGAAAACCACCAAAATTATTATCTAGATTGCATTATACATATATAAGTGCAATAGAAACACGTACGGTATTAAAGAATGGACCAAAAATTATTAATTTATGGCATGACTAATTAGGTCATCCTAGTTCAGGAATGGTTCAAAAAATAATTGAAAATTCTCATGGATATTCAATAAAGGTCTAGATGATCTATTTACTAAGACAAATTTCATGTGATACTTGTTCGCTTGGAAAGTTGATTGTGAGACCATATCCAACTAAAATTAAGGCTGAAATGCCAACCTTTCTTAAACAAATTCAAGGGGATGTATGTGGATCAATTCATCCATTATGTGGGTCATTTAAATATTTTATGGTATTAATTGATGCATCTAACATATGGTCACACATATGTTTTCTCTTAACACGCAATGTAGAATTTTCATGTTTTTTTTCTCAAATAATTAAATTGAGAGCACAATTCTCTGATTATGTCATCAAGAAAGTAAGTCTTGATAATACTGAAGAACTTAACTCTCAAGGTTTCAATGATTATTGTATGGAATATGGATCATTGTGGAGCATCTAGTCTCACATGTACGTATACAAAATGGTTTAGCTAAATCACTATTAAAACACATCTAACTTATTACTAAATCATTAATAATGAAAACAAAGTTGTCGATATCCATATGGTATCATGTAATATTGCATGATTCAGTATTAATTTGTATCAGACTAAGTGAATATCATAAACACTTCCCACTCCAATTGGATTTTGGCCAAGAGTCTGACATCTCACACTTAAGAATATTTGGTTGTGCGGTATATATACCAATTTCCCCCCCATAACGTACATGTATAGAACCTCAAAGGAGGTTATAAATATATGTAGGATATGTATCTTTATCCATCATCACATATCTTAAACTACAAACCGGTGATGTATTTATAGTACATTTTGTTGATGGTCACTTTAATGAAGAAGTATTTCCAACGTTAGGGGGAGAAAAAGAAACAAAGGGAGAAGATTTCCTGGCATGTAAAAACATTATATTTTCTCGATCCTCCCTATTGAGTCAATAATATTTTCCTTATGAATTTTTCATTCCTTCATACTTGGGGGAGATTGTTAAATCATTAATGTTTCCTTATGACTTTACCATTCCTTCTTGTTTTGAAAATCACAAACACCTTATCTCAAGGAAAATCTCTTTTTACCTTGTGTTTTACTTCTATAAGGAAAAACTTCCTTCCCCAAGGAAATTTATCCTTACCATGTTTTCATTGTTCATATCATAATTTTTCCTAAGTGTAAAATTTGGTTTTTAACCAAAACCTCGGAATCCTATAATCACCTAGATATGAAGCATTCTGTTTTAGGATCCGAATTCTCAGAATTATAGTTACGAACTCTTCTGAGTTCTGACTCCGAATTCTGAATACGAATTCTGTTTAAAAACTCTTATGAGTTCTAACTCTGAATTATAAGCATGAATTATGACTCTGAATTCTCATGAACTCTGACTTCGAACTTTGTAAGTTCTAGTTCCGATTTCTTGTGAATCCATATTCTGAATTTCCTTGAAATTCAGACTCCAGAATTCTATAGAGTTCAGGTTCCGAATTCCTAGAAAACAGAATCCAAATATCCTTGTATTATAGACTCCAAATTCATTTTTGGTTAGACTTCGAACTTTCATTTTCTTACATTCCGAATATTGGATTTTTGTTATATAACCATATTTTTTTCTTACACTTGTTTTATTACAAAACGATGTCGTGCATTCAGTTACTAACTAACCATTGTTTGAGTGAAACATATATAGGTCCCTCCGAAATTCAAGGAAAAATATGACCGTTAGAGGAGGGAGTCGACCGTTGAAGTTGTGCCTATAAATAGGAGCTCATTTGAAAATATCTAAAAATTGTTCTATGACTCTAGAGATTACATGCTGTTGAAGTGATTTCTAGATAGAGACTCTAATGATTAGTGTGTACTAAACTTCTTGTTCAAACTTGCTTTGTGTGACTCCGAATGTTGCTGAATACATTCGAGGGCTTCTGGGGATAGGAAGACAGAGGTGCCGACTACCATGAAGTTGAGGGCTTCCTTGGTGAGGAAGACAGAGGTGCTAACTACCTTGAAGTTAAGGTCTTACGGGGATAGCAAGATAGACTTCGATCTTCATATCGAGGGCTTACCCTGGTGTGGGTAAAACAGAATTTCTTGAAAGTATAAATCAAGGGACCTTTATCCAAGGTTGTTGGATACCCTTCTCTTTGGGTTAAAAGATTTACTACTTTTTACTTGTTTTGTTACAAGTTTTCTGCTGCATTTTTATTTTTGAGGAAAGTATAACTATCTTATACTTCCTTATACTTGTACTCTGATTTAGTAAGATTCTATATACTTTAAGGTAGACTATTTGTCATTGTAAACTTTCATTAAGTTTTATTTTCCGTAACCATCTTTTCGGATCCAATTTCTCAGAATCATATTTCCGGAATCTAGCAAGTGTGTAGAATTAGAGATTTTGTGAATTACCTTGTTTAACCTTGTTAAACATAACCATCTTTAAAAGTTCCAAAGGAATTTTTTAAAGTATACAATTCAACCCCCTCTTATATTTTGAGCATCTTTAGATACTTTATTCAGTATATCTATTATTTCGATCCTACATTTGGTATTATAGAGTATATCATACTCACATACCATCTCAACAATTGGTATCAGAGGAGGTTTCTAAAACACTTATATTTACATATAAGTTTTCCTTGCTCAAGTTTTTCATTGTTCTGTTTTTTTTTTTGCTAAGAAAGATCACTTCATACTCTGAACCAATTCAAAAATTGATATCAGAGCAGGTGACCTTGTATCCTGAACCAATCTAAAAATTGGCTTCAGAGTTTTGGTTCAATCTGAATTAATCTCACGATTAGATTCAGAAGATAATTCTTCTTCTTTTTATTTTCGGAATCAGTTTTTCGGACTCATAATTTCGGATTCATTTTTTACTTAGAGATACTCTAGTTTTATTTTCCTTTCTGAGGAATATTTTGCTTGTTTACAAAAATTTTCTATTAATAAGTTTTAGTGGAAATTTTTTCTTTAAGATGGCAGGAATCAATGTTGGTTCTATTGAAAACTTAAATCCAACAAGACCACCTATTTTTTATGGAAATGATTATGAGTATTGGAGAGATTGAATGAAGACTTTTATTATCAATACTAGAGTTGATAATTTTGTTATGCTTATTGGAGGTTATAAAATTCCTAACAAAGAAGTTAGTACCTTCACCAATCAAGAAAAGAATAAATATCAACTGAATTATAAGGTTCTCAATACTTTTCTTTTTTCCATGACTAGAAATATATATAGCCAAATTTCATCTTGTGAAGAAGCAAATTGTATTTGGAAGAAACTTGAAGTTACTCACTTTGGAACTTCCAAAGTCATTGAAACTAGAATATTCATGCTCATAGCTGAATACCATGGCTTTAACTTTCCTTATAGAGAACCCATATGTAAGGTGCAGCAAAGGTTTATGACTATTGTGAATAGCTTACAGTCTATGGGAGAAAAAGGTTTGGATGATGAAGCTCTTGTTGATAAGATCATAGACATCATGCCCAATGAGTGGGAATCCAAGAGGACTATTATTGATGAAAACAGAAAAGTTACCCAGATTTCCATAGATGAACTCTTTGGAACTCTTCTTCAACAAGAGACAAGAATGAAGAGAGATATTGATAACATAAAGAAGAATGATGGAAATAGTAGTGTTTCTTTTACTACAACCATGAATCACATGAAATCTAAGACTCCTGAGAGAGTTACTAGATCCAAAACTAAGAATATTATTATTTAATTTGAATCTAGTGGAAGTGAATCTTCCGAGAATGAATTTTCCAATCTTGATCGAAGGATGAACAAGATTTTTGGCCAGAATAACTTTCAATCTAGATATAAGAAAAAGGAAAGGAAAGAAAAGAAAGATTCAGAAGTTACATGTTATGAATGCAAGAGAGCTGGACATATAAGGCCTGATTTTCCTATGTTTAAAAGAAAAGAAAGAAAGGAAAAGAATTCTGAGAGAAACAGAAAGAAGTACTACAAGGATAAATCTAATAAAGTCTTGAAAGCTAATGATTCCTGGAGTTTTAGTGGTGGTAACTCTTCAGATGAATCTTCAGATTATGAATCTTCTGGACAGAAGAATCTTGGTCTAATAACCAGACTACCTATTGACAATCATTGCTTTATGGCTAAGGTACAAAATACTAAATCTATAACCAATATATCTTTGAATACTAATGATAGTAAATAATATAACTCTTATGATGAAGAATCCTATTCTGATGAAGATGATACTTTACCTTCCTATGAAAAAGTTTCTAGGTTTTTTAAGCTTCTTGAGATTGAGAATTCAAAACTCATGAAAAAACTTGATAGGGAAAATTCTATAAATACTATTCTTACTAAGGAAATATCATATCTTTCTAAAGATCTTGATAAGAAAAATGCTAATTTTTAAAGTATTTCAAAAAATCTTGAGGAAGTAAATTCTAAGAAGAATAAACTTTCTAAGGATCTAGAAAACGTAATTTCTAAGAAAAATGTTTTTGAGCCTAACTCTAGTTCCAAATCGAACGTTTTAGAAGACAGTAACTTGGTTATAAAACTGAAATCCGAAATATTTTCCTTGAGGAAGTGTTTGTAAAATTTTACCGTAGGTAAGGAAAATTTTGATAAAATGTATTTTCAAATCCGACCTCTAAGGAATAGTTCTGGTTTTGGTTATAATGGTTCTAAACCGGTTTTTAGTAACAATTATTTTGTTCCACAAAGTGCTCATTTCTACACTAAGTGTCAGTGTGGTGGACACTGGGAAAAAAATTGTTCCTTAAACAAAACTCAATCTTTAGGATTTCATAAAGCCTGTTTTTCTAAGAAAATGTGGGTGCCTAAGTTTTTGCTTTCTGAGATTTTTGGATCCAAGCAAGTCTGGATTCTGAAAACCTAACTTTTTCTTATTTTCAAAAAAATAGAGAAGGTACCAACAACAATACATGGTACATGGATAGTGGATGTTCCCGGTATATGACTGGTAACAAAAACTATTTTGAAAATATTATCAAGACAAGAGGAGGAAAAGTAACTTTCGGAGATAATGCTCAGGGAGAAATTATTGGTATAGGTAACATCATTCTTCTTGGAAAAACTTTGATTTCAAATGTTTTGTTTGTTAAGGGTATTAAGCACAAACTCATTAGCATAAGTCAATTATGTGATTAAGGTTACCTTATGAATTTTAGGAATGATAAGTGCTTAGTACACAATTCCAAGGAAGAGTTTATTCTTTCTTCCCATAGTCAAGATAATGTATACACACTAAACTTAGAAGACCTTAGGAGCCAAGATCTACCTTGCCTTAGTGCAATGGAGGATCATTCTTGGTTGTGGCATAGAAGGTTAGGTCATTGTAACCTTAGGAACTTATGAAAAATTTCTAAGAAAAGATTAGTTAAGGATCTACCGGAGCATAGATTTGATTCTTCAAAAGTTTGTGACCCTTGTCAATATGGAAAGCAATATAAATCAAGTTTTAAATCAGTCGGTGAAGTCACAACTACTGATGAATTACAGTTAGTGCATATGGATCTTTTTTGACCTACAGAAACTGGAAGCATTGGAGGCAAGTATTATGTATTTGTATTGGTTGATGATTACACTATATTTACGTGGGTCTATTTTCTAGCAAAGAAGTCTGAAGCTTTTTCGTATTTTAAAAGTTTTAAAGCCCAAGTCAAAAATGAGAAAAACCTTCCATTGAAAACTATTCATAGTGATCATGGAGGATAATTTCAAAATTATGATTTTGAAACTTTTTGTAGTAGAAAAGTCATTACTCATAACTTCTCAACACCTAGAACACCTCAACAGAATGGTGTTATTGAAAGAAAAAATAGAATTCTTCAAGAGATAACAAGGACCATGTTGAGTGAGTATTCTATAGCCAAACATTTTTGGTCTGAACCTATAAGTACTGCTTGTTATAATATAAATCGAGTTTTAATTAGACCTTTTATTAACAAAACTCCTTATGAGTTCTGAAATGGTAGAAAACCTAGACTTTCCCACTTTAAGGTTTTTGGTTGCAAGGTATTCATCCTGAATACTAAAGATAATATACATAAATTCCCACCAAAATCTAATGAAGGAATTTTTCTAGGCTATTCCACAACTTCTAAGGCTTATAGAGTTTTCAATAAAAACACTTGTACTGTTGAAGAGATAGTGCATGTTAAATTTGATGAAACTGATCCTTTTGTTTTTAAACAACCCCAACCTACATCTTCGAATGTGTTTTCAAAAACTGATTATCAACCTCTATTAGAAGACCCTTCGGATAAGGAAAATGTCCAATAAGATAATTCTAAAATATTTACCCCAAAAGAATTTCTACCCTATGTTGATGAAAAGGTTTTACAAAACCCATATTAGTTATTTATTAAGAATCATCCTAGTGATAGTATCATTAGTGATGTAAATCATCCTGTAAGGACTAGAAGTTTCTTAAGGAATGAAGTAGAACATCTAGCATTTCTTTCCCAATTATAAAAAAAAGTATTGATGAGGCTTTAGGTGATGATGATTGGATTAAAGCCATTAAAGATGAACTAAATGAATTCGAAAGGAATAAATTCTGGACCTTGGTTGAAAGACCTAAGGAAACTTCTGTTATTGGAGTAAAATGAGTTTTCAGAAATAAGTGTGATGAAAATGGAATCATTGTAAGAAATAAAGCTATATTAGTTGTTAAAGGCTATAATCAACAAGAGGTAATAGACTATGAAGAAACCTATACTTCAGTAGATAGACTTGAATCTATTCGTATCTTACTTTCCTTCGCAGAATTCTTCAATTTTAAACTTTTTCAAATGGATGTGAAATGTAATTTCCTTAATGGTTATGTTCAAGAGGAAGTTTTTGTTGAACAACCTCCTAGTTTTGAAGATACAAAACATCCTAATTATTTTTTTAGACTAAACAAAGATTTTTATGGACTTAAGCAAGCCCCTCGAGCCTGGTATAATATACTTACAAGATTTTTTCTTCAAAATAATTATGTTAAGGGAAATGTATATCCAACCCTTTTTATAAAGAAAGAGGAGAAAAATGTTTTTATTTTTCAAATTTATGTTGATGAAATTATATTTGGTTCAACTCAGCAATCTTTAACCGATTCCTTTGAGGATCTAATGAAATCTGAGTTTGAAATGAGTATGATGGGTGAGTTAACATTTTTTCTTGGTTTTCAAATCTCTCAAAAACCAGAAGAAATCTATATATCCCAACATAAGTATATTAAATATGTTCTTAAAAAGTATGGATATGACAACATTAAAAGTATAAGTACTCCCATTGGTACCTCAAACACACTTGATCTTGATGAAGCTGGGAACCCAGTAGATCAAACATATTTTAGAGGTATGATGGGAAGTCTACTTTACTTGACAGCTAGTCATCTGGACTTAATGTTTTCAGTATTCTTATGTGCAAGATATCAATCCAATCCTAAGGAATCTCATTTAAAGGCAGTTAAAATAATTTTTTACTACATAAAGGGAACCGTGGATTTAGGACTCTTTTATACTTCTGGAAATGATTTTGTTTTAAAAAAGTTTTTCAGATGCTGACTTTGGTGATTGTAGAATGGATAGAAAGAGTACATATAGAACTTATCATTTCTTAGGAGATTCATTAGTTTCTTGGTCATGAAAGAAGAAACACTCAGTAGAACTTTCCACTACTGAAGTTGAATATGTAGTAGCTGGAAGTTATTGTGCTCAAGTGTTGTGGATGCAACATATACTCACAGACTATGGTATGAGTTTTACCAAAACACAAATTTTGTGTGATAATACAAGTGTCATTGCCCTTAGTAAAAACTCTGCACATCACTCTCATGCAAAACACATAGATATTAGGCATCACTTTCTTAGGGATCACACACAAAAAGGAGATATCATTCTTCAATTTATCGGGACGCAGGATCAACTTGCTGATATTTTCACAAAATCTTTACCCTCCGATAGATTTTAATACATTAAACAGAATTTAGGAATGATAACCATAAAGTAATCCTCCTTATTAACTTCCTGTTGAAATCAATATCCTTACAGTAATAAACTTTTTTCATAGGGGGAGTATATTTGCTTGAAGTTTTTCATATTTTTCGAAATGAAGTTTTTCATGTTTTTCATAATAAAGTTTTTCATATTTTTCATAATGAAGTTTTCATGTTTTTCGTAATGAAGTTTTTCATATTTTTCGTAATGAATTTTTTCATATTTTTCGTAATGAAGTTTTTCATATTTTTTTAATGAAGTTTTTCATATTTTTCATAATGAAGTTTTTCATATTTTTCGTAATGAAGTTTTTCATATTTTTCATAATGAAGTTTTTCATATTTTTTGTAATGAAGTTTTTCATGTTTTTCGTAATGAATTTTTTCATATTTTTCGTAATGAAGTTTTTCATATTTTTCATAATGAAGTTTTTCATGTTTTTCATAATGAAGTTTTTCATGTTTTTTGTAATGAAGTTTTTTAAAAAAAATCATAATGATGTTTTCAAAATTTTCATACTGAATATTTTCGTAATAAAAATTTTTGTACTCAAATTTTCGTAATGAAGTTTTTTAGTACTCAAATTTGTTTTTCTTTTCGTAATAAAATTTTTCGGAATCTAAAGTTCTTTAAGTAGAATATTACCTATTACGAATAATCTTTCTGGAAATCCGAAAGGTATGATTTCTTTCTTAATTTTTCATAATCACCTTTTACTTGCTGGTATTTTCTTTTGTGTTTTAAATTTTTCAGATTCTAGTTTCCTTAAATCCGAATGTTTTCCTTTAAAAACTCAAAAGATCGGATTCTAGCAAATTTTCCTTGAGGATATCATTTCAACCTTCGGATCTGATAATAAGTATTTTCAACCATTAGATCAAGTTTGGAAGCTCAATTGTTGCATCAACACCTATAAAAGGGGACCCCTGATGGTTGTCCCACATCGGTTTTCAAGCTTTTGTGTGTCGAAGCTCTGCCCCACTTTAAAAGCCCGTTCCAGATTTTCAAAGGTTTCTCAATCCCAAATGTCTGGTGAAGTTCCTTCTCAAGATATGTCTTCTGTCAAGTAGATTGCGGAGTTTCAAGTATATAGAGAGAGGTTGGTGCATCCGAGTTTCTTCAATAAGTATGATTCCATTATCTCCAAAAACATCAAGCTGAATGGATGGGAAAGTGTTTTCATATCAAAGCCTGGCGCTCAAGACTTTGTGTATATATATCTACTCATTGAGTTTTATGAGTTAGTTTATTTCTTTAAGGAATAAGGGAGAGATAAGTTTTCATTCAAAAGTTATGGAAAAACCTATGTCCTTTCATACACCAAGGGTGCTAGCTTGGTGGGGCTATCTTATGAAGGGGAATTCGATTTCTGTTCCCACAAGCTACCAGATGTTCAAGGAATTTTTGTAAAGGTAAAGTCTATGGAGTGTCTTGGACTTACTGATGTCAAGAACAAAAATATTTCTCATTTATCTACAAATAATCAGATTCTTGAGTTATGGGTTCAAGGTTTTATCGTATCGAGAAAAGGTTACAAGGACACACTGAAGAAAAGTAAAATTTATATCTTAGATTTTTTGGTAAATCTAAGGAAGATCAATCTGATGAATCATATTCTCATTACGATAGAGAATATCAATAACAGGAATTTGAGAGCACAAATAATCATGTATCCTACCCTACTCTCCAAGTTGATTGTTCGATGTCTTGATTCCTTCAAGATTTCTTTCAGTTCCAAGCTGAGGAATTGAAAAGTTATGTTAGTAAGCAATGATACTTTGAAAATAATGAATGTCACTTTTTCTAAAGATTCTGGAGAATTTTATGATCTACCAGTGGAAGAAGAAGAAGTTGTTCCAAAGAATGAAGAAGTTCCTGAACCATCAAAAAAAAGAGGGAAGAAGAGGAAGTTGAAGGAAGTGGTAGAAGAAGGAAAAATCTCAGAAGCTAAAGAAACTCAATACGCACCTCCAAATCCCAATAAGCAGAGAGCTTATCTGGATGATTTAGTAGCCAAATGGAGAGAATACAAAAAGAATTGGAAGGAAGGAGAGCCACAGTTTAGATTGGATCTTGTAGAGGCCAAAGATTTGAAAAAAAAGGTAGCCGATGAGCTTGAGAAGCAAGCCAAAGAGAAGAAGCTTAAGAAGAAAATGTATGAGGCCGTAATTGTCTAATATCTTTTAAGGGACACTGAAATAGCATTTGAAAACATTCCTGTACCAAAATATTTCTTGGTTAAACCCTTACCTGAGACTCCGGGGAAAAAGTTCATGACTCTGGAAAAAGTACATAAAAAGGTTGTCGAAGAAAAGGAAGCTATGGAAGAAGTACAAGAAGCTGAAAGCAGTGATGATATAGCTGATCTGATAAATCAAGTTGAATAATTTCATGACAAGGAAAGTGCATCCAAAAAATTATCAATACGGACTTCTCAAGCCGGATCTTCAAGGCTTGCTACTCTTGGAATTGATGAGAAGTCTGAAGAGGAAGTGAACAAGTTATCTGAGGAAGAGAGTCATAATCATGACTTCATTCATCCTGAAGATATTGAGGCAGGAGCCGAGAAAGAAAAAATTGATGAAGATATAATTGTTTAGTTGTATGAAAGTGAGCATGAGTCTCTAGATAAAGAAGTTGTTCCAAGAACCAATAAGGGAAAATAGGTGGTTGTTGATACACCTACAAAATCTATCTTAAGGAAGAAGGAAGCTGGTGGATCTTTGAATAGAAAGCTTATTGAGCTAGAGGAATAACCATCACCAATAAAAGTGTCAGATTCAGAATCATCAGCTCTGGTACATGATTTTGTCATTCAATCTCTAAAGAAGCTTGTTGACACCATTCCAATCTTTCCAACCATTGACTCCAGATGTCAGATGCTCCAACATAGCTTGAATCAAAAATTGAATTCTATATCCATGGTGATGGATAGGTGTGTAAAGATTGAGGCTGATTACAAGAACTTCCTTATCAACTATGATTTCCATAAAAAATCTTGTAAAAAAGTGGTCAGTTGGTCAAAGAATATAGTTGAATATTTGAGAGTGCTTGATAAGTTTCAAGATGATATTAAGGAATCTTTTGATTCTGAAGATAGAAAAATCAAGGATCTCACAACTAGATTTGAGGAAAAGCTAAACCTTGAACAGAACACTCGGATTCAGTAGGTCAGGGATCTGAATGGGAAGTTGTACTCTGTTGCTCAAAGCTGGAAAAGATAAAGGGATCTCCTGATCGAGATTGAAGAAAATCTAGTGAAGAAAGATGACTTGTTGAAGGTTCAAGAAGAGGCTCTGAAGGCTTAGGATGATAGGATCAAAGCCTTAGAGAATCAAACAGAGGAATACCACAAGGAGCTAAATAATTTGAAAACCATTTTGAAGAAATTGATACCCAAGGAAAAGGAAGGAAAATAAATCTGATCTTTTTTTGTTGTTTTTTCCCTTGTACAAATTCTTCCAATCTTAATGAAATTTTGGTTGCTCATTTCCATTTTCATGCTTTATACTAATATTTCAGGTACTATAATTTCTTTCCCATTCCCTCAAATTATTTTTGAAAATCACGAAGGGGGAGAAAGGAAAAAGAGTGCTAAGTAGAGAAGAAATATCCCTAAGTAAGGGGGAGTTTATCTAAGGGGGAGTTTTCATTACAGAGATTTTCGTACTCAAGATAATGAAAAATCTCATTCCATAAATCTAGAATATGATTCTTCATATTCCAAATCCTAAGGGGGGGGGGGGGGGTTAGTCATATTCATCTTTGACAATGTGAAAGGGGAGATAAGTTTTATTTGCAAAGTCTAAAAAAATATTTTCAAAGTCCTTTATTATTTTTCGTAAGGATGTTTGTGCTTTCTAAAAGGGGGGATATTGTTGAGTCAATAAGGTTTTCCTTATGACTTTTCCATTCCTTCATACTTGGGGGAGATTGTTAAGTCATTAAGGTTTCCTTATGAATTTACCATTCCTTCTTGTTTTGAAAATCACAAACACCTCATCTCAAGGAAAATCTCTTTTTACCGTGTGTTTTACTTCTATAAGGAAAAACTTCCTTCCCTAAGGAAATTTATCCTTACCATGTTTTCATTGTTCATATCATAATTTTTCCTAAGTGTAAAATTCGGTTTGTAACCAAAACCTCGGAATCCTATAATCACCTAGATATTAAGCATTCTGTTTTAGGATCCGAATTCTCAGAATTCTGGTTACGAACACTTCTAAGTTCTGACTCCAAATTCTGGTTAAGAACTCTTCTGAGTTCTGACTCTGAATTATGAATACGAATTCTAACTCTAAATTCTCATGAACTCTAACTCCAAACTTTGTAAGTTCTAGTTTCGATTTTTTGTGAATCCAAATTCTGAATTTCCTTGAAATTCAGACTCTGGAATTCTATAGAGTTCAGGTTCCAAATTCATAGAAAACAGAATATGAATATCCATGTATTATAGACTCCGAATTCATTTTTGGTTAGACTCTGAAATTTCATTTTCTTAAATTTTGAATATTGGATTTTTGTTATGTAACCATATTTTTGCTTACACTTGTTTTATTACAAAACGATGCCGTGCATTCAGTTACTAACTAATCGTTGTTTGAGTGACACGTGTATAGGTCCCTTTGAAATTCAAGGAAAAATATGACCGTTGGAGGAGGGAGCCGACCATTGAATTTGTGCCTATAAATAGGAGCTCGTTTGAAAAGAGCTAAACACTTTTCTATGACTCTAGAGATTACATGTTGTTGAAGTGATTTCTAGAGAGAGACTCTCATACTTAGTGTGTACTGAACTTCTTGTTCATATTTGCTTTGTGCGACTCTGAATGTTGCTGAGTACATTCGAGGGATTCCGGGGATAGGAAGACAGAGGTGTCGACTACCTTGAAGTTGAGGGCTTCCTTGCTGAGGAAGACAGAGATGCCAACTACCTTGAAGTTGAGGGCTTGCGGGGATAGCAAGATAGGCTCTGATCTTCATATCGAGGGCTTACCCTGGTGTGGGTAAGACAAACTTTCTTGAAAGTATAAATCAAGGGACCTTTATCCAAGGTTGTTGGATACCCTTCTCTTTGGTTTAAAAGATTTACTACTTGTTACTTGTTTTGTTATAAGTTTTCCGTTGTATTTGTATTGTTGAGGAAAGTATAATTATCTTATATTTCCTTATACTTGTACTCCGATTTAGTAAGATTCTATGCGCTTTAAGGTAAAATCTTTGTCGTTGTAAACTTTCATTAAGTTTTATTTTTCGGAACCATCTTTCCGGATCCACTTTCTCAGAATCATATTTCCGGAATCTAGCAAGTGTGTAGAACTAGAGGTTTTGTGAATTACCTTATTTAACCTTGTTAAACATAACCATCTTTAAAAGTTCCAAAGAAATTTTTTAAAGTATATAATTCACCCCCCCCCCCCCTCTTATATTTTGAGCATCTTTAGATACTTGATTCAGTATCTCTATTATTTCGATCCTACATTTGGTATTATAGAGTATATCATACTCACATACCATCTCAACACTCCCACCTAGCAGTGTGATATGGAAGTGAAAAATATTTTACATTTTCAAGAACTAACAAATCAATTGCCCAATACATTTAATGATTCAAAGGGAGTGACTAAATCACATGTACCAGCTATAAATGCACCGGTTAAAATTGGTGTTCTAAAGACACAATTACATAATGATGTTATAGAAATCCCAAAAGCATGCTTGAAGCATGAAAGACCAATTGGATCTAAGGATAAAAATCCTATAAAAGGAAAAAAATGAGTATAATTAAAAACCCTATTGTAGAGATGTGGGTTTTAGAAGAAACGCACAATTTAAGTGTTCTTAAAGAAACACGTGATGATAATCATAAAGATAATTCATAGAATATAGAAAACCCGGAAGGTTTTGAAAATAATGAAATATCTCTTAATTGTTCCACTACAGGTGATATATGGAATCGAGGTAATGTATAAAATATTGATGAAATATTTTCATATTCTATGTCACATGATATAAAAAATGAAGACCCTAAACCAAGGTCTGTTATGGAATGTTAAAAATGACTTGATTGGAATAAATGGAATGACGCAATGCAAGTTGAATTAAATTTGCTTAATAGGCAAACAGTTTTTGGAAATATCATGCTCACACCAGAAGATATGAATCATGTTGGATATAAATGGATTTTTGTGCATAAGCGTAATGAAAAAAATGAGATTGTAAGATACAAAGCTCATCTTGTCGCACAAGGTTTTTCTCAGAGACCCGAAATTGATTATGAGCAGACATGTTCTCTTGTTATGAATGCTATTAATTTTCAATATCTAATCAGTCTTGCAGTAGCTAGTAAGACTAATATGTGTCTTATGGATGTTGTTACAACTTATTTATATGGGTCACTTGATAGTAGTATATATATGAGAATCCTTGAAGGATTCAAAGTACATGAGGTATTGAAATCAAAACCCAAAGAGCTATATTCAATTAAATTACATAAATCCCTATATGGATTAAAACAATATGGGTGTATGTGGTATAATCATTTGAGCGAATATTTGTTAAATAAAGGGTATGTGAATAACCTCATATGTCCATGTGTTTTTATTAAGCAAACTACATCTGGATATGCAATCATTGTTGTTTATGTTGATGATTTAAATATCATCATAACTCCAGGAGAGATCAATGAAGCAATGTGGAACTTAAAGGATAAATTTGAAATGAAAGACATGGGAGAAACCAAGTATTGTCTTTGGTTACAAATTGATCATATGTCAAGTGGTATATTTTTGCATCAGTCAAATCACATGAAAATGTATTAAAACACTTTAATATAAATAAAGAAAATCCTTTAAGTACTTCAATGGTTGTTCGGTCTTTAAATATAGAGAAAGATCAATTTCGACCTTGGGAAGAAAATGATGAGTTGGTTGGTCCAGAAGTACCATACCTCAATGCTATCAGAACACTAATGTATCTTCCTAATTGTACTCATTCTGATATATCTTTTCCTACTAATTTATTGGAAAGGTTTAGTTCATCCCCAACACGAAGACACTAGAATAGAATTAAACATATTTTTCGTTATCTTTGTGGTACTATTGATTTGATTTTATTCTATTCTAATAAATTAGAAAATAAGATGGTTGGTATTGCAAATGCAGGTTATTTATCTGATTCACATAATGCGCGATCACAAACTGGTTATGTGTTCACAGTTGGAGGTACTGTCATATCTTGGAGATCAAAAAATATGCCTGATCCAGCAACAACATTGCAGATTTATTTACAAAGGCACCACCAACCATTATCTTTAGAAAGTTTGTACATAATATAGGGATTTGTATGTTGAAAATTTTGTAATGTAATGTAACTTTTATGGGAAGTCTACGTGACTAATATGTTCCATATTATGGTTTTTATCCCATTTGATTTTTCCATGAAAATGATTTTAATGAGTCAGTATCAAAACACGCATGGCATTGATAAAGGTGTGCATCCAAAGGGGAAGTGTTAAGTGGCCACTGAAAGACTATTACAAACTTCAATGGGGATGAGTTGTCCACCCCCACCAAGCCCCTCCATTTACCATGATGCACTGCCTATAAAAGGGCAGTGCAACCAGGGTCGACCCGGACAATATCATTGCCCAAGACTAGCATCTAAAATGTTGCCCCCTTTGCATAATAATATGTATATTAAGACAAAAGAAACTAAAATAGAAAAACATATTTTTATATAATCGTGATACCAAAAAATAATTTTACTGATTTAGAAAAACGTAACATGGAAAGTAAAAAAAAACTGAAAATCATATGTTTGAATTGAGAGATAAGATTGTATGTGAATAAAAAATATAGTGAAATGAAAAATTCATCAATCATTCAAACAAATAATTCACAAATCCAATAATTATGAAATTAAATGGAAAGAATTAGAAGCATTATGTATACTTATCGGAAGATGCAGACATCAAGCCCAAAAATCAAACATTTTATGAAAGAGCTTAATATGCAATTACTTCATCCACAAAGAGATCCATATATTAAAATAGTTAATTATAGTTATATAATTATTAAACAACAATAAACTTAAATAAGAAAAACAACCTCAAATTAAACCCTTCACTCACGTTTCAATTGAATCGGGCGGAGGGAGGGGGTACTGTAGTCGTTGGTGTCGAACATTACAGGGGGGTGCTGGCATCGGAGCGGTGAGGGAAACCATCGAAATGGATGTGACGAGGGGAGGGATGTGAGGAGGGAGAGAATCCTCAGACTAGTCAGGTGATAGGAAAGGTAACAACACATGGGTGAGGGAAGAGACAGAGGAGAGATGTGTCGACGTCCGCGTGGACGCAGATGGGGAGGAAGAGTAGTGTCACGAACCGAATCTGGTCGCCACCAAACCCAGCCCCAAACCCAACTCGTGACAAGGCCCGAAGGGCATTCCCGATCCCCACGGGCTGGCACAAGTGCCCGGGTATCATATAATGAGAATTGGGAACGATTTACCCGATTTTATAAACATTAAACAACAAACAAACTCAATAAAACAAATCTGGATTTTTCAACTAAAACCGTCTTTTACAAAATTTCAGAACTAAATTACATGAGTTAAAACTATGTTTAAAGACCATTACAAAGTTAAAAAAACTAAATAAGAACAGCCCAAGAACCTCCACATGGCAAGAGGCACCTCCCTCAAGTCATCCCCACAAGACTTCACCACCAGGGACCTGCTAGAAACCCGAACCACTGGCACTAAAAACTGTACCCAACCTGCGACAACAAAAATAACCAAGTCTACTTACACCCAAGGGTGTAAGTAGGGTGTGATTCAATGCCCAGTAGGATACCACCACTAAAAGATTCCATGTGATAAACATTTAAAGACGAAAAACATGCAAGTTTTCAAAAACATGAAATGCTCGTTACAATTTCTAAAAGATGCAACATTAAATAAAAACAATTTTCATGTGGGATAATTTAAAGAATAAACACTTTTAAAATAAATACCAAAGCTACTGAATTTTCCAACCACTCATACCGTATGCCGAAGGTAAGCACAAAATATCTAGTGAGCACAAGCAATGGGAAATAACCCCTAGGCACTAGCTAGTTGTAGGTTCCAGGTACCTCGTATCACGGTGAGAGTAACCATCACAAATATCTATTCTCGTGCACGAGCCACTAGTATGGAACATACCCATAACCTAGTGGTCATCGATCATCATCATCATCATAGTTTAGTTAGAGTTGTAAGCGTCAATCTTGCTAAGTGAAACTGATGCCAAACCCCACGGATTCACTAGCATACTAGTACACGTCCACCCACCTAGATACCCAGGTTTTCCCTTTGTACTCAAACAAGTTCAACAAGTCAATGAATATACTTTTCACATGAAAATATCATTTCCATATCATAAATTCACCAAACATCCCACATGTATACAACACAAGTCACAAAAGTCCGCATTTCATTCAAATTGATTTTGAAATCCGACTCACACCAAAATAGCCCACAACACTTTTCACATTTCTTTAACACTTCCACAAATCCATAAAACAATTTTATAAAATCATTACAATATATTAAAACTCTCATAACATCCCACTCACTTGTTACATAATACCCTTTTTACCTTCAAAATCATTTTATCATCAAACCTACACGAAATAGCCTACAAACAAGTTTCGCTCCAACATCACAATTTAATAAAACATTTCAGAAATTTACAAAACATTCTAAAAATGTTTGACATCTTAAAACATCACTTCACCTTTCAAAACCCCATAATAGGTGAACACATATACCAAACAGTACATATGCACCCTTTTCCCACTTTGTTTAACCAACTAAAACATTTACAATTTTCATAAAAAGAACCCAAGTGTTGTAAATATGTCTTTCACACAAAACTTATTTCAAAAACCCAATTTAAGACCAAAAATCATACCAATTCTTATCCAAAACAGAATTGGAAGCCCTAAAGATATTTATAAAACCACTTTCAAGTTTTATAAAATCACCTTGAATAATACTATAAATGATCCAAATGAAAACACACATTTTCATAAAATACTCTCAAGAAGTGTAACAATGTTTTACACATAAAACCTATTCAAAAACCCTCTTTTTAGGCCCACATGACACTAATACATTACCAAACCAGAATTGGAAGGCCAAACAATATTTATTAAACCAATTCCATATGTTATAAAATACACCCGAATAATTCTCCATGAGTTACACACGAAAACATACAATTTCAAGTTAAAATGCAACTATAAAATTAAACACTTATCCAAATTAATCATAAACAGTTTTCGCACCATACCTAACATATGAGGAATATGAAAAATGAATAAATACAACAAACTAACTCATTGATAATTGTTTACACATGGAACCACCTACCGAAAGTGTCGAATCCCTCAAAACTTGGTGCGAAACATCAACTGCACCACCGCCGCACCACAAGGAAGATAAATCCAGCCCTAGAACACAATATTTGACCAAAAAATGCACCAAACAAACCATAGGTTCGAACCCTAACTTCTGAACATTCTATAAATTCATGAAATAGGGAGGAAACCCTAAGGAGAAGGGAGGAATTGAAGAGAGAAACACTTACCTAAAACAATCTTGAAGTAAACGACCCAAAATTTACCAGTATATGAAATTGAAAACATCCAACCATTCATGGGAGGTTCGGAAAAGGAATAAGAGATCATTTAGGAACTGGAATGAGGGAAAAAGAGTAAAAATAGAAGGAGTTATGAAAGGATTAATTTACCTCTCCAAATCTGGGTGATTTCTGAAATCCAGAGAAGTTTCGACCATTTTCGCGACACTATTGAGATCCAAATTGTGGGAGGAGGGAATGAGGGCGCGCCTTAGGTAAGTGGGCTCGGGTGAGAGTTGGAATCACCGAAAAAACGCAAATATTGAAGGAGATATTAAAGAATTAAAATTTATTTTTAATGCAGAAAATGAGCTTTCGGACAGACTCAATCCTTTAAATAAAAACTCATATCCACCATGATTATGGATTACCAAATGGTCCAAATTAATATAGTGGTGTTAATAGGTCAGGGGATGACAATTAGGAATTGTAATGGATGAAAAATGTTGAAAAATGAGGGGGTTATAAAGGAATAAAAATTTAATTTTAAATCTGGAATTGGACTCACGGTTTGACCCAATTCATGAAAACTCACTCATTCCTCTATAAAACCTTGAGAAACCCTCAAAACAAAGCATGAATCGAAATTAAATTGAATTTTACTTTAAAATAAGTGAAGTATGTGAAAAGTAGTATCGAGGGGGAGAGAGAGATGAGCCGACGCGAGGCCACAAGACGACGAGCTCATGGGAGGGGGGAAGATGCGCCCACAAGGAGATGTGAGGAACCTTGCAACACCTAGGGTTTTCGATAGGATGGAGCTACTAGTGAGAGTGTGGGGTGAGCTGCGTGTGTTGCCCCTACCATTGTGTTGCCCAAACACATGAGATCGGTGAGCTCACCCTTGGACCCACTCTGAGTGCAACCCCCTGGATTGGTACTCATGATAGAAGAGAGATACCAAAATCATTAATAAAATTATTCTTCTTCTTTTTTTTTTATCCGATATTCTACTTTTACTCCTTTAAATTTTTGTTTTCACAACCATGCTGAGTTATACTTATATTTAGAATGAGTCAAATGATTTTTTATAATTAAAAATTGTTTTTTACGATTTGTTTTTTTGTCACATTGTTCCGCCACCGGCCCGATCAACGAGGCCATCATAGGGTGCCGCATTTGTCAAAAACTGGGTGCTGATGATCTTCCCACCAAGACGCAGCCTTCCCACCAAGACGCAGCCTTCCCTCCTTGCTCTGCACAAATTCAAACCAGTAAACGTCTTCCCCCACACTACTCCTCTCACCTACCTCGTCTCGATTCAGGGTCATTGAGCAGTGTTTCTCAACCGTCACCCTACTCCCCATTGACAATGCGTTGTCGGGTTTATTTTAAACGCGCGAGCGTTCCTACTGATGCCCTCCCCGATCGCTCTGAATTCGCTTAGCTTTCCTGCGACAGAGGGCGTCTCGGCTTTCATTCACTCATGGCTTTAAAAGGTGTTCTGATCCGGGCCTTTGCGCCGCCTTCATCGCACCTCAATGGCCGCCGCCGCCGCCTGCAATGTCACCAGCCTCATCAATCGAAATTGAATTTCGTAGATCTCGGTGGTTGCACGCGTGGGTTTGCTTTGAATCCGAGGGCACATTTTGTTAGGTTTCCGAGATGGGAATGCGGGGCTCTTTTGTCTAAGCGAGCCACCACCACCGCCGAAGATGAGAAGCCGTCTACGCCTGAAGAGTCGCTTGATCTCCAGCTTTCCGAGTCCCGGGGGTTTATCAGAGATTCAAACTTGCTTCCTAGTCAGCATCTTAAGATTCTCATAGAATTATAAGCCCTTCCCCCCCTCCATGTTACTTTTTACAGCTTCGTCGACCATATTATTGATTTATAAGGTTTTTGATTAATGCAGCTATTGTTGGAGTGCACCATAAAGGCATTCTTGTCTTTATCAGGCGAGCTAAAATCCATAGCTGCTAGTTAGCCGAGCTCTCATGGCATTTGAACTGTAGTTTCCCACAATCCCCTAGCACACTACCTGCTATTTTTTCTGCATTTCTTTTGGATCCATAGCCCTGCGCATGAACTATACACTGATCAGACCCTTTTTGCTGAACTGAAGTTTCATGTATCCTGCATCAGATTCAAACAAACGGATCTTAGAACTAAAATGGTTGAAGATACACACACTTCAATGTTTTAGGGAAGAGGGGTAATGACTGAACCTATAACAGTGGTATCACAGTCAACCCATTCTGTAATTTGATTTGCCCCAAGCACTTCTCAGGGAGTGGATAGGGGGGCCAACATGCTCCGAGAATGATGCGGATTTAAGTGAGGGAGAACCCAATAATCTCACGTTATATTTGACTTGCATAAGAGGGTGACACCCTACCATTATTCTCCCATTTAATTTGGTAAAAAGCATTTAATTGAGGGGAGCCCAAAGGAGGGCGAGGGCAGACTATAACAAGGGATCTCCTCCAATAATTTTTATCATCGGATTCTCAAACAATACATCATCACCTTTGAGCGAGGTGTTTCTTCATATATTCAAGAGAGAATATTTTGAGTGTTTTCTTCTTGTAATTGAGAGTCTGTACCTGCAATTTTACAATAGTAAGATCCTTATATTTGCCTGTGGTTTTTTACCCCTTTCATTCGGGGGGTTTTCCACGTTACATCCGGTGTTCATTTTATTTCCGCATTTTTGCACTTTATTTTTATCTCGCAATTATCCTCGTATCAAATGGCCAATTGTTTTCGATCCTAACAAGGGGTATCCAAGACGAGGTTTTGGCCTGAGGAAATTATGGACTAACGATGTGTCCAAACGACGGTGAAATTCGAGATCAAAAAATTCAATGGAAATAATTTTTTTATTGTGGAAAATGAAGAAGCAAGCGGTACTGCGGAAAGATAATTGCCTACAAGCTATTGGAGAAAAACCGGCGGGTGTGACAGAAGAGAAATGAAACGACATGGACGAGAATGCTATTACCAACATTCATTTGGCTTTGGCAGACGGGGTCCTGTCAAGCATTGTAGAGAAAAAGACGGCGAAAGGAATTTGAGATACTCTGACCAAACTGTACGTGGCAAAGTCACTCCACAACAAAATTTTTTTGAAGAGAAAATTATACTATCTTCGAATGGCGGAGTCATCATCAGTGACCGACCACATCAACACGATCAATACCCTTTTTTCTCAGCTTACGACATGGGGCTATAAAATTGTGGATACTGAACGTGCGGAGATTCTGCTCCAGAGTTTGCTAGATTTGTATGATCAACTTATCATCAACCTCACCAATAATATCCTAATGGATATGTTGCCCTTAACGATGTTGCAGCCGTAGTTCTTGAAGAAGAAAATTGGCGCAAGAACAAGGAAGATGGACAAACAACTTCACATTAAGTGGAAGCTCCTCAATGGAAAGAGGAAGAATGATGGAGCGTGGTTCCCATGAGAGCCAGAATCATGGCAGGTCTAAATCAAGGAGCAAGAAGAAAAACGTCAGATGTTACAATTGCGGTAAGAGGGGGCATGTCATCAAAGATTGTTGGAATAAAAGGGTTGGTGAGAAAAAACTCAAGGAAATGTGGCGAGTACATCTGGAAATGGAGACGTACTAGTCAGTGAAGCGGCGACGACTACTGAAGGTAAACAACATCTTGATGATGTATGGATTATTGATTCAGGAGCAACATGACACATGACCTCTCGACGAGAATGGTTTGATCAATATGAAGTTATCTCGAAAGGACTTGTGAACATGGGGAACGATTATACATTGAAGATTGTTGGAGTCGGCACTATCAAATTGAAGATGCATGATAACACAGTTTGAACCATTCAAGGAGTACGCCATATGCAGGGCCTCAAGAAGAACATTTTGTACTTGGGACAATTTGATGATATTAGATGCAAGACTCGCACCGAGAAAGGGATGATAAAGATTGTGAAGGGAGCGCTTATGACGATGAAGGCAAAGAAGATCTCAAAGAACTTGTTCGTGCTTATGGGTGAAACGTACAAGGAAGCGGAGATAATTGTCACATCAACTACCTCGACAAAAGCGTTGATGATGTTATGACATAGAAGCGTGACCATACGTTCGAACGAGGCGCATTGTGTTTTGAGTAAGCAACACAAGTTGAAGTTTGAAACGTCAATGACGAGGAGCAAGAACATCTTGGAGTTGATCCATTCCGACGTTGAAGGGAACCTTATTAAAAACATGTATATCCCTGAAAAGAAGGATGAATGGATCTTGATACATGATTTTGGAATATACACACAACATTTGTGCTTATGTACTCCCAGAGTACATGACGTGTCATCCCGCATGGGGTTCTGGGCATGTGCCAGCTATCACATAGATTGGCCACCTGTGGAGGGTCATAGATACTTAAGAGTCATACTGGGTACACCGTGTATCAGATTGAGGTGCGGATGATTCCTACACATCACAAATGTCTATGAATCATTTTTGAAACAAACACTGGTTGTATCTCTAGGAGCAAGGTACTTTGTATCTTTCATTGATGACTATTCTATGAGATGTTGAATGTTTTCAATTAAGACGAAAACGGATGTATTTGATGTCTTCAAAACATTCAAAGTGCGAAAAGAACTTGAATCTGAAAAGAATATAAAGTGTTTGAGGGCAGACAATGGTGGATGATATACAAACGAGGTGTTTGATTCTTTTTGTCAATAGGAAGACATCAAAAGACAGTTCACGGTGGCATACGCTCCTCATCAGAATGGAGTGGCAGAGCGGATGAATAGAACCCTGTTAGACAGAACAAAGGCGATGTTGAAGACTTCAGGAGTTACCAAGACATTCTGGGCAGAAGCAGTAAATACCGCCTTCTATGTGATCAATCGATCCCCTTCTGTGGCAATTGATCTGAAGACACCGATGAAGATGTGGACCGATAAACCCACTGACTATTTTCAATTGCATACTTTTGGAAGTCCTGTATATGCACTGTTTAATGACCAGGAAAGATCGAAGTTTGACTCTAGATCCAGGGAATGTATCTTCTTGTGATACACTGATGGTTTGCAGGGGTATCGTTTGTGGGATCCCACTGCCCACAAACTTATCATCAACAAAGATGTCAATTTTGCAGAAGACAAGGTGCAAATGACGATTGATAGAAACACGGAGAAAGAGAGTACAAAAACTACAACAGTCGAGGTGAATGACGGAACAAAGGAAGAACCAGTTTCCTCTGAAACATTATCAAAGCACGATGATCAAGTATCGGATGATCTTGGACTACGGCGGTCAAATCGAGAGAAAAGAGCGCCAATATGGCACTCAAATTATGTCACTGAGAGCAATATTGCATATTGCTTATTGACAGAGGATGAAGAGCCATCATCTTTTTTGGAGGCGACCCAGAGTTCGAATGTATCTTCATGGATGGCGGTGATGCAGAAGGAACTTGAACCCCTGCACAAGAATAAGACTTGAGATCTTTACCTCACGGAAGGAATGCCATTGGGAACAAATAGGTCTACAAGATCAAGCAGGATGAAACAAACCTGGTGGAAAGATATCGTGCGAGACTGGTGGTCAAAGGATATGATCAGAAGGAAGGTATCGATTTCAATGAGATACTTTATTCTGTTGTTAGATTGACGACTATTCGGGTAGTTATGGCGATGTGTGCTACATACACTCTACATCCAGAGCAGCTAGATGTGAAAAGAACTTTTCTCCATGGTGATCTTGATGAAGAAATCTATATGCTCCAACCAGAAGGTTTTGCCGAAGAAGGTAAAATGAACTTGGTTTGCAGGTTGAACCAATCTCTGTACGGTCTCAAACAGGCACCGAGGTGTTGGTACAAGAGATTTGATTCATATATCACGATCCTTGGATACAACAGACTTAATTCAGATCTTTGCGCATATTTCAAGGGTTTAAATGGTAATGATTTTATCATTCTATTGTTGTATGTGGATGACATGTTGGTTGCAGGCCCTAACACTGATTAAATCCAACAGAGAAAGACACAGTTGGTTAGGAAGTTTGATATGAAGGATTTGAGACTCGCAAACAAGATTCTTGGGATGCAGATTTAATGAGACAGAAATAATAGAAAGATTTGACTATCACAGAAGAATTATTTGAGGAAAGTTTTGAAACACTGCAACATGCAAGACTGGAAGCCAATTTTTACCCCTCTTCCCATTAATTTCAAGTTATCCTACACGATGAGTCCCAGCAGTGAAGCAGAGAGGATGAAAATGTTTTGAGTGCCGTATGCATCAGCAATGGGGAGTTTAATGTTCGCTATGGTTTGTACCGGACATTGCACATGCAGTGAGAGCAGTTAATCGGTACATGAAAAATCCAGGATGGGAGCATTGGAGCATGGTGAGGAGGATCTTGAGATATATCAAGGAAACCTCAGATGTTGCATTATGTTATGAAGGATCAATTTTAATATCGAAGGCTATGTTGATTCATATTTTGCAGGTAATTCTGACCAAAGGAAATCCATTACTGGTTATGTGTTTACTCTTGCAGAGAGAGCTATGAGCTGGTTTTCTAAGTTACAATCTGTTGTGGCCTTATCCACAACCGAGACAGAGTATAGGGCAGCTACACAGGCTTGCAAAGAGTCGATTTGGATGAAAAGGTTGCTAGAGAAGCTCAGACACAAACAAGAGCATATTTCATTGTTTTGTGACAGTCAGAGCGCCTTGCACATCGCAAAGAATCCATCTTTTCATTCCAAGACGAAGCACATTGGTGTATAATATCATTTTGTTCGAGATGTGGTGGAGGAAGTGTCGGTGATGTCAAAGGCGCTCGCCTCACCACGCCTTGGGGTGAGGCGCACCTGGTGCGCCTCAATGTTGGTGAGGCGGTGCGGCCTCACCAAGGCGCGCTAAAGGCGCGCGCCTCTCGCGCCAAACCATGAGGCGCTTAAAGCGCAAGGCGCCGTAAGGCGCACGGGTGGCCGCTGGGATCGAGGGCGACGAGATTGTAGCAGACAGGCGGCGGCAGAGACCGGGGGCGAGCGACAATATCGAGGGTGGCAGCGGAGATCGTGGTAGGTAGGATGGAAACAAATCCGGGGTCGCTGGCGGTGAGGGCGATCGGCCGAGATCGAGGGTACAAACGGGGTGGGTGGGTGAGGGCAATCGACAGACATCGTGGAAATCGAGGGTGGTGGGGAAGGACGTTGGAATCGAGGGTGGCTGGGAAGGACATTGGAAATCAGGGGTGGGGGTGGCTGGGAAGGACGCTGGAAATCATGAAAGAAGGAATGACGCTGGAAATCGATAAGTGACTTAATTCTATTAAATATAACATTTAATATATTAATAAAAAAACATAACATACACTATAAAAACTTAATTCTATTAAATACAACATTTAATATATTAATAAAAAAACATAACATACTCTATAAAAATTTTTAGTATGTATTTTCAGTATGTATTTTCACTATAAAAACTTAATTTGCTGCACCATGATTTTGATGATTAGGTTCTAAGGATTGATTATTTGATTATGATTTTGGTTAAAAAATTTCAGTATGTATTTTTTTATTGAATTTAAGTTTTTTTAAATTTAAAATACTGTTAAAAACTATATATATTTAATTATGTGTGTGTGCGCGCCTTAATTGCGCTTCGCGCCGCATCCCCAAGAGGCCTTTGCGCCTTATTGCGCCGCGCGCCTTTGACAACACTGGGAAGTGTGGATATGGATAAAATCCACACTAAAGAAAATTTGGCAGATTTCACGATGAAAGTGATTGGTTCTGATAAGTTCAGATGGTGTAGATCCTCGAGCGGTCTTGCAGAGACATGAGCAACATGTTTGGCAGATAGAAAAGATGTGTGGAGATGCGATTGACACTTAATCAAATCTCTAAGCGGGAGATATGTTGAAAGACTTTCTGGAGAGAGAAAATAATAATGATGGTCGCCGCATTCATTTCATTCAAAAAGGGTGACACCCTACCATTATTTCCCCATTTAATTTGGTAAAAAACATTTAATTGAGGGGAGCCCAAATGAGGGTGAGGACATGCTATAAAAAGGGATCTCCTCCAACAGTTTTCATCATTGGATTTTCAAACAACACATCATGAGTTTTGAGTGCGGTATTTTGTGAGGTGTTTCTCCATATATTTAAGAGAGAATATTCTGAGTGTTTTCTTCTTATAATTGAGAGTCTATACCCGCAATTTTACAATAATGAAATCCTTCTATTTGCTCGCGGCCCTTTCATTTGGGGTTTTTCCACGTTACATCCGGTGTTTATTTTATTTCCGCATTTTTACACTTTATTTTTATCTCGCAATTATCTTTGTACCGAAGGGCCAATTGTTTCTGATCCTAACAGGTTCTGCATAGCCTCAAATGGGTATTTTCGAGGGAAAGGGTAATGACTTGCCATTTGTCATGTAGTTGTTAATTAGAAAAACTGCGGGGGTCTAGCATTCATGTTTACTATGGTTATGTTTGACAACACTTATTAAAAACTGCTTATAACACTTCATATTCATGACAAACCCTTCTATAAAAGTTTTTCCAGATTGCATATTGAAAAAGTGTTTTTCTGCCACTTATTTAAGTGGATTTCTTCTGAAATTTAAGTATCAGTGTTTTCTCAGAAACATAACAAGCACCATTTATTTTCTTACACTACTTATGTTTGACAACACTTATTAAAAATTGCTTATAACGCTTAATATTCATGACAAGCGCTTCTATAAAAGTTTTTTTCCAGATTGCTTATTGAACAAGTGTTTTCCTGCCTCTTGTTTAAGTGGATTTCTTCTGAAATTTAAGTATCTGTGTTTTTTCAGAAGCATAACAAAACACCATTTATTTTTTTAAACTACTTATCATAGGTAATAAGTGCTTTTGATCATTTAAAAGTTATGGGTTTTGATGGCATGCACTGTCATGGGTTTTTAATAAAGAAATTTGGCGTTGTATACGAAGGTCCTCCAATTCTTAAGTGAAAATTTTGGTTTTTTGCTTCATGACTTTTTGTTAAGACCGTCACTTCGCTTGCTTGATGCCAGATAGTTTTTAGCTTCCATTGATAAAAGATCTTCACGCGTTTCATATTATGCCTTGCTGTGTGTTTTTTGCCTTTTTTGAAAGGAGTGGGGACGGTGTTCACATTATGTTTCATTTTGCAATCACCGAGTTGATTTTTTTGCTGAAGGCAATGCTTAGTTTATCCCCTCAAATTTTAGTCTGTCTCTCTCCAGTTCTTTTTTTAAAAGGAAGTAATAGTTTAAAATCCATGTAAAATTGCAGAACCTTTGTCTGCAACTGATATAACTTCTTCTCCTAGTGATGGTTCAAAAGTACGGGTCGCTTATCAGGTAGTATGTGTGAAAATCTAATCTTAAATGTTTTTCATTATTTCTTCATCCTTAAATTGGCTTGCTTGCCTAGTTTAGGGATTACCCGGTGCGTATAGTGAGGCTGCGGCACTCAAAGCATACCCCGAGTGCGAGGCTGTCCCGTGTGATGAGTTTGAGGCAGTTTTCAAGGTTTACATTTATCATTGTTTTTAAATACTTGGACTCAGTTGCCCATTTCCGTTCCCTCAATGCATTGTTTAACAGGCTGTTGAACTATGGTTAGTCGACAAAGCAGTTCTCCCAATTGAGAACAGTGTTGGCGGAAGCATTCACCGTAATTATGATTTGCTCCTTCGCCATAGACTGCATATCGTAGGAGAGGTGCAAATGCTCGTTAACCACTGCCTTTTGGGTTTGCCTGGGGTTAGAAAGGAGGAGCTAAAGCGTGTTTTGAGTCATCCCCAGGTTTGTTGCACACAATGGGAAATTATTTATTGATTCTAATAACTGTATGTGTGCAAGATATTGACTAATCATTTAGGTTCTGTTTGACAAAACTTGTTGATAACTGATTATAGCACTGATCACTTATGATAAGCAGTTTGAAAAAAATAATCGGTGCTTGTTCTGTGTCTTAAAAAACACTCGCACATAATTTGCAGAAGAAAACCGCTTAAATAAGTGACATAAAAACTCTTAGGGTCTGTTTGACAACACTTGTTGAAAACTTTTTATAGCACTTATCATTTATGATAAGTGTTTCTATAAAGTGTCTCCGGATTGCTATTGGAAAAGTGTTTTTCTTCCACTTATTTAACTGGTTCTCTTCTTGAATTTAAGTATGAATGTTTTTTCAGAAGCATAACAAACGCCATTTATTTTTCCAAACTACTTATCATAAGTTAAAAGTGCTATTAAGCAAAAATAAGGAAAAAAAATAAGGCCAACTACAAACACCATTTATTTATAAGTGTTGTCATACAGGGCCTTGATCACTAATCAGTGTAAAAAATAAGGAAAAAAAAGCTTGTTTCTATTGTTCTCTAGATTAAATGAACTCTTTAAAATTCCGATTCAGTTATATATATGACAAATAGTCATATATTTTGTTAACAAAGCTTTTTTGCGATACTGCAAGTTTCAGTGCTTTTTTGAGTTTTCTTTTACACAGGCACTTGCTCAGTGTGAAATGACACTAACCAAGTTGGGCGTTGTGAGAGAAAGTAGTGATGATACTGCTGGTGCTGCTCAGGTGATATGATCAATCCCTTTTCCTGTTTTTATGCATTGGAAAAGTGTTTTAAATATGACTTTTTAGCCAGATTGTTGCTTCAACTGGATTGAGAGACACTGGAGCTGTTGCCAGTGCTCGAGCAGCGACAATCTATGAGCTCGATATACTTGCTGAGGGAATCCAGGTAAAAGTTTGCCCTTTGGTATTCAGAGTCCGTTTCATCTTAAAAAATCAAGTGATTTTGAGGCAGTTTAAAAAATTAATTTTAAAAGTGACTTTAGAAAAACCGAAAGTGATTTTGTCTCTACTATAATAAAAAAATAACTTTTTTTACTTTCAATCTCAGAATCAGTTTTAAAAGAAAGCCTGAATTCTGCTTTTTGAAAAAAATCTTAAAACATATGACCTAAATTTTATAAGTTTTTTTATATAAATAAAGTGTTTTTATACCTGAAAAATCTTAAACAAAAAGGCTTTTAATAATCTGGTTATATCCTCAGCAAGAGTTTGATGCATTTATGGTTAACTTATTAATAATAATTGGAGGGTATCTGTATTTAGACACACTGTTGAATATGATGGAGCTTGTTATCTTTTGAAAAATGCTAATTCCCATGATTCATGACATGTGATATTGTGGTGCCAACCAGGACGAGTCTGACAATATTACTCGTTTTCTGACACTAGCGAGGGAACCCATCATTCCAGGAACTGACAAGCCCTATAGGGTATTTTTCTGGTACTTTTTTTGCAAGTAAATTGTATCTCTATTCTATGGACATGTTAAAGAGTTATTTTTCTTGTTAGACGAGCATCGTCTTCACTCTCGAGGAGGGCCCTGGGGTTCTATTTAAAGCCTTAGCAGTTTTTGCTTTGAGGGGCATCAATTTGACCAAGGTAATGAAAAAAAAATATTGTTTTTTTCTTGATCTTTTTTTTTTGGTTTAAGAATCCAAACACTCCATTTTTGTGTCAAATTTGCAATAGTGGCTTTAATCTTTCTTGTTTATGTTTAGATTGAGAGCCGACCTCAGAGAAGACGCCCGCTAAGGGTTGTTGATGACTCTAATCGAGGCAGTGCGAAGTAAGTGATATTTTGAATTTTGATTTGAATGGGGTCTGACAAGTAGGGTATCCTAATATCCATGACACTGTAGATTTTGACTTTTATTATTTTACAGCATTTCCTGAGATAAAACCTTTTTACCTTTAGGCTGGGTTTGACAGTACTTATTGAGATGTGTTACAGCACTTATCATGTATGATAAGTTCTTCTCTATTAAGTGTTTTCAGATTGCTTATTGAAAAAGTGCTTTTTATCATTTATTTTAGTGCTTTTCTTCAGGAATTTATGTGTTTTTTTTTTCAGAAACAGAACAAACACCACTTATTTTTTAAAACTGTTTTTTAATAAGTGATAAGTGCTGCCAAACACAACCTTCCAGGCAAATCATTTACGATAAGCTAATGGGATTCTTTTGAACTGTGGATTGATAGCATATGTTCTTGATAGGGACAATTTGCGGCGTTCACAAATTCCAAGGAGCCTAAAACTAGAAAAGTGGGAGCAATTATCAAAGTCTGATGTGTGGTATGGGGAGTCAACATTCATGCCCCATACCGTAATTAAGTTAAAATAGGGTCACAATTAGTGAGTTCTGTAAGCCATAGGAAAACTTTGACATGCAATATCTAGATTGTTAATTGACTTATCTAGGCTAAAAAAATCTAATTAATTTGATAAATTGAATGTCGGGAAGAATGAATGCTGGTTCACAAATTTGCTTATGACCTCTCATTGAAGGGTGGTGTTACTCATGTCACTCAATGCCTAACCTTAAAAGCCTGCTTGTTACAGTTAAAAAAATAAGTGATTTTGGGATGTTTTAGGGGAGTGATTTTTGAAAAACTTGTTTTGTGTGTGTTTATGTTATAATAAAAAAACACTTTTTTAACTTTATATTTGTAGAGGGAGAGATCCTGAATCCATATCTCTAAGTGGGGTTAGGGATGCTTAATGGGCCTTTGACCCATGGGCTAGGTCCTCCCGGATGAACTAACAAAAAAAGACATGCATTTTAAATATTCTTAAACGGACAGGGAAGAAAATCTGCAGGTTTAAGCGGACCGACCCTAACATATGCTGGCCGGGTCGCAGGCTTGTAATATATATATTTTTTTTAATGTTATTTCAATTTAAGGTTGCTTTTTTTTTTTTTATGACAAACATATATATATATTAACATTTATGTGATGACTATTTATGTGTTTAATATTTAATATTCCTAAACAGTAAGCGTTTTATCCTTTCAAAAATTGTTTAATCCTAATTACAAATATGGGTTGGGTCGCGGACTGGCCCGCTTAAAATACGGACAGGATCAGTTTCAATTTCTTGAGCCAGAATTAGATGCGGGCTTAAACAGACCAGACATTTTCAGGCTCAGTCCATGTGGACTTGGCCCTCTCCGCCCCTGTCCAGGCTGTTAAACACCCATAAGTGGGGTCTGGTTGTTCTATTTGTGATGATACAACCCCAAGATAGCGGTGGATATAAAATTCAAAATACATAAGATAAGTTTGACTCAATCAAACCCCATATTCTAAAAATCTAAATACAACAAGATTACAGAATCAGTTTTTATAAAGGTAATAAAAAATACCTTTCCAAAAAAAATTGAAACACAATTTTCAAGATTCTGCCTTTTGAATAAATCTTTAATAAACAACCCAAATTTTCAAGTGGTGTTTTTTTGTTGTTGCAAAAAGTGCTTTTAGGCCTAAAATCTAAATTAGATAGGGCTTGGAAGCGAATGAATTTAATATATAGAAAGTAAGAAGTAATAACATCTGAACATGTGAAGTGTATGGAAAAGTCCTACCTCTGAAGTTGCACAATGTTTGCAGGTTGAGGTTAAAGTGATAACCTAACCTCATAAGGCTAAATATAAGCTGGAAATTTGGTAATGACACCTGATAAATCTTGTTTTTCAAATCCATTACTTGTTTGAAGGAAGATCTTACCTAGCAATTTGATTTTAGGTGCATCAAAGCTGATGGAATTTTGAGAAGAACATCAGAGTTGTTACACAAGTTCAATAAAAAACCGAGGAAAGGGAAGAAGTAAACCTATGGTTTTAAATTTTTACTGAAAGGATATATTACATCGATGTGGGGGCTACATTACAAAGAAAATGATTTTGGTAATGAAAAGAATTAGGATTTCAGATTGGAGAATTGGAGAAATAATTTCGAGGGTATTTGGGAATTTTAAATAGGGCACAACTGAATTTTGTTTTATATGTTTTGTATACGAGAGTAAAATCTTGAAACATTCTGAACAACTTAGGTTTTGGTGGCTTTTCCAAGTTGTTTTAATCGACTCTTATATATGGTCTTCAGGTATTTTGACTACCTTTTTTATATTGACTTTGAAGCTTCAATGGCAGAGCCTCGTGCCCAAAATGCTTTGGGACAGTTGCAGGTTAGGTTTTTTTGGTTGGAAATGGCCTGAACATTCATAACAGTGATTTAGTTGAAGATGGGATCTTGCATTGGATTTTCAATGTGTTCATTTTAATTGCAGGAATTTGCAAGATTTCTTAGGGTTCTTGGTTGCTACCCGATGGATCCGACTCCATAGATGCAAGTTTATAGGTGTAAATACATTGATTCTGCTGAAGGACGACAGAAGGCTGCTGATCCGGATGAATAAAGGAATCTTTCAATTCAATTTTCTCCTTTGCGATTCATTCCATTCACTGCCATTATTATTATTTTGTTTTATGGAGAATCTCATTGGTCCTGTATTTATGAATTTTACTCAAATGTCAAATAATGTTATTGGACGAACTTGATAACCGGGGGCGTTTTATGTGTAAGTGCATTAATTTTTCCCCCAAAAATTTAAGGGATGTAGGTAAAGGAGAATATGATTACGAATGAACACAATGTATGACTTTAACTAGATATTTGATACGTGCTTCATAGTTGGTGGTGGGGTGGTAAGGGTTGATGGACAGATCGTGTGGTCAAATTCGTATGCATGTTTATTGTGATTTTCTTTATTGCATTGTATTCTATGGTGATAGATGTAATCAATCTATAGGAGGAACATATATACTCAAGTCTATTTCTATTCAACGTGTCATTGGATATACTATAGAGGAATATAATCAATGATCCATATCGATCCCTCAAATCCAATATTGTGTCCATGGGACAAAGCTTGGGAGATGATCCCATGGGAGTTATCATATATGAGAAATTGTGGTATCCACATATTTATTGAAATTTAGACAATGAAAAAAGTTCGATGAAAGAAGAGTAAAACATTCACAACTCTACCATCAAACCATGATAAACATTGTAGTCATGACATCTCAACTTTATAGACCAGTTTCTCAAAAGTTGAGGTTGGTAATAACTTTCTTGAATAAATCATCAAGATATCAAATGATCTAATTTGTTGGATATGAATCCCATTTTTTTTGAAACTCATGAGTAAAAAATAATTTTGATGAGATGTTTTGTCTTATCATCTATGTTATAACCACCTTTTAATTGCACTATAAAAATTACATTATTCTTATGTAAAGTTGTGAGAATATCATTATTCACAGTTAAATCTCAATTATTTATGATGATTGAAGAAAGTCACATACATGGTTTGTTTCATAGAACACTATGAAAGGTCAGGTTTGTGATATAGTTTTAAGTGGATGAGACAAATATTCAACATTGACACAACTAATTTTGGTTCTAAATTGTTATTATAAAATAATCACTGATCACCAAATCCTTGAATGCATCTCAATATATGTTTGATACCATTTCAATATCTCCGAATATGAGAATTATACTAGGGTGATTTAGGGTTTCATTGTTGCGCTCCATCACTCGGCTGCGAGCTCTTGTCAAGAGTTCTAGGCTAGGCTCCTCCTCGTCATTGGTCGTCTCCCCATCATCCTCGGCGGTTTCGCCCTCTCCTTGCTTCACGCCCGCGACAATTTCTACATATTGGAACCCTCGCTTTCGCCCACAACATTTACCTCACCTGGACCTGGTCCTTGTTGACGCCATCCACACCATCCAAGGCCAGGTGTCGAAGTCGGAGGCAGGCCTTGCATTGTGCAAGGGTGACGATTCAACTTGTGAGCTCATTAGGGCCAGTGGAGTGTTGTTGGTTCTGTTATTTTGGTTTTGTCTCTCCCTGATTGGATGGATAGTGGTGTGCCTGCGAGTTTGTGGCGGTCTCTTCTTTTGCACCCGCGGTTCCTTCTTGTTGCTTGCTGTTCGGTGGCTTCCCATTGTTCCGTCTTTGCCCTGTTTCCTTGGTGCATTTCTCTTTGGCTTGGCCCCTCTGTAATAGCTCTTAGGGCTACGACTTGGCTAGCTTAGCCAGAATCTTCCTCTACGTGGTGGTGGCACATGTCAATACGGTGACGCCCTCTAATGGAGTTGACCTGTGTGATGGCGATAGTGGTTTGGGGAGCACAGGCGGTGCTTCGATGGTTGACTTGTGTTTGTTTTCTTCTTTTGTTGTTTGGTTGCGGCCTCTTCCTTGGATGGTCTTGCTCGACGAAGGTTGCGGACGACAGTGCTCAACGTCGACTCTGGGTGGCTCTAGTTTGTCTGATGATGACTGACAATGGATTGAGCGGCGATGCAGAGTAGGAGCTGATTGAGACCTTGCAGGCCGCAACACCTCTCAGTACTTGAGGCAACACTTGGCTCGAGGCTGCGACATTCGATGCATGATTGGTGCAGTGTTTGTGTTCGTGGCTTGATTTTCCATGGGTTTGCTTGCTAGTGGACTTTCAGCTTTTTGTGCTTTAGGTGCTTGGGGTTTGTCTAGGATTTTGAGGGGGGTTTGTCTAGGATTTTGAGGGGGGTTTGTCTAGGATTTTGAGGGTTGAGCCACCCAAAAACATCCTTTCGGGTTGGGCCATCCAAAAAGGCCTTGGTTCCCAATTAACCCTCAAAATTGGTTTCTTATTTTAAAATCCAAAAAAAGATAATTAGAAGAGAGCGGGGGAGAACTATGTCTGATCAATAAATTCATAGATTATGGTATATCTTGTAACACAACAAGATTTTGGAATATATTTTTCTTTAAATTAATACTATGCCCGATAGCTTTTGCTCCACACACAACATCGAACTAAAACGAGGAGCGACATATTAGATGAATATTATTAAGAAAATAATAAGAATAATAAAGACTCTAGAAAATAAAAAGATATCACTCAACTAAAATTTCTTGCATTTAGAGGATAAATAAATACTTTGATTTAATATTAAAAAAGGATTATTCATTCTCAAATAACTATTCTTTTAAAGTGCTGTATATTTTATACTAATAAATTAAATTGATATTTTAAAATATTATTATATGTAAACTAATATATTGACATTCTCTAAATTAGGAATTGATATGAAATAATATTACGAACACTTAAAAACGTCATTTTTTAAATAAAAACAATATTTATTTATATTTTTCATTTTCATTAAAAAAACCAAATTTATAAATTTTAGAATTTGAATTTTATAAAATGGACTTCATTTTTGAAATCATCATGTCAAAATTATCTTAAGATGATTTTTTAAGATTTTTATGAAGAAGTTTAATTTTGGGTGAATAGTGAAAAGATTGGTTTTGCAAATACTATCACTTTATGACATTGTCATAATTAAAGAATGATTTGAAAGTTTATGAAACCTTTTCTATACAAAATATATATTTATAAAGTAAAATAAATCATTTAAAAATACAATTTTGAATTTATAAAACCCATGTTTAACATTTTGGAAACTAAAGTAATATTTTACTTTAATAAAAAACTGTTGACTCAGTCCAGTAATTCCTTATTTTAATGCTCACAAATCATGTTTCCTTTATTACTGACTATTTACATTTTGAATGAAAGAAGCTTCACGATTCTAGCATTTTAAGGACCCTGCGTAAGTGTAATCTCAAGATTTCATGAGCTGCGTAAATCTAACTTTGAAATTCTATGAGTTGCGTAAGGGTAAGTGTGGTATTCATGTGCCGCATAAGGGTAGTACTCTGCATGCATAAGGGTAACACACTATTTATAAGGGTTACGTAAGGGCAAGTCCATGACTTCCAAGGTTGCATAAAGGTATCCTAGGCATTGCGTAAAGACTTATGGAACCGTCAGTGGATTTGTGCTACCGTTCGAAGGATCTTGCTGCTGCTAGTTAACATCTACTATCATGAGAAGAGATGTCCTACCGCCAATTGACATCTATGAGGATTTACCTTTTTTTTATTATCCTATAATGGATAATTAGAGATTCTAAAAAGCTATAAATTAGAAGAACCCCTCATTCACAAAGGCTAGTCGATTACTTTCTACTATTAACTGACTACCTGGCCTTGCTTTAGTGTTCTTTTTGAAAAGATAGAGTATTGTCCAGTGTTGCAAATGACATTGTTTTTCATGAAAAAACAAAAACCTTGCGATCAACATTCAAAGTAACATCAATGAAATATTTAAAGACAATTCAAAAGAAGAATAAGATCATTCTCAATCATCTCTTTCTTGATCATAGAAAGAAGAACTACACAAACACTTTCATATTCTTTCTTTCTTTCTTCTCTGTTTTATTTACATTCGAGCTGTGCTTGATTTATTTTTTTATTCCTTAAGAACAATCTCTTGTATTATACTGGAGATTAATCTGATACTATCTTCAAATTTATTTTATAACTTCCATCCCATAAATAATTGTGGAAGAGGCTGTGTGTAGCTTGGACTATCTGTGTGCAATTGTATGTAAAAAACTGATCCAGGTTGTGGATCAAGTTTACTGTTTAATAAACATGCTTGGCTATGGGTGACTGTCAAGTGCAGAGGATTGGGTCTCGACTTGAGACTGAACCTTGTTTTTTTACTTCTACTGTGTTTTCTTTATTTTGTTTACTTTGTTTTAAGAAAAAACATTTTTTCATTTACAAAACTTCTTTGAAAAAACAATACTATGATAGTTAGCTTTAATCAGTGTTTTATATATTGCGCTTAAAACAATTAGAATTGTTTCAAAAATTAAAGTGCTTTTAAAAATTATTTCAACTAGGTTGTGATTAAGCCTTTGAGAAACATTTTAAAAATATAAAATGATATATTTCTACTATTTTAGTTAACTGAGTTGTTATCCAAATTGGGGGAATTTGTTTTAAATATATTTTAAACAAAATTTTTTATTGGATACTCAACTCACCCCCTCTTGAGTACTCCACTTTGACTAACATTTGGTATCAGATGAATTGTTTTTATTTATTTCTTATCTAGATTTAATTACGATCAAGTTTTTTTTACTCAAAAATAAATATTTCTATTTATTCTAATTTTTTATCTCTATGGATAATAATAGACTTGAGGGGACTACTACTAAAAAACCTCCTTATTTTAATGGCACTAATCACGCTCAACGAAATATTAAAATGAAAATACATCTTGAGAGCATGAGTTTTGAAACTTGTAAAGTAATAAAAGATAAATATGAAAAACCTAAAGCTGCTAGAGTTGATTGGAGTGATGCCACTAAGGTTGCTTATGATTATAATTACAAATCTATGAATGCCTTATACTATTCTTTGGGAGAAGATGAGTTTAATAGAATATCTACATGTTCCACTGCTTTTGAAATTTGGGATACACTTTCTGTGTCTCATGAAGGCACATAAAATGTCAAAGAAATGATATTAAATACTTATACTATTTAATATGATACATTTAAAATGAAACCTGATGAATCAATTTATGAAATGTATCACAGGTTAAATGAAAATTTCAATACAATGCACACTCTTGTAAATAAAATAGATTACAAAGATTAAGTGATGAGAATCCTATGATGCTTAACTAATCGATAGAGAGGACCTTTTGTTTCCATTTGAGAGTCATGTGACATAATCAAACTTCTAGTGAAGGATATGATTAGAAATTTAATGATTTATTAAGAAGAGTTGAAAGTGAATAAAGAGGACGAAGAACTAAAAAGAAAAATAGTTGCTTTCAAAATTTATGAGTTAAAGATGAACAAGAAAATCAAAGAGAATAGCTCAAGTGAGGATGATCCACCTTTTTATAGGGATAAGGAGATGACTCATCTAACTAGGATATTTAAGAAATTTTATAGGAATAATAAATTATTCAAGAAATCAAACTATGGAGGAAGGTTTGACGAAAAAGGAAGTTGGAAAAAGTAAAACCAACCAGGAGAAGTGACATGTTATGCGTGCAATATAAAAGGGAATATCAAAGCCAAATGTCCAAAATTGAAGTACAAGAAAAAGTACGAGGACAAAGGAAAAATATCTAAGAGATCTATGAAGGCAACCTGGAGTGCCTATGAGGATAGTTCCAGTGAATCTAATTCAATAAGAGAAGACAATAATGAAAGGGATAATATGTGCTTTATGGAAAACACATCTAAGGAAAAAAATACTATTCCTACCTCTTTTGGTCATATTTCTAATATCTCTGAAAATGAAAATCATGAAAAAATGATATGTATAGTGAATATATCTTTGAATATTATAATATGATTTAAGATACCTTTAATGAACTTAAAGATAAATATAATAATTCAAAGAAACAACATGCTTTATCAGTTTATATTAAATATGATCTTGCTGTTGAAAAATAAAAGAATGATTCTTTGTTATAAGATAATAATGAACTTAAAATTTTAAATGAGAAAATTAAAAAGGATCTTTAATGATTTAAAAATGGAAGATAAACATTGACTAGAATGATTGGTAAGCAGACCACACCGAAGTACACAACCAGGATTGGGCACCATCCTGGTCAAAGGAGAATTTATAAAAATAGGTTTATTCCTAGTTTAAGCTCTTCTAGTTTTGTAAACAGTTTATATTATTATGGAACTAATAAGGTGTTTATGTCTAAAAAGATTAATTTTTCTAATGGTAAAACTGTTAAATAGATTTGGATTCAAATTAACTTCTATAAACCTAAAAAAGTGTGAGTACCAAAATCATTACTTGTTTAAACTTATTATAGGAAGCATGCTTGAAGATTACCAATAAGAATTTATGATATATGGATAATGTATTTTCTAGAAAAAAGACCAAAGACTACTCAAGATTTAATAACCTTATAATGGTAGATGGTAGACATGTAAAACTTGGTTATAATTCTAAAGAAAAAATAATTGGACTTAGTCAACTCAGTAATTCTAATTCTGTTTTAATTTATAAATTTTTATTTGTTGATGGTTTAAATTATAATTTTATTAGAATCTCACAATTGTATGATTATAGTTATCATGTCAAGTTCAAAAATAATTCTTACAAAATCTATGATTCTAAGCATTCTTTAGTTTCTAAAGCTTTATGCAATGATAATGTTTATGTAGTTGATTTAGATTCATTATTTTCTCAAAAAATTTTATTTAAGTGTTTTTCATAAAAAATATTGGCTATAGAATAAGAGGCTAGTACATTATAACCTTCATTATCTTAAAAATATAACCAGGAAATGTTTAGTTAAGTACCATCCTGAACTATATTTTCTAAAATACAAAGTATAGAACCCCTATCAAAAATGTAAATTCTACAAGATTTCTTTCAAACCAAAGAAAGAGGCTTCAAATTCTAAACCCCTAGAGTTGGTTCAAATGTATTTTTTTGGACCTTTTAGAGTTTCTTTACTATTTATAAAGAATTATTCCTATGTTCTTATAGATAAATTTTCTATATTTACTTTGGTATTATTTTTAGCTCACAAAAGTGAAGCATGTTCCCATTTTGTAAAATATGAAAAATATATAGAAAATATTAGTAGGATTTCTATTAATATTTTAAGGAGTGATCATGGTCGTAAATTTTAAAATCAATACTTTGAGACTTTATGCTCACAACATGGATACAATCACAACTTCTCTGATCCTAGGACTCCCTAGAAAAATGGAGTAGTTGAAAGAAGGAAAAAGACTTTGTAAGTTATTTCCCAGATCATGATCAATGAATATGATTTACCTATCTATTTTTGGATAGAATTTGTTAATACAACCTGCTATATCATCAATAGGGTTCTTATCATACCAATTTTAAAGAAGTATTCATATGAGTTATGGAATGGAAGAAAATAAAAGGTTAATTACTTTATAGTTTTTGTTTGAAAGGTATTTATTCTAAACACAAAAGAGATCTTAAATAAATTTGAATCCAAAATTAATGAAGGAATTTTTCTTAGTTATTCAACCTCCAGTAAATTATATGGGGTGTTTAATAAAAGTGATAAATTTGTGAAAGAATTTTTACATGTAAAATTTGATGAAACAAATCCACATGAGCCTAAAACTAGTTTAGAAAACCTTGAGGATGATCTTTTTAACTTGGATATCAGTACCACCACCAAGACTAGTGATCAGCCTATAAGACATGCTGTAGAAAAATCACCTAGTGCTAGAGGAAGTGTTTGAACCAGAATATAAAGAAGAAAATGAAGTACCAAGTGATTATATCCCTAGATCCATTATAACACATAGAGACCACCCTTTATATGTTTTTGTTAGAGATCTAGATAAAGGTATTTAGATCAGAGCTTCTCTTAGAAACTAGGTTGAACATCAAGCCTTCTTATCACAACTTAAACCTAAGAACATCACTGAATATATTGATGATGGATTTTGGTTAATGGATATGTAAGAAGAGTTGAATCAATTTGAAAGAAAAAAATTCTTGGAACTAGTGGAAATACCTAAAAAATACCTAACCTTTGACACCAAATGGGTGTTTAGGAATAAGTATTATGAATTTGGAACCATTGTAAGAAATAAAGAGATTGGTTACACAAGAATATAGTCAAGAATAAGGTATTGGATATAAGGAAACCTTTTCTCTAGTATCTAGAATTAAGGATATTAGAATTCCACTTGATTATGCATCAAATTTTAATTTCAAACTATATCAAATGGATGTCCAAAGTGATTTTATTAATGGTTATATTGTTGGTGATATCTTTGTAGAACAAACCCCTAGATTTCAAAATCCTTATTTTCCAAATCATGCTTTCAAACTAGCAAAGTCTATTTATGGTTTAAAATAATCTTATAGTGCTTGGGATGATAGTATTAACTCTTTATTGATTTCTAATGATTTTTCAAATGGGATAGCTGATCCAAACTTATTTATAAAACATATTTCTAAAGATGTTTTGGTAGTACAAATATATATTGATGATATTATTTTTTGACCATAAAAAACTCCTTATGTATAGAATTTTTAAAAATAATTCAAAATGAATGAGAAATGAGTTTAATGGGTGAGTTGAAATTCTTCCTTGGTTTTCAGATTTTCCAAAATAAGGATGGAATAATTTTAAATAAAAGAAAATGCAAAAAGGATCTTTTGAAACATTTTGGCATGGATAGCTTAAAAGGAAGTGATACTCTAATAAGTACCACCTGTAAACTAGATCTTGTTGAAACTGAGAAACCAGTTGATCAAGAAATTTATAGTGGTATGATAGGGAGTTTACTATACTTAACTACTAGCTGACCTGATATTATGTTTAGTGTGTGTATGTGTGCTTGTTTTTAAGAAAATATTATGGAATCACATTTGAATACCGTCAAAAGGATTTTTAAATACCTCAAGAATAAAACTAATTTTGGATTATTTTACTATTGGGAAAAAATACCTCAAGGTTCCATCTCTGTGTTTTTGGGATGATTGTGTTTTTTGAAAAAACTAGTTGACCACATTACAGTATGGTTGGTATATTTCCAAAGAGGATGCTTTGAAGGTGGCATAATTTCCCGATGTTTTCCAAAATTTTGGGCCTCAAAATCAGGATTTGTTTTATGAAAAAAGAAGGATTTCCACATACAATTTTTGGGGTTTTACAAAGAATCTAAAGGAGTTCGTGGACCACAAAGAATCTAAATTATTTTTAAAAACTGGAAAGAAAAAAAATCGGATTCCAAATAGTATCTATGCTATGCGAACCGCAAAGGAAGTTTGTGAGGGAGTTCATCGTTTGCAGATGAAGGCGGTGAATTAAGGCCACCACAAGGGGTTATGCACTATGAAAACTTCATAGTAATATCTGTTCATAGGAGGATCATCATTTTCATATGAGTATGGAAATTTAAAGGGAGGCGGAACAGAATAAATGCGCTATGAAAACCATATAGAGAGTACAGTACGCGATGATAGCTAAGACACAAAGGATTTAATGATAATTATTATTAGTGGGTTTTCTAGGATTTCTTTGTATATATAAAGGACCCTCATCACATCATTAGGTAGAGAAAATTTCATTAGTGAAGATCATCATTGGAATAATTCGGCGAAGTTCGAAGTGATTCATGAAGGTTAAATTCCACAAAAGAGGTAGTTTATGAAGACATTTCATAGAAGGGGTTTGTGAGGCACAATCACTATAAAATGAAGAGGGGACCATGAAGTGTCAGTTATTTTCAAAGTGAAGGCAGTCTGCAAAGAAAATGCATTCTGCGAAGCACTCATGCTACTCAGTGCAGAGGATTCTAGGAAGTAATTAAGGCAGTTCATGAAGGATCAAAAACAGTTCTCGAAATATCTCTCCATAAGGAAAATGACACATGGTGAAGTGTAATACAAATATCAGGTGAAAATATAGCTTCATGGAATAATCATGTGTGAAATTTTTTTGAGGTGTTTCAAATCAACTGAATATTATTCTGAAGGAGTAGTGAGCACACTTCAGTTGTGAGAGCAGTGATATTTTAAAATTGTGTTTGGTTATAAACCAAGAAGGATAGTGATTCCACTCCAAATATTGTAAAAATAGTGTGATTTAGTGGATTTAGTACATAGGAACATTGACTTTGTATGCTCCTTGGATATATCCTAGGGAGGTTGAACCAAGTAAAATTACCATGTCATGTGCATGTTTTAATTCTCATTTATTCTGTGCTACGAGAAGGAGAGAGAAGAGTGTTTTTTAACAAAAAAACAAGATAAAAAAACAGTTGTTTTAATATTTCATACCCAGATTCACCTCTTCTATCAGGGTACTTAACCTAGTTGGGATAACATTTTCTCTAGAAGCTAGACCTTTGATTTAGTTAGTTATTTAGATGCAGATTTTGGTGGTTATAAGTTAGATAGAAAAAGAACCTCTAGAATATGTCAATTTTTGGGAAAGTCTTTAGTATCATGGTGTAGTAAAAAGAAGAATTATTTTGCATTATCCACTGATGAAATCAAATACATAGTTTCATGTAGTTGTTGTACATAGATTTTGTGGATGAAACATACATTACTAGACTATGAATATTAGTTTAGACATGTACCTATAAGCCGGGATAATACAAGTGATATTAACATTTCTAAAAATCATGTGTATCAATCTAGAATAAAGAATATTCATACAAGACATCACTTTTTGAGAGACCATTTTTAAAAAGGTGATATAACTCTGAAATTCATTAACATTGAACACCATATTGCTGATTTTTTTTCAAATCCCTTGAATATTGAGAGAATAAGCTATATTTGACATGATTTTGGGATGATTAATTCATCTTAGACTTTTATTTCTTTATTTCTTTTGTTTTTGGTAGATTTAATTCATAAGTCACATGCTACTAGTGAGTACTACCATTAGCATGCTATTGTTGGTTGATACCGCCTATTTTCTACCATTGCACAATACCATTAGATACTACTATTTTATTCTACTATTCAGGTGAAACCATCTAGTGCTACCATTGACCTACTACCATTATATTACTACGGTCATGTGCTATTGGTGGTCTCTACCATTTGATGTTATCATTGTATGCTACCACTACCGTAGAAACACTTATGTAATTCATTGCTAATTTTGTTATTTAATTCTAATATTCCTTATTTTACTTGAATTAAAATATTTTTAAATTTAAATTTAGTTTAATGCCCTAGATGATAAAAATCCCTATTAGGAATCTAAATTGAATCCTCTCTCATGTATTCCCCTTAAAACCTCTTCTTCCTTTCTCTCTTGAACCCCAATCTTTGACCTTCAACCTTTAATCTTTGCACCTGTTCTTAAATGGTGAGAATGAAGTGTTTATCTATTCCTTCAGATGACTGAAAACCTCAAAATAAATCAAAAAGTGAGTCAAGTCAACCTATTGAGACAAATAATCCATTTATTTCACCCATAATAGTAGTTGCTGAGAAGGAAATAGATGCTGCTCAGTTGAATTCATATAAATCACTAATTTTGAAGGTTATTCAAGAGAATGATTAAGTTGGGTAGTTCTCTAGAAATGTCTGACCAATATATCTGAGATTGATTCATGAATTTTATATGTATTCCATGTTCAATTTTGGGGATAAGAAAGACTTCATTAGGATGTTGGTAGATAGAAATGAAATAGTGTTCTCTTTGAATCATTAGGTTAAGTGATTAGGAGTTCCTCACAAAGTAATATTTGAGGACTATCAAGGTTCAGCCCCATTTACCATAAAAATTATATTTTTGAAGATGCTCTTTAGGAGATTATTGGGGATGCTACTGTAAGAAGGCCAAATGCAGTAGATATTTATGAATAATGTAGAATTATATTCAAATTAATCCAACATATATAGTTTCTTACGAATGGAACTTTAGTGTAATTAGGTATCAAGATGTCTTCTTTTTGTATCTTATGAGAAGAGGGTACAAGATAAAACTGTGTAGATATATTATGGTGTATATGATGAAGTTAATAAATCATGATTCTAAGTCCAATTCTCTTATTTATCCCAAGATAGTTTCTACCATAATAGTGACAAGAGGAAATGTCCCTGATTGAGAAGAAAAAGTCACTCAGTGTGGTGGTTTTTTATAATCTAAAAAATTTATAAAAGAATGAAAGTTAATGGGAAACCTTAGATAAAGAAATGGGTAGTGGATAATGAGAAAATTTATGATAATTTCAACCCAATTAATTAACCATTCATATCTAGGGACTTGGTTGATCTCGACTTAGAGATATATGGGGTGGTATTTTATTCTTCTAATTAAGTAGTGGATAAGGCTGGTGATGAAGTAAAAGAATAATATGCTTCTATTTATATTGAATAAGGGAGTGATATAGATACTATTAGAAGCCCAAATTTTTCATATAGACCCCCCAAAATCTCTTGTTTCCTTACACTCTAAGGAAAATCTATCAGAGGATGATGAAATTTATGATATTGAGATTTCTAATGGTGCTCAGTTTGAGGATGATAATTCAAAGAGTCTAGAGGATATCATTGTGTTATTTGATTACTCCTTATATGATGTTGATGGGGATGATGAGGATGGAGAAACTAATCCCTTCAAGACCATTTTTGAGTCTTCTAAGACTATAAATGGAAGTTGGGATAATAACTCTAGAAGTTTTTTAGTGAGTCAAGGTGTTGGAAGCTCAGCAAAGGCAGATGAAGTTGCTGCAAATGATGAGGATTCAACATCTAAGGGATAGAATTACCTAGGGTCATCTATTCTTGTCCTAACCTATTATGATTCAGATACTGCTGATGATGCTGTGGGAAGTCCATCAGAGCATGGTGGACCTAACATTTCTATTGTTTAGAGGGATCCTAAGGGATATTTTGGTGGAAAGAATAGTCTGGGTATAGATTTTAGATCTTTTCTTCTTCTTATGAGGTACCTATTAGAGATAATTAATAAATATTTGTAGCTTTAGTACCTAATGAGGAATCTTGTTATGAGGATATTCCTTCACCTAGATAGAAGAGGTCTCCTCCTATTCCTTAGACCAGTTCCTTGACTCAGGATAATTTAAATTCCTTTAAAGAAGATATTTTGTTCTATTTTGGTGGTTTTCTCAAGTATTATACCTTCTAGGATAATAATATCAAAGAATATGACATATCTTTGATTGTATCCTTTTTTTTGGCATACCTCAAACCTAAGCTGTTCCTGAGAATAGGAAATTTGGAAGTAGAGGACATGAAACTAGTTAAGCAGATTGGTGTTATTAATTATACTTTGGAAGACATGGGGGAGACCAGACACAAAGAGATCTATCAGTTCTAGGAAGGATAAAATATATTTCTATTACTATATCCTTTTCTTCTGAGGCTCATCCTCATTTTTTGCCTTCTAGTGTTGATGTTGATCTAATTAGAAGTATTGTTCAAGAAGAGCCACCAAGTGTGTTGGATGATTCTTCTAATTCTCACTAGGATGAGAATCAACTGATAAAATATCATGGTGATCATATCTATAATTTTGTTAGAGAATGTCTAAATAAAGATAGAGGTGAAATAGAAAATATAATCAAATCCATAATGTATTACCTTTCTAATATTTATATAAAAAATGAGCTCAATTATCATTTCAAGTTTTTTGACTGAGAACCTAAGGATGCCTTATATTACTAAGGACTTCAAGGAACAAGAGACTCAGTTAAAGGAGTTATCCCCATTTTTAAATGTGTTTATGGAATATAAGATTGAATTTACTGGGATAATGGAGCATGGAGGTAGAATGATATCTTAGTTTTTAGAGTTGAAAGAGCATTTTCTATACACTTCCAAGAATGCAGTGATTAATCCTCCTTCTATTCCTATGAATAGATTAGTATCTGCACCTATTTCAGTACCTAATTAGACTACATCTATTGTATTTAGTCATTTTGGACTTACTCCCATTAAGGTTGTGAGATATCTGGGGCCAGTTTCATCCAACATTGTGTTCAGGCCTCCTGCACCTCCTTCTGCTTTTACTCTTGCACCTATTGGTATTGGAAAAAGAAAATACACCATTGATCCTACCTCAATTCATGATGAGGATAAATCATACTCTTACTAAGATTTTATAGGGCCTTTTGTTTTTTATTTTGATGATGTAATTATTTTGATTTCATATTAATGACAATTTGTTACTTTTTATTGATATCTATTTGTTTTGATACACTTATACTTCTTTTAACTTTTTGATAATAAAAAAAGTGGGGAGAAAATTTATAGTATGGATAATTTATGAGAATGATCTGATATGTATATATTTATGTATCTTTATTATTATTTTTTCATATGCTCTATTTTACTTTTCAAGTTCTGATATTTCTTTAAGGATCTATACTTTCCTTAAAATCCATTGTTTTGAATTTCATTTTCAACCATGATTTTTGATCATAAAAATGGATATATTGTTGGATCATTCCATCAATTCCTTATTTTAATTTTCAAAAAATAATGTTTCCATACCACCTATATCTGTGTTGAATGAAAAAAACATCACAATTCTGGAATTTTAAAGACCCGTGTAAGGGTAATCTCAAGATTTCATGAGATGATTAAAGGAAACTCTAAAATTCTATGAGTTGTGTAAGGGTAAGTGAGATATTCATATACTGCATAAGGGCAGTACTCTACATGTGTAAGGGTATCACCTTATTTATAAGGGTTATGTAAGGGTAAGTACCAAAATTCCAAGGCCGCGTAAAGGTCTCTTGGGCGTTGCGTAAAGACTCCTGCAACTTTTTGTGAATTTATGCAACAATTCAAAGGATAATGCTATCACTAATTGAAATATACTACTGTCAGAATAAATTTCCAACCGCCATTTCACCTATAATACCACTGGAATACTTCTTCCACCACCAGTGCAGTCTTGCTACCGCTAGTTCAAATCTAATGCTAGTCATATTTTACTACCGTTGATTGAATTTTACTACCATCAGTAAAAAATTACTATTGCTAGGCTTAGTCCACTTCTGTTATCTAAAAAATACTACCACTACTATTAGTTTAGATCTACTACTGCCAGGCTAGTTCTGCACCAGTAAAGATCAGCTACCTCTAGGATGAATCTTCTATCACTAGTACCTTTTTACTACGCCAGTCTAGACATGATATCTCTAGATGAAGACTCTAACACTAGTTAAAGTTCTATTTTCATATTCGTCTATAATTAAATTAAAATTTATTATTCTAATGACAAGATTATGGAATTTAATACAAGTCAAATATACAACGATTTAAAAATGATTATTCTTAAAATGGATATTCAATACATTGAATACAAAGTTGTACTTTCTAAAGTTAGTACTCAGTATGAGGATTTACCTTATTTTATTATTATTATAATACAATAGATAATTAGAGATTCTAAAAATCTATAAATCAAAAGAAACCCTCATGCAAAAAGGTTGTTCAATTTATTTTTTCTACTAACTAACTACTTGGGCGTGCTTCATTGTTCTTTCTAAAAATATAGAGGATTGTCTAGTGCTGCAAACAACACTCTATTATTCATGAAAAAATAGAAACCTTTTGAACAATGTTTGAAGTAATATCAAGGAAATATTTAAAGAAAATCCAAAAGAAGGATAAGATTATTCTTGATCATCTATTGCTTAATTAGAGAAAGAAAAACTACACAAACAATTTCATATTCTTTATTTCTTTCTTCTATGTTTTATTTATACTTGAGTTGTACTTACTTTATTTGTTTATTACTTAAGTATAATCTCCTATATTGTATTGGAGAGTAATTTTACACTCACTTTACATTTCTTTTATAACTTCCATCCCATGAATAACTGTGGAAGTGGCTATGTGTATCCCGGACTACCTATGTGTAGTTTTATGTAAAAACCTGATCTAGTTTGTGGATCAAGTTTATTATTTAATAAAAATGCTTGAAAGCATGTGACTATCAAGTGAAGAGTATTAGGTATTTAATTGAGACTGAACCTCTTGTTTTTAATTTTTTTATTATTTTTTTTGTTTTATTTACTTTATTTTAAGATTTTTTTTTTCATTTTAAAAAATTATTTATAAAAAATATAATTTGATAGTTATATTTAATAATTGTTTTATATATTATGTTTGATACAATTAGAATTGTTTTTAAAGTTAAAGTTGTTTTAAAAATTGTTTTAACTAGGTTGTGATCAACCTTTGAGAAAAATTTGAAAATATCAAATTATATATTTATACTATTTTAGTTAGGTGGGTAGTTTTCCAAAATGGGTTAATTTTTTTAAATAGTTTTAAAATATAAATTTTTATTGGATCCTCAATTCACCCCCCTCTTTAGTACTTCACTCTGACCAACAAAAACTATTTTTGGTATGTTTATTTTAACGAAGTATCCACAAAGTGGAATTCAATTTTGAATTACCTTAAAATAAAAATAACTATTATTTGGTTAATAAGAAACAAATTAATGTCATAGATTGAAAAAAATTTGACAATTATATCTGAATCATAATTTTTAACCATACAAATACACTTTTTTCTAAAAACGATTTTACGTGTTATGTGCACTAATATTAAAATTAATTTTTTTCATCCATTGAAATTTTATTTGAAAAAATGGATTCAATATTTTGAATCATTATGTTAAAATTATGTAATAAGGACCATTTTATTTTAGGCTTTTAAAGTAATTTACTTAGGTAAAAATTAGTTAACATAGTAAAAAATAGAGAGGGTAAAAGTGAAAAATCTAAGAGTAAAAGACTTAAAAAATGTTATAAAAATGTGTGAAAATGTATTTTTGTGGCTTGATTGACCTTACCCCTTTCAGAACTCTATTATTTTCCATTATTGGATCCATTTGACCTTTGAATAAAGACTTGTTATTTTATATTATTAAAAAAATACCTCTCCTCTCCCTTATAAAAGGATCCATCACCACCCCACTCCTCATCACACCCCAAGCTACTTAGACTTGACCAAACTCTGCCCAAATAACTTCTCAACACTCATATACACTTCCTAGAGGTTATGATATTCTCAAAAGACCACCTATAAAAGGATAAATCCAATTTGAAAAGGATATTTTCCAAGGATTAAGGGGGTTAGATAACATTCAGCTAAGAATGATTAAAGGTAAGGGATTTTCAGTAACTCAAACCCCCTTTCTTTGAGTTATAATATTTTATCTTTAACTTCTTACTTCTATTCTTGGTTTCTTACACTCTAAGATTTTATATTATAATTTATCTTTCTCTATAGGTAAAATGATTCTTTTGATTCAAATCTTCCTCCTCAATGAATTTCTTCCCCATAAGTATGACATTGTTAAGAATAACACTACAAGAAAACCATCAATTCATGGTGTTTTTTTCAAAAACCAACATGAATTGTTGTGTCATTGATTTTTAGCAGCTTTTTTTGTGATGTTTTTTTAATTCCATGAATCCCTATTTAGTAGCAGTCTTTATTTGTTAGCAGTGATTATAAAACTGCTACAAAATATGAATCATAAACATTTAGTAGCGATTTATAAAACTATTGATAAATATGGTATATTAATAGTTTTTTACTATAATTAAAGGTATTTCTAACTACCTATATTTAATTTATTGGTGGTTTTAACCACCTATAAACGGATAGAGTAAGTTAAAACAACCGTTAAATATAAACCATAAATATTTAGTACTAAATTTAGAGGTGATTTTAAAAACCATCAATAAATAAAGTAAATATACCATATTTAGTGGTGGTTTTCATCATGTCTAAATGATTATCAATGGTTAAAATAGTAACATCCATGAATTTTATGGTAAATTTTATTTTAAGTTACAACATATCTTGTTTCATTTTTCTTCCCTTGGAGGTGTGTCTTATGGGTAAAGGGTTCTTGGTGTTAAGTTTTAGAGGTTGGAGACTTTAGCAAGCTGCATGGTGGATGAAACAAGGCCACTGAATAGTTGGTGAGGTGAACTAGCTAGCTAGTGGTGCTGGAAGTAGGACCCAAAATTATATAGATCCCACTAGCTAGGCAGTGGCCAAGATAGAATGCTTTCATTCTTCCCATTCACATTGACTGATCAGAGGCTAGTCACTAGCTGACTGATGGTACCTAAATAGTTTTATCATCAATAGAGTTTTATTCATTTTAATATAATCCATTTTTATCCCAAACCTCACCCTAATCCAGACCAATCTCATATAGAACCTCCTAGAGAGATCTCACTTAGTGATCCACTTCCTCTTCTCTTGGGTGTTTGATGTCTAGATCGATCTATTAGTGCCAATTGAGGTAAGATCTATCCGTTCTAAGAATAATATTCCTTATTATCTAGAATTGATCATAAATATAATCCATGTTGTCTTGATCCATGAATATCCACTTGGATATAATGGATTATTCATGCTTGATTGATATATCAGTGTTGGATTACGGTAATTAGTGACCTCTCCTTGATCGATCCAAGATCTTCCTTTTGCAATGAAACTCTTTTGATAAGTTGATGCAGATTACACCTTTTGGAATGATCTCTTCTTTGAATATTAATTCTATAGAATTTATTATTATGGATAAAGTATTGTTTTAGTGAATGTTGGTGCACAAGCATGATCCAAGTATCAACCCTCAATAGATCTTGGAAATTGGCATCAACACACTAAAGGTAGGAAGTCCTTATCATCTTTGTCCCTTATATGGAGTTTTTTAGCATGATTGGATTGTTTTTATTTTCATTACATATATATCATTATATTTTAAGGTATTTTTGGAATGTGTGGGTGTCCTATGTGACATTTTCTTGGTATGGATTGTGTGTTCCTTGGTATATCACACCTTATATATGGTTAGTTCATAGTGTGTGGATTTATTGATATTCCATGTTTGTTTCTTGATATATTCTACCTTACTTGTGAATTATTTCATATCCCATGGAATAATTATTGTGATATATTTATCCTTGATATGTTATACCTTACATGTGAATTTATACATAACAAATGGAACTTTATCTCAGTGTTTAGATTGAAAGATGACCCCAATAGAATTAGACGACTCCTTATAGGGGGATATTGGATGACAAGAATCATTGGTTATAGATTTAGATACAGGATGGATAATGACAGATATTATCCCATGGGAGGATAATTCCATACACCATTGGAATAGGGTTCGTAGGCTGGTATGATGTGCCAATGGGGAATATCCTTGGGTATGTGTGTAGTTCAATTGCTTCAGGCATGTCAAATGTGTGTACCATCAAAGGATAGTCATGGGACATGGGAGTGAATTTCTATTAAAGATAGGCATGTAATTTATATTCAAAAGAAAAACATGTATTATCCTTTAAGGTATAACAAACTCATATATCATGATCTAATACATGCTACAATTACTTATGATCTTCTAGAATGGCACCGAATTAGGTATGACTGGGGATCATGGTAACTTGGTTAGCGTATGATATCAAGGTATGTGATTATTTTTATGATTGTATGTGAATTTACCTTTCCATTATGACATACACCTCTATGTATATGTGCACTTATGTTAAGGACGCATTGGTGGTGTCCTATTTGTTGGGACAAAGTTGGTTGGAAGTTGTTTTTGGAAGATAGAAGAGGTTTGTTTTGTAAGTGTTTTATTTTTTTCAAAGAAAATAAAATCAGATCACTTTGAAAAAGTTAGTGATCAGACTCATTATAATATTCATAAGTCTGGACACATAATTCTTAAGGAATATTATCATATTGGGAATAATTTTTCTGGAAGAAAAGGTTTATCGAACCCACTCTGAGTCTGGAATGATGTATCGATCGTAATAAAGAAGGGAATCAGATTTTGGATGGATTCAATAAAAATATGATGATGATTTTATATTTTTTAATTCAAAAAAGTCATAAGTTTTCTGAAAACTTGAGATGTAATCCTTATGAAGTAAAGGGGGAGAACAAGTGAAGTCAATCATATTGAGGGTTGATTGGAAAGAAAGAAGTTCTAGAAGGATGGGAAGTTACAATACTTTCCATTATTATCTAGACAATTCTATAATGATCCTAAACATTTTTAAAAGTCATGATGAAGTCAGTCTTACAAGTAGAAGTGTTTGAAAGAATAAAGGTAAAGATTTCCATTCTCAACTCATCGATGTGAGATCACCGAACACAAAATTAATTGAAGGATGTGATGTTTTGTTTGAAAACATGAGAAGACAAAGATGATAGTTTTTAGTTAGACCAATAAGACACAATATATATATCTTCAGAGAAAGAAGTTAGTGTGTATCGTATTCAGAAATGAATTTTTTTTATGAAGTTGAATCTACTGACATTGGTCCATCGGCCATAGTGTGCCACTAATCATTAGAGTAATCCTGACACCAATAATTAGATACAGTGATGGTTACAAAAAGAAATTAGAGGCAAAATTGTTTTAATTGGGAGTTTTTGGGATCAATTAAGAATAAAAGAAGTGTAGCTATTGGGAATGATGCAAATGAAGAAAGTCAGAGACCGATAAAAAATGTAGCCAACCATTTTCATCAAGATGAATTTTTGGTTGTTTTCAATTGGGTCAAGACTATCATAATGGAGTTAACACTAATAAATCAGAGTGAAGAAAGAACAATCAATATAGAACTAACATCGATAAATTCATTAGATGCAAGATCATCAGTTTGGGGAAATAAAGGAAAGAAGAATTATTTATAGTAGTAACAAAAGTGCTATCACGAGGATATTTAAGTTTTAAGTATGTATAGAAAAAGTTTTTCAAAAAAATTATGAATTGAACTAAATTTTTGAGAAGTTTAAAGAAGGTTTGAGAAGAAATGAGAAGATATGAGAAGCATTTAATAAGTCAAATATGTTTCTAAAATGTAAGGGAAACTGAAGATTCAGAAAATTTAGTTGAGAGGAAAAGTTTTTCATAATCTCACATAAACCACTTTTGGTGCACCTATAAATAATAGAAAGTACATTGTACTTTCTGACACAAGTACTATTCATGGTAGAAGAAGAGAGAATGTAGAGCACTGATTATTTGTAGAGAGGATAAGTTTCTAGATTAAGAAATTGTGAGGAATTTTTCTAGATAAAAGAAGAAGAAATGTCATATTCAAAGTTTTCGGATCAGACCAAGAAATTAGATTGGGATTTATAGTTTGAGATAGAAGTAGTTATGATTTATTTCAGTGGTATTATTTCAGAGTTGAATTATCATACTGAGAAATCATACCAATGAATTGGACTATGGAATCAGACTGAGTATCCTTATGAAGTCCATGAAGTTCTTACCTTCTTTTGGGTAGGAAATTGAAGAATTGTTTTGAAGTTTATATTTGTGAAAGTTGACAAGGCATCACCTTAACTTATTTTGAATAAACAAGTGAAATTTTCTTAACTTGTTACATAAATTTTATTACATCATTTATTGATACTCGAAAAACATGCACTATTGTATTGAATATAATCCTACACAAGTGTAAGGGTATATCCTACTTATTGTATCCACACAAAAGGATTTGTTTCTAATGGATTGTGTGGGATTGGATTGTTTACAAACCATACCAAGGACACATATACTCTTATTGAGTATCGAACCTTATAAATTATTATGTTCCTGTGGATGTATGATTGTTATATTTTCATAACTCTTTAACCGGAGGTGAAAGTTGTTTCAAAAGGAAGGAAACTTAAAATAAAAATATATCAATGATTCACCCCTCCCACTCTCAGTGATACTTAGATTTTGGATGGTTAATCTTATTTGGTATCAAAGCTGAAGGTTACCTTAATTTAATCTTTACTGAAGTTTTTTAAAGAGAAGATGTGATAGAGAATCTGAATTGTGTAAACGATAAAGTGATTTTGGTCTTTGATAGTAATAACTATCATATCTAGAAATATAGAATGTTTCCTTATCTTATGTGTATTGGTTATGATGTTCTTAAAGCTGTAATAGATGGATTTCCTCTTATTGATAAGAAATTTCCTCTTACATACGTTGAAAAGAAGAATCTTGATAATGATAGAAGATCCAAGAATGCTTTACTCTCATCACTTTCTTAAAGTGAGTTTTTAATAGTGAAGGGTGTTTCCACTACCAAAGGTATCTGGGATAAGATAAATAATATTTATGAAGGAAATACAGAAGTGAAGAAGGAAATACAAAAGTAAAGAAGGAAAAGTTACAAATATGGAGGATGAAGTATGAAGATCTCAAGATGGGAGAGTATGAGTCTATTGGTGACTTCCTTACCAGGGTGAATGACATTTTAAGCACTATAATATGTCTTTGAGAAAAGTTTAAAGATTATACTTTTGTTAAAAATATCTTGAGAATTCTTCACGACAAGTTTGATGCAAAATTTTCCTCATTAAAAGATAGAGATATAGAAATATTATCTCTAGATGATTTCTATAGTACTATCATCACTTATGAAATGATAAAGGAGAAATCTATGAAAGGGGAAAAAAGTTGATAGAGAAATTTACTTCAAATATTCCAATCAAGGAAAGTCTAAGAAGGTTATTGAAGAAGAATAAGTTCCTGACTCTAATTCCGAAAATAAGGTATGTAAAAATCTTGATGAATTTTTATCCTTGTTTTCTAAAAATGTAAAAATAGGTACAAGAAATTATAAATGGAAACTTCCCTTGAAATGTTTTGAATGTAGAGATATTGGGAACTTTTAAACTAATTTTCCTCAAATAAAGAAAGAAGAGGATAGTGATGAAGATGAAAGAAGGCCAATAAGATCATGGAAAAAACAGGGTGATAAGGATAAATCTTATTCCAAAGGGAAGGATAGATTATTATCCAAATACAAAATGAGAAGTTTCTTATCTAAAGATGACGAAGAAGAAGATAGTGAATATGAATCCAAAAAGTCTATTGGAAATGTTGGAGAAAATACTTTTATTTCAATAGTTAACAATGATGAATTCAAAAGAAGTAGTTCTGAAGAAGAAGAAACTCAATTAGAATTTTATATTAAAGAAGAATTGAAAGAATGTATGAGAAATATTGTAAGGCTTGAGAAAGAAATCCAGAAATTGAAAAATAAAAATTCTTCAACAAATAATCAAGAATGTTTTACTGATCAAAAAGTCAAGATACTGGAAGAGATTAATGAATTGAAGAAATATATTAAGAAAGAAAATAATCAGAATGAACATTTAGAAGTAAAGTTTAAGGAAAAATAATAATAATTGGAACTTTTCCAACAAAAAATTTCTAAAGACGGAAAAAGGGTTTTAAGTTTCAATACTTCTATTTATGAAGTTGGTGAAATCTCTGGAAAGGATAAAACTATGATGGATAGAAATTTACCTTCAAAGGTTGATAAAAAAGTTGAAATTTATTTTTTGAAGAAGAAAGCCAGGAAAGTTATGTATATGGCCAAAACCAATAAAGTGGAGAAGTTATAAGTCTCTAAAAATTATGAGTCTAAAATTTTTTCTATTACTTCTAGTTCTAATAAGGATAAAAATAAAACTGATTTGAAAAGGAAGATTCTGATTGATAACAGAAAGGTTTGTAGTCAATAATGTTTTAATAATAAAGATAAAAAGGTTGCTTAGAAACATGCTTAGAACTTCGAACAATATGGAAGTTACAGAGGAAAATATTCCTTATATGGATACTACTGGTATTATGGTGGATTCATACATATGAAAAATATGTGTTGGTTCAACCAACAATATTACAACTATTACACATGTTATAGAAGGAAAAGTTTTAGGGGGAGTTAATCCTCTCAAAGGAATTATTATGAGAAGTATGTTTTGAAGAAACATGAGAAGGTTGGTGTGAAGGTTGAAAATAGGTTCCAACCTCTAGAAACTATTTATGAAATATGTGAACAATCTATACATATTTCAAAAGGATGTCTTGTTTTATTATGAGTGAAACAAAATTTTTATAAAAACTCTGAGAAACCAGAGGGGAAGAAAGATAAAGGTAAAGAAAAATATCTTCTTATTGAAAATAATCTCAAAACTACAAAAAGAGAATGACCTTGGATCTTGGATAGTGGGGGTCCTTCATATACAATAAGATACTTAATTTTTTTGAAGAATGTGAAATACTTCAAAGAAAGAACAGTGAAATTTGGTAATGATGAATCTCTCAGAATTAAAGGTGTTGGATTAACCATCATTGAGGAAGAAAAATTGAAATATAAAAAGGATTTATTTGTTGATGGAATGAAACACAAACTATTAATTGTTTCATAACTATATGATAAAGGGAAATTTTTTTTTAGAAAAGATTTTTTTATGAAAAGAGAGGAATATGGAAATATTATTACAAGAGTCCAACTTACAAAAGGAAACTTTCTCCAAGTTGGTGAGGTTCAAAAATATGCTTACTTAGGAATGGTGGAAGAGAATCAATTTTGGAATAAAATGTTGGTGCACATGTTTTAGATAAACATGAGAAAGTTATAAAAGTAATACAGTGTCTATGGAATTCCTGAAATTTTAATAAGAAGATATTGGCATTGAATTTTTTATAGAAATGTTATATTACAAACTCTATGCATAAGAAAGTTTACATTTGTTAAAAATGACCCCTAGAACTTATTTATTTAGATATTTGTGGGCCAATTATAAAAAAATCAACTCATATAGATAAGTACTTAATTAATTTTATTAATGACTTTACTCGTATTACTTGTGATATGTATATGAAAAATAAGTCAGATGCTCTAATTTTTTTTAAAAGTTTTAGAAGGAAAGATGAGAAGGAATGTGAGTATTTAGTAAATAATTTGAGAACATACAATGATGGTGAATAAAATAATGAATAATTTTAAAGTTATCTTGAGAAGCATAGAATTTGGCATGAGTTCTATACACCATACACTACTCAACAAAATGTTGTTTTTGAAAGGAAAAAATAGAAGTTTGGTTGAAATAAGGAAAACTACGTTACTTGAACATAGTTGCTCTCAATAATTTTGGAGGCAATCCATGAGAATAACTATTTATATTAAAAAATGATGTTTCTATAGACCAAGTTCAATTATGAATCCATATGAAATATTTTATGATAAAACTCCAAGTTTGAAACACTTAAGTGTTTTTGGGAGTCCATGAATCATACATAAGAAAGGTGAAAACATTGCAAAGTTTTAGTAGAGAGGTGAAGTTGGAATTTTTCTTGGCTATGCTTCAGAGGGAAGAGGATATAGATGCTTCAAAAAATAATTAGGAAGATTAGTTGAATCTCTTGATGTGAAAGTTATTGAAAAGACTTAGGAAAATTCTAAATATAATCATGCTGATAAGGAAGATGAATAAGATAAAATAATGTTTGTCAAGAATTCTGATAAGGATTCTGACAATGGTAATCCTATTCAAGAATAAGAATCAAACTCAGCTATTTCAAGTGATGAGGAAGAATCTCAAAAATCTCATCATAGGATGAGGAAGAAAGTGGAAGCTCAAAACATTATTGGTAATCACCATAAAAAGGTTTAAATAAGAAGGACATAAAAAACTATCACACATACGTACTTTTAATAAAAAGTTGAGCTGAAATATGTGAATTAAGATTTTGAGTATCCAAAATGGGTTCATGCTATGAATGAAGAGCCAGATCAAATATAAAAGAATGACACTTGGGAAATCATACCTAAATCAAATGAAAAAAATGTTATTGATATAAAGTGGGTTTTTTAGAATAAGATGAATGAATATGGTGAAGTTATAATAAAAAAATAAATATTTATGTGCAAAGGTTACTCGTAGATTGAAGGCATTGATTTTTATGAGACTTTTTCTCTAGTGGAAAGGTTAGAAACAATTATAATTTTTCTTGATATTGCTGCAAAATGAAGTTAATTTTTTTTTCAGATGGATATAAAATCATCATTTTTGAATGGTGATCTTGATGAAGAATTTTATATTGAGAAACTATGTGACTTTGTTATTGGGAATAATGAGATTTATGTGTACTGAATAAATCCTTGCTTGGGATGAAATAATCTCTGAGGGAATAATATTCCAAATTAGATACCTTCTTAAAAGATATGAGTTTTAAGAAAGGAATATTTGATAGTAATATGTACATCAAAGAAATTTAGGACTTTCCATAATTGTAATTGTTTATGTTGATGACATTATCTTTGCTGGGAATGATGAAAAAAATTGTAAAATATTTTTTTAAGAGATGAAAAAGTTATTTGAGACATACATGCTGGGTGAAATGAAATAATTTCTTGGGTTAAAAATCTCATATAATAATAAATATATTTTTATTTCTTAAGAAAAGTATGTTATGGAACTTCTTAAGTTCAACATGAAAAATTCAAAACCAGTTTTCACACAAATTTAAGTGGGAACCAAGTTGTTTAAAGATGGATAAGGTAAGGAAGTTGAATCTAAAGAGTTTCATAAGCTGATTGGAAGTTTGTTATATTTTACTGCCTCAATACTCTATATTGTTTATGTTGTTACCTTATGTGCAATATTTCAGAGTGATCTAAAATAATCAAATCTATTTACTAGAAAAATAATTATTATACATATAAGAGGCACAATAAATTTTAGAATTAGTTATGATATCTCAAAAAGTATTAACTTAATTGGGTATTAAAATACTGAATGGGTAGGAAATGTTGATGATATAAGATCCATATCTGGAGGAGTTTTCTTTCTAGAAAAAATTTGTCTTAGTTGGCATACAAAGAAACAAAATTCAGTAACTATTAACATGGCTGAAGCTAAGTATATTTCTTCCACTCAAGCTGTTACTCAACCTATGTGGATGATGACTCAGTTACAAGGATTAATTGTTGAAGTTAAGTTACTATTACTCCTAGGTTGTGATAATCAAAGTTCCATCAACCTTACAAAAAATATGATACAACATTCTCATTCCAAACATATTGATATCAAATATCATTTCATAGACCCGAATGGCCCGAAGGCCTTATTTTTATTTTATTATAGATAATCCCCCTTTTAAGGGTTGAAGGGGAACCCGTACATGACCCGTAGACTCAAGGCACAAGGCCCGACATGACCTGTAATACATGACCCGAAGGCCCAGAGGCATACCATGCACAATACATGACCCATAGGACCAGCCCACTAGAACTACTCCTCCCCAGATTCTGCATCATTGATTTCCTTTAGCTCCCCACCTGCATTGCTGATCGGCTAGCATTGCCCCGTACAAAGCTGTACGGTGCCTGGTCCCGATGGCGGTTTCCATACCCTCTCATTCTTCCAATCCGGTTAGCTGACTGCTACTGGTGCTCTGATCCTCATCTAGGGCCTTCTATGTGTAAACTTGGATACTTTATGGTCTTCAATGGCCCGAAGGCCCTGTGGCCCGAAGGCCTTTGATGGTCCGAAAGCCCTGAGACCCGTAGGCCCAAACCGGTGGCCCAAAATCCCAAATCAGGTGAATATTCTGGCTGCTACAGTACCAAACAGTTCTTGCTACAGTTCCTTCTACAGTACTTCTACAGTACTACTACAGTACCCCCCTCGGAAATTTACCTCCACCCGGTTTTGAACCTGGGTCTCTTGGATGCCAAGCAGGAGACCTTACCACTCGCGTACGAGCTCATTGGCTCAAATATCATTTCATCAAATAGTATATGGAGAAGAATGAATTGAATCTGGAGTATGTACCTATATTGGAACAAGTTGTTAACATTTTCACAAATCCTTTACTGAAAGAATATTTTTATAAACTAAGTTTGAACACGGGTGTCCAACCTATTTCTCATCAAGGTTGAGGTATTTTTTTTGTCCCCTCTCTAATCTTGTCTTTGGATAATGTTGTTAATGGGGAGAATTTTTTCATAAATCTATCCATTGATATGTACTAAACCTTTTAAGGAATAATGTATATAGGGGGAGTTATGGGTAAGCTATGAATTCAGCATGTAAGTGTGTGAACTATTCTAGATATTTTTTTGGAAGTGTTTGTAGGAAACTTTTGTTTATAGGGAAGTTGAATAAGTGAACAAAGGTGCGAAGAAAAGCTGAATATGTTTTATGAATCAATAATTTTGGACAACATGGTTCTACTGTCAATGATTCTTATTTCCTATAATGATTTAGCTCATGTAGGCTTAGAGTTTTTGATAAGTAATCCATTACTTGAGGTTACAAAGTTCAGTGATTTATGAATCTTGGTTGACAACAAAATATAAAGGGGGAGATTGTTGGGACTAAGTTGGATGGAAGTTTTTTTGGAATCTGGAAGAGGCTTATTTTTTAAGTGTTTTATTTTGTTTTCAAAGAAAAGAAATTCACCTCACTTTGAAAAACTTTGTGATCAGACTCATTATCATATTCAGACGATCAGACAGACAATGATTAAGGAAGATCATCATATTGGGAAGAAGTTTTCTGGAAGAAAAGGTTCATTGGAATCACTCTGAGTCTGGAATGATGTCTCAATTGTAATAAGGATGGGAATTAGAGTATAAATAGATTCAATAAAAATATAATGATGCTTTACTATTTTTTAATTCAAAAAAGTCATATTTTGTATGAAAACTTGAGATGCAATCCTCATGAAGGAAAGGAGGAGAACTAGTGATGTCAATAATATTGAGTGTTGGTTGGAAATAAATAAGTATTGGAAGTATGGGAAGTTACAATACTTTCCATTATCAATCAAATGATGATATGATGGTTCTAAACGTTTTAAAAGTCACAAGGAATTCATGATTACAAGGAGTGTTTGAAAGAAGAAAGGTAAATATTTCTGATCTCATCTCATCGGTGTGAGATCACCAGACACAAAATTGATTTAAGGCTATAAAGTTTTGTTTGAAAACATGATAAGAATAAGATGATGGTTTTTAGTCAGACCAATAAGTCACAAGATATATATCTTCGGAGAAATAAGTTTGTGTTTATAATAATGAGGAAATAAAATATGTTGTTGAAGTTGAAGTTGCTGACATCGGTCCATCAGACACAGTGTGCCACTGATCATCAGAGTAATTCTGATACTGATCATTAGATGCAACGATGGTTCTAAAAAGGAATCAGAGGTAGAATTGTTTTTATTGGGAGTTATTGGGATCAATGAAGAAGAAAATAATTGGAGCTATTGGGACTGATGTGGATGAATAAATTCAGATACCGATCAACAATTTAGTCAACTATTTTTATCAAGATAAATTACTAGTTGTTTTCAATTGGGTCAAGACTATTAGACTAGAGTTGACATCGATAAATCAAAGTGAAGAAAGACTGATCAATCTGGTGCTGACACCAATAACTTCATCAAAAATAAGATCATCAGTCTGGGGAAAATAAGTAATTAAGAATTTTTTATAGTAGTTAACAAAAGTGTTTTCAAGAGAAGATTTAAGTTTGTCGTGTTTAGAGAAATTTTTTTTCAATGAAATTCTGAAGAGAGATAAATTTGTGAGAAGATTCAAGAAGGTTTGAGAAGAAATGAGAAGAGATGAGAAGCATTGAATAAGTCAAAGATGTTTTGAGAAGGTTTGTTTTAGAACTGTTTCCTTTTTGTTTTATATAGTAATGACTGTGATCCACGAATAACCTCTTTATGGTAACTAAATATTGTACATATTTTTAGGAATATCCATCATAGGTGTTCTATCTAAACCCTTGACTTCATGAGTAGAATTCATACCTACTTATGAAAGCATATGAGGATAAGATAAAATGGCATCAAAAAAAGTGTACAAGGTATGTAATGAAGTGGACCTTGTGTTATAAATGTAGAATGAGAATCTTGTCACATAGAGTGGGTGCTATCACTAAACCTATTTCATTACAATATACATTAAAAAAATCAAAAATAAAACTACCTATGTTAATATTAACCAAATTAAACTACAAATAAAAAATATTTCTCACATTTATCAATACTAAAAAAAACATAAAAATTCTATCCTTGGTTGTCCATGTTGTTATTATGTACCATTATTAACATTAGTACTTATTATATTTCTTATTATTCTTATTCACCCTCCCTCACAAGACCAAAATTTTCAATATTGTCAGGTACAAACAATTCAATTTGTTTTTGTTAATGGGGTTCTCTGTAAAAAATTACTACACCTTCATCACCCATATCATACATGTATCTTTTTTTCATGTGAAAAAAAACTCCACCTATCATCCACTATATTATCAATATAATATACCATTTTTTCTTGGGAATCCAAAACATATAGATCCTATTCTTTCCGTTCACTAACAACGATCAACTGAGAGAAATTGGAATAAGTAAATTTTAATGAATATTTCTTTATAACCTTATTAATATTGAACCAGTTACATTTAAATTGTCATGGACCAGATTGAGCCATCCATCCATCATATGATTGATCCAACCTACGAAAGGGACTAAAGGGAATTCCTGATCCCCATGGGTTAATACAAGTACTTGGTAATCAATGAAACACCACATGGTAATGATTTCTCCCTCAAATCAGTGTAAAATCACAACATAAAAACTAATGAAAAACCAAAATAAATATTCATTATATCATATATATGTTCTAAATCAAATATATAGAAAATAAACTATAAAAAATTAAAGAAAATTAAACAAACAATCCCTCCACTTACCTCCAATATCCCTCCCCTATAATGTATAGATGCAAAAAATTGACCACCAGGTTCCTTTGATTCAATCACTATAACATATAGCTACCTTCTATTCATAGAAAGTAATAAAATACTAATTGGACAAGGTAAGTCATGTAAAGGTCCAAAAACAATAAATTATAGGAAAGTAAAAGTAGGTCCTACCAAAATCAATTAATAGGTACCGTAGGGTGAATTCAATAAAATAAATAACTCAACTCAGATAAATCAAAGCTCTCTAGAGTGGCCAAAAGCTGTATGAAAACCTAAAATTAAAATGATATATAGTCATGAGCTAAATATCAGTAGGCTTACCAAAGAGAAACCACACCCCAAGTATAAAATTTAAAATAAATATCCATTTAATGCTAGTTTGAAATACATTAATACATTATGGGTTTTTCATGATTAATTATACTTTGAAACTAATAATACCTAAAAGTTTCTTATGATATTTCCTATTTACTTTTATTAAATAAAAATAATAAATTTAAAACATTTATTTATAAATCACACATGCTATATGAAATAATAAATTGTACAATTTTAAAAGTTCCTTTAAACCACTTCTTAAAATTATTTACAGAAACCAACACACACTGTAGGAAGTAAGAGATCAATAAAAGAGGTACCATGTCATAAATACAAAAATAAAATTAGAATAAACTAATATAAGGTTCCAAACATATCAAGAAGTCATGGGATATCAAATAATATAAAGGATTTATCTTATGTGAATCCACAAACCAAAGGAATAGATGTCACGGGCTCTACCCTAGGTCTTAAAGTGAGACACTCCCAGACTTTACTAAACACAAAAAAACTTGCCGGTATACATTGGGTCCTAACACAAGAAATATAACTAGATTGTACCCACTGTTATCATAATATCACACCCCATCTAGACCTATCACTAACCATATGGGGGTACTAGTAGTTTGATACTATCTAGTGTAACATAAGTCTAGAATACCACTTAGCCACCCAAGTTCGCATGACCAAATTAAAGAAAGGGTGAGTAAATAAGAAATGAGTATAACTAATGATAAGAATAAATAGGAAACAATGAGTAATAAAATAATTATAAAGGATATCAAATAACCCACCCTCACCTCCAACTCCCTCTCAAGAAACAACCTCGATTATATAACCATCACACAATATGAAATACAAAGCATACTCTGAGGGCCAAAATCGATTCCAATAAAAACCAAATAGGGTTTGAGAGGATATTTCACACACACACACATGAGCGAATTTGGAAAATCTATTAAAGATTCCAAATAGTACTTTTAAATACATTTTAAAAACCTAATGAGAAAACCCATTTTTTCTAGTTGTACTCATATACACTCAAACAAACATATATATATCTATTTATATTTTTTAGAAATTCATATATTCTTATATGAATTTTTACATAGAAATATATATATTTATAACCATGTATATATGTAGAAAAATTTTATATGTGTGTGTGTGTATCAAGAGAAATTTTATAAAACTCTCATTTTCTTCAAAACCCAATTTTGAAATAATTTTCTTATACTTGGAATTTTAAAATTCATTTAAAAATTCATTTCTAAATATATGTATATATTTAAAAACAAATTATATAAAGTTAAATTAAAAATACCCTTGAAAGATCAATTTAAATTTTTATTCAAAACTTATAAAATGGTCAAACTAAGCTTTTCAATTTAATTCTTTTCCCAAATGGATTCAAAACCACTTCAAACATTTCAATTTAATTTTAAATAATTATTTCACACTTTTAAAATAATAGGTATTTCAAGTTTCACTTGAAATTCCAAGTAAAGGAATTATTCCTAACGAGAACCCATTGTAAATTTCATGAAATCCATTTAGAATATCACACATAAGCATAATTAATTAAATAAAATATTTAGAAACATCAAACAACCAACAATTCTTAAATTTAAAGATTATATATGGGAAATCCCACCTCAAATAAAGCAGAACCAAGTCGTAACATGATGGAACATGTCACCTCCAATGGTGGATACCCAAATGGAGAATAATGAACCCATAATAACCCTAAAAATAAGAATAAAATAAAAAATTGGCCAAACCAGAACCCCTAGGGTTTGGCCAAACCACAATTGTGATGGGGGAAGGGAAAATAAAAAGAATATAAAATAAAGAGGGGAAGAGGAGTCCATAACTAGGAGGAATCAACCAAGAAATATGGAGAATCCAAATAAAAAACTATTGGAATAGGTGGTCAGGAGATGGGGTGTGTACGCCCTGGGGTTCATCTTAGGGGTGTTGTATGCTTGAAAGGGATAGAGGATTATGGGGAAGGAGGCTGTAGTGAGGGAGGGGGCTCAACCCTGGGGTGGTGCACAATGGAGAAGAAGGGGAGAGGGGAGGTTGTGAGGTATAGGGACATGCGATGGGGTAAAAATAGAGGGATTTAAGGGGAGGGTAGGGGGAGAGTTAAAAGTGAAAAAAGAAAAGAATAAAATAAAATGAAAAATTTAATTTCTAAGAGTAGCACACTATTTACCTGCATGACTTAATTAATCTTATGGTAACTATGCCACCTATACTGGGAACTTAGAACTATAGTGCACAGTTACTACTAAGATCCCACATGGTTTAAAAAATCATGCACAGGATGTGCCAAATGTGTAATTTCCTGATATTTTAAAAATAAATTATATAGCACACAAGATACGTAACACCAAGCTTAAATGAACAACATAATATTTTTATTTAAATGTGACCATTATAACCTTTCCATTAAATTGTAAGGTATGAATAATAATAACTAATTTTTGAAATATATAATGGTCATACTCATTTATAATTTATTAATTAATTCTTTGTAAATAAGAACTTGAATTTTTAGTAAAGTCAATTTATTCTTCAAAAATACGTTTTCTTCAAAAATGGATTTTCTTATTTTTTATTAATTTTTAAAAATTTTAGAAAATTTATTTGAAAAAATGAATTTAATTTTATAATTATTAATTTCAAAATTATCTTAGGATAAATTTTTGATAATTTTATAAAAATATTGATTCTTCAAAGAATAGTGAAAAATACTGATTTTTATTGAAAATGATATTTTATTTTAAATTATTTACAAGGTAAAATTTTGTTTTGGATTATTTATAAATTTTAATTAGTTTATTTTGATTTTAAATAATACAATTATGTTTTTTTTAAATTTATTTTATAGTTTAATTTAGTATAAAAACATTTTACATTTAAAAGAATTTTTTTTTGAAAAACTGTTTTTCATTGCGATTTCCACTTTAATTTTAAATTAAATTCTAAAAATTATATGATTTTAATTTTAAAAAATGGATTAAATATTTGGAATCATAAGATCCAAATTTATTAAATAGGTCCCTTTTATTTTTGGACAATATGAATAGTAAACATAGTAATTTTTGTTACCACGGTAAAGGGTAAATCGGGTAATTAAAGGTTAAAAATAAAATGATAAGAACTTTTAAATGACCCAAAACTTACCTAAATCTTATTTTATGAGTATATATTGACCATAATCATTAAAGGGTCTAATTTATGACCTTTTTAGTCAACTTGGATTATATTATGACATTTATAGTATTTTATTTAAATAAATGTCAAATATGTCACAGTCTTATTTTTAATAAGTGTTATATTTTTAACATGGTGTTATCCAGAGGATATTTTTGAATATAAATATTATTTTTAAATCTAAAATATATATATTCATCATGATAATTTATTTTTAATTTATATTTAAGTAACAATTACCTTAAATTCTTACACAATGTTGATGTAGTAATTATTCAATTAATGAAAAAAATCAAATAAATGATATTAAAAATATTAAAATAAATATAATTTTTGATAAATAATGTGATAAAATAATTTTATATATTACCATGAAATGTTATTAATATAATAAAATTTTTCTAGTTTTAGATGTTTTTTGATATTACTAAAGTCAAAGTGATGAATAGTTATAAAAATTGACATTATCGATATTTTATAGTAAATAATATTTTATTAAATGATATAGAATTCCTAAAAATATTAAATTTAGATAATTGATTAGGATAAGGTTTAAAATATCTACAATTTTAAATTTATGGGTTTTTTGTCATTTTATATTACTTATATTGACCCTCAATGAGTAAAAATTCATATTGTCACAGTAAGAGTCAAAGAGGTTAAATAGGGGTTAAAACCAAAAGATAAGGGTATAAATATAGTAAAAACTTGTATAATTTTTATTGTATGATTTTATTTAGACCCATAATAATATTATATTCTAAATAAATAACTCGTTATCTATTTTTAATTAAAAATTAATTTATATATTAATTTAATATTTTGTGAAATTCCAAGAGTGCCCATCCCCTCTCTTATAAAAGGGAACCTATTCTTCTCATTACTTCACAATTTAAAACCCATTTTTTTAAGAAAATACATGACCAAATACCTTCATAGAATACCTAATTTTTTTATAGATTTATTTGTTTAGTCATAATATCAATTTTAGCAGTTTTAATGTGTTAAGAAAAGGAGGTTTTTCAAAGAAGAGGTATAGTTTTTATCTGCATATTTTAGTTTTGTTTCTTATTATACATCCCTAAAACCTTATTAAACCATGATAAAATAATAAATATATAATACAACATATACTTATATTTTATTATTTTTTTTAATGACCTATATCCATCTCCTCTTCCATCAAATGGGAAATTCAACCGTTATTAATGTGTACGGCGGACTACTGCCTCACAAACTGATATAATTTTTTTTCCATAATTGTATCTAAATATAGGTTATAATGATGGAATTAATATTTATATATGATATTCATGATATATTTATAATTATGAAAATATAATATACCATTTACCTTCTTACCTTTCCATGAACTAAAAAATGATAACGTCATTCGTGCATTCGTATGGACTACCACCTTCACCAAGAGATGTGATTCATTTTTCATCACCACATCAAATGGATGATATATATATATATAATTATTTTTAAATAATTAATATGATATATATATATATGATATAATTATCATTATATAATGATAAAATAATAGTTACATTCTTTCTATAATGATCGCTGAAAAATGGAAATGTTACTCATGCATACGTACGACCTATTGCCTCTATGATTGCAACGTAGTTCATTTTTCATAAAAATATTTAATGGTTGGATTTAAAATTATAATTATGTATAAAAATTATAATTAATTCATTATTATTATTTTATATATTATAAAATAATTAACTCTTTGACCATAGTTAACTTACTGAAGTCATTTTGGACTTATGTACCAAATATCACTAAAGCATCTGACGTGAACATAAATGATTATGTAATTATTATAACATGGTAATAAGTGAGATAAAATTAATAATAAACTTTTAAAAGATTATTAATCAATTAAATAATTAACCTAAATTTATTATTCAGGAAGATAAATAACACAAATGATGAGTTGGACTCAAGGTAAGAGATTTTCATCTCACTTTTATTTCTTAGGGACATATGCCTTATACACTATATTTCTTTTGTGTGGGGTATATAATACCCATGAATGTATTTTATGATTATTATCATGAAAATTATGGGATATAAATATCCATATGAGGTTATTTACTCCATGGGTATTATTATTAAAAAGTTACCAAAGTGGAAATGGATTATTTTACAATCTCATCATTATTCAGGGTTGTTTATGTTTAATTATCCACTAGGAAATATTTCTATTCCATGTCTATGTTTTATAATTTTTTTTCAAAAAGGTTTTTAATAATATACTATAATTTTTTAAAATCATTTTTACCCATGTTTTATTTTTTTACAAAAATAGTTTAAAATGAATCTTTTTGGTGTTTTAAAAATGAGATACTTTGTGACTTTTTCGAAAAAAAGTATAGAAGGAATGTTTTTTAACTTATACATCATGAAAAAAATTTCCCGCCATCATGATGACTCAATGTTTTTATGATTCTTTTAAAAATTTACAATTTTATTTTCAAATAATTTTTTTTTCATTTATAAGTGCGCAATTTTTTTAAATGATAAGTGATTTTAAAATGGAAAAGTTATTCTCCTTAAGAATTATTCCAAGTGTTATTTAAAAATAATTTTCGATCTATGATGACATACTTTGATGTTACTTAATCTTTTTTGGGGATACTATCTAAGGATACCATTCTTATTTATTATATGAATGCTTTATTTTCATGATGACATGGTGTTTATGAAATCCATTACCTTTCTATGGGTTATACTTTGATGAAATGATCAAATGTTTATGAAACCTGTTACTTTTACATGGGTTATGATATGATTAAATTCTTTTGAAAACCATTTTTTTTATGGTTTTTGATTTGATGAATTTTTAATAATCTTATAGAACACATATGTATGGTTTTAATTATGTGATGGTTGTTACATTATAACCAAGGATGGAGGTTACATTATAACAAAAAACTATGGTTATGTTATAACCAATGACTGGTGGGACATATATCTCCCTCAAATTAATTGGGTAAAGATTGATATCTCATGAGATAAATAGGATTGGAATGGAGAGTGAACCCAATTCATTAAGGTAATTTTTTCACCATAATAGTCTTGGGAGTAAACCTTGACTACTATGATGATCTAGGGAGTGAACCCATTCCACTATGATAGTCTTGGTAAATAACCTTGACTAATATGGAAATTATTTTCCATTCTTATGTGCATGTCACAATTCCCTGTCTTATGACAATGTTATTATCTCATGGATCATGTTCCTTTATGAATCATGTCTTATGAACTTCCAAGATTCATGACCCAAGTTTATGATCTTTGATATGAAGGGTATAATTTTCAAATGTTATGTTCATATTATTATGCCCTTATACTCATGTTATGGTAATGCAATCATTAATATCTTCCTTTTTTACCCTTACCAATCATATGAGCTCACCATTTTCTTATGTTTCATTTCCCCAGGTTATAAAGAAATATTTTAAGTAGGGTATGTATAAGAAGGGTTCTAGACATAAAGAAATTTTATGAGATGATATAGATTTTTATGTGACAGCTGTTTATTTTTTCAAGATATATAATATTTTTTCCTATTATCTAAAACTCTAAACATAAAATTCCCTTCAGTTATAATGTGATCCAATATTATTATAACAACCTTGCTCTTTATTTCATATTTAAACATGATTTATTACATAAAAATACACTTAATACAACTCATAAGATCGATAGGTCTTGAGTATTTGGGACTTAGGAACATTACATAACAACTTAAAACATGAAATACACATCTTTATTGAAAATTTATTTTACATGACCACAACATTCCTTCATACTTAGCATTTTATGGGATAACCTGAGGACATACATAAGAAAAGGGTGATCTATAAAGCCCAGTAAGGGAATAAACATGGAATAAAATGAGGATGGAAATACATGTTAGATAATTGGCATATCAATAGAGCACAAAAAAACATGAACATAAAGTAATGATATGTCATGATATTCATAACACAGAAATGTGTCAAAAACAAGAAACATGATATTAGCATGAGCCAAGGAACATTGCACATGGATTAGCATGAGTAAACCCTCATTTTATATTAATTAACATGATTAAAACCTCATTGCACATTAATTATCTTGAGTAAACCCTCATTGCACATGGTTTATCCTGATACTAAACATTACCCAATTCATTGGAGCACTATCAGGGTACACCCTTCATAATTGTAATGACCCAGACATTTATAAATAAAATTACCTTTCTTTTAATTAAATATCTTATGGATATAGAAAATACATGCACTCATTTTGTTTTATTGTATCCAATTGTATTTAAATGACTGTTAAGTATCCTTACCATTGATAATATAGCTGTTGAACAACGATCACATGACTAGTATAAATAAAGGGTTTTAACAAATCCTTTTGGAACAAAGGAAGTGATATCCTCAACCAATAGGATTGTAACCTATGAATCCCATTTATCAGAACTTCTAAGGGAGATAGAATTTTTGGGATTTTACCTATACCAAGCCCAATATGATATCCAACTACTTAAGCATAAGCGAAACCATTTACGAGAGAAGTTCAAGCTCATCGAGATCATGACCCAAACCATGTTCACTGAACGGCCCTAAAAAAGACCCACCATCGTACACCTTACTCTTAGGGTGTATTCTGGTGTAATAAAGGTATATGTATCAATATACTATCATTAATATTATTTTTTATAGAATAATGAATGTACTTTTATTCTATTATTATTACTTTGTAAATGATTTTATAAAGTAGAAATAATATTTTTGGTTAATATTGGAATTCAATTAAGGACTCTATTTTTATGAATTAATGTATTTTTGAAATAAAAAATATTTTAAAAAAATATTATAATTAAATTACATTTATTAAATATTAATTATCATATAATTTTTATGAAGTCAAAAGTAACTTTTATTAAGGTTTGAAAATTATTTTTACCAAAACCCATCAATTTTCAATAAATGTCAGTTTTTATTTTAAAAGTGAAAATTCAAATATTTATAAAATTATTTAGATAAAATGAATATTATTTTTGGAATCAGGACATCAAAATTATCCAAAAATTAATTTTTCATTATTTTCTGAGACAGCAAATTTTTTGGGTAAAAATTAAATACCGTATAAATATATAATGTGTTTTATGACATCATAATGACCCAATAGTTATGTAATAAAATAATATAAAATTTATATTCTAAAAAATATATGTATTTCATTTAAAATAATTTAATTTTATGTTTATTTGATTTATTTCATAAAGCCTCAGTGAATCCTCTAAGACAAATAAAATATTTTAAGATTTTAAAATCATTTCCTTGAAAGTATGACTCACCTCCATATAATAAAGGGAAATATTTTAATATATTATTCCATTATACTTATAAAATAATTTATTCTACTCTCCTTGGATAGAAAATATGGGAAAAAACCATGGGATGGTTTGTGGTTTGGTATATTTTAGTGTGTAGTGTCCAAAACTAAAATAATAAAGAATTCCCCCACCTTTCCTATATAAATCCACCCAATAACCCATTAATATTCACTAAAACTCCTTTAATATAATAAAAATCTTATCTATACTTACTAGTGTCCTCCAAAGGCATCCCAATCCCCCAAGAAGCCTCTTCCAAGCCTTTAGGATCACACATCCAACTAAGGGTTCCTTTCTTTTTCATTTTTATCCAAGTTTCCTTATATTATTACACCATTTTATTTCCAATTAAAAATTATGGGGTATGTTTTTTAACCTCCCCCATATTACAATTATTATTTTTTAATGATAATATACCCCTTTCTCTCTCATTAATCCCTCCCATGTACACCTGTTACCATGCTGAAATTCCGTAAGAGATTTCTCTCTTCTCATTTTCATTTAAGAATTTTTTTATATTATATATGCATATAAATGTCATTTAATATGTTGGGATATTATGTTACATTATCCCCTTACTATAAATTTAATATATAAATTATTATATACCCCTTTCTCTCTCATCAACCCATTTTACTAATTTTTATTTGACGTCGTTATGCTGTTGAAATTGCACCTTGATTTTCCATGCCAAAATCATCATGTAGTGAATACCATACCCATTTCTCTATCAAGGGTATTCAACTTTGTGACCATGTACTTATTTAATGGGGACTTACATTTATTTATTCCACATTAATTATTCATGGAATAAATTATGATGTTTAATGAATCCATGTTGTATGATCTATGTGACACACTTATACATGAAAATGAAATTATTATGAAGGGTGCACCTTGATAGCACTTCAATGCATTGGGTAATGTTTAGTATCATGATACGACATGTGAAATGAGGGTTTAATCATGATAATTCAGGTTAAATTAGGGTTTTCTCATGCTAATTCATGTGAAATTAGGGTTTATTCACGCTAATCCATGTGAAATGAGTCTTGGATCATGATAATATCATGTTGTATGTTGTTGCCACATTTCCATGTTATGAATATCATGTTATATCATGCCTTTATGTTCATGTTTATTTTGTGATCTATTGATATTACTATTTACTAACATGTATTTTATTCCTTATGTTATTCCATTTTTATTCCCTTATTGGGATTTATATCTCACCCTTTTCTTATGTATGTCCTCAGGTTATCCCATGCAGTGCTAAGTACGAAGGAATGTTGTGGTCTTGTAAAAGAAGTTTTCAATAAAGATGTTTATTTCATGTTTTAAGTTGTTATATAATGTTACTAAACCCAAAATAAACTATACCTATCAATATTATGAGTTATATTAAGTTAAATTTTATGTAATAAATCATGTTAAATATGAACTAAAGAGTAGGGTTGTTATAGTTAGCATCAGAGGATAGGTTTAGTTATTTTTGGGATTAGGATTAGAAAACTCTAGTGAAATCCTTAGGAATAATACCAAGTATAAGAAAAGAATCCTTAAATTTTGGTGAGTATATAGTAAGTGGTTTATCAAGAAAATATATCCCTATATGGATAAAAATAAGTAGAGGTGGCTATGGTATATATGTATCTAGAGGTAAAACCCGAAAAAACATTTTTGATCTAGACTCGAATGAGAAATGGTTCATAAAAACATGCCTTGATGCACTCTTGGTTAAACACTCCTAGGTGATATGATTTGGTAAATTCAGATGCTTATTATGAACCATTATTAAGGGAACAAAAAAAATACCATAAGAATATATGTTAGTAAGTAGATCACAGATAAATTCGAACGAATCCTAGAAATTCATAAGTTAATGAGATAAATGTAATTTATAAGTTATAACTTTAATTTCATTATATTCTCCTTTATGTTTTAAATAGTTTAAAATAATTACCCCTAATTTTAATTTTATTCTAGCTAATGGCTAGTAATATGAGGAATTGGGCTAACAACCGATTCGAAGATCAATGTGGTGACTTCTCTAATGAGATGCCCAATCCAGTGAGAATGAGAATAGGAAACCTTATCACAATAATATCTCAATTAAATCAAGTTTTTAATAGAAACTTGGATAAAGATGAACGTCTAAGCCCCCCCCCCCCAAGAAAGAACAAGTCGCAATCAAGATATTCATGAGACAAAGGACTCCTACTTTCAATAGATCATTCGATACCTCAATCGCCGAACAATGGATGACCTCCATTGAGAATATATTCTCCATCCTTTAATGTTCCAAACAAGAGAAGTTTCTTCAAGATGCTTATTGTATGGAGGGTGAAGCTGATCAATAGTGTATATTTATAAAAAATATAAAGCCTTAGGAATAGATCGAGGTAATGGAATAAAATTATTTATGGAAAATGTTTTTTGATAAAAAATTTCCTCGCACCCTCTAAATTAAGATGGAAAGGTACTTCCTTTCCCTCAAGAAAAAGTATGGCAAATCCATCAGAGCATATAAGGAAAACTTCACAAGGATTTCACAATACTCCTCCATATTTGTCATTACCCCTAAATACAAGGTTGAACGCTTCTTTGGTGGGATAAAACCTAGCCTACGGAAAGCCTTAGAAATACATGACTTTGATAGCTATGAAGAAATTTTCCTACATGCCCTCAAAGTCGGGATGGAGATCAGATAATCTCAGGGGTATCATGGGGATGAGAAGAAAAAATCGGACTTTAATTTTGGAGGTCCAATGGATAAATCCAATAGTGCTAAGAAATTTCAGCACCCTACTTGTAAAAAGTACGGAAAGAAGCACCTTAGAAATTTACTAAGGGGATAAAGTAAATTCTATAGGTGTGGAAGAGAAGGGAACCTGGCCAATAATCTCCAACAGGATAAACCCCTCAATGTGATAGAGGAAAGGAATACTCAAGTTGACCCTTAGTGCGTTGTTAATTGCTACAACTGCAAGGAACCAAGGCACTTTACGAACCAGTGCCCCATGCCAAAGGTAATTTGAGGCAATTAACAACCTCCAAGGAAGAAAGGGTGAGATTTTTCCATTATTACCACCGAAGTGAATCCTGACAATGAAGTGGTGATAAGTACACTAGTTATTCATTCAAGAATAGCAAACATACTTTTTGATTATGTATCTACACATTATTTATATCCCAAACATTTAGTAGAAAAATCTAAACACCACCACAAATCATGGAAGTAGAGATGTCAATGAAAACAAAAAATGGGGATTTTTTTTTCATTCTATGTATATAACTCCTCCCCTATCACAATTTTTGGATTGAACTTCTAGATGAACCTAATCACACTCCCTCTGGTGGAATTTGATTAAATTATTGTTATGGATTGGATTTCCCTATATAGAGCCAAAAATAAATTTCTGTGAGAGGGAAATCACTCTCCATATGGTGAATCGACCCCTGATTCTATACGAGTGCAAGGAGGAGGTTGAACCTCCTTTAGCACCATCATCTCAATCATGGATATTACTGCCCTATGATCATGCATATCTTTCTTAGATGATTGAGTCTAAGGAAAGAACCATCCTCAAATACATGCCTATTATGAAGGAATTCGCTGATGTATTTCCCTAGGAATTGCCCGGTCTTCCTCCTAGAAGAGATATTTAATTCTCGATTGATCTTATACCTGGTGAATTTCCAATATCCAAAACTCAATATATAATGGATGTTGTAGAGGTTGAAGAGATAAATAAAAAACTATATGAGAATCTAGATAAAGTGTTTATATGACCAAGTGCTTCACCATGGGGTTAACTAGTTATCTTCGTCAAGAAGAAGGATGGTTCAATGCGCCTTTGCATTGATTATCATGAGCTAAAAAAAATCACGATAAAGAAAAATTATCATTTTCCAAAAATTGATGACTTGTTAGATCAAATAAATGGAGCACAATACTTATCTAAGGTGGATCTATGGTTGGGATATTACCAAGTTAGGGTGAAGAAGGAAGATACCCCCAAGACTACTTTTTGTATGAGGTACGAGCATTATGAGTTCATAGTGATGCCATTCATACTCACTAATGCTCCAGTAATCTTCATGGACTTGATGAATAGAGACTTTATATACTGCCTCAACAAATTTGTTGTAGTATTTATAGAATATATTCTAATATACTCCAAAACCAAGGAGGATCATGAGGATCATTCGAGCACTATGCTAGAGACCTTTAAAAAGTAGAAGCTCTATGAAAATACAACAAGTGTGAGTTATAGTTGAAGGAAGTCTCATTATTGGGTTATATCATCATAAGAAATGGGATATATGTAGATCCTTCTAAGAAAAATTCAATTAAGGGATGGACGAGACTGACATCTGTGATGGATATCTATAGCTTCTTGGGGTTAGCTTGATATTATCTCTGATTTGTGAGAAATTCCTCACGATTGTCAAACCCTTTTACCAAGATAACTTATACAGGAGTCAAGTTTTCTTGGAATTATGAATGTGAAATAATATTCATGGAGTTGAATAAGAGGCTTGTCACTGCCCCTGTGCTCACACTACCCCCAAGTGGGAATATTTTCATAATATTCATTGATGCTTCAAAGAAGGTCCTGAGATATGTGTTGATGCAGAATGAAAAATTCATTACCTATGCCTCAAGGTAGTTGAAAATTCATGAACAAAACTATCCCACACCTGATCTGGAGTTGGAGGCTATGATCTTTTCATTGAAAATCTGGCGGCATTATCTCTTTGTGTAAAAGTGTAAAATATATACGGATCACAAAAGTCTCAAATATATATTCACATAAAAAGAGATGAATATGCACTAATGAATATGGTTAGATATCATCACAGATTATGAATGCTCAATCCATTACCACCTTGGGAAAGAGAACAAGGTGACAAATGCTCTAAGTAGAAATGATCCAACAATTCTATCATTTATGAGAATTGAAAAGGATAAAATCTTATTAGATTTGATGAATATGTACATGGAAATCATAAATAAAGGAACATCATAAATACTTTCACATATTATTTCTCAACCACCTCTTTTGGAAAGGTTAAAGGATTCTCAAAAAGATGATGTGAGAATTCAGAAGAAAGTGGAAACTATCAGAAATGATAAATACATAGAGTTTAATATTAATGAATAATGAATTGTGAGATTTAGGTTAATAATATGTGTTCCATCAAATCCAGAGTTAAAGAAAGAACTTTTGGATGATTCACATAGTTAGAATTTCTCTATTCACCCAAGAAACACAAAGATGTATCGATATATCTGAGAACACTATTGGTGGGATAACATGAATAATGAGATCGTTGAATATACATCAAAGTTACTGGTATGTTAGAAAGTTAAGGTTTAGAGGCATAAGTCTAATGGGATGATGAAACCATTAACCATACCAATATAGAAATGAGAAAACATCACCATGGACTTTATCACTTGACTTACGAAGACATCCAAAGGAAACAATTCTATCTAGGTTGTTGTGGATCGTCTTATAAAGATTGTACACTTCATTGAAATTTGAGAGGATTTCTCATTGGATCAACTGGAATAAATATACATTAGAGAAGTGGTAAGGCTTCATGGAGTACCGCTATCAATTGTGTCCGATTGAGATCCAAGATTCACCTCTATGTTTTAAAAAAGTCTCCAGTATTCTCTAAACACAGACCTGAACTTCAGTACAGCTTCTCACCCTCAAACTAATGGCCAATCTAAGTGAACTATCCAAACAACTGAGGACATGTTGATAGATTTCTCAATGGACTTAAAAGGTGTATGGGACCAACATCTTCCTTTGGTGGAGTTATCTTACAACAATAGTTTCCAATGAAGCATCCAAATGGCTCCTTATGAAGCCCTTTATGGTAAGAGGTTTAGAACACCAAAATGTTGGGATGAATTTGGGGAATGAAAAATTATAGGTCCGAAAATGGTAAAAGAAATGGTGGAGAAGGTTAATACCATCCGCTAACACATCAAATCTTACCAAATTCAATAAAAGAGCTATGTTGACAATCATCGACAATACCTAGAGTTTGATGTTAGAGACATGGTATTTTTACACATATCTCTATGGAATACATTTATGAGATTTTGGAAGAAGGTAAATCTTATTCCAAGGTACATTAGTGCTTTTGAGATCCTTGAGTGAATAGGAGTAGTGGCCTATCGACTAGCGCTCCCACCGAACCTATCTAAAGTACATGATGTATTCCATGTATCACTATTGAGAAAGTACATAGATGAACATCACATGTACTCAATATAGAGGTGGTACAATTAGAAAATTACCTCTCTGATGAAGAGAAACTGGTGAAGATCTTAGATATTAGAGAAAAAGTTCTACAAAATAAGCCAATGCACCTTGTCAAGGTGTTATGGAGAAACCACAAGTTTGAAGAAGAAACGTGAGAACTAGAGGAAGTGATGAAGTAGAGCTACCCTCATCTATTTTAATGTGTTAAAAGAAAATTTTGAGGGTGAAATTTCTTAAGGGGTAAGGTTGTAACAACCCAAACATTTATGAATAAAATTTCTTTTCTTTTAATTAAATGTCTTATGGATATATAAAAAATATGAAATCATTTTGTTTTATTATATCCAATTGGATTTAAATGACCGTTAAGAAACCTTACCATTGATAATATATCCGTTCAATAGTGATCACATTACTAGTATAAATATAGGGTTAAAAAAAATCCTTTTGGCATAGACAAAGGAAGTGATGACCTCAACTAGTAGGATCATATCCTATGAATCCCATTTATCGGAACTTCTAAGGAAGATAGAATTTTTGGGATTTTCCCTAGAGAAATCCCAATACAATATCCAACAACTTAATCATAAGCTAAACTATTTATGGGAGAAGTTCAAGCTCATCTAGATCACGACCCAAACCATGTTCACCGAACAACCCCAAGAAATACCCACCATTGCACACCTTAATATTAGGGCATATGTTGGTGTAATAAAGGGATATTTATCAAAACCCTATAATTAATATTTTTTTGTATAGGTTAATTAATATACTTTCATTCTATTGTTTTTACTTTGTAAATGATTTTCTAAAGCATAAATAGTATTTTTGGTTAATATTCAAATTCAATTAAGGAAACTATTTTGATGAATTAATGTATTTTTTAAACAAATATTATTTTAATAAAATATTATTATTAAATCACATTGATTAAATATTAATTATAATATAATTTTTATGAAGTAAAAAGTAACTTTTATTAAGGTTTGAAATCTATTTTTTCCAAAACTCGTCAATTTTCAATAAATGTTGGTTTTTATTTTAAAAGTGAAAATTTAAATATTTAGAAAATTATTTAGATAAAATTAATATTATTTTTGGAATTTGGACATCTAAATTATCCAATGGTGAATTTTTCATAATTTTTAGAGACAATCGTATTTTTGGGTAAAAATTAAATACTGTATAAATATATAATGTGTTTTATGACATCATAATGGACCAATAGTGATGTAATAAAATAATATAAATGGTATATTTAGGTAAATATATGTTTTTAATTTAAAATAATGTAATTTTAGGTTTATTTTATTTATTTTATAAAGCCTTAGTGAATCTTCCAAGACAAATAAAATATTTTGGGATTTTAAAATCATTTCCTTGAAAGTGTGACTCACCTCCACATAATAAAGGAAAATATTTTAATATATTTGTCCCTTAGCCTTATAAAATAATATATATAACTCCCCTTGGACAAAAAAAATATGAAAAAACCACGGGATGGTTTGTGGTTTTGAATATTTTAGCACGTAGTGTCCAAAACCAAAATAATAAAGAACTCCCCCACCTTCCTATATAAACCCACTCAATAACCCATTAATATTAAATAAAACTCCTTTAATCTTGTCAAAACTATTCTATATACTCCATAGAGTCCTCCTAAGGTACCCTAATCCCCCAGTAATCCTCTCCCAAGCCTTTAGGATCACACATCCAAGTAAGGGTTCCTTCCTTTCTCATTTTTATCCAAGTTTCCTTATATTTTTACACCCTTTTATTTACAATTAAAAATGATGGGGTATGTTTTAAAACCTCACCCATAATTTTCTTATTATGTTTTAATAAAGATACACCCCTTTATATCTCATTAATACCTCCCATGTATGCCCATTACCATGCTAAAATTCCGTAAGAGATTTATCTCTTCTCGTTTCCATTCAAGAATTTATTTTATATTATGTATCTAAATTACATTTAATATGTTTGGATATTATGTTACACGATACCATTAATTTATATTTCATGTATAAATTATGATATACCCCTTTATATCTCATCAACTCATTTTACAAATTTCTATTTTATGTCGATATGTTGTCGAAATTGCACCACGATTTTCCATACAAAAAATCATTGTGTAGTGAATACCATACCCATTTATCTATTAAGGGTATTAAACTTTATTATCATGTACTTATTTATTGTGGAATTACATTTATTTATTCCAAATTATTTTTTTAGAATAAATTATTATGTTTAATAAATCCATGTTTTATGATCTATGTGGAACACTTATACATGAAAATGAAATGATTATGAAGGGTGCACCCTGATAGCGCTCCAATGCATTGGGTAATGTTTTGTATCATGATACTACATGTGAAATGATGTTTTAATAATGATAATTAATTTAAAATTAGGTTTTAATCATGATAATTCATGTTCAATAAGGGTTTAGTCATTCTAATCCACATGCAATGATCCTTGGATCATGCTAATATCATGTGGAATGTTGCCACATTTCCATGTTATGAATATCATGATATATCATGCATTTATGTTCATGTTTATTTCGTGATATATTGATATGAATATTGAATAAAATTCATTGTCTTACTCATGTTATTACATGTTTATTCCCTTACTTGGATTTATAGCTCACCCTTTTATTATGTATGTCCTCAGGTTATCCCACACAATGCTAAGTACGAAGGAATGTTGTGGTCATGTAAAATAAGTTTTCAATAAAGATGTGTATTTAATGTTTTAAGTTGTTATGTAATGTTACTAATCCACAAATAAACTATACATATAGATATTCTGAATTTTATTAAGTGAAAGTTTATGTAATAAATCATGTTTAAATATGAAATAAAGAGTAGGGTTGTTATAATAATAATTTCAATCTCAGATTTAAGTGTGCCAAATAAATCATATAACATGAATTCATTCAACATAATAAGTTATTAATCACTCAAGTAATGTGTAATACATACATGTAAGTCCCAAATAAATAAGTATATTCACATAAAGGTTAATACCCTTGATAGAGAAATGGGTATGGTATTCACTACACAATGATTTTGTCATGGAAAATCGCGGTGTAAATTTGGAAGCATAAAGCGTCATATAGAAATTCATAAAAAGGGGATGATGAGAGATAAAGAGGAATATAATAATATAGGAATGAAATGGGTAGTATAAGTGATATTTAAGAACATATACCAATGTATGAAATAGAATTTATATGCATAATATAAAATAAATGCTTTAATGGAAATAAGAAGAGAGAAATCCCTTACGGAATTTCGACATGGTAACAGGTGTACACGGGAGGGTTTAATGAGAGATAAATGGGTATATAATCATTAAAAAATAATAAGGGAAGTATGTTAGAGGTTCTAAAACATACCCCATCATTTTTAATTGGAAATAAAATGGCGTAACAATATAAGAAAACTTGGAAAAAAATGAGAAAGTAAGGAACCCTTACTTGGATGCGTGATCCCAAAGGCTTGGTAGAGACTTATTGGGGGATTGGGGGTGACTTGAGAAGACTATAGGGAGTATATATAAGAGTTTTTATGAGATTAAAGGAGTTTTAGTTAAGATTAATGGGTGATTGGGTGGGTTTATATAGAAAATGTGTGGGGATTATTTATTATTTTTATTTTAGACAGTATACACTAAAATATTCAAAACCACAAACCATCCCATGATTTTCCCCTAATTTATGGAAAAGGGGAGTGATATAAATTATTTTATAAGGTTAAGTTCTGAATATATTAAAATATTTCCCTTTCTTATGTGGAGGTGAGTCACACTTTCAAGGAAATGATTTTAATTAAAATATTTTATATGTCTTGGAGGATTCACTAATTCTTTATAAAATAAATCAAATAAACTTAAAATTAAATTATTTTTAAAGTAAAAACATATATTTGGACGAATATAACTTTTATAGTATTTTATTACATCACTATTGGGTCATTATGATGTCATAAAACATATTATATATTTATACGTTATTTAATTTTTACCCAAAAATTCGGCTGTCTCAGAAAATTATGAAAAATTCACCGTTGGATAATTTCAATGTCCTGATTAAAAAATAATATTAATTTTATCTAAATAGTTTTATAAATATTTGAATTTTTACTTTTAAAATAAAAACTGACATTTATTGAAAATTGACAGGTTTTGGAAAAAATAGTTTTCAAACCTTAATAAAAGTTACTTTTGACTGCATAAAAATTATACGATCATTAATATTTAATAAATTTAATTTAATAATAATATTTTATTAAAATATTATTTGTTTAAAAAATAAATTAATTCATAAAAATATATTCCTTAATTTAATTCGAGTATTAACTAAAAATAATATTTATGCTTTACAAAATCATTTACAAAGTAACACTAATAAAATGAAAGTACATTAATTATTCTAAAAAAAAATAATTATAATGCTAGGGTATTGATACATATCCCTTTATTACACCATAATACTCGCTAAGAGTAAGGTGTGCAATGGTGGAGCTTTCTTGGGGCTATTCGGTGAACATGGTTTGGGCTGTGATCTCGACTAGCTTGAACTTCTCCTGTAAATGGTTTTGCTCATGCTTAAGTTGTTAGATCTCGGCTTGGGATTGGTCTAGAGAAAATCCCATAAATGATATATACCTAGAAAGCTCCGATAAATGGGATTCATTGGGTATGATCTTACTATTTGAGGTCATCACTTCCTTTTTCTGTGCCAAAAGGATTTGTTAAAACCCTATATTTATACTAGTCATGTGATCACTGTTCAACGACTATATTTTCAATAGTAAGGATACTTAAAGGTAATTTAAATCCAATTGGATATAATTAAACAAAAGGAGTTCATGTTTTTTTTATATCCATAAGACATTTCAAAGAAAGGGAATTTTATTCATAAATGTTTGGGTCATTATAATTTATGTTGATTTTTTAAGTTTTGGATATTTGAAATTGGGTTATGTTTATTAGTATAAAATCCATAAATGTAAAATTTATGTTTTTAGAACCAAATACAAGAGTGTGGGTCTCATGATATTATAGTTGGTATAAAATGTTGGTTTAGATAAATTTAGAGATTATGATGTTTTCATGAGAAGTTATATTAAGAGTTATGGATACCATCATGGGTATATAAGTTTGAGTTTGACCATAATTTCAAAGTCTTAGACACCACTTTTTATGTTCTAAGTGATGAAATTTTAAGGAGAATAATGATATTTTAGGATAGGTATATATAACCCTTAGGTTTAATATAAAGTATTATTTGGGGAAGAATTCATTTAATATTAGTGGAAAAATGTTTAAAGGTATTGGTAGCCTTTAAGGTTTATACGATATCTAATTTTGAGGTAATTATAGGTTATTAAATTTTTGAGGATGTTCATAATATTTTGGTAATGTTATTGGAATTATATTAATATAGTTTTAGTAAAAGGAAAACCCATAGTTCAGGTGAAAATATGTTATATTTGGAAGGCTGTGAGGTTTGGACCCACAACCAAAAGGTGAAAAGGGTACATCGACTGCCACTAAAATATACGATGTCCTAGTTAGTATGATAATGTTTTTTATTTATTTAAACTATCTGACAGATAATATTTTAGTTCATTTTTGGAACATATATTTTATAATATAGATAACCATGATATTATAAATTGATTTGGTGTTAAGTGATTAATGTTATTTTGAAATATTTTCACTATTCTGGGAACCATATATGATTAAGGTAAATAGAATATTATGGAATTTTATTTGAGTAATGAAGGATTAATTTTATTTTGGAGGCATATATGACTTTATTGTGGAGTTATAGTGATTCAGGTTATTTATGGAAATGGTTAGAATATCTTGGATATTTTATGTTTAGGAAGTGTACATTTTGGGAGATAAATACTAAATTTATCTTGGAAGATGATGTGATCAAATCCTTTTGATTTTTGGGTTTCAATATTAGTCTGAAATATTTTGAGAAATTCCAAGGATAGTTATCTATTGAATGATCTTAATTGAACTTTGGGTATTACTATTGAATTTTGGAGATTAAAAAAGTTTTCATCATATAAAGTTTTATTATTTTTGGGAATCATGTTATCATATGATAACCATTTTGGTTTTTTAATGAATAAAGGTAGGAGGAATATATTTTTATTCTTTCATGGATTATGAGATCCATTAGAAGTTGATTTTAGTGTTTCAGACATGAAAAAAAAATCATATTAAATACTCATCATTTAGAAAAAAAGGATCTTGAAATAAACAACTTTATCCATTTACTTTTATTATCAAGAAATCAATGACATTTTAACCCATTATATAATTACAGTTTTGTTATGGTTAACTTTCTCATGATCATGTTCTCTATCACTCTATATCAGTCCCTGAGAGTTATTTTTTTATTCTATATCCATGTTTTCACTTCCCACCAATGTTTTCTTATATGGAAACCTAGTATGTGTTATTTAATATAACCTTTGTTCTTTCATTTCTCTCATTTAAAGTGGAAGTTTTATTAATCCTTTTTATAATGTGGGATTTTAAAAAAGGTATTTTAAAAATTCAAACCCTGGTCACTGAGACTAAGTTCAAATTTCAAGGAAAAAATTTATTAAAGGGGGTGGGGTATAATGAGATATCCGATGATTTTATTTTTTATAAGATACAATATACAAAACAACGAGCTTAGAAAAACAAATATTATTATTTAAATATGATCATTATATCATAGCCATTAAATTGGAAGATATGAATAGGAATAAATAGTTTATGAAATATATAACAGTCTTACTTATTTAAAATGTATTAATTAATTATTTGTAAATAAGCACTCAAATTTTTAGTAGTAATTTTATTCTTCAAAAATACATTTTCTTCAAAAATGGATTTCCTTGATTTTTATTAATTTTTAAGAATTTTAGAAAATTTATTTGAAAAAATGAATTAAATTTTTTAATTCAGAATGTCAAAAATATCTTAGGATAAATTTTTTATAGTTTTTCTAAAAAATATTGATTTTTTAAGGAATAATGAAAAATAATGATTTTATTGAAAAAATGTATTTTATTTTAAAGTATTTACAAGGTCAGATTACATTTTGGATTAGCTTTAAATTTTCATTTGTTTATTTTTATTTAAAATAATCCAATTGTTTTTTAAATGTATTTTATACTTGAAATTATTATAAAAACATTTTTTACTTGAATTTAGTATAAAAACATTTTATATTTAAAAAGGGAATTTTTCTGAAAAACTATTTTTCATTGCGTTTTTACGATTTAATTTTAAATTAAATTATGAAACATATATGATTTGAATTTTAAAAAATGGATTCCATATTTGGAATCAATATTTATAAATTTATTAAATAGCTCTCTTTTATTTTTGGACAATATGAATAGTAAACTTAGTAATTTTTTTTACCACAATAAAGGGTAAATAAGATAATTAAATATTAAAAATAAAATGATAAGAACTATTAAATGACACAAAAAATTACCTAAATCTTATTTTATGAGTATATATCGACTATAATCATTCAAGGTTCAAATTTATAACCTTTTGGGGCCATTTGGATGAGATTATGACCTTTATAGTATTTTATTTAAACAAATGTCAAACATGTCACACTCTTGTTTTTAATAAGTGTAATATTTTTAATACGGTGTTATATAGAGTATATGTTTGACTATAAATATATATTTTTAAATATAAAAGATTTATATTCATCCTGGTAATTTATTTTTAATTTTTAGAGAATAAATAATTATCTTAAATTCTTGCACAACGTTGATGCAGTAATTATTAAATAAATAAATAAAATAAAATAAATGATATTAAAAATATTAAAATAAATATAATTTGTGATAAATAAAATGATAAAATAATTTTATTGTTGGTAATAACTTATTATTGATATCATAAAATATATATTTTTTATTTTAGATGTTTTCTTAAAACTATTAAAGTTAAATTAATGAAAATTTTTAAAAATTATCATTCGATATTTTATGGTAAATAATATTTTATTAAATGATATAAAATTTCATAAAATCATAATTTTTTACAATAGATCAATATAAGGTTTAAAATATAAACCATGGTACATTTATGAGTCTTTTTTTATTTTATAGTATCTATATTGATCCCCAAAGAGTAAAAATCCATGTTATCATAGTAAAAATTAAAGGGGTTAAATAGGGATTAAAACCAAAAGGTAAGGGTACAAATATTGTCAAAACTTGTAAAATTTTTATTGGATTAAGGGATATAGACCCATAATCATATTATCTTATAAATAAATCACTTTAAATCCATTTTTAATTGAAAATTAATTTGTATTAATTTATTTTTTTGAGAAATTCCAAGAGTGTCCCTCCACTCTCTTATAAAAGGGCACATCTTCTTCTCATTACTTCACACTTAAAAAACATTTTTTTAGAAAATACCTACCAAAATACCTTCCTATAATATATAATATCAGTTTATAGGTATTTTTTTGTGTATAATACAAATTTTATAGGTCTTATGGTGTTAATAAAATGAGGTTTTCCAAAGAAGAGGTATAATTTTTATCTGCATATTTTAGTTTCGTTTCTTCTTCCACATCCCTAAAAACTTATTCATCCATGATAAAATAAATAGTCCTATATCATCCATATATTGAGATTTTATTATGTTTGTGTCATGGCCTATATTCTTTTTCTCTTCCATCAAATGGTAAACGAAACCATCATTTGTGTGTACGGCGGACTACCGCCTCGCAAATTGATGTAATTAATTTTCCATCACAATCCCTCAAGACAGGTTATAATGATGTAATTAATGTTTATATATAAAATTAATTACATATTTATCATTATTAAAAGGTTATATATCATTTAACTTCTTACATTTCCATTCACTAAAAAATGATTACTTTGTTCGTGCATACATGTGGACTACCACCTTCACAAAGTGATGTGATTCATTTTTCATCACCACATCACATGGATGGAATAGATATATATTATATCATGATTATTATTTAAATATAAAACAATACTTACATTCTTTCCATAATGATCGCTGAAAAATGGAAATGTTACTCATGCATACGTATGACCTACCATCTCCATGATTGTAACATAGTTCAATTTTCATAACCATTTTTAATGGTTGGATTTAAAAGTATAATTGATGTATAAATATGATATTTATTTCATGATTATTTTTATAGAGATGTTGGGATAATGATCTCTTTTACCATATTCAACCTACTGAAGTCATTTTGGACTTATGTACCAAATATCACTAAAGTATCCGATGTGAACATAAACAATTAAGTAATTGTTATAACATGATAAAAAGTGAGATAAAAGAAATATTAAACTTTAATTTTTTTTCTTAATTAATTAAATAATTAAACTAACTTTATTATTCATGAATATAAATAATGTACATGATGTTTTAGAATCAAGGTAAGATATTTTTGTCTCACTTTTATTTTTATGGGACATATACCTTATACACTAAATATTTCTTTTTTTGTGGTGTATATACTTACCATGAATGTATTTTATGATTATTATCATGAAAATTATGAGATATACATATCCAAATGAATTTATTTCTTTCATGAGGCTTATGATTCAAATGTTACCAAAGTTATAATGGTTTATTTCACAATCTCATCATTCTTAGGGATTGTTTATGTTTAAGTCTCCATTGGGGAGTATTTCTATTACATTTATATGTTTTTTTTTCAAAAAGGTTTTTCATATTATCATAAATTTTTTAAAATCATTTTTACCCATGTTTTATTTTTTTATATAATGGTTTTAAAGGAATATTTTTGGTGTTTTCCAAATGAGGCACTTTGTGAATTTTAAGAAAAAATTATGGAAGAAATGTTTTTTTAACTTATACACCATGAGTGAAATTTCTTGCCATCATGACACATAAATGTTTTGATTCTTACTTTATAATTTTACAAGTTTATTTTCAAATAAATTTTTTTCCTTTATAATTACATAATTTTTTAAAAATAGAAGTAATTTAAAATGGAAAAGTTATTTTCCTCAAGAATTATTCCATGCGATATTTCAAAATCATTTTCCATATAAGATGACATTATTTGATGTCACTTAACATTTAATGGGGATATGATCCAAGTATTCCATACTTATTCATTCTATAGATGGTTTATGTTTACGATGACATGGTTTTTATGAAACCTGTTGCCTTTCCAAAGGTTATACTTTGATGAAATGATTAAATATTTATGAAACCCATTTATTTTTCATGGGTAATGATATGATTAAATGTTTATGAAACCTATTTATTTTCATGGGTTATAATTTGATGATTTTTTTATAATCCTGTGGCACACATATGTATGGTTTTCATTATGTTATGGTGGTTATGTTATAAACAAGGATAATGGCCACGTTATAACCAAGGATGATGGTTACGTTATAACCAACAACAGGTGGGAACTATATCCCTCTCCAATGCATTGGGTAAAGATTTATATCTCATAAGATAAATAGGAATGGAATTAGGAGTGAACCTAGTTTAGTAAGGGAACTTTTCCACCATGATATACTCATGAGCGAACCTTGACTACTATAATAGTTTGGGGAGTGAACCCATTCCACTATAATTGTCTTGGAAAAGATTCCTGACTACTATGGAAATGATTTTCTATGATTATGTGTATGTTACAATTCTATATCTTATGACAACATTACTCTCTCATATATCATGTTACTTTATAAATCATATATTATGAACTTCCAAGATTCCATGACTCAATATTATGATATTTGATTTGTATGGTATAATTTTCAAATGTTATGTTCATGTTATTATGCCCTTATTTTCATGTTATGCTTGTATAATCATTAATATCTCCCTTTTTTACCATTATTGAGAATCTGATCTCACCATTTTATTATGATTACTTTACCTAGGTTATGAATAAAGGTTTTAAGTATGTTATGTATAAGAAGGGTGCTAGGAATGAATAATTTTTTAGAGATAATATAGATTTTTATATTCCAGTTTATTTTTTAAAGATATGTAAGGGTTTTTCCTAATTCTATAAAACTATAAACCTAAAAGGTCCATCAGTATTAAAGTGATATAATATTTCATTTTATTTTTTTATGTTTTTGATATTTGAAATTGGTCCACATTCATCGGTATTAAATATAGAAATGAAAAGTTTATGTTTTTAGCAACAGATCCAGGAGTGCAGGTCTCAAGGTATTACAAAATGAAACTATCCCGAGACAGAAGCAATAACTCAGTTATTGCACGGTTTTTCAAACCATGATGGAAAACTATTTTCCACTTTAACATTTAAAAATTAATTTCTTTGACCATAAACTCTCAGAAATTCCCAACATCGCAAAATAAAATCATCTAATATTAAATAAATTAATAAATAAATCTTGGGGTGTAAAAATTCTCTCCACTATAAATATTATTTCCCCTAGAAATCCATTGACAAAGGATTGAAGATGACTATAAAACACAAACTAGAAAGATTAATAAAAATAAATGGAGTACATCCTATAGTAGCACCCCACATCTTAAAATAGAACCCAACCACCAAGGATGAACACATGGTCTATCAAACACCAATACCTATCAAGGTATCCCTACCATTTAGACTTCATATAAACTAGTGGGTCAATAACACCCACCCTCCAAGAGATACTACATACAAAAAAGAACACTTCCACCAAACACCCAAAGAAACCACAAAACCTATATCAAATAGGCAAACCCAAAGGAGGAGAAAATATATGAACTCTTAGTATAAAACCAACATGGGCCATAGACTCAGGTCACCATACTCAAATGGGTAAACTAGGACCTCAAATCTAAAACACCGTCTCACAGAAAACCAAGAAAGAATAAGTACTCTTAGGTGATAAAATGTATAAAGTCCATCTATACCAATTACCTAAGAACTAACCTAAAGTCACCTATGGACAACCCATAAAGAAAAAAACTCCCAATACAACAACCCCAAAATACCAACCACAAGGAATCATCTCCAAAACACAAATCATAAGAAACAATATTTTCATCCAAGAATAAGAACCATAATAACCATAAAGGTCCCATAAGAACTCAAAAACAACTAAAATCCCATAAAAATCCATATAAAACCATCCAAAAAAAAACCAAATCAAAATACCTCAAAGTCACTAACCAATTCCAAAAATACTAAAAAGGAACCACTAAAATTGAAATCCATCACAAAGAAAAATACCAAAAACTCCCATAACACTCAACTAGGTTCTTAAAATATACCTACGAACAACATAAATAATCAAAAAAAGGTAGAAAAAAATTCTATAAATATAGAACCAAAGCCTAGAGAAATAAAGAATCAAGCCATATAACTCGATTTCAAGTCTCGGTAGGGCCACCAACTAGAGGGACTATACCTAAGAGATATATAGAATCACCCTAAGGTTTTTACCTGGAAACAACTTATCCATACTTTAAAGGATTTATATGTGAATTAGAATATAAATAACATGAAACATGAAATCAACTAGTTAATATATCAAATTATTAACCAAGAAGTCCCACCAAAACAGGGGATAAATCCAAGTAATAAAACCAAAAAAACATGATGCTTCCAAAAACCCCATTTAAAAATGATCCATTTTATAAAACATTATTTTTCTCCAAAATTTAAAATACTCATTTTAAAATAGAAACCCAAATTATATTTTAAAAAACTCTTCAAAATTATTTCAAATACCATTTTAAAAATCATATAATTTTTAAAACATTTCTAAATAAATCACTTTTCAAAACTTTTAAAAATCTAATTTCAAGATTAAAATACTTTCAAGGATTTCAAATAAAATAGAGTATTTTAAACCAATTTTTCCTAAATTACCCTTTAAAATTATCCATTTTACAAAACCTTTTATCAAATCACACTTTTTAAAAATTCTCCAAAAATCATAAAAAACATCTTATAAAATCTATTTTTTCATCTCATTTTTTTTCACAAAACCCAAGAAACACTCTAAAAAAATTCAAACCAAGCACGGTAACATATCACAAGATCAACCTTGGACCATTTAACATTTCCAATAACATCCAATGAAATCCAAGAACCAATATTTATAAATATAAAATCCAAAATAGGATGCTGAATCATGCTCAAATTGGACACATTGTTGATGGGGCATATGATAATCAGGCAATGGTTCATAGAATAGGTTTAAGATCAAGCACTTGATTACTGCATGGTTTATTCGGAAAAACTATCCAACCTCACACCTCAATTCCATCTCCATTTTCATCCCAAAATCCATCAAAGACCCAAAAGAAACTCAACCATTCCAATGAGTATCAACATATCATCAATGGTAATTAAATAAAATTTTAAACTCAAAATTCAAATCCCAACTACCAATGCTAAATCAAGTATCATCATGGTAGGTGATGATCAAGAAAATATTCATGACTAATATCTTGAGTCTCGATGACCAATTTTGACTCATTCCTGCCATGAAACCCTAAATAACACAAGGGATACCCACAACAAAGCTGAGGTTCCTATAAAGAAATGAACCTAGATCCTATAATACCATTTTTTCATGAACTAACTAGAGTCGTCCATCTGTTGGATGCTCAATATAGCCCATTTCAAGGATTGAAGTTCATTCATGATCTCTATGGGATAGTACAAGTGCCTGGGCATCAAGGAAACACCAGTTGGGGACAATTTCTCCCTCAAATCAGAGTAAATGCACAACAAAAAAACCAATGAAAAATTGGTATACCCCATCCATATATAGGAAATCCATTATAAATAAAATATATAGAAAAAACTATAAATATTAAATAAAATTAAACAAAAAATCCCACCACTCACACCCAGTCTACCTCCCCTGCAATGCACAAATGCAAAAAGTTACCACCAGATGCCTATTCTTTGTCCACTGGAAGATATAGCCACAAAAGTAATAAAAGACTAATAATCAAAGTTAAATCATATAAATAGACACATAATGGATATTCTAGTAAATTAAAAGTAGGTATTACCAAAATAAAATAATAGGCACCATAGTAAAATTCAATAAAATAAACAACTCACCTAGGATAAATCAAATCTCTTAAGAGAGGCCAAAAACTGGATGAAAACTTGAAACTGAAATGATAGATAGGATTGAGATAAATCTCAGTAGGCATGCCAAAGTGAAACTAAACCCCATGTATAAACTTTAAAATAAATATCTATTAAGTGTTAGTTTTAAATACATTAATAAATTATGATTTTTTCATGATTAATTATAGTTTTAAACCAATAACACCTCAAAGTGGTTTTATAAACTTTTCTCTTTAATTTTATTAAATGAAACAATATCTTTAAAAATTTATTTAGAAATTTATGTGGCTATTTTTGTTGCACTTTTCCAAATCATTTGTTTACTTTTTATTATCTTTTTATTAATAAAATAATGTATTTAATTAATAATTAACAATTTTTGTATTTTTTATTAAATTGAAAAAATTTTCATTTGTTGAGAAAATTTGTATTTTATTGATTATTTTTTTCATTTTTAATTATTTAAATTTAATTAATTTATTCTTTTCTAACTTTTTCTTTTTATTCTTTTGTTTTTTTACAATAATTTTTCCATCTCATTCTTTTAATTCATTTATTATTTCATTTCTATTTATTTTCTATTTAACTATTTGATTAATTATTTATGTAACTAATGTTAAATTTAATGAATCTTAAGTAGACTAATTAATATTTTTTTAATTAATTTTGTTATTTTTATTTTTAATTAGTTCTTCAATCTAATTAACTCATTATTTTAATTAGGTAATAAATAACTTCACTTTGTTTCAGTTTTATTTTAATTATTTAATTTTTTTTTCTTCAATTTCAAAATAATAATTTCAATTTATTATTGATATTATTTTATATAATTAATTCTTTATGTAATTATTTTAGTTATTTTATCGTTTAGGTAACTTATTCTTTTTCTTTAGTTTTTATTATTTTAATTTATTTCATTTTTTCAATTTTATTCATTCTTTTATTTATTTTTTTTCATTTGTTTTTCAAAAAAATTTATTATTTCAAATTAATTTATTTCCTTCATTTCTATTATTGTGAGAATAATAATCTTACCTTTTTTTTAATTTTAATTTTTTGTGTTTTGTAACACCCAGAGATTTTGTGAATTATTATTTTTTGAATTAATTTAATCTTTTTGATATTTTTCACTTCACATAAAACTGAATATATATTTTTATTATTATATAAAATTACTAAGTTTGTATTATGTTATATGCAACACCAAGTTAATCTTTCACTACATGCAACACTGACTTGGCTTGCGTTACACGCAACACTGAGTTTCTATGAAAAACACTTTACTATTATAATTATTTAAATGAGATTATTATAAACTAGCTGTTAAACATGGTAATATGAATAATAGTAACTAATTTTTAAATTTTTTCAAATAAATAAAACATATTTATAATTAAATGTATAATTTTTGGTAAAATCTTTATATGTTTAAAAATACTATTTTCTTAAAGGAACTACTTTTTATATTCTTTTGTGACCAATAATAAAATTAATTTTAGAAACTCTTAGAAATTGATTTTGGTAAAATAAACATCATTTTTTAATTTTGAAGGTCAAAATCAACTTAGGGTGAATTTTTAGTATTTTTTTGAGAAGTTTCTTTTTCTGATGAATAGTGAAAAATAATACATTATAGTTAAAAATTTCATTTTTTGTTTAAATATTTATTATATTTTTAATTTATTTTAAAGTAAAAGTATATCAATTATACATATATTAATATAATTTAGTTCATTGGAATAATTTTTATATTAAAATTAGATATAAAAACTTATTGAACTTTTGAATGTTCTTTTTACTACCTTCTCACTACGTTTGTAGGATTAGCTTTAAACTTAATTTTTTCACTTCTGTGAAATGAATTTTGAAATACAGACATAAAAAGTTGTAATTAGTATAAAAATTTTGGTCTAATAGGATCAAATTAATTTTTTGTGAAAATTAATTTTAGTATTTTTATTTACCACAATTAAGGGTATACCGAGTAATTAATGGTAAAAACAATATTATAATATTATAAAATTACCCTAAAACATGTCCTAATTTCATTGTATGAGTGATTTTTAACCAAAATAAACCTTATACCTAAATTATATCCTTTTAAATCTATTTTGGTAGGAATATAAAATTTATTATATTTTATTTAAAGATAAGTTAAAAATGTCATACTCATAATTTTAATAAGTAAATCATTTTTAATAAAGGGTAATACAGAATATAAATTAAACTATAAATATCCATTTTAAATAAAATAAATTTATCTTCATCATGATAATTTATTTTTAATTTTTAGAGTATAAATAATTTAATAAATGACTTTCATAATGATGATGCAATAATTGTTTAATTAATAGAAATATCAAATAAATGATATTAAAAATATTAAAATAAATATAATTTAAGATCATTAATGATATAAACTAATTTTATATATTATTTTTACATATTATTGATATATTAGAAGTTTTTTTAGAAGTTATCATGCCAATATGATATTTTATAAAAGACAAATAATGAATGGTATCAAAATTGACATAAATGATACTTTAAAATAAATAATATTTTATTAAATGATATAAAATTTATAAAAATATATAAATCAAAAAAATCACTAGAATAAGGTTGAAAATATCATCAATGATCCATTTAGGGTTATTTTTTAATTTTATAGTAACTATATTAACCCTGAAGAGTAAAAATATAAGTTGTCATGGTAAAAGTTAAAGGGTTTAACTAAGAGTTAAAGCTAAAAGATATGGTTAATATTATGAACTAAACATGTCTAAAAATAATTTTTTGAGAGGATTTTTACCCATAATAATATTATATTATAAATAACTCAATTTTGAGTTATTTTATTTCGAAAATAAATTTATATTAATTTAATATTCTAAGAGTTTCCTAAAGTGCCCCTCACCTCAATTATAAAAGGGAACCTCCTTCCTCACTTCTTCACAACACTTTGAGCCTTAAATATCAGCCATAACCTAACCATATAATCTATAAACTTTACTAGTAACATTATAGAGATTTTATTCTTCTCAAAAGACCAAATCTAGCATCCCTAAGAGGAGATTTATAGGGAGATCGTTGAAGAAGAGGTAATCTCCTTACCAACTCTTTCAAAATTGTTTCTTCTTCTACTTCCTATTAATGTGTTGATTGCATTTTAAAGTAATAAAACTAGTATAAACTATATTATAAGATGTTATTATTATTAAACAACCATATTCCACCTTTTATTCATCCTATGAAAAATGAAAGTACCACACGTGCGCACGTATGACTTACCATCTTCACGCCGTGGTGTAATCTATTTTTCATCACTACTTTATTTGTATGGGTATAATTATGGATATAATGGATATAAATAATAAATATTAAATGATATTTATTCTTTATAATTAATATACCATCTAATTACTCACTCTTTTAGCATTAAGATAATGATATCATCGCTCGTGCGTATATACGACCAACCGTCTCCACAACGCGATAAGATTCATCTTCCATGTTAACCATTTCAAGAATGATTATAAAAATGTATAGAATGAATAAATATGAAATATTTTAAATAATAATTCTAATATAATAATATATATAAATATATACATACATATATGTCATTTAACTTATTCCATTCATTACGATAAGAAAACAGAAACAGTGTTCATGCATACGTACGACTTACCATCTCCATGAACGATGTATTCCATTTAATATATAAATATTATATATATATATATATTTATATAATAAATATATGTTATATATAAATCATTTTTTACATTATATAAGTAATTAAATCATGATCAAAGTAATATGACCAATAATAACAAGTCAAAACACATACGATAAACAAAGCATTTATTACCTGAAATGTTGCTTTAACTTGGAATTGTTAATAAACAGGTAATATAAAGTAATAAATGAATCATATATGATTTCATAAATATTATTATGATTATTATATAATTTAATAATTTGTTTAAAACCATTATATATGAGTTTCAGACATGTATGAAGGGAATCAGACCTAAGGTAAGAGATTTTTGTCTCACTTTTATTTCTGTGAGACATGTGCCTTATACACTACTTGTTTCTTTTTTGTGGCGTATATACTGTCCATGAATGTTTTTATGAGTGTTATTTTGAATATTATTGTGTTTAAATATCCATATAATTTTCTTTATTTCATGGGTAATATGATTCGACTTATTCTAAAGTGGGAAGGGTTAATTTCACAATCTCATTATTATTTGAGATTGTTTATATATAAGTATTTTATGGGGAATATTTATCTTTTACGTCCATGTTTCTTAATTTTTTTTATAAAACATTTTTACTATTCTTTTAATTTTTTTTTTAAATTCATTTTTATCAATTCTTGAAGTTTTAATAAACGGTTTGAAAGGAATCATTTATTATTTTCCTAACAAGGTACTTTTTGATTTTTTTTGAAAAAAGTATGAGAAGAATGTTTATTAACTTATATAGAATGAACATATTTTTATAATTTCATGAAACATTAATGAATTTAACCTTACCTTACAATCTTAAAAGTTTATTTTCAAAGAAAAATTTTTCTTTTAAAATTGCACGACACTTGATGTAAAGAAAATTATTTCAAAGAAAAAATGATATTTTCTTAAAGAATTGTTTTCAAGAGATCTATAAAAATTATTTTCCATCTAAAATATCATTTTTTTATGATACTTATAATTTACTAGGGATATTATTAATTTTTTTAATTCTTATTCTTTCAATTAATGATTTATTTTTATTATGGAATGATATTTATAAAACCCATTTCTTTTTTATGGTTTTTATCATGATTGAATGATGTTTATGAAAACCATTTCTTTCTATGGATTATGATATAATGGATGATTTATGTTCTTATAGAATAAATATGTATGGTTTTCACTATGTGATGGGTGGGACCTATATCTCCCTCTAATGTATTAGGTAAAAGTGGATAACTCATGAGGTATATATGTTATGGGTGAACCTGATTTCATGTTCACAATTATATGCGTGGACCTGGTTTTCATGTCCATAATTTTATGCAAGGACCTGGTTTTCATGTCCATATGTTTATTCAAGGGCCTGATTTAATGTCCTTAATTTAATTAGTGAACCTCCTACTACTTATATATGTTCACAAATTTACAAGTTTATATGTATACCACAATTTCATTCTTATGTTAATGTTATGATTTCATAGATTATGTTATTTATTTTCTTACAATTAATGTCTTATGAACTGCCAATATTTATTCCATTCCTTATACATATGATATTTTGATATGAAGGGTATGATATTCAAATATTATGATCATGTTTTCATACCCTTATGTTCTTGTTAGGCTTACTTATCTTTTGCGTTTACTCTTACTGAGCATCTGAGCTCACCCTTTCTTATGTTTCTTTTCCCCAGGATACGAAGAGAGGTAATAAGTCTGATATGTCAAAAATGGGTCTAATTATGAAGAAATAGTCAAGAGAAGAAGTAGATGTGTTATGAACCAATTTTTTATGTTTCCAAGTTTCCAAAGGCACTAAAGTAATATGGTCATTGGGCATGTGTTTATGTAATGTATTAAGTATCCTGCAAAAGTGATTTAATGTCCATGTATGAAAAGAAAGGGTCACTATATGTTTCATCATGAAATTATAATTTGTAAAATAAATTAATTTATTATTTATTTTTTAGGTGCTGCTGATGTCATTGGACTGCACCCATCACCATCATTTTTTACCCACCTCCATCCATCTCCATTTTTTACCCACCATTGGACCCAACAATGGCTCCCAACCCACCGTTGGCCACTGACTATGGTGACTTCCCTCTATACCTTCCTTCACCCACCATTGGAAATTCAAATGAAGAATCTCCCTCAACCATTATCCCAATGTTTCACCCCCAATGGTGACTCAATCGAGTCACCACTACATCTCCACCCACTTCAAACCTTCACTTCAACCCACCGTCACCTCCTTACTTAGCGCTGCTGCTACCTGATGGTGACTCATGGAGTCACTACCACCAGTAACCCACCATCGGCACAAACCGAATTCACTCACAACCACCATAGTGAAACCAACTAGAATAAGAAAAAAATACACAAAAGAATAAGAACTCAGAAAAAACACTAATTTTCTATATTTAGGACAACTCTAACTAGATCCATTAAAGAAGAAAACACAGAATCCATTGATTCAAATAAAAAAATAGAATTACCACAAATCATACCTATTCTATCACAATGCTCGATATGGTACCCAAATGGACCAAAGAAACCCCTCTTCGGACCCCCAAACCACCGCCAGACAAAGCCCGCTCACCTGAGTCACCATGCACCTTCATCCGTGGCCTCACCTTCGTGCACTACCATCACTTTGAACCACCCTAAGCTATCCCTATCCATGACCCACCCCCCCAACCCTCTTCCCTATCTACGAACTGAACCCCCCTTATCCTCTAATTGTCAGCCCCCACCCTCTATATTATTTATTTAATATAATATAAAAATAATAATATATCATAATAATAAAAATATAACATAATAATAATATTTATTCTTAATTCAATTTATTCAATTTTAATTTTAATATTTATATAATTATAAATACTAATTTATTTATTTCTTTTGTAATATATTTAACACTAACAATTAAAATATAAATTAATTTATATTTTTAATATAATTTAATATAAATATATTAATTATTATAGTATATATATTTATAAATACATTTATTTTTGTATATATTTAAATTACTATAATTATTTATATTTATTTTGTACATAATTATAATATATATCTAATAATTTTAATAGAAACAATAGGTGTATATAAATAATTTACATATTTTTAATATTAACATTTCTTTGTAAATATTTTTATAGTTAAATTTTACATTGATTTATTTATTTACATATTTAATATCAATACTAATATAATTAAATTATGTTATTTTTTATTTTTATAGTTATTTGATGATGCTTGTGTCATTGTGTAGGGGGGATCATGCTGCATGGTGTGGACCTAATCAATCTATTGATGGGATTGTGCTTGTGTTACCACTAAGGAGGAGGAGACAATGTAAAAGTGCCACATAGAGTCCAAAGAAATGATCCAAGAGTGGTGACAAGGACTCGTGAAAAAGGTTAGAAGAATCAAGAAGCAACAGAAGATCACTCCCCATACTCTGAGAGACCACTAGGAGATTCAAGAACCAAGCTCTCAAGAAGCAGAGCCAATAGATCCACTTATCACTTCTCATCTTACCACTTCCAAATTCCCAAGGTGGGAGATCACACCACTCCATACACCATTCGGGAAGTAAGTAGAGAATAGAGATAATACGATTAGAGTTTCTAGAGATAGAGATGGGATAGAGGAAAATTTTATCCTTTACACTGCTTTTATTCATTTTCTTTCAACATGATCTTATTTATTTATAAATCATTTATTATGTTGAAATTAACCATGATATTTGGCTAATATATTTCAGGGGAATTAGACGAGTTGGTTAAATCTGATCTCCCCTTGTTAATGCATGTTTCTTATACTAGATCAACTCTCTCTCTCTCTCCGACTCTTTGGATAATAATATTTTACAAAACATCAATAATTAGTGAAAAATTATCTTGATAATATTTAAATTCAATTTTTTTTAATCTAATGATTTCATTGAAAAATGAATCATTCTCAAAAGAGAGAGGCTCACTGAGTTCAACCAAAAAATTGAACTTAGTGATTACTGATTTATTCTAATTGGTGATTGAATGATCTCTCCAATTGATTAATTATAGAGATTATTATGTCACTGGTTGAATATATGATACATTTAGTCACCCTCTTTCATTCAGATCTAGAATTTTAAATTCTAATTCATGGGGAATGGAAAACCAGTATAAAAACTAGCCAGAAAATTTCCACCTTTCCATCATATTGGTAGTTTCCAACTATCTAGATATTTATCATGTATTTCTATTTTCCTAAACTTTCATTAACTTCCACACACTCACAATGTCATTTAATTCACAATTACACCATTATCCACTATTACTATTTGTGTTTGTTTGTTTTATTTTTTGTTTTCTCATGTTCTTGGTCACTAGGACACAATCGGTTCTCACTTTTGGTTTGAACCTCTTACCATTGTACTAGTATAGGTTTTAATTAGGATTATATATTTAAATTTTTTACACTCAATGACCACACCATAAAATTTTGAAACTGTTTCTAGGAAAGGCATGTGAGACCAAAGTTACAAAAAGAAAACAAAACAAAAAATTCACATAAAAAACAATCAATTTTTTTGAAAAAAATATAAAACAAAAAAAAACACAAAAAATATTTAAAAAAATTTTATATATAAAAAAAAATAACATAAAAAATAAACAAATTTAGAAATATAAAAGAAAAAAACTTTAAAAAAAAACTGTCAACAAAAATCTGTAAGAAAATTCAAAAAAAAACCACAAACTTACTGTATGAAAACTAGGTCTAAGCTTGAAAACTAATATCCTACCATTCCTTAAATAGAATTTCACCTCATAGAATTAAATAATAAAAAATAAAAAATAAAAATGGAAGACAATAGAGAAGATGAGAACCAGAACATGAATAATCCACTACCTGGAAATGTCAATCCACCTAGAAATGAGATTGTTGAGAGGCATAGTCTCAGAGAGTTCTTACTAATTACTGTTTATGGAAACCCTTTAAACCTTAGGCTTTCACCTTTATCAAGATATTATTAAATCAAGAAGTCAATGTTTTTTGAGCCACCAAACTTTAATGGAATTCCTAGTTAAGACTCCCTTGACTTCATTAGGGACTTCTATTGCAGTGTCCAATAGATTACACTGGGAGTCTTGAGTAAAGAAGAACTTAAACTAAAAGTGTTCCCTTTTTGGATCAATATAAATGCTAGTTATTGGTTCCAACAGTTAGAGGAATAGATATTTTCACCTAGGATCAAGTATATAATGCCTTCACCATGAAATTATATCATAGGAGAATGACTTCTGAGATTAGACACAAAACCACAAGTTTATTATAAGATGAGGGGGAGCTATTTAATGAAGCGTGGGATAGATTTATGGGATTAATCAGATAGTTTCCAAACCATCAATGCACTCCCCAATTCCTCATGGATACATTTTACAATAGTTTTCACTCCTTACCACCAAACCTTGGTGGAACAATCTCATATAAGAGATTTTAGTGATAGGTTTGCTGAGGATTTAAAATAAAATTTTAATACTTTGGAAAAAAACTCACAACACAAATTCTATAGGATAATAACCATAGTAAGTAAAGAACACAAACCTATTAAGCCCAATCTATTCTGATTTTTCAATGAAAACACTCATAACATCCTTAGAGACAATTTCCACCGCTTTGACATGTTTGACCACTCATAGTCCTGCTATTCAAATTATGATATGCTCAAACAAGCTCCTGAGAATGCCAATTTTGATAGTTATGGTCCTAGGATGTATCCTAGGGATGAACCAATTTACAAAACATATAATCAGGGGTATAGGAACCATCCAAACCTTTCTTGGAGGGAGCAAGGAGTTCTTTGACCTGCTGCCCCTCCTGGTTTCTAGTAGCCACCTAAGCAGCAGTTCCAACCCCAACTCAATTACAAGTCATCTAATTTACAATATGAAGTGAGAGTAGTGTTCCAATAGTTTAGAGGAATATTTTATAAAAAAAAGACTAAAAATGATTTTGATAAAGTCCAAATGGATTCAAGAATAAAAAATATAGAAATTCAAATGGGGCAGTTGGTTAGGGAGGTTAGAACTAGAGATAAGGGAAAATTCTAAAGTACTATTGAAGTCAAACCAAGAGAAAATTAAATGAATATAACCACTAGAAGTGGTCTCCAAACCCATGAAGAGTCTAATAAAATTCCCCAAAATACTAGAAATGAAAACCTCGATAAATATGAAAATTCAAATCTGGAAAATAATGAAAATAGAAAATTAGACAGTAGCTCTGGAAATAATTTTAACCCTACTATTCCAACTAAAAAAAGAGAAAATAAATTTAAAAAAAGATAATAAAGGGAAGAATAACTTTGAATATGAAGTTTAAGGGATGCCTAAAATTATTATAACCTTTTCTCCTGTAATCCATTTTCCACAAAGAATAAAAAAATAAACCCATGATTTTATGTTGCTTAAATTTATCAAAGTGATTAAAAAACTGACCATTAACATTACATTCCTTGAATCCTTGATTAAAATCCCATCCTATATTAAAACTATTAAAACAATATTCTAAAAAAAGACCATAGAAGAGTTTTCTACTTATAGTTTGATAGAGGAATGTAGTGCTATGTTATAGAATATGATACCTCCTATGATGAAAGACCCTGGGAGCTTTATCATGCCCTACACCTTTGGGGATAAAGGTGGAAAGTTTAACTATTTGTGTGATTTGGGAGATATAATCAACTTGATTACTCTATCACTATTTAAATATTTGATATTAGGAGTACCCCAACTCACCATTATTATGTTACAACTTCTTGATCGATCAATCACTCATCTAGTGGGTAGGGTAAATGATTTTATAGTAGTAGAAGGGAGAATCTTTCTACATGTTGACTTTTTCATACTAGATATGGAGTGTAATTAAGAGGTACCTATCATACTTGGTAAGCCCTTCCTAGATACATGGGGAGATTTCATAGATGTATATAAGGGAATATTAATTTTCAACTTGGGTGAACTAAAATAACAATTCATTGTGTTCAAGAAAATTTAAGAACGCACCCACCCAATCATTACCAGAGATGAGTTGTTAGTATCTAAAGGTTTTATTGACGAGGAGGAAGATGAGTTTCTAATGATTTTTAAGAGATTAATGGTAAACTTGAGATCCCTACTAAAACCTATATGGGGACCAGATCTAATAAGGAGTAGGATCCTATTGATGAGTTGAGGGAGAGTTCCTAGAACACCTGGAATAGTTTTCTATGCAATATATTCTATCCTCAAAAGAAGAGTCCTGATGTGAGGAATTTTTTTATAGAAGTAATAGTGATGATGAGGAACCCTTCTGTATTATCTTCTTTAAGAGGCAACATGAATTACTTGGTCCACCCAGACCCAAGTGTCTTCTCTCAAGTCAAGAATAAACCTATTTAGAGCTCAAAACCTCCCTGCACATTTGAAATATTCTTTTTTAGGATAGAGTTTCACAATAATAGTGATCATCTCATCCAAGATATAGGTAAGTCAAGAGGATAACCTTATGAGAGTTTTGAGGAAGTACAAGTCTATAATTGGCTATAAAATTGTTGATATAAAGGGGATAAGTCCATCATTTTTCATGAAAAAAATCCCAATGGAACCTAATTCTAAAACAAGAGTGTAATCCCAAAGGATACTTAACCCAAAAATTAAATAAGTGGTGAGAGAAGAAGTTATCAGACTACTTTATTCTAGGATTATTTTCCCCATTTCTGATAGTCCTTGGGTAAGTCCTATCTAGGTTATCCCCAAAAAGATTGGAGTACCTATGGTGAAAAATGTAAATAATGAGAAAATCCTAACAAGAGTTGTGAAAAAATGGAGCGTTTGTATAGATTATAGATAAATTAATGCTGCCACAAGAAAGGATCATTTTACCATGCCATGTTTGGAAAAAATATTAGAGAGGATGGTAAGAAATGAGTTTTTTTATTTTATTAATGGATATTAAAGCTATAAATAGATTCCATTTATCTTGAGAATCAGGAGAAGACCACCTTCACTTGTCCATTTGGGATATTCACCTACTGGAGGATGCCATTTTGCTCACGTGGTGTGTCGAACACCTTTAAAAGATGTATGATAATAATTTTATCAGCTATTATTGAAAGGATAATTGAAGTGTTCATGGATGATATTTCAGTTATAGGAAGTAATTTTGAAAACTATCTTGAAAATTTAGAAACTGTGTTGGAGAGATGTCAAGAGACAAATCAATTATTAAATTGGGAAAAGTGCTAGTTCATGGATACTGAGGGATTTTTTTAGGTCAAAAAGTGTCTAAGAAGGGAATGGAGGTTGATAATTCCATGGTTGAGGTTATCCAAAATCTTCCTCACCTGATAATGTCAATGGGATCAGAAATATCCTGAGACATGCTAAATTTTATAGAAGGTTCATTAAGTATTTTTACAAGACTACAATTCCCCTTTTCTCACTTCTAGTTGAGGATACACCCATTATTTTTGATGATAAGTGCATAGAGTCCTTTAAATTTATTATGGATAAACTTACAACTTCACTAGTGATCACTACCCCAGACTGGAAGCTCCCATTTCAGGTAATGTGTAATGCAAGTGATCTAGTTGTATGTGTTGTTTTGGTCCAGAGGAAGGATATAAAGTTTCATGTCATTTACTATTCTATAAATCCATTGGATTTTTCTTGGAAGAACTATTCCACCACTGAAAAGGAACTGGCTGCTATGATATTTTCTATGAAAAAATTTAGATAATACTTGATAGGGTCTAAAGTTATCATTTTTACTGACCATGCATCCCTCAAGTACTTACTGTCTAAGGACTCAAGACCCAGGCTCATGAGGTGTACAATTCAATTGAAAGAGTTTTATTTGGTTATAAAGGATAATAATGGGGTTGAAAATGTGGTTTCTGACTATTTATATAGGCTTCCCAACACCCAAAGTGAGGAACCAAGAGAGATAAATACCTCATTTTCTGATGAAAAGTTGTTCGCTGTTTTTGTGCAGTAGTTTTTTTGGTTTGTAGACTATGCCAATTTTCTTTCTGTTGGTGTCATTCCCAAGGACCTCTCACATAACCAAAGAAAGAGGTTTATATATGAGTTGAAATATTAATTTTTGGATGACCCTCTTATTTTAAGGAGATTTTGTAATGGTATTCTAAGGAGATGTGTTGTTGAGGAAGAAATACTACCCATACTTGAGAGCTGTCATTGAACACCTTGGGGTGGATACCATTGAGGAGAGATGACTTCTCAAAAGACTTTTTATTATAGTTTCTATAATCCAAGATTGTTCAAATATTCCATGAGTTTATTAATTAGCTATGAAAAGTTTCAGATGCTTGGAAATGTAGAAAAAAGGTAGAAGCTTCCACAAAAATGAATTATGGAGGTTGAAGTTTTTGATGTATGGGGATTAGATTTCTTGGGAACCTTCCCATATTCTTATATGAATGAATATATTTGGGTTACTATGGACTATGTGTACAAGTGGGTTGAGTTAGTGGATCTACCCAATAATTCTTCTGTTATTGGGGTGAATTTTATCGAGATAAATATTTTTTTTTCAGGTTTGGAGTTCTTATAGAATTCATTATAGAAAATTGAACTCATTTAAAGAATTAAAAATTAAATAACTTAATAAAAAAATATAGATGTTCTCATAGAATAGGTACCACCTATCTCCCATAGTTTGGTGGGTAGGTTGAAGTGTCAAACAGGGATCTCAAATAGATTTTGGAGAAGAAAGTTTCTAGCTCCAGGAAAGAATGGTCAGTGAAGTTGGATGAGGATCTATAACCTATATAACTACTTATAATACTCTCATAGGGATTTACCCATATAGGAAGCTCTTTGGAAAGACTTTTCATCTACTAGTGTAATTGCATCAAAAGTCTTATTGGGAAGTGAAGGCCCTAAACTTTGACTTCAAGTATACTAGTGATAGAAGGTTATTAGAGACGATTGAGCAAGAGTGAATTAGGATAGAATATTATGTGAATGATAAAATTTACAAACAGAGAAAAAAATATTTTCACAACTCAATAATTTAAAATAGGGATTTCAAGGTTGGTCATATGGTTCGGCTGTTCAATTCTATCTTGAAACTCTTCCCATGAAAATTGAAGACCAAGTGGTTAGGAATGTTCACCATTTTGAGAGTTATGGTCAATAGAGTTATGGATTTAGTAGTGTAATAAAATATACCATTCTTGTTCAATGGTCAAATGATCAAACATTTTTTTGAAGGGAAGACAAAGGGTTTGGATTCCATTTCTCTGCTTGAAGAATGAATCCATCTCAAGTCTAATTGAGGAAAATAAACTTAGCGTTTCATGGGAACTAACCCATGGTTGCTGTTTTGCTTTATTTTTATTTATCTTTTTTAATAAAGATAACTTGTGCTGCTTGATTGTCCTTTCTAATATCTTACATTTCCATTGTTTTCACATGAATTTCTACTAATAGGGATCTACTACTATAAGAAACTTAACAAAAGAAAATTAAGGGAGAAACACACCACATCATTTGGATAAAACATATTCCACTCAATCTTTGGATGAACTTTTTTATTAAAATTTAAATTATGGATTCTTATGATTATTTTATGAAATTTTTAGAAAAATGAGAAGACTAACTAGAGCACTTAGGGAGAATATTTTTAATTCACATTAATGTTCAAAGCTCCTATATCCAGGGAAGTTTTGTTCTGTTTTTCAACTTTTATTTTATACTCATATTTTTCTACCTATTTCATATTTCTAAGTGTGGGGGAGTCACCTCTATTTTATTTTGAAACGATTAATCTATTTTCCTAATTGGGTATTAGCTTATTAGATTTTCATGAGTTTCAAATTTAAATGAATGTTATTGTTAAACTTGCTTGCACCAATTTTTTCACTTTTATTCTACTTCTTTTGTACTTTACAAGTTATCATGATTCTATTTGAATTACATTGAAAAATATATATTTTTCCTATAAAACTTAAAAGAATTAATTTTTAAAACTAAAAAAACATTTTTTTCACTTGTTTGGATGGTGGTGGCTGGTGGGGTTTCTTTTATATATGTTTTTTTTCTTTTTTATTTTTGTGTGGAAAACAAACTTTTAAACTTAACTGACCCCCCTTTATAATCTTTTAACTACTTGATTGACCATATTTTTTTGAAATTATCTCTCTCCCACCTTGAGATTCAACATTAAGGAAAATTTTGAGTTTAAAGTGTTGGGGATAGGGGTCTTTTTGTGTTAAGTAATGCTGAAATTATGGTCACATCAACCCCCTTTATTTTTTTTTGTAAAAAATGGTCTAATTTGTTTCATTTTTTTTCAAACTCTTTCATTTTTTTAAATTATTTATTAAACTAAGGGTTCTTAGGATTTAAATTACACATCAATTTTGTCCTTGATAGTGTATAACTACTTCTTCTTGTTAAGTTTTTTACTAAATTCTAAAATTGTGGGAGAAGTATGATTACTGAGTGGAGTGACACACCATTCTTATGAACTTTCTATTTAAAAGCTGAGGAAGGGAGTGAGATAGGATATTTATTTTTGGAATTATGATCATGAATTTAGGAAATAAGATATTTGAACTCTAACTTATGGGTCTCATATTTAAAAAAAACTAATCACCTTAGGGAGCCAACTCAAATAGTGATCTTAGAAGTCCTTTAAAACTAAAGTAAAATGAGAAAATGGGATCCCATAGTGAACATTTGATAATATAGTAACTGATTGCATGTGTTATCCCTCTATACATATCAAATAAGTGCATCTATTTAGTGATTTTCACAAAATATATGGTTGGGGAAAATAAAAAAAAGAAAAAAAAATAAAGTGGATAGTAGTGAAAAATGAGTTCATTAAGGTGAAGGGAATTTTGAACCCAAAAGAAGAAGGAGAAAATTGACTTGTTTGAATACCATCTAAGTTGTATCAATATAGTGATAAAAAAATTGATTTTTGGAACATATAAGAAAGTGAAAATTGAAGGTGCCTTTTGTTAAGATTTTTATTTCCACTTTATCTAACCTGCCATCACTCTTATAATTGGATCTTGAACTAGAATTAAAGTACGACAATAGGAGATTTCATATAGGTGGCATGGAATCTTTGATAGTGAATGAGTTTGTGTTCCCCTTGATTTCCAATGGGTACTTCAATTTAGATAGGACCACTTTTGAGCATTTTTGAAAAGCCCGACTTATCCTGTTCCTCTGTTTTTAATAAAAAAGTATTGACATGCTCATTTAGAACTAACTTTGTCAAATATTTTTTTTAATTTTAAAAAGACAAAGATCATGCATTTGTTTGAGGATAAAAAATATTTAAGTGTGGGGGATTTTGATGTGGCTGTTTTTGTTACACTTTGCCACATCATTTTCACCTTTTATTCACTTTTTATAATTTAAAAAATCTATTTTAATTAATAATTCACAATTGTTGTCTTTTTTTATGTTAAATTGCTAAAATTGTCATTTTTTTGTGAAAATATGTATTTTATTGATTATTTTTTGAAATTTTAAATAATTTAAATTTAATTAATTTATTATATTATAACTTTTTATTTTTTTTATTTTATTTTTTTTGATAATAATTTTTCTTTCTGATTATTTTAATTAATTTATTATTTCATTTCTATTTTTTTAATTTAAATATTTCATTAAATATTTTATTTAATTAATTATTTATGTAATTAATGTTCAGTTTAATAAATATTAAGTTGAATAATTAATATTTTTTAATTTATTTTTCTCTTTTTGTTTTTAATTAATTCGTCAATCTAATTAACTTATTCTTTTAATTAGGTAATAAATAAATTCAATTTGTTTCAGTTTTGATTCAATTATTTTTTTTTCTTAAATGGATTTTCAAAATAATAATTTCAATTTCTTATTGATATTATTTTATGTAATTAATTCTTCATGTAATTAATTAATTAATTTTACTATTTAGGTAATTTATTCTTTTTTTGAAGTTTTTATTATTTTAATTTAATTCATTTTTTCAGTTTTTTCAATCTTTTGTTTATTTCTATTTTTTAATTGTTTTTCAAATTATTTTATTACTTCAAATTAATTTATTTCATTCACTTTTATTTTTGTGAGAATAATAATTAATTTATTTTTTAATTTTAATTTTTTTTGTTTCATCTTGCAATTATAATTTTTAAAATAAATAAATTTATTATTGTTTGTTTTTTAGGTGCTGCTGATGCTGTTGGACTGCACCCACCACCAACATTTTGTACCCATCACTATCCATCTCCCTTTTTACCCACTATTGGACATAATAGTAGCTCCCAACCCACCGTTGGCCATTGCCAATGGTGACTGCCTTCTGAACCTTCATTCACCCACTGTTGGCAATGCCAATAATGACTCCTCCTCACCCATTCACCCACTATTTCACCCCCAACAATGACTCAACCAAATCACCGCTACATTTCCACCCTCCTCCACCCTCCACAACAACCTACTATTACCTCCTTACCCACTACTGCTGCTACCTAATGGTGACTCAGGGATTCACTACCAACAACAAGCCACCATCGGCACAAATCCACTTCACCTGTGCTCACCACAGTGAAACCATACAGAGGAAGAAAAAAACACATAGAAGAAGAACTCAGAAAACACTGAATTTTCCAGATTTAGGAAAACTCCAACTAGATCTACTGCATAAGAACACACAGAACCCACAAAATCAAATTTAAAACTCAAATTAGCACAAATCTAATCTATTCTCATCGCAATGCTCGAGTTAGTACCCAATTAGACAAAAGACACCCCTCTTTGGACCCCCAAACCACCATCGAACAAAGCCCGCTCACTTGATTCTCCCTGCACCGCCAATCATGGCCCCGCCTCCACGCACCTTCATCGCTCCGAACCTCTCAAGGCCATCCCTCTCCACGACCCGACCCCCCAACCCTCTTCCTTGTCTGTAAACCGACCCTGCCTTCTCTTCTAATTACTGACCCCCTACCCCCTCTATTATTTATTTAATATAATATAATAATAATAATATATAAGAATAATAAAACTATAACATAATATTTATATTTATTATTAATTTAATTTATTTAATTTTAATTTTAATATTTATATAATTATAAATATTAAATAATTAATTTATTTTTGTAATATATTCAACACTAAAAATTAATATATATATTAATTTATGTTTTTTACTATAATTTAATATAAATAGATTAATTATTATAGTATACAAATTTATAAATTCATTTATTATTATATATATTGAAATTACTATAATTTATTTATTTATTTTGTATATAATTATAATACATATCTAATAATTTTAATAGAAATAATAGGTACATATAAATAATTTACATATTGTTAATATCAACATTTCTTTGTAAATATTTTTATAATTATATTTTACATTGATTTATTTATATACGTATTGAATACTAGTACTAATATAATTAAATTAAGTTTTTTTTTTGTATTTGTATAGTTATTTGATGCTGCTCGCGTTATTGTGTAGGGGGGATCATGCTGTATGGTGCAGAATTGATCAATCTGTTGAGGGGCTTGTGCTTGGGTCACCACCAGGTAGAAGGAGACATTGTGAAAGTTCCATACAGAGGCTAGAGAAGTGATCCGGGAGTGGTGATAGGTACTCATGATGAAGGTTAAAATAATTAAAAAGTAGAAAGAGATCACTTACCACACTTCGAGAGAGCATCAGAAGATTTGAGAACCACACTCTCAAGCATAAGATCCATCAGATCCACTTCTCACTTACCATATTACCACTTTCACATTCCCAGGGTGGGATATCACACCACTCCATACAACATTCAGGTAACAAGCAGAGGATAGAGATTAAACGATCAGAGTTTTTGGAGATCGAGCTGGGAGAGAGGTCTCTTTTCTAATTTTCTTTATTTTTCTTTATTCTATTTCCACATGAGATTCTTTGTTTATAAATATTTTATTATGTTGAACTTAACCATGATCTTCGGCTAATATCTTTCAGGGGAATTAGCTAAGTTGGTTAAATATGATCCCCCCTTATTTATGCATGTTTCTTCTACTGGATCACCTCTACCTATCTCTCTCTCTCTCACTCTTTAGACAATAATCTTTTAAAAAACATCAAGAATTAGTGAAAACTAATATTGATCAGATTTTAATTTAAATTGTTTTCAATACTAGGATTTCATTGAAAAATTAATCATGATCAAAAGTGAGAGGCTCATAGATTTCAATAGAAAACCTGAACTCAGTGATCATTGATTTCTCTAAATTGGTGATTGAATAATCTATGAAATTGATAAACTATCAATATTATTTTATCATAGGTTGAACAGATGACACATCTGGTCAATTTATTTCAATCAGATCTAGAAGTTTATATTCTAATGCATGAGAAAGGGAAAATCAGTATAAAAACTAGCCAACTAATTTCCCCCTTTTCCTCATATTCTTAGTTTTCTACTATTTATCTATTTATTCAGTATTCCTACATTATTTAAATTTAATTCACTTCCACACACTCACAATTTCATTTACTTCACAATTTCACCATCATCCACTATTGTTGTTTGTGTTTTTTTGTTTTATTTTTTGTTTTTCCTTGTTATTGGTCATCGACACACAATCAATACTTCCATGTGGTTTGAACCTCTTACCATAGTACTAGTATAGGTTGTAAGTAGAATTATAGATTTAAAATTTACATATTCTCATTGACTGCATTGTTATAAATTACATAATCTATATGAAATAAAAACTTGTTCAATTTTATAATTTCCTTTAAACCATTTTTTAAAATTATTTAGAAAAACTAACACACACTACAAGAAGTAAGATATCAATAAAAGAGGCACCATGACATAGATAAAACAATAGAAGTAAAAGAATACAATATTATGTGCCATAAATATCAATCAGTTATAGGATATCAAATAATCTAAGGGATTCCTCCCAAGTGAATCCACCAACCAATGGAATAGATGCCATGGTTTCTACCCTAGTTCCTAAAGTGAGATACTCCTATAATTTACTAAACATGGACCAACCTGCTGGAATATGTTGCATCTTAACACAATCCATCTGACTATCCTATAACTAGCCTCATTGGAATAGCGCACCCCATATATCCCTATCAATAAATAAATTGGACACTATTAATGTGCAACTATCTAGGGTAGCATAAGTCTAGACTCCCACTTAGCTACCCAGGTATCCACAACCAAAGTAAATCAAGAGTGAGTAAACAAGAAACAAACACAACTAATGATAATAATAAATAGTAAATAATGAGAAATACAAGAATCATAGAGGATATAAAATAACCCACCTTTACCTCTAGCTCCCTCTCAAGAAACAACTTCGATTTCATAACCATCACACAATATGAAATAAAAACTATGCTCCAAGGGCCACAATCCATGTCAATAAAAACCAAATGGGGTTTGAGAGGATATTCCACACACACACACATTTTGAAAATATCTTAAAGGTTCCAAAAGAGCCTTTAAAATACATTTTATAAACCCAAAGAGATCCCCCTTTTTCTAGTTATACTCATACACACTCACTCACACATATATACCTATTTATATCATTGAAAAAATCCACACATTAACATGTGAATTTGTAAGAATAAATAAATAAATAAATAAATAAATAAATAAATAAATATATATATATATATGTATGTATACCCGTGTATATATGTAGAACCATCATGTGTGTGTATATATATAAATATCAAGATACATTTTATAAAACTCATATTTTATTCAAAACCCAATTTTGAAATACTTTTCCAATACTTAGAATTTTAAAATATATTTTAAAATACATTTATAAATATATTTATATATTTAAAAATAAATTATAGAAAGTTCTATTTGAAAATAACTTTGAAAAACCAATTTAAAATTTTTATCAAAACTTATAAAAAGTTTGAACCAATCTTTTCAATTTTTTCCTCGACCCAAATGGGTTTAAAATCACTTCAAACACTTAAATTTAATTATAAATAATTATTTTAAAATTTTTAAATACTTAGCATTCCACGTTTCATATGATATTCTAAGTAAATTCATTATCCCTAATAAAATCCCCTTGTAAATTTCATTAAATTCATTTCAAATATCATACACAAGAATAATTAATTAAAAATATATATAAACACATCAAGAAACTGATGGATATTTTTTTTAAAGTTTATAAATGGGGAAAACTAACTCAAATAAACAGGAACGAAGCCGATATATCACAAAATGTGTCTCTTTTGATGGTGGACACCAAAATAGGGAATAAGGAACCTACATAAACCCTAAAAATAAATATAGCATAAAAAATTATCCAAACCGAAACCCCTAGGGTTCATCTAAACCAAAATTGCGATGGGGGAAGTGAAAATCACAATAATAAGTAAGAAGGACGTGAGAGTAGTCCACATCTAGGAGGAATTATCCAAGAACCATGGATAATCCTGAGAAAACACTATAGGAATATGAGACTAGGAGAGGGGGTGCACACACCATGGGGTTCGGCCTATGGGCTATCATGTACAAGAAGGGTTGGGGTGAAGGAGGCCATAGCGAGAGATGGTGATTGACCCTAGGGAAGTGTGGGATTGAGGATATGGGGATAGGGGAGTCCATGAGAGAGAGGGATGTGTCATGACCCCTCCCACGGATTATACCTCAATGAAGGGAGAGAGATAACAACCCCCTGAGTCCTACCACCAGTAGGCCCCAGGTTGGTGATTATCACCGAAGGTATAATAATATAATAAAATGAAAGAAATTAACCTCTATAAAAATATAAGATCAGGATATACGATGAATCAGACAACTCCATGATAAAAAATAAAAAGAAACCAAAACCATCCAACAATGCATGTATAAATAAAATAGGTATAGATAAAAGTATCCAAATGTAAATACCCAAAAGAAATGATAAAGCAGTGGCACAAAAATTATTCAAAGGTATAAGCTAGTAATTTACAACAATATCCACATAGATCTCCTAGAAACTTGAAAATTAGTTTATATATGTAGGGTAAGAATACACGTATACTTAGTAGGAAAACGAAATTCTCTCAGGTGCATGTGAAAGAAGCATACCAATGTACCTGTGAGAAAAAAAACAACAAAGCCAAAAAAATTAAACTATATATTCCAAACTCACCAAGGAATTCTCAAAAAATAACACAATACAACTATAACAACATAATAAGAATTATATCGATAAAGGGTACCACACACTGCTTTCACACTGATTTTCTACTCACACCCCAATGTTGTTTTTCCTGACGCTTCCATCTATTCCAAATAACATATACCATTCCCTAAAACATGGTCACATCAAATAAAAACCTCAAAAATTGGGGCCACCATCCCATAGCACGGTCACATCACATCATGCTCAAAGACACTTGGTCCACCTCTCCACAACACATTCATACCACATCATGACTGAAGACACCTAGGCCACCGCCCCGCAGCACTGTCATATCAAATGACACTCGAATACACCTGGGCCACTGCCTAGTGCACTAATAGAACTTAGACCATCACAACCTATGCATAGAAGATAGATAAGGAAAGAGAGGATATCCATACAACCATCCTCATCATCAGGATGTTGAAAAAAACATCCCCTGTGTAAAAAATACGGGTGTCGACACATAGTGCTCGACACAAGTGGGATGTATATACAAATAAAAAGGAATATACAAGTATATATAAATATACACACACAATACCAACCTATGGGTTATCAAAAAAGAACTAACCAACTCAAAATATCCCCACTTTTACTGACAAATCTAAATGCATAACACCACACAATCCACAAGACACATTTCGTATTTCCATCTAATTCCATTATCCAGCCCATTTATTTCATTTTTAAGCATAAAACAAATTTAACCACACAAACCCTCATTTATTTGTTCATTAACCATTTACATCCCATTAACCAAACCAAAACCTAACTATTTCAATCATTATTAAATAATTATTCCATTAATACTTGGTCATATAGCACAATTCAACCATTCTCACAAGCAACTTATCATCCCCATAGAACCATCACCTTATCGACCCAAAATCACGGCCAAAAAAATCATCACCTCACCGCCCCAAAATTATTACTGAAAAAACCATCACCACACTACACCAAAATCACGGCCAAAAAAATCATCACCATGACACCCCAAAAGTATGGCCAAACAAACCATCACCACACCACCCCAAAAGAATGAAAAAAATCACAACACATCAAATATCATTTTAGTAATTTAAAAAAGGGGATTTTATCACATTTAACTTTATTTTAGAGGTTTTATCACACAAGGAATAAATCCCAGGGAAACCATTTTATTAGCTAAATATAAGTGGTTAGACAAAATCTATTTATTTAAGGTGATTATAGAACATAAAAATAAGAAAGGTATTCACAACTCATGTTAGATTAGTGCGAAAAAATACCCCAACAACCATAATTTTCAGCATATCATTTATCCCATACAAACACAATATCATAATAATATCAAAGCTATTAAATAATGAAAATCATCCCACTTTCCCATTAAATTTAAATTAATTTATGAATTTATCTTTATTAGGATAGTGAAAACCACCCCCATAGATAAAAAAGAGTAAACCCCTCCTGAATGATACAAAAAAAATGAAAAAATGAGGGATTCCCTACATTAAAGAATCTTTTCCAACTCACTACGCACTGAAAATTAAATAAGAAATGATCAAAAACCAAAAAAACATTCAAAACCTATATATCAAACTACACCGCATCAAGGGTTATAAAAAACATAGACCAACTCACAACCCAAACAAAAAATTCACCAACAATATGGATCTCTGAAGAAGAATGGAAGGAAAACCATGGGTAAGAGAGGATAAATCACCATGGATTTCTAATAGGAATCAATCGAAACTAATAGATCAAAGTAGAAGAAGGAGGGTTATAAGATCCTCCAAAATCACCTATTTTTTTCCAAAAAATGAGAGATATTGGGTTATAACCAAATAAATAAAAATTATCCAAACAAAAGGATTTAAAACAAAGATCTCACACCTTACATGTTGTGAATTAGATTCATGATGTGAATTCCATTGGAATTATCAAAATTCCAACTTCCACCAAAATTCACATCACCTCAGCCTGATTTAATTACACATCATGAATTACTATCAAAATATAAATCTTTTTTAGGGATTCCTTCATCGTCACACACAATACATGAATTATCCATCCACCCAAGACAAGAATCACCAACTCACGTCATTAATCCCTTTCACAACGTGAACCTTCTAGTAAATCACTCCTGTAGTTCCAACCTTCACTTTAACCTCTAGGGTTTTCCTAAAAATCACCCCCAACACTCTCTAACCATCAAAACTGGAAAAGTAATGGTCTAGGAAGGAACATACCATTACATTAGATACCTTTAAAATGATTTTAATCCTTGAGAATAAAAACCGAAACCCAAAAAGGAAGGGGTCTGAACAACCACCCCATGAGATACCTATCAAGGATCTTGTCATACCCAAAACAATACCACCAACCCAAATCACCAACCAAAATACCCACAAACTACCCACATAACTGCATCATCACCTCTCACATGGAACAACACCAAATCATTTGATACAAACCAAAAACCACCATACACCATAAAACCACTATAAAACCATCTCAAACTCCATGTAGTCCAAACCAAAAACCATTACAACAAAAAAAACACACTTACTTGAACATACAAATCATATAATTCCATCCTCCATGTCAAGATACTATTTTCTTTGGGTGGCACTGACTCACCCATATGGGTTTAATCACATCATAGTAAAATGCGTCTCAATTAGGAATCGAGTCTTCCCCTTTTTATATGTTGAAACTTTTTCACACATCACTCATTAGGGAAAAAATATCATTAGATAAAACAACAAGGTTTCAAACATCATGCCATCCGGGAAAAACTAAAACAAAGAAAAAAAACTCAAAAAAGCTCCAAGTACTTGGAAAACATTTGTATCTATCACTCTCATGTACTCTCCTCCAAGACACCATTCCTCCAAAACATGAAAACCAAGGGAATGGTCCATCCACACATTACCCTCTCTTGAATAACCTAGATCTATACTGGCCATTACAAAAACATCACATCATCCTCGATATCCAACTCTACCTAGTCAATGACATGGGATTCAAGTTGAGAGATGTGGAAGTCATTGTGGATCCTCTACAACCATGGTGGAAACACCAACTAATAATCCACCTTTCCAAATTTCCACAACACCTAAAAGTGTATAACAAACCTAGGAGAAAGATTACTCCCCCTTCCAAACCTCTACTACCTACAATGAGATGAGGCCTTCAAGAACACAGGGTCTCCAACCTCAAACTCCAAGGGCCTCCTCCTATGATCGACACATACCTTCTTCCAGTCTTGTGCTACTTTCATCCTCCCTCAAACCAGTTGAACATTTTTTTTGTGCTCTACACCACATCGATATAAAGAATCTATACTTCCCCATCCTCCATTCAACACAACGAAGAATGAAATGCCTCCCATACAATTCCTCAAATAGGGAAATTCCAATGGATGATTTATAGATGTTTTTGTAAGAAAACTCAACCAAAGTAAAATATCACACCTAAGATCCAATATAGTCTAAGATGAACACCTACATCATTTCATCCAGTATATGGATGATCCAATATATATGCTTATCCATAAAAGAGTGGAAAGTAGTGCTGAGGTGTAATTGAGTTGCAAAAGAAATATTTAATCCCCTACAGACTTGAGAAGGTAAAATTTGCATCCTGATCTAAGATAATGGACCTCATAACTCCATGAAATTGCACCACCTCAACCACACACCTCTTATCCAAATCATTCCCTACACCTGACTCCTTGATTGCTAAAAAGTGGGCCTATTTTATTAATAGATCCATGATCACCCAGATAGAATCAAAACCTCTATGATCTTGGGGTAACCTTGTGTAAAATCCAGCAATATTTCATCACATTTCTACTCAAGAACATCTAAAGTCTGCATAAAACTATTGGGAGCATGATGCTCAACCTTTGCTTGCTGGAAAACTAAACACCTTCCCAAGAACTCCACCATCACTCATTTCATACAGAGCCACTAAAACTGAATACTTATGCCATGATAAATCTTAGAAACTATTGGATGTACCAATGATAGTGATCTATAAAAATCACGAAGGACCCCCTCATGCATCACTGCCAAAATAAAAAATTTCTTATGAAACAACATATGGTTTCAACCATAGTCCAAACATCCCTACAGAGAATCAATATGACCAACACAATCATGCATCACCTCTACCTATGAGTCTCCCCACTAATACTTCTCCACATTATATATCATAAAGACTACACTATCATCTGAAACAAGAAAACTTCACCATCAACCAACCTTGTATCCAAGTTTAAGGCCTAAAACTCCTTCATCGATATCAAAACATATCCAAATTACAAAACAACATCCTTCTACAACTTCCTACTCAAAGTTCCAGCCACAAAATTTCTATTTCTTATGATGTAGAAGATCTCAAAATCATAATCCTCCATAAACCTCCATTGTTGAAAATTCATATCACTCTAAAATAGATATACCTCAACTCTCATGATCATCGAATACCATAAAGTGCTCCCCAATGAGGTAATGCTTCAAAAAATTTATAAAAAAACCACTCCTTCCTCCAGATTATGGGTGGAATAGTTATTCTCATTGGGAAAAAACTACCTAGACCCATAAGAGATCACCGATCTCTGTTGTATCAACACTCATCCCAAGGCCAGACAGAAAGCATCACAAAACACCTCAAATATAAAACCCTTCTTAGGAAATCAAATCACTGTAGTACTAAAAAATTTCCCTTTAAGGCAACCAAATGATACCTGGCACCGATCAATCTACACAAAATCACGGTCATTCATATTTAACACTATAAATGGGGATGAAACTCAAGAGAAATTGGGCACAAAACTACGATAATAGCCTTTAATACCAAGGAAACTGTGAACCTATGCCATGTTCTTGGGTTATTTCCAAGAAAAAAATGCCTCAATTTTTGATGGGTTTACTATAACACCCTACTGAGACACCACATGCCTGAGAAATTCACTTATCGTGTCCAAAAATTATACTTGAAAAAATTTCCATAGAGTTGGTGGCATCAAAAATCCTATAAAATGGCTATGATATGATCAATATGCTCCTCCTATTCTTTCTAGAAGATCAATATGTCATCGATGAACACAACTATGAACTGGTTCGGGAATTCATGGAAAACGGAATTCATGAGGCCAAGAACATAGTAGGTGCATTCATGACACCAAATGGAATGACCAATATTATCTAAACTAGGATAAATACCTTGATAGAGAGTGTGTGTGTGGGTGTGGGTGGGGGGGGGGTGAATCAGGGTATGAAAGACTAAAACCCCCTTGGATCTTGTTTCATTGTTAAACAAAACACTATTCTCTCTATTTACCCTAGAAATGAACGAGAAAAAATGAAAACATACACAAGACACAATAATTTTACTTGGCTCACCTACAATGGGATATGTCAAAGTATAATAAAAATAAAATGTGATGATGTACCAAATAAAATAAATCACACTATTGATACAAGTTTTGTAGAATAATCACTATCCCTCCTAGTTTACAACTAATCAAAATTTGATAACTCACTTCTATCTCAATTGAAGTGTGGTCACTAATCCTTCATAAGATTATTCTTTTAATATCATGAATAAATATGGTTTACACATCAGTTTGTGCAACATGAAGCTATAATTTCATTCACTTTATGAATACCTATTTACCATAGAATTACTATGAAATCCCCTCTAGTTCGCATAAGTTTTACTTTTATGAAACCCTTTTCCCATCTTTTATGAAACTTCACAATCCTTCAAAAAACTTTCTACTTTTTCGATACCCAAAAATTTCATGAAACACACAACATTTAATGAAACTTACATCTTTAGTGAATCATACATAAATTTCTCATAACTTCCTTTCTTTGCAAAACTGATGGTCATTTGAAAACCTTCACATAGTAAAAATACGTCATGAAACAATTTCACGAATTTAGAGAATTTAGATTTTTGTGAAGGATTACTCTATAAAAATAAGGGGGGTGGCCACTTATTTATTGATGTTGCCTCACCTTTATAAAACTTTAAATATCAACACTTATTTTTCACAAAAATATTCATAACTATTCCCTAAAATCCACATCTTCTCAAAACTTCATGGAAATTTTCTATTTTCGAAACTTCTCATAATTATATAACTTACCATATTTCCTTTACACCTCAACCATATTTCATGAAACATTCTTATTTTTGAAATTTATTATAGTTTCATAACTTAACATATTTCCTTTTCACCATATCCATATTTTTTGATTCATTCTTCTACTAATATCCAAACCTTCGCAACACCAAACATTCATGAAACACCAAACTTTCAAAAATTCCATGTCTTTTTTATATTTTCATGAGAAAGCCCTAGAAATCAAAATTTCACAAAACTTGAGCCATAATCTAAATTTTGGACCCCAAAAATTTGGAAAATACTATTAAACAGTGCAACCTTGTAAATATAATTTTGTATACCAATCTAAGAGCTTACACACCTCATCCTTGAATATTTTTCAACATACCCAGTCAAAAATCACGTTGGAACTCCACAACTGACCTTGTCAACTTACTTTTTCAACAAACGCAATCAAGAAAAAAACAATACAAAGTTAGATTGAGGGATTTTTCCCAATAATATCCCCCCTTTGGGTTTGTTGAAAAATCTTCACCCTTTTATATCACTTTAAATCTTCTTCCATATTCTACCAAAATTTACTTCTTATGATTCCAAATAGGAATTAAAGATTTACTCAGCACACACTCTAAGATAACATGATGTATGATCAGTGTGAGAAAAAAGAGTAGCATGATAATTTCATCAATGAATCAATTCATTCCAAAATATTTCTACTAATTTCAGCACGAACCCCACCAGTCATGATATATAACCTTTGATTGACCATCTTTAATGTCATAATATTTAAAACCCTCTACTATGGTGCTCTCCCTACTAGATTCTCCCCTATCTTGATCAAGACATTCCCCCCATTTTTTAATGAATCCAAGGGGAACTCCTTTGTGGATGAAATATTGTAAAAAATATATATCATCACATAAGGGAAAACACACCATAACTTGGAGAGAGGGGATCCCATGTCCGCACTTTTTTAAGTGTGGGGGGTCGAATGAACTCCAAGAGACAGTCAATTCCATTCAAATGATTCTTTGGGTAAGACCTTTGTTAGAATATCTGTAAATTTTAGTTATGTAAGAACATATTACAACTTCACAATCCTATGATCCACCCTATACTTGATAAAATAAAACTTTATTTCAATAGGCTTTATCCATGAGTGATGTACTAGAATTTTCATAATATTTATAGCACTTGAATTATCACAATAAATTATTATTGGAGACTTCACTTCAACTCCAATATTATCAAGATATTTCTTCATACACAATAACTACATGCAATATTAAGTTCCTGTAATATATTCAAATTCTATGGTGCTTAATGAAATTAAATCTTATTTCTTTCTTAGCTAAGAAATAAACAATCCACCAAGATAGAATGCACCACCTAACATTGATTTTCTATCATCTAAGGAACCAGACTAATATTCATCTACATATCCCAATAAATCTTGTTTATATTTTTCATTTTATAGTAAAATGAAATCCACAGTTCCCTTGATATACCAAAGTATTATTTTTTACTCTAAGCAAGTGGATTTCCTTGGTATTTCTTTGATACTATGCTTCTAGGAATGTGTAAAAAACAATATCGGGTAGTTTCACTATTAGGAAAATATCCTATCAATGATCTAAATATATTATATAACATTAACCACTTTTCCTTCAATATCTCATGATAGTTTCATCCGGGTATCCAATAGAGTTTTAATTTCCTTGGAAATATCTATTTCAAATATTCTCAGAACCTCCTTGGAATATTTGTATTGAGAAATGAATCTTCCATTTCTTCCCTTGATCACCTATAAACTAAGGAAAAACATTAGTTCACCAATCATTGAAATTTTGAACTCAATTTTCATAAATTCTATAAACAATTTTCACTGTGATTCATCTAATCCACCAAATATTATGTCATCAATATACACCAACAACATCATCATTTTATTAATATCATTTTTGATATAAATATTGTAATCAAATCTAGCACACTAAAAATTTAGCTTGTTTAAATACTGATCAAGTCTTGAATACCACACTCTCAATGCCTACTTTAATTCATATAATGTTTTTTTTAGATGAAAAAACTTTTTATCACCTTTATAGAAAAGAAACCCATCTGGTTTTTTGACACACACTTATTCTTCTAGAACCCCATTCAAAAATGGTGACTTAACATCCATATGTAAATTCTTGAATTTCATTTTCACTTATATTGACAATAATGGATGAATAACATCGATACTTGAAATAGGTGAAAATGTCTCATAAAAATTGATTCCTTTGATGGGGAGTAACAATTTAACACTAGTCATTCTTTTCTTCAAATTATAAATCTATCTTCATTTAATTTTTTCTGGAAGAACCATTCAATCCCAATGAAATTTTTTCTCCCAATATCAAAAAAGTATCCCATGTATGATTATTCTTAATTTGGTCAAGATCTTCATCCATAAACTAAACTCAGTTCTCATATATAGCTGATTATTTAAATAATTTAGGCTCTAACTAAGATAGGAAGGATGCCTACCGTAAAGACTTAATTCTCCATGTTTGAACTGGCACTACCTGATCACCAATGATGTTTTACATATCAATGTCAGATCGACTCTTCAACTTCTATGATGATAAATATTTTAATTCCTCCTAGTCATCATCAATATCTTCTTCTAAATTATCATTTTTTACTTCTAATACCCCTGATTTTCTTACCTCCTCATCACTATCATCATGGAACCGATCACTATATTGTTGGAGATTTTGTTCATTCTCTACTATAGTGACATAATTTATTTCAACTAATTTTCCAATCCACCTGTTGAACCATTTATATACTTTTATTTTTACTAAGTATCTAAGGAATATCCCTACATATTCATGAGAATAAAACTTTCTATATTTCTATATATTGAGAATAAAACACTTTCTTCCAAAGATTAGAAAGTATTTCAATGATGGATTATTTCCATAAAAAACTTGTACAAAGTATTTTCTTCTTTTATAGACAATAAATCCCTATTAGACATGTAGAACGATGCAATGACTGTTTCTTTCTAGAATATCTCTAGTAGGTCCTTTTCAGTAAGCATTGTTATGGCCATGTTTTTTATAATATGATTTCTCCTCTCAACTACTCCATTTTTGTGAGGAGTTATAAATGATGAAACTTGGTGACTTATCTCATTTTCTCAAGATAATCCTCCACTTGGCTATTTTTTAATTTCATACTGTTATCAGTTTGAAACTTCATAATCTTCTGTCCAAGCAACCTTTCATCTTCCCTCTGATATTATGTTGTGAAACTGAATATTTCAGAATTATGGGAAATGAAAAATATATTTTTCATATTATTGAAATCATTAATAAAAATAACATAATAACCTTTACCATCAATGGATCTTGGTGAGATAGGTCCACACACATCTTTATGCACCAATTAAATCACTCTGTTCGACTTTTATTCTTTTTCCTTGTTCATATTTCTAATAATCTTCCCTTACTGAAAAGCATAACATGTGTGAGTATGATCATGTGATAGACTGGGGAGATATGGATATTCATAAAAATTTAACTAGATATTATAGGTATGATTTTCATATATGGAAAAGATGTTTATTCCACAACCTATTTTTTCCTCTTTAGATAGAAATCACATATCCTCTTCTACACTCACAAGGTAGAGATTCCCCTTTATGTGCTTTCCCCATAGAAAAACCATACTGTCTTTTCCCTTGATGAAAAAAAATTCTTGGTAAAGTTTATATCATGACCTGAGTCACACAATTTACTAACACTTAACAAATTATGATTGAGACATTCGATAATCATGACATCATCACATCTCATTTCTTTCCCCCCAAATTTGGATTTTTCTATGCTAATAATCTTTAGTCCTTTATCATTTCCAAATTTTACAACACCTTCCTTGTCATATTTTATGATTTAAACAAGATTATTATTTCCCATCATATGGGATATGAATCCACTATCAAGGATCCATACACTAACATAACCTAATGCTTTAAGGGAAATATCTATAACCACTTCCTACTTAGCTCTTTTCTTTTTGATCCACATCATTGAATTAATTTCTATTATGGAATGATATTATTGATCTTTCTCAGAGTATGATGGACCAAATTCATCTTTCATATATGAAAATTGATTTTACATTTTTTGCTCATTCAATGATTGTTTGGACTATTGGTTACGACCACTTTAGTTCTACTTCAACACATTCCTCTACATTATTGATAAGAAATATATATCTACATGTCCAAATCTTGTAGAATAGAAATAGTGACCATAAAAACCATTCTTATAATATTGAACTCTATGTAGAAACATTTTATACTCTTATTACTTTAAATAACTTTTAGCTATGGAACATATATATTGGTAATGTACCATACTTCTAAAATAATAATTCATAATACGAGGTAAATTCTAGTAAGTCATTATTGTAGGACTGGTTGTTCCTTGTCTTATCTGAACCTTTTGATTCTGATTTTTACCCAAATAAATTTTCAACCTTGGAGTGGGAAGTTATGGTCTTACATCAATCTTTATATATTTTTTTATGATCAAGCTCCATGCTAGCCTTGTCATTTTCATATGACTATTGCTTTTGTTTTTTTGGACCTATATTACCAATTACATATTTTTTGTTTGCTGAGTGATCTATTTTCCCAATGTCATACCGGGAGTCAAGAGTCTCTCACGATCTTTTAATTTTCTTCACAGGTCAATAAATTACTATTTAAGTTCTTTGATACATTTTATTTGATCTTTTGATGTGTTAGTCGAACCATCGATCACTATTTTACATTATTAAACTTTGAGCTTGTGCTCAATGAACTTTTCTAAGTTCTCTAGAATTGAAGACTTAATATCTTAAAATTATTACTTCAACCTAGACTTCTATTAATCCATATTCTAAATATAGATTTTGGAATCATGATCCACATTATTGGATTTATTTGTTTTGTCTCTCTAAACATCCATCTTCTTAAAGAGAAGCTTCTAATTCAGCCTCAAGATCAACCCTTCCTTCACCTTCTCCATCATTATCACTTTCCTCCCTTATGTTAGTGTTACCTAAAACTACCACCATACTATTTTATCCATGATCCTTAGATTTATTCATACCTTAAACCTCATATTCTTTTGAAATTTCATTTTCCTATGAAATAATAATATTATTTATAAAGAAGTTTTTATTAAAAATTTTCTTACCTTTCAATTAGGCTAATGACTTTTTCATGGGAATTTCTAATTCATCTTCACCATCATCTTGAAAATTCTTGGGGAACCTTACTATAATATGTTCAATCTTTCCACATCAAAAGCTTGTGGGTAGAAGTTTCCATTTGAAATTTCATTTTCATCTTTATATATTTGAGGAAAGGAATGACAAGACCTCATCTATCTCTTCTTCTCCTCAGATATCTTCAATAATGAGCTTCTTCATGGACTCGAATGTAACCTCTTTGGAATTTCATTTTTCCATAGAATCATTATCATAATTTCTCATCTTGTATGTGACAAGAGTAATAGGAATACAAGAGAATTTTTTTAATTGCTTCACCCACACCGGGATACATTCAAGAAGCATACAATGAAAATGTTCCAATGTAAAAAATACACTAAATCACACTGTTGTAACAAGGTTTATAACAGACACACCATCCCTCATGATTTATAACCAATAATAATTTTAAATCTCACCGCTCTCTCAACTGAAGTGTGCTTACTAATCCTTCACAATATTATTATTTTGATATCACGAATCAATATGGTTTACACCTCATTTGGTTCATCACGAAGCTCTACTTTCATCCAATTGATGAATACCTATTTACCACAAAATTACTAGGAAATATCCTCCAGTTCTCATGAGATTTAATTTCATGAAACCCTTTTCCAAAATTTAATGAAAATTCACAATCCTTCACAAAACATTATTATTTCATGAAATTAAAAACTTTTGTGAAACTAACAACTTTCAAAAAGTTTACATAAATTTCATGAAACCTAATTTCTTTACAAAAATATCAGTCTTATGAAAACCTTCACACAAGAAAAATAATTTGTGAAAAAAATTCATGAATTCAGAGCCTTTGGATTTTCATTAAGGATTCCTCTCTCTAAATAAGGGGGGAAACCACTTATTTATAGACACTTCCTCTGTTTGATGAAAATTTCAAGCTTTCCATAACCTTTTCACAAAAACCTTTATAACTATTCACAAAATTCCCTATCTTCATAAAACTTCAAGAAAATTTTCTATTTATGAAACTTCTCATAATCACGTAACTCGTTGTATTTCCTTTGTGCCTCAACCATCTTTTGAAAAACATTTTTATTCATAAAACTTCTCGTAATCATGTAACTTACCATCATTCCTTCATGCCTCAACCATATTTTGTGAAAAATTATTTCACAAATCTAAAAACCTTCAAGACACAAAATATTCATGAAACACCAAAATTTTGATAATTCCATGAATTTTCCATGGTTTCATGAGGCATCCTTAGAAATACAAATTTTATATAAATTAAGCCATCCTCAAAATTTTGGACCTCAAAAATTTGGTTAACATTGGGAAATAGTGCAAACTTGTACATGTAATTTTCTGTACCACTTCCAGAGCTTCCATACATTTTCCTTGAATTATTTTCAACATAACTAGGAAAAAATAACACTAGAACTCCACAACTGACCTTGTACATTTGCTTTATCAATAAACAAAATCAACCAAAAATAATACAAAGTTACCTTATGGGATTTTTTCTCAATTACCACAAAAATAAAAGTTTATATACCAACGTATAAAGGTATTATTTGGAATATCTCCCTCTTTAACACTCAACTGGTGATATCCAAAACATAGATCGATCTCATAAAACCAAATCTCCCATCTATTATGATAAAAAATACCATATATCCTTATAAGAGGGTAACATTTATTTACCATTATCTGATTTAACCTTATATTGTCTATACAAAACCTCATATCACCATTTCACTTTTTTAAAAAAAAATTGGATCACCTCATAAGGACACACTAGGCCAGATAAAGCCCTTATACATTAGATCAACTATTTGAATCCTTAATTCTCAAAACTCAAAAGGTGACATCTAATAAGGATACATTAAAATTGGAGAAGCACCAGTCTACAAGTCTATTTAGAAATTAACAATCACATTAAGGGGGTAGCATCACAACCTCATCAGGAAAAACATCTAGAAATTCCCCATCAACCCTAGGAACCTCCACCATCCCAGCTTCTAATGATTCCATAAACAACTCATCAATCAAAGACAGAAGGGTCTCCACATGCTGACTGCCCACTTAACATACCCACTCACTAATGAAAACCACACACTGGCCATCCAAATTCAAGAACACAACTATCTTATAGAATAATTTGATAATATCATGTAAAAAATAAAACTATTCAATGCGAATAATGATATTGTACGACTTCATCTAAAGAATGAAAATATCTCCACATGGCTAATGTAACGCCATCATGAGTCTACACCCTTGGTACACATCAAATAGGATGGTCTGGCCTCTGAATGGTGTAATAAACACCAAGGGCATGAGAATATTATCTACATCTAGTCCTAGAGTATGGACTATAGTGGGTGAAACAAAGGAGTGTGAAGCTCATGAATCAAACAAGGCACTAACAAGGGTAGATGAAAAACTGGGCATACCTCAAACGATCTCTGGACCCTCTGGCACTACTGCCTCCATTATGTGCAACTAACCATGCACATCTCCTCTAACTCTCTAATAAATACCACCTCTATGAACACACTTGGGTTATGGTACCTGAACACAAGGAACATTCTTAGTTTAGACTTTACTTTCTCCATCTCCCCTCAGAGGAGTATACTTCTATTGACCCTGATACTGAAACAATCTCACTAAAAACTGATGCTGAGGATAGATATGAACCTATACACCTCCACCAAACTAAGCCCGAAGAATCACTGGGCATTGGTTATGGATATGGAAATGAACCCCAAAGATAAAAAACACTATCTTGAACTCCACAGGAAAATAATGAGAACCACTATCCCCAGAAGGCCGAAAAGGAAGCTGCTAAGGCCGGATCCCCATTGGTAGAAACCTTGAAGGCCCTAGTACCTGAGACCTACCACTAAAAAATCTACTTCTAAAAGAACTCTACTAGTTAAACTCTCATAGAAAACCTCCTCATGAGTGCATCCACTAGATCACATCCAAATTCTTTTGAACCACTAGATTCATCGAAAACATAAAAAGAGTAACCACATACTAGATAGAAGGATGGAGTGCCTCCTAAAAACATCCCACATAAGACTCATCATATAGAAAAAGGTATAGGGAAAACATATAAGTTACTTAAAATTAATTCCCAAATCCCACACTAACATACTCCCATGCTGAAGATAAAGAAGCTCCTGACACTTTATTGCCTTCATGGTCGATGAAAGGAACTTTTCTCAGAACTATTTATAAAATTTGACCCACAAAACATACTCCTCCTTACACTAACATAGATAAAATTTCCACCACTGATGCATAACTCCCCACATATTACTGTCTTCCAAAGTGACCCAGTACCCTACCAGGTCCTAGATAAAACCAAAAGTGATATCGACCTCCACCAACTGACTCTCCATCTCCACATCTGAAACATTTCCATCGTACTTACCTAAGGCTTGCTACCTAAAAGTGATCAATGTCCTCTACCATTGATCATCCTCCTCAAACAGATCAACCCTTTGGTGATCAAATAGATCAGCCTTCTAAACCACTACTTTTTAAGATCCATAGCTGAAATGAAAACAAGAATTTCCTAAGCCTAGTAGTATGGAATTTTATTAAGATTCTTTTAATTCATTTTATTAATTTTAAATTTCCCAAAAAAACCCAATTCAAATAGAAACACAAGTCATTATGATGAATGTATCTCTCCTAGGTCTCTACCCTACGAATAGGTCCAACTCACTTGGCTTTTCAATAAGCTCAGAGTCCATGCACTGAATCAAAGGGGGCCTAAATTCCCATGTCCTAGCCAGTCTCCCTGAACTATGTCACACACCAAGGTCAACTGACACTGCTACCATACCGTCCCATGAAATTATCACCATTCCCAATATATGAACTCCATCCTATCTCTCAACCATCACCTCTAATTCCACTATATCATGACCCCATCCCACCAATGATTCAAAAATAAAGGGAGAGAGATAATGACCATGAGTCCTACATCCAGTAGGCCCCGAGCTGGTGACTAGCATCGAGGGTATAAAAATCTCATTAAATGGTAGGATTTACCCACTATAAAAAATATAAGATTGAGAGATAAGCTGAATCATCCACAAAAAACTCCATGACATAAAATAAAAGGAAACCAAAACCATCTCAAAATTCATGTATAAATAAAATAGATACTAATAAAATTATATAAATATAAATATCCAAAAGTAAATATAAAGTTGTAATGCAACAACTGTCTAAAGGTACAAGATATTAATGTCTAGAATTATCCATGTAGTCCTTCCAGAAACCTGAAAACCAGTTTATATACATAGGGTGATCATACAAGTATACTCAGCAGGGAAAAAATTCCCTTGTGCACATGTGAAATAAGCATACTAATACACCCATGAGAAAATATTATAACCAAAAACACATAAAAAAGCTAACTATCCATCCCAACCTCACCAAGTCACACTCACCAAATAACAAAATCCAACTATAATAATATAATATTAATTATATTGATAAAGGGTGCCCCACACTACTTTCCCAATAATTTTCCACGCTCACACCTCAATGTCGTACATACTAGAATTTTCATCTCTTACAAATAACATATACCACCACCCCACAACACAATCACATCACATCACACTTGAAGAAACCTAAGACACCACCTCATAGCATAGTTATATCACATCATGCCTGAAGATACCGGGGCCACCATCCACAACACAGTCATATCACATCTCACCCGAAGACACTTGGGCCTCCTCATAGTGAACTAACAGACCTCCAGCCATCAAAACATGTGAATATATACTCACATGTAAAATAGAGTAGGAAAGAGTGGGTAGATAACCATATGTCCTCATCATCAGGATGTTGGAAAAAATACCCCCATGTAAAAAATACAGGTGTCTCAAATAGTTCTTGATGTGGGTGGGGTGTGTATAGAAATAATAAGTAATATAAAAGTATATATAAATAACCACACACAATCCCAACCTATGGGTTCTCAATAAATAAAAAACCAACTCACAACATCCCCACATTCACTACCACCTCTAAATTCATAACACCACACAAGACACAAGCCACATTTCACATTACCAACAAATTCCATTATCTATCCCATTCATTTAATTATTAAGAATAAACCACATTTAACCATATAACCCACCATTTCTTTTTTCATTAACCATTTACATCCAATTAACCAAACCAAAACCCAACCATTTCAATCATTATTAAACAATTATTCTATCACTACCCAAAAATCTAGCATAATAAAACCATTCTCACAAGCATCTCATCATCCCCATTGAACCATCACCTCACCTCCCAAAAAACACATCAAAAAAACCATCACCTCACCACCCCAAAATCATGAAAAAAAAACCATCACCTCAACACCCCAAAATCACGGAAAAACAAACCATCATCACACCACACCAAAAGAATGGTCAAAAGTACCATCACTATTCCACCCCAAAAGCATGCCCAAACAAACCAAAAAACATCAAAGATCATTTTAATAATTTAATAAAATAGATTTTATCTCATTTCACTTTATTTTATGAGTGTTATCACATAAGCCATAAATCCTAGGGAAACCGTTTTTTTCTCCAAATATAAGTGGTTATCCAATTTTTGTTTGTGATTCCAAACAATCACAACAGGAAAGAGTTACAAAACCCATGTAAAATCAGTGAAAAAACCCCCTAAAGAAAATAATTTTCTATAGGGAATTAATCCTATAAAAAAACAATATCGGAATAATAACAAAGCTATAAAAGCATGTGAATAGTTACCATTTCCCCATAAATTTAAATTAAACAATTAATTTATCTTTAGTAGGATAGAGAAAACCATATATTATAGATAAAAAAGAGTATACCACTCATGAATGATTCAAAAAAGTGAAAAATGATAGATTACCTACCTCAAAGAAACTTTTCCAACTCGCTGTGCACTGCAGGGTGAAGAAGGAATGAATAGAAACCACAATTGTATGAAAAAAAAGGATCAACCTACACTGCATCAAGGGTTATAAAAAATAAAACCCAACTCAAAAACCAAACCAAAACTACACCACAATAGAAGATCTCCAAATAAGAATGGAATAATAACCAAGGGGAAGAGAGGATACCTCACCTTAGATAACCAATGTGCATCAAATAGAAACAATAGATAAAAGAAAGAGAATGAGGGTTATAATATCCTCCTAAATCACCTAGGGTTTTCTTATAAACAATAGAGAGAGTGGTATGACAAAATGAATAAAAATAATCCAATAAAAAATATTTAAAATATGGACCCCACACCTTTCACATCATGAATTAGGTTCATAACATGAATTAAATGGGAATTTCCAAAATTAAAAATTATTATGAAATTTAAATCACCTTATATTGATTTTATTACACATAATGAATTACTTTCATGATGGGAATCATTTTAATTCATTCCTCCATAACCACACACAAGTCATGAATTCATCGGCTACATAAGTTATGAATCACTAACTCACATCGTTAATCCCTTCACCATGTGAACCTCCTTCTATAACACTCATTCAGATCCAACCTCTACTAAACCATCGGGGGTTTTCCTCCAAATCACCCCCACACTCTCCAACCATAAAAACTGGAAAATTAATGGTCCAGGAAGGCTCATACCATTATAGGATGCATGAGGGGGTGCGATGCAAGGGGGTAAGGGGAAAGGATGGGGAGAGATAAAAGAGTAAAAATAAAGAAAAGAATGAAATAAAATAAAATGAAATGAAAAGTTTAATTTTAGGGAGAAAAAAATAGTTTAACCACACAATTTAATAAGACTTAGAACAATCATACAACCTATACCTAGAAATCATAAATATAATGTATAATTTCTACTACAAGACCACATGGTTTAACAAAATGTGTGCAGACCATGCCAAATGGCACTGTCCCAAGACAGAACCAATTGCATAGTTGTCGTATGATTTTTTAAACCATTATGGATAACTGTATACCCCTTTAAAAACTTTAAAAATTAAAATTCTTCATCCCAAAACTCCTAGAAACTCCTAATGACACAAAATAATATAAAAAATATTAAATAAAATAATAAATAAACCTTGGGGTGTGACATAAATGACAAAAATAAAAATTTCCCATGATAATTTAACTCAATAATATCAATCAACTTTCCATAGTTACCCTGATATGAAAATATAAATATACCATTATTTTCTAATTTCAAACTTTCCACATGATCAATGGTACGAAACTTGAAACCAAAAATATTGTAAGCATTGAATCTTATAAAATAATTCAAAAGACCATGAGCTGAATACTTCAAATATTTACATAGTTAATCTTGATTATTATAATTCATCACCTACAAAAATTGATATAATTTTTTTTACATAATTTATATAACTTACAACATATTTAAACAACATATTAGATTAATAACTTACATGACATGAAAACCATTCAACAATTTATTTGGTAACAACTTTTGTTATCTCTGTCTCATTACTAGTTCAAATCCTAAGGTGTATTTTCATTTGTGTCATTAATTCTTAAATATAAAGATAAAAAAATATCAGCATTGATTATCACATATATATGTGAAAGTCTTAACTATATACCTATCAATGAAAATGAAGAAACTTTTCTAACTTCTCAACCTAAAGTTGTAAACATTTATATTTTATTATTGTCTTGAAATTGAATTGTATTATCATCAAAACATCATACTTGATTGAATATTTTCTCTATAAAATACAAATACCTTGAATAAAATGTTAGAAACTCTTAGAAAAGGTAACCTTTTACAATAAAACCTTCTGGATGAGCTTTATTTTTCTTATAAGACTTCAAATGAGAAAGATACCTAATGAGAATAAGTAAGAAATTAATAAATAAAGTTTCTAAGTATTGAATAGGAAAATTATAATTATTTAATGAAAATAATATTAAAATAAAATACCTCTCCATGGGATAAATTCATTTATAATACATGGGCTCTCCAATTTCAGCTTATTCAGAAAAATGTACCATCAGATGAATTATAAAAGTGAAAAATTATGGGATAAAGATCATATAAAAATGACATAGAGTTTATAAAATTATTTTCTAAATTTTATCTAATTCATTTGGGTTTAAGGTATTCACATAAAGCTATCCGAATAATGTGTAAAATTCGATTAGAACAATATTTTTTATGTAAAAAATTATACATTTCCAAAGGTAAAAACTACTCCATCAATTCATGAAAGTCATGAATTTAAATCCATGTATTTTATAGAAATTCAAATAAACATATATTAAAATATTACTATAATATCCATTATTCACTTTCAAATTTTCTAATATTCAAATAAAAATATCATTTTGACAATTTTTCATTGAAAAAATATCTACTAGATACTTCTCATTATAATTTCCCCATAGATCACATTTGAAATTGAGTGATTCAAAGTCCTTACGAGAATTTAAATGATCCTTTAATTTTCCATGATCATTAAGCTATGTAAAAATCACATTATCACACACATTATTATCAATGTGCATAACATAAATATTATGAAAAAAAAAATTAAATTCCCAACATAGAAGTTCAAAAAACATGCTATTTTTCTTCCATTATTGTGCTCCAGTTTCATCTAATGGCGTTCTAACTATTTTCCCACCTCTATTTAGTTGAAAATATTTTCCAAAATTTTCAACAAAATTTGATAACTGTTACAAGATCTATGATATCAATAATAATTTTAGTGGAATCCCCAAATCAGTTTTCTATTGAAACATGAATTTTTAAACTGAAATATGTGAGATGTATCAAGGTGGAGATAATGACACATGAAACACCACTTTCTTCTATAAGGTAGTCATTGAGGCTCAAAATAAAAGTTACAAACTAGATAATACAAAACAGTTTTTATGTTCTGAACAAACAAATTTACGAGTCCAATAAAGTCATTAATTTTTCATATATGGGAATAATTAATTTTGAACATTTAAAAAAATAGATGCATTATATGTTTTTACACCATCATTACACAACTCCTATAATTCTTGAATAATAATCTGAAGTTATACATCAATGTTATTTCTAGGCATTTGACTTCTTGGAATAATCATAGATATTATGAATGAAGTCTATTGCATACACATCAGTAAAGATAGATTATAAGCGATAAAAAACTATCCATATCCCATAATTACTACTTAAAGTCCCAAAAGGATTGAATCCCTTAGATTCCAATCCCAAACACACGATCCTAGGATAAAAATAGAAATATAGATGTAACTAATTAAAGGTATTTCATGCTTTTTAGTCTCTTTAATACCAAATGAATTTATTATTATTATTATGGAAATAATGTCACTTCATCTTTTTAGTGGTTTTAGATAAAATAAACAGTCTTTGAAACTGTAATTTTAATGTAAAGTAAGATAAATCCATCCTAAATTTTTTCTTTTTTTCCTTTATAGTAGTATGTAGATTCAAACTTACATAGTTATTTATTGACTTCCATATAGAAGTATAACATCCTTTTAACATTTCTATATTCAAATCTTTATTCTAGTAAAGCATGAAATCATTGATACATGCATGTATCTTTTTATAATTGAGTCCATGATTGATAATAACCTTCTTTATCTCATAAAATGATGTAGGGATCTTAACGTCAGCAAATACATCACACAATAATTCCAATATCATGGAAATTTCTTTATTTTTAATTCCACATAACACTTGATGTGGTACAATGTCACGACCCGCCTTCACCAAAAGGAGGGAAGGGTCAGCAGATTGCCAGGCCCTTCCTTCTTTAAGTTGAAGGAGAGATAATGACCCCCGAAACCCGCCTTCAACTTAAAGAAGGAAGGGCCTGGCAATCTGCTGACCCTTCCCTCCTTTTGGTGAAGGCGGGTCGTGACAGAATGATATCGAGTTCGGGATAGACCTGCAGCCCGGCTCTCGAACAATCTCGGTGGCTGTGTGAATTTGGGGGATGGGATCTCCTGTTGGTATGGATTCGGTGGTTGTGAGTTTTAAATCTGGGTGGTTACTTAAAATATCACAAATTGGGGAGAGATCCTCTGTTAACAGAACCGGGTGTGAGTGTTTTGGTTGATCCTTGCTTTTGACGCTTTCCTTGGTTATGCTTATGGTAGTTTCCCAGTAGTGCTTAAAATTAATTTAACATTTTGACTGAACGTGAAACAAGAATGGGACAAATGGTTTTGTGGGCAAGGGTCGTGAACTGTGACTTGGGTGCAGTGGTGTTGTGTTCTGTAGGTTGGCTAGAAAAACCTAAGCTTTGGGTGAGTGTTTGTTACCTATATCTATACTTGTAGCTTTGTGTTTCTTATTCGCGCCCCACCCAAGTTGAGCACTCAGTGCCGAACACCCCCATTTATGGGGGAACAGTGTTTTTCCCAACACTATCCTTAGTGGCTGGTTATTAGCTCCTTTTATTCTCCCTTTCCCGGATAGCCCAAGTATCTTCGGGCAGGCTGTGATGGCCTGAAGTCCATTATTAGCCCAAGAACCTTCGGGCGGGGTGTTTTGGTGGTTGGCTAGGTGTGTGCGGCAGGTGGTTTCCCAAGTGTCTTCGGGATGAGGCCCAGGTGTCTTCGGGCGTGGCGGTGGTTGCTCTGGCCTAGGTGTTTGCAGGCATGGTTACATGTGACAGTTGAGGACCAGGTGTGTGCGGGCGGGATTCGGCAGTGGGACTGCGTGTGGTTGTGGCCCAGGTGTGTGCGGGCGGGATTCGACAGTGGGACTGCGTGTGTTTGTGGCCCAGGTGTGTGCGGGCGGGATTCGGCAGTGGTACTGCGTGTGGTTGTGGCCTAGGTGTGTGCGGGCGGGTGTGGAAGTGGGACTGCGGTGAGAATGGCGGGATTGGTCCGATGCGTAGGATGTCTCAATAACCAGTGGGAAAGTGGCGCGGGGTACCCAAACATCGATGTGATCTTATATATATATTTCTTGACTTGCGTTATTTGGGGAGCGAGCCTTGGTGAGGCCTGGGATGGATAGTTTGCCTTGTTAGGTGTTTGGTTTACTCTTTCTCACGGGACTTTAGTACGTTCCCCCACTTGTGCACGAGAGTCTTGGTTTTCCCTACTGAGTGTACTTGTATGCTCACCCTACATATATAAAACTGCTTTCAGGTTTCCAGGAGGACTTCGGGGATCACGCAGGACCTTACTAGCTCGGACTTTTGGAGCAGTTGCAGTTGTTTCTCTTTTTCTTTTGGTACTTACCTTGTAGTCACCTTTTTGCACTTTGTGGCTTTCACTTTTGAAACATGCATGTGGGAATGGTTTACTTTTGGATTTACTTTTCTTTCTACCTTGGTGTTTTTGGGTTTTCTCCTCCTTATCTTTCGATCCTATAAAATAAAAAGGGTAATGCCTTCCATTTGCGAGGATTTCCTATACCCTTGGTGCTAGTCGCCACTCCAGGACCTATTGAAGGCGGGTTTCGGGGGTCATTATCTCTCCTTAAACTTAAAGAAGGAAGGGCCTGGCAATCTGCTGACCCTTCCCTCCTTTTGGTGAAGGCGGGTCGTGACATACAACTTCAACAAAAAAGATAATTTTTAATTTTTAGAAAATACTTCATAAAATTCCATATTTCCATATATAACTAATTTAGAAACTTATCTGTTTAATCAGTTAAGTTTACCATTATATTATTCCCCTCAAAATCATATGTTAATATGTTAACATATTGATCAAGCTATCCTGTAGTTATGAAAGCATAATTAATATCTAAAACATCAACAAGTAGATCAACTGATGTGTTACATTATTGATGTTGTTTCCCTACTATACCAAAAATATAATTTACAAGGTTTTGAATTTCATTTTCCACTATTAGGGAATCAACTTGTTCATTCTGACTATAGAAATAATTGCCTAATTTTTTTTAATGATAAAATATTCATTCCAAATCCAATACACATAATGAGGAGGAATTTTTTTCAATATCAAGTTATTAAATACTTCATCTTTATTTAACCATCGTATGAATTTTTATTTAAGACATGGACATTTGATTCTTCCATCCACGGATCGATTTTCAATTACAAAATCAAAAAACTTGATCAAACCCGTAACATATTGAGATGTGTTCCAAGGTAAGTAAATCCAAATTCTATCCATATGTAATTTATTTCCTACACTTTCAAATAAAAATATAATTATATTAGTAAATATAAAAATAAAATAAATTTAACTTCAAAAGAAAGAAAATCTTAATTTTTTAAATTAGGATGAAGTTATAGTTAATAGTTAATTTATAGGATGGGTATAATTAAATAAAAAAAATATAATGTTATTATTTAACTATTTTTTTAGTTTATTTTGATTTTTAAGTTTAGAAATTTATACTATAAAATTCTAATTTTACAACTTCTCCTCAAATTTTGGTTATTTTTGTTTTTTAAAATTACTTAACTCAAAATTTATTTACTAATGGAAATTGGTTGTTTGTATAAGAAACATAGTTTAGTCATTCATATGAAATTTTATTTATAAATTTATATTACAAAAAAAATTTAATATTGATTGTTGAATTTTTATCCCATGGTTTTCAATTATCTAGTGTTTATTCTAAATTTCTAAAATTTTAATCCCAAAGTCACACCACTTATAATGGGATTCAATTAAAATTTTAAAGAATGATATCTAAATAAAAATATGTTATCATAACATAATTTTTTTTTGTAAACTAGTTATGTGATTTCATGCCCATATTTGGAATCATCAATTCGAAACTTGATTTTTTAATGGGTTTCAATGATGGTTTTATATAAATTTTTAAATTTTCCAATATAAATCTATCTTGAATAAAATTATTCATAATTTAATGATTAAAACATTAAAATTTTCTATATTTACCTAACATTAAATCATTTAGAATTTTTTTACCTTATATTTATTAATAAATAATTCATAAACTCTACCATTACCCATAATGATTGTAAAATAATTATGTTTAACATTATTATTATCAAATTTTAACAGTTTTAAAGTCATTTTACGTTATCATTTCTCATATTCAACAATTAAAAATACATTAAAAGTAAAATTTCATTCATTTGATAATATTACTTTAAACATTATAAGTAAAATTACTATACAATGAAATTAGTCAGTATCAAATTAATTAATAAAAAAATTTCATATAGACACCAAGGAAGAAATAAAAACACAAATTACATTCATTATTTAAATTTATCTAACTAATAAAATTAACTAAAAAACAATATAAATATATACATGAAACATAGTAATGAAAAAATAATAATAATATAGAACCATAACTAAAAATATACCATAGGTGAAGGATGGAAGGAAATAGTTTGTATTTTGGGGAGATTAAGTGAGGCTAGTGATGTTATAGATGGTGAGGAGAATTCTAGAGATCAGGGAACAAGGGTCAGGTATTGAAAATTAGGGAAAATCGAGTTTGGTAGGGGGACGTCATGTATCATGGTTGAGATCTCCAAAAATCACAAAAAGGATATGATGTTTAGGTCAAGTGGGTATCAGTGAGGTCTGAAATCGAGACCAAGAGGGTATCAGTCAGGGTTCAACGTCGAGGATGATAGGGTATATTTATTTGAGATTGGGAGCGAGGGGGGGTTGGGTATTGGGGTCAAGGGTGAGAGGTATTTTTTAAAACAAATAGTGACAATTTTAATGAAAACCATCGGTAAATATTCATTTTGTAGTGGTATTAGTTTAAACCACCACTAAATATTAAATCCAATAACCTTTTGAAAAATTTTCACTGGTAAAGGTCATGAAAATAATACTTATGGGTTTAGCAGTGGTTTCCAAAACCACCACTGAAAAACTATCACAATTTACTATAAATCTTATAGTGTAATTTCCATTATTTTTAATGAGTATTTTCTTCCCTGTCTATATATTCCCTTCTTACAAATGTTCTCATTTATATTTGGAAACCTAATTATGTTTTATGTAATTTGAACTTCACATTTCCTTTATACTTTTTTCAAAATGATGTTTTATCATCACTTTTTATGATGTGGGATTTCAATAAAGGTATTTAAAATATTAAAATGGGTTTCCTTCCATGATCATTTGTTTTATCTTCCACTCTATATTTACTTTAGATAGTATCTATTTATTTTTCAAGTCTCTATTATTTATTTTTTTTTTATTTTTCAAGTCTCCATTATTGATTTTTTTTAAAAGTAAATTTTTTTAAAAGTTTTCACTTCAACCTTTTTGAAAATAACTCTTGAAAGTGACCCGCAACTTCATCTTTTTATGATATTGTTAAAAATGATTTCTAAAATATATTTTTAATATTTTACTATATGAACACATTATTTCACTTTCATGACCATTTAATTAAAAAAAGATTCATTTTTATATTTTAAAATAGTTTTCCAAATAAACCTAATTTTTAATTATTTTAACATAAAAGGGGTATTCACTCTTATTTCTCAAAGTGATTTACCCAATAATCTTTAAAATATATTTTTCATCAATTTCAACATCCTTAATTCTACTTATGTTACACTGGAGATATATTTTTATACCACCATCCACCTTCTTTATTTGGATAGATTATGAAATATTTTATAGAAGTTTTCATGAAAACCATTTCTTTTCCACTATTTAATTAAGTTATGTTTAAAATAAGAATATTTTCATGTTCTCTTGGGAGAAAAAGTATGGATGATTATTATTTATAGGTAGAGTTTTATATCATACTCTAATGCATTGGTTTATGTTTTATATATCATGAGATCATAAAGGGTACATGGGTAGTATCACAAGACCAAGAGGGTATATAGGTTGTTAACCTAAGACTAATAGGGTACATAGGTTGTTAGCATAAGCCTAAGAGGGTACATGAGTTGCTATCCCAACCCCAATATGGTATATGGGTTTTTAACCTAATCCTAAGGGGGTTCATGGGTTGTTATCCCAAACCCACTATTTGGTGATAATCAGGTGGAAATGCCTGATTCATTAGGTTACAATTTTCCCATTCTTTAATTTAAGTCACACTTCTTGTTATAAACTTATGTTATGATACCATATCTCATGTTTATAATTTCATGTTTATTCATTCCTATTCCACAGTATATTTTTGACCATTTAAGACTACATGTAATTATATTATTACTTGTGGAAAACTCTTATTATTCCATATGTTTTTAATAATATCTTTCTCACATGATCATGTTTTATCATATGCTTATGATTTAACCCTTGATGATATGTTGATGAGTTTTCCCCTTACTCAGTATTTGAGTTCACCCATTCATTATGTTTCCATTCCATATGTTATGAATATGAATATGACTTATAATGAGTCTAAAAGGGATTCTAACATGGTTTAATGATAAATAAATGTTCACAAGTATCATAAAATAATTTTCATATGTAGTTGATATTCAAAGTCAATAAACCTTCCATTTTTGGTATTTTATGACTATTTATGAGATGTAATGATTAAATTATAGAAATTATAGAAAATAAAGATATTTTTATCATTATTTGTTTAAAATATAATGTTTATAGAAAGTGTTTTTAGCACTAGATCTGGGATTTTGGGTCTGAGGTGCCTCAGTTGGTATCAGAGAAAAGTTTAGTTATTTTTGAGGATTAATTTAGTTATTTTTGGGGATTAAGATGAGATAAATTTACTGAAAACCCTATGGACATGTATAAATGTAGGATAACATCCTAAAGTTTTAGTAAAGTATATATTGTATGGTTTTCTATAAATTACATCCCTATCTAGATAATAGAAAGTGGATGGAACTATGGCACAAATGCACCTAGGATAACTCACCCAAAAAAGGCTATTTGTGTATTAACTCAATATTCACTCAATTCATGATGAGTAGGCCTAAGACCACACACCTATATTCACACTACCTAGGTGTATTATTTGGTAATTCACATGCTCTTTATGAACCATTGTGAGGGATTTGGATATATTTAGGTTAGAGAACCAAATAAAAAATGAATATAGATAAGCTAGATTGAAACCTAGAGATCCCTGAGTTAGGTTATACATATCATTTATGATTTATTCCTTATAATATTATAGTTTTACTTTTAGAATTATTAATTTAATTATTCTTATACCTCAAATTTCCTTTATGTAAATTAATAGATAAAGTTCAGAGGAACCAAGTTAATAATGGGAGAAATGGACAATATAATGATTCTTTTAATGAGAAAATAAATGGGATAGAATTTTGTGTTAAAAATATTATGGTCATTATTACCCATTTATCATGAATTATGATTAACAATAAGAACCATATAAATATCATAGAATCACTAAATAGGATAAGTCTGAAGTTTCATGGAAGTTTGGGGGATAAAGATAGAGGAATAAAGATTCAAATTCCTACGTGTCAGGAAGAATCACTTAAGGTAATGTATCATAGAAACAAGAAAATGTTTTAAGTGTGGAAGGATTGGCTATTTAGCTCATGATAATCAATATAGGAGGAAGAAAACATAAATAAAATGAATAAGAAGAATCTCTAATGCTTAAAATGAAATGAGTTTGGGATTATGAAAATAGATACCCTAATACAAGGTCTAATAAGGATTATAAACCTCAAAAACCAAAAAAATAGGGGAAATAATATGAATAATCTAACCCAGATACCATCTAGAACCGGTAATCAACTCGATACATCACATACTCAAAGGGCGTTTTCGATCCCCATGGGATGGAAACTAGCACACGAGCATCAATAATAAATATAGAGAGAAATTTCACACAACCTAAAGTAGAAAACATGGAATATATATATATATATACATGAATAAAATCAACAATGGAAGAATAAAAAAGAAATATATGTCATATATAAAGGGAAACAATAGAAGTAATACAACTCAAATATAGCTAAACAATCTCAACAATACAATTCCAACATCAAAGGGTAACTAAAACTGAAACAGTTACTCCATGTGATATCATGGGACAACTCCCACCATCTCACCACCAACTATCCAAACATAGCTAATAAAAATCTCTCCACCTCACTACAACACCTTTCCTTTCCCTATATCAAAATACATACAAAGGTTTATGCACCGCCAAAGGAGTGCATAGGGTGTAATCTAAATAGGCTCAGTTGGATCCCACCTAGGTGTTCAATAACAAGTATCTATACAAAAATATGAACATGATCAAATTTAAATAAAATGAGGCATGATAAGTAGTTAAACAATTTTTATATCAAAATTATGATAAACCATTTTTCCTTTTCCCATAGTTCCAAATAATCCAGGTAAAATAGTTTCAAAGGATTTCATACACATCAAATCAGTCAGATCAAATCAAAGCATGTATTGCATGTCATATCAAACTCAATACAATACCAAAGAATAGGTAACATCATTCCAATGATCACAATAGTTTAGGATATCTAGGAAAATTGTACCCAAACATAAACAATCATGCACATCAAGCCTCTAGTCATATACATAGAATCTAGAGAGTAGAGGAACACCCCAAAAAGTGAACCCTCCAACAACGTCTAACAAGACCCTAGAATAACAGGCATAAGGAGTATAAGAACACCCCATGAGTGACCCCACAATAGTATCAAAATACAATACCTATTACTATACTTTCAACCTAAGTAACCAAGGCTTCCCATGTTCTATGTTTTCTAAACCCTTTCATCAAAATAATAATTTGAAAACCATTTCATAAATCCATTACAAAATGCTTTGAAAACACCCTTTCCTTTTACCAAAATAAGGTAAAAACCATATTTTCTAAAAAACCTATTTTCACACACACAATTCAATCATGCCAATTCATTTATAAAATAATTTATAAAACCAGAGCGATGCAGTTCATCCATCATAGGCTAGAGACAGAACCTCATACCTCAAAATTGGGTCACACATGCCCACAAAAAGATCCACCAACATGGAAGAAAGAAAATAAAATAATAGAGGCCCTAGAATCAATATTCACATATCAAAATAAATTCAAGAATAAAAATGGTTAGTTAAGAGGAAATATCACAACATACCTCAATGAAAATGCATGCCGCACCATAACCAACACAACAATTAGTATCTGAAGGAAGACCACGCAACAGATTTAGAAAGGATCAAGAATATTATCATCATAGATCAAAATATTCTTAAATATTTGGAAATGGTGTTACTAGGATCAACTATAATGAATAAGTTAAAGGATAAATCACCTAGAGAGATGCACCACAACCGTAATGGAAATCAATCACTAAATGAAGTGATCCAGAAGAAGCAAAGGTCTCTAATTTTTTTGGGGATAACTCCTAGGTCTGATAGGAAAAGGGTCACACATGAATGAAAATAGAACTAGGAATGAAACACCTAAAACCTATGGACCATGATAATTTCATGTCATGAATCCCTATTTCATGATGTGAAATCCACAAATCCCAAACATACTGAAAACGCATCACCTTAGATTAAAAATCTAAATTTTACAATGTGAAACATATTCACAGTGTGTAAAAATTTCATTCATTTAACCAAATTCATGAAATATTACCAACAAAAATTATATGATGTGTAACCATTTCACTATGTGTAAACATTTGCTGCCGTGAAATCATCCTACAGACAACAAACACTCCAAATTCTTTATAAAAACCCAAACCACCTTCGGTTTTATCTAAATCCAGGGAGAACCTTGAACATCCTTTGAAACATTTATACCCAAACTCCATTAATTCCAACAAACATACATCCCTAAAATTTAGGCCATTTACCCCAAAAAAGGATCTGTACCCTTGGGAGTCCCAAAGGACACCCAAACTAAAAGGGAAATAAAAAGAGAGAATAGAAATACCTGAAAGTGGGTAATGTGATATTACAAAGCCTATAAAAATACTACTATTAAATTGGATAGTGATAATTAACTGATGAAATGTACACTAATCCTCCACCCCATATTTCTAAATGTTTTATTAGATTCTGGTATGTCCACTTGTACATCTAGGAAGTTTTCTATGAGCAAATCACCACCCCATTGATTTGATAATGGAGTATTAGATAAAACTTATAATTGTATGATTATTGTATCCCAAGTAGATGTTTATGGGAATATACCTTTTAAAAATATTATTATCCATCCTTTATATTTATTTAATGGTATTTTTAGAAATGGATTGGTTCTCTCCACTTAGAGGAATGATTATTTGTTAGAATAAGGAAATCACATTTCATATCAACCTATGATATTATATCAATTCAAGGTTGATTATGAACACCCTTTAGAAGAAAATTATATAATGTGGGTTGTGATAATGAATAAAATTAGACATTTGACTCAAATGGTTGGATAAAAAAACTCAATATTAGGGATATGTATATTATGAGGAAAAAGATATATTTCCTCGGTTAGAAATTATATCTTGAGTTGTGTTTATCTTTTACATTAGCTATTTTTACTAGTATTTTATAATTAAATTTTTAAGTAAGTAATTTATATATGAGGGGGGGGGATAATGTAACATCCTAAGATTTTGAAATATATTTTTCTCTAAATTAATACTATGTTTGATAGCTTTCTCCACATAAAAAACTGAACTAAAATGATCCATGAAATATTAGATGAATATTATTAAGAAAATAATAAGAATAATAAAAAATATAGTAAATAAAAATATATTACTCAATTAAAATTTATTAAATTTAAAGAATAAATAATTAATATCCATCCAACGGCCCGAAGGCCTTCAAATATTTTTATTATATATAAGTCCCCCTTTTAAAGGAAGGAGGAAACCCAAAGACTTCATGGACATAAGAAAATAATACCCAAAAGACAAAAGAGTGAAAACCAGATTGAAAACTAGAGCAACCCCTTCCCAGCATAAAAACAAAATGAAGCACTCCAAAGATGCAAGGAAAATCGGCTAGCAAGTGTCCTATATCAAAGAACATGCCCGATCCGACGGATGACGACATACCCTCTAAAATAATCGAATCCGAAAAGCACTGCAAAGGTAAACCACCAACTCTGAATCCTCCTCTGGGTCAATTCCAAGTGATCAAGTCCAGCTTCACAGCTCTCCACCTCTAGGATCAAACTAATAAAAACCTACTTCACCGAACACATCAAAAGCCTTAAGAGAACCAAATCACCTGCAGAGTCAGGAAAACAAGAAAAAGGGTAGAGCCAAGTCAAACTCTCCCACAACAATCACCACGAGGACCAAAACCAGAAGAACCATGTCACGACCACAAGGCACACTTCAAACACATCCGCAGAAATCCGAAAAGGAGGGAAAACCAAGGAGAATGGGTCCAAATCTTCGCCACCCAGGACTGGAAGATCCAATACATATCCATAGAGCATCGTCGAATTGGGGAACCGAGAAAGTCTGAGACGGAAATGCCGCTCTGGGCTGGAGCCGATCAGAATGAAGCCGTAGAAGAACCCACTCCAGATTCCAAATCAGAAAACCACAAAAAGCGGAAAGGACCAGCAAGAAAAACAAGGACACCTCTGACGACGACACCACGGAAAGAACATCAACAACGCATTGAAATAAAAGATGAAAAACCAAAACCAAACCTCCCTCCTCCAAGACGCTTCAGAGTAGACACCGAGACCTACCAGAATGTGCCCAAATCCAGACAACAACCAGATCTTGATTCTAGAAGCCGACGCCAAGCTATAAATCTGAAACCAAGCCACCGGAAGCCGTCGAGTCACGTCGTCGCCAAACCAAAGCTAAATAACCACCAGAAGCAGATGCTGAGAACAAACCACCGGAGCCTGTCAGACACGCTATCACCATGCCGAGATCTGACCACCAGTGTTATCGGTAGGACGTACCATCACCAAACCAAGAGAGCCGGAGCCAGCCAGAGCCGCACCAGAACCACGTCGAAGACGCCACTGATTTTCCACCTCTGAGATGAGATCTCGAAGAAGGTTAAATTATATTAGGAATAATTTTTTATATTTTTCTGAAAAGGTTAAGGTGAATAATGAAAAATAACGATTTTTCAAATACTATCACTTTTTGAAATTATCATAATTAAATAATGAATTGAAAGTTTATAAAAAAAATTCATATAAAAAAAATATTTATAAAGTAAAATAATTTTTTTAAAAATATAATCTTGAATTTCTAAAAACCATGTTTAACATTTTATAAATTTAAGTAATATTTTACTATAATAAAAATCTATTTTTGGGATATTTCTTTTAACTAAGTATCAACAAGGTTGAATTTTGTTTTGGATTAATATAAAAGACACATAATATTTTTTTTAATAATAAACAAATTAATGTTATATAATTCAATAACATTGATAATTCTATCTTAATCATAATTTTTAAGAATAAAAATAAACTTTTTCTAAAAATGGTTTTTATGTGTTATTTTTATTAATATTAAAATTAATTTTTGCCACCATTAGAAATTTTATTTGATAAAATGGGTTCCATATTTTGAATAATTAGGTACAAATTATGTAATATGACCCATTTTATTTTTAGTCAATAAAAGTAAATTACATAGGTGAAAATTAGTTAACATAGTAAAAATAAAAAATGGTAAAAGTGAAAAATCCATGAGTAAAAGACTTAAAAACATGTTATAAAAATGTTTGAAAATTTATGGCTGAGTCTTTATAAACCTTAACCATTACACCACTCCATTATTTTTGCATTATTGGATCCATTTAACCTTTTAATAGTGAATTTCCCTTTTATATTATTACAAAAATTACACTCCACTTCCTTATAAAAGGAGCCATCACCACCCCACTTCTCTGTACACCCCAAACCACATAGATTCAACCAAAATATACCAAAATAAATCTAAAAAACTCCTAAAAAATTATTATAGGTTATGGTATTCTCAAAAGACCACATATTAAATATTTAATCCAATTTTCAAAGGATATTTTCCAAGGAGTAAGGAGGTTAGATAACATTCAGCTAAGCAAGTTTAAAGGTAAGGGTTTTTGGTTAAATCAAACCCAATTTATTTAAGTTATAATGTTTCACCATTAACTTATTACATACATGATTTTTTTACCACTATAATATTTTATATTATAATCTCTCTTTCTCTCTAGGGAAAATGAAACTTTTGATTCAAATATTTCTCCTCAAACCAAAATGTATGACATTGTTAAGAATAATTACCATTCTCTTTAACAATGTTTTTTATTCCATGTACATATTTTTCCTTACTTCCAATGTCCTTATTTATATTTGGAAACCTAATTATGAATTATCTCATGTGACATTCATATTTCTATTCTTCTATTTTCAAAATGAAGTTTTATTTTCCTTTTTTCAATATGGAATTTCAGAAAAGGTATTTTAAAATATTAAAATGTGTTTCCTTACATGATAATTTTTTTTATTCTACTTCAAATTTACTTGAGATAATATTTTTTACCTTTTAAAGGATCTATTGTCAATTTTTTTTCTTAAATGTAAAATTTTTCAATTCACCTTTTTGAAAATAACTTTTTAAAGTCTACAACTTCATATTTTTACAATAATGTTAAAAATGTTTTCTAAAATCTTATTTTAATGTTTTTATATGTGAATGCATTATTTTACCATTAAGAACATTCATTTAAATGAAACTTACTTTCCATGTTTTAATTTTTTTTCCAAATAAACCTAATCTATAATGATTTTAAATTGAAAAGGTGTATTTATTAGTATTTTTAAAATGATATACATAATGATATTGAAAATGTATTTTTAATCCATTTCAACATTTTTAATGCTTCTTATGTTACACTGGGGATATATTCTTATACCACCACCCACCTTATTTATCTGGATATATTATGAAATTTTTTATGGAATTTTTCATAACCCACTCTCTTTTACATGTGTTAATTAAGTGTTGTTTGAAATTTGAATGTTTTCATATTCTCTTGGAACACAAATGTATGGATGATTATTATTAATGGGTGGGGTCCTATATCACTCTCCAATGAATTGGTTTAAGTTTTATATATTATGATATCAGAAAGGGTACAAAGGTAGTAGCTTAAGACTAAGAGGGTATATGAGTTGTTATCCCAAGACTAAGAGGGTATATAGATTATTATAAAAAGACCAAGAGGGAACAAGAGTTGTTGTCCCAATCCCAAGAGGGTACATGGGCTGTTATACCAATACCAATAGGGTACAAAGGTTGTTAGACCAATCCCAATAATGTATAAGGGATATTATCCCATGACCACTATGTGATGGGAATCAAGTAGAAATGCTTTCCCCTATAGGTTATGGTTTCCTATGATTTCTATTATACCACATTTCTATGTTATATAATTATGTTATGCTACCATGGATCATGTTTATTATTTCACGTTTCTTAACTCATATGTCATGAAATATTTTTGATCATTTGAGAGAATAAATCATTCTATTATGACTTGTGGAAAACTCTTATTATTACTTGTTATTTTTAATAATATATTTCTATGATGATCATGTTTTCTCATATGTTTATGATCTAACCCTTGTGATGTATTGATGAGTTTTCATCTTACTGAGTGTTTGATCTCACACCTTCCTTATGTTTCCATTCTCTAGGTTAAAAATATAAGTATAACTTATGAGGAGTCTAAAAGGGAGTTTATTATGGTTCAATTATAGATAAATGTTCACAAGTATCATAAAATAGGTAGCTTATGTAGTTGATCCTCAAATACACTAAACCTTCCGTTCTTGGGATTATGTGACTATTTGTGAGATGTAATATTTAATATATATAAATGATGTAAAATAAATATATTTTTAGCTTGCTTTTTATCAAATCTAGTGTTTAAAGAAATTATTTTTATCACCATATTTAGGAGTTTGGGTCTAAGGAACATCATATCTTTCCTTGTATTATTTATGATGTACATTAGTGCTCTTATAACACTAATATATGGTACTTATGGTTCATGAAATTCTTCATTATCCTTTTGTGGTTAAAGGATCAAGAAATTATTCATTATCATTTTTCAATTAAAAATGATCTTTATTACAATCAAGAGATCATACAACCCTTAATATACTTACTAAATTTTATTTGTTCATATAAAACTTTCATAAAAATCATTTAGTATATTTTGAATGATGACTAGTATTATTATATTCTATATATTAAATTTATAATCTAAGGTAGGATTTTGTCTTTTCAATGTATTTCATTTCAATTTCTTTCTTTAAATATTCACTTACCTTTTAAAGACCACTCATAGTATCAATTATAACCACCCAATACATCATGTATTAGAGAATTAAAAGGAGCGTTGGATTCCTATCAATTTGGTGTATGAGTGAATTTGATTTTTTTGGATCTTGATCAATGTATGGGTGTTTTGATAATATTTTAAATGATTAATTAGATGTTTTAGAGGTGGAAATATGGGTGGAGAATACCTTGAGTGAGTTATCAAGTGTTTTTTTAATGAAAATGGGAAGAAAGTGGATGCTATGTTCCACTAATTACCCAGTTCAGGACCACCAGGTACTTGATGGAGTGATCAGTGAGGTTGTCCCACTCATCTGGCCACGGGTTGCTAGTGGTCTACCACTGAGTACTTGGTGATCTACTAGATACCCAATGAACATAGGTTTTGGTGACTTTTTCCAAGTTTTTTAAGTGAATATCATCTTTGGTTTTATGTATTTTGAATAGATTTTTTACATTGACTTTGAAGGATGGCTGATCCTCATGCCCAAAATGCTTTGTAACAGGTGAAAGTTAATATTTTTTTATAGGAAATGATATGAACATTTAAAATAAAGTAATTTTATTCAATATGTCTAATATATTGACATTGAATTTTTGATTTAAGTCATCCATCTTTATTTTCATGCACATGATCCAAAAATTCCCCAATAGTGTGTTTGATAAGCCATTATTTGGAAGAATGTTTTATAGTTGGACAACCATTAATGGTCTTTCAGATCATTTCTTATCACCCTAAAATCCTTTTTATAACCCTATAAATCAGGGGTTAGAAATGGAATAGATTGATTATAAAAAATTATAATATTTTAAAAAATATTAAAAACTTAGATAAAATTATAATAATAATTTTAAAAATTAAAAATTATAAATTAATTTATAGCATTTATTTTATATATTTTTTAAATAATCATTTTATTTAACCATTTAACGCAATTATAAAAATTTCAAGAAATAAAAAATTTAATTATATTTTATTCTATTTTACTCATTTTTATTATGTTACATTAATTATTATTACATTATATCTTATAAAAACTTCCAAATAGATGTTAAGTCTCTAACACATCCTAAGACTCAAATAAATAATGGTTTAATAAAATTCAATTTAGTCTATATTCATTTTTATTGTAAGAATTTATGATATTTCATAGGGTTTTTGGTTGTTACCTAATAGATCAGACTCCATAGATGAAAATTTAAAAGTGTAAATACATTGATTCTACCAAAGGACCATCGAGGTCTACTGATCTCTAGGAATAAAGGATCCTTTAATTAAATTTTATCTTTTATGATTTATTCTATTCATAGTCTCCATCATACATGAATTCCATTATTATTAATTTTTATGAGGAATCTCATTAGTCTTGTATTTTTTATGAATTTTATTCAAATAAAAAATAATTTTATTAAATTAACTTGATAAATTAATGCATTGTATATGTTTTTTCTAATATTTATTAGCTATAATTAGTATTTCTATTTATATGTTTTTAAATTATTATTTTTTATTTTAACGTGTTTTTTATATTTTTTCCCTAAAATTACGAAAAAATTTTAGTTAGTAAGTTATTTATTTATTTTTTTAAATATAATGCTTAAATTGTTTCAAAATTGAGATCATACCATTGATTAAAATCACAAAGTATTTGAAAACAAGGGGTGCAATATCAATCAAATAAAGTAGAATACATTTATGAATAAACATAATATATAAAACATAGATACAAGAAGAAAGGAAAGTCATGGATTCCTAATTAAATAATCAATCAACATGTCACTATATATATATATGGATTTTATGAGAATATAATGAGTGATTCAAATCAATATTTATTCTCTATTCCAAGTAAATTATAATGGTTAGGATTGTTCATACATGATAAGGATTAGGATATTATATTGATAATAATTACCATATATTTGAAATTAGGGTATAAACATATTAATTATCCATAAAAATCCTTGGATTCCATCAATTTCATGAAATTTTATTAATCCTATACTCTAAAAAACCTTGAAAAAAAACTAGACCCAAAAACAATTGAATTTTATTCCAATTTTAAATTTTCTCATAAAAATATTTATCATGAAAAATAAATGGAAAAAAGTATGATGAAGTAAAAATGAGTAGATTATTCATTACTCTATATCATCAAATCATTATAATCATTGTAGTGTTTGTATCTCAATTTTATAAATCTGTTTCTATTATACCCTAGTACTTACTATACACCATGGGGGTTAATTAGGGTGATGAAATTTTTTCATTTATTTAGGTAAAATTGTATCTTGTATTCATGTTAGAAAAGAAAACTTAAATATTATTTTTAATCATAGGCAAATGTAGGAAAAATAAAGAGAACACACACACACACACTGATTTTTTACTTAGTTCACCTATAAAAGGATACTCCTTGGATCAAATATCAATAATGTGTTGATATTATAATTAACCACTACTTAAATTGTATGTGATTGAAAATTTATGAATATCTCAATGATCTACCAAGGCCTATGTTGTATTACTCTCTTCTAATCACTACTTTGAGACTGATAAAAAAAGTGTTAATACGTTGGTTGATTTTACAAGATTTTATAATGAAGTTCAACACCAAACAGAAAGGCTGATCACTATTATTATCTTCTTTTATATACATGATCTTAAATGGTATGCATAGAGAAACCTTACTTCCAACCTTTATATTAAATTAAATTTAGTATGATCACACTTCACTAATTAATACGAAATAATAATTTTTTAATCATTACACATCCTCTGATCTCTGATCTTTAATTCCTCTCCATTATTTATTATGTGTGATACATTTTTCTTGAATAACGGATTTTACTACATCCAATTTGAATTTTATACCATAACTTCAAACTATAATTAAATTACAACATATTTTTCTTTAAAAACAATCCTTTGGATCTTCCTCAATCAAATATCCTTCATTTAATTCTAATTTGGTTGTTTAAGATGTTTAAGTAACCAAAAAACCTTCAAGAGATATCCATATCATCTATATTGTTCAAAATATTCTAAATCCATATATTAAAAAAATAGAAAACTTTTTTCCATGATGAGATAATTTCAATTTAATTGTTTTCCAACTGCAATGATGTTAGGTCCACTAGGTTAGATACCATTAGAGGGGGGGGGGGGGGGTGAATCAGGGTACGACAGATTAAAACAACTGCCCCTATTGATATTGTTTCACTATTAAGAAAAATTATATTATATCTATTTCCTATAGAAAAGTATAAATATAAATTAAATGAAACACAATACACATCAATTTTTACTTAGTTCACCCTCACTGGGCTACATCCAAGGAGCACACACCAATGATGTGCTGATGTACAAAATCCACTAAAAGCGCACTACCGTTTACAAAATTCAGAGAAGAATCACTATCCCTACTGTTTTCAAACCACTCACATTATGAAAGCTCACTTCTCTCTCAATTTAAGTGTTCTCACTACTTCTTCAGAAGATCCACTCATAGTTTAAAGACTTGTAGTTCCCTTCATTATCACAAATGAATGCATCTTCCTCTGTATGTAGATGCTCTTTTGAAGTCTAACTTTCACCTAAAGATGAATCTCACTTTTCACCAGATATAATAGGAAATATTCCAAATTTCATGCAGCCCTAGAATGTCCAGAGTGATTCTCCAAGCCTGGAACATAGGTTCACCAAACCACTTGCGCGACACTCCCTTCTTCAATGCATAACTTGGGAGACTTACACCCTATTACGCCCAAATCAATATTGTCGCCCGACTATCAATTGGCACGCTTATATAATCCTAGCACGCAAGTGACACCTAACCACTTTCATGACACTCCCTTATCCAACTCAAAACTTGGGTGACCCACACCCTTTTATTCCCAAATCAATATTGGTGCACAACTATCAATTGATGCACAACTTATGAATATCTTTATACTTTCACGCCCAAACCTACTTGTATGATTGGATCTCAAATTATATAAAAGTGTTGATCTCATCACAAAATGAAGAGGGGTATCCCTCTATTTATAGGCATTTTGGTCAGCCTGAGCACCACACACAAGTCTCCTCCTGGCACGCAAGTCCAACCGCCTTAGCCTCTGTCGCCCTAGTCACCTTGCGTGCCCAAACCAAAACTTGGGATCCCCTTTTTTACTTTGTCATTATTTGATGTTATGATCTTGAAAAAAATATGGAACATAACTTTCCAAGCCTTCAATACATTAGCACGTAAGTCCCTTTTCCAAAAACACTTTTCTCCATTTGTCGATTTTGAGACCCAAAAATTTGGAAAACACTGGAAAATGGCGCCACCTTTTATCTTCTCTTTTTGTACTACCTACAGATCATTCATTCCTTTGTCAAGGTTCTTATTACAATAAAGTATTTTCAACAACATCTCTTTAACTCTACAAATCACCATTTAAACCCCCTTTTTCAACAAATTTGAACATCATGGTCTGCTTTTTCAACAAACACAGCATGGAGGCCCACTTTTTCAACAAACACAATCACCTAAAAAAATGATTCAATGGTACCTTGATGGATTTATTCCTAAAAAATGAAGGATGGGGTGTAGATAAAATCATCATAGTACAATGTCCTATATGTTTTGATAAAGATCACGACTATTTATCTTACTAAATCAGACCCTCCATAGAGAAATATTCTTCTATGGCATGGAATATTTCTTATCCATATTGAATGTGGTGTGGTATACATATCTATAGTGTAAATTTATATATACTTTGAAAAACACAAACTTTCACACTTTAAAATACACATCCCTCACATTGTAGTGAATATGCTATGGTGTGGACATATCTAAATCTCCAGTGTGACTAGAATTCTCCTATACATCTATTTGGTATAGCCTCATTCTCTATGTAATAGTCAAAATATTTCTTATATGCGTTTAGAAATTTGTATTCTATGGCTTGGTCACCTATATTACTATGTAACTCACTTATTCTGAATCCCACATTAGAAATAAAACTTGAAGAGTGATCCTTTATTAACCTAGATGATATATCAACTGGATATAAAATCCCTTAGGGCCCTAATAGTTCAGGAAGGTCACTTTTCTACCCCACATGGTTCTATTTTACATGGTGCTTCCCCATGCCATGGTCCTTCCTACTACCCAACACCGACATGTTCTAAGTACTCCTACTTCACCACCCTACTTGGAATTGTAGTTTAGATTGGTTCTTCCTCATAGTGGATCCTTATTCTTATAGTGTTACAATTATGGACACTTTTTTAAAACTCAAAAAACCACCATGAAATGGGTATAGGTCCTAATGTGTGGTGTAATTTTCAATGTCTTTACATTAAATCACAGTGTGGTACATCACATTATGCCATTATTTTCTTTTACTTATTCTATAAATCCAAACTCTTACCACCATTTTTGTATTCTTCAAAGTCTTTTACAAGAATTTCAAAAAACATTAATTTAAAAAAAAAAATATACTAACAAAATCCAATCAATAAATACCTTTGGTTCCAATAATTTCTCAAAAGTTTCAATTGATAATAACCTTTTTGAATAAATCCATAAGATTATCACATAATCTAACTTCCTGGGTATCAATGTTGAATTATTTTGAATATAATGACTAAAAAATAATTTTGTTGAGATATATTTCATCCTATCACTTTATAATCATCTTTTAATTGCACTACAATAGTCACATTATTCTTATGTAAAGTTGTGATAATATTATGATTCAAACTTAATTCAAAATTGTTTCTAATATGATGAATAACTGATCTCAACATGGATAAATAAAGTCACATACATGGTTTGTTTCATAAAACTATATGAAATTAAAGTTCCCTTATATATGAATAAATTTAAAATTTGTGATTTAACTTTATATGAATTAGAAAAATATTCAGCATTAGTATAACTAACTATTTTTGGTTATGAATTTTAAGAATAAAATAAATCTTGATAAAAAATACCTAAAGGTATATCAATATATGTTCGATACCATTTAAATGTCTCTAAGTAAGATAAGAATTATACCTATCACACCCTAAACTATATTTTATTTTATTTTATAATTTTCATTGAATTTTAAAATTTTGTTGGAATCCTGGTTGAGTCCCGGACGAAAAACTTTTGTGTTATGTTAAAAAGGGTGCATTTTTCAGCTGACATCGTAGGACGCATGGGTGGAGTGCGATTGCGAAACCCCACGCAGCTTCGGCCAGACATCAGCACGATCCACCTGCCTTCAAAAAAATTAAAATGATTAAAGTTTGTGATTTATTGCATTATTTAAATTTTTTATTGTTAATAATTTTATAATTATTATTAAAAAGGGAATAAATATTTTTATCATTTTTTTCATTACTATTATTACCATTACCATTTTCATTATCATTAAAAGTTTCATTAATATTATTATTAAGTATAAAACCATCTTCATAAATTATTTTAACTTTATTTTGTTGTTATTATTATTATTATTATCAGGAGTTGCGGGGGTTTCAAACCAGTGCGCGGGCACCACACGATCAGCAGAGACCGTGGTGTCAGCCTGGGCACCCATGCAGTGACTTATGGAGAAGACGGAAGCTACCTCACGGTTCACGCATAACCGCTTGTGACATGCATGGACCATGCAATTGCATTATTCAAATATTTAAATAAAATAAAAATGGTTATTTTTGTTTTGTTATTAAAATTGTTATTATTAAAATTATTATTTTTACCATTTTTGGTTTATTATTAAAGTTGTATTGATTATTATGTGTAATATTATTATTATTAATTTTGTTCTTGTTCCTTTTTGTAATTATTAAAAAAATTAATTATTATTATTATTATTACCACACTTATTTTTATTAGTATTTTAGGTTCATTATTTTAGTTTTATTTGATTTTTCTATTGCTTATTTTTTTTTATCTTCTTTTATTTTGTCCCATTTTTTTGTTTCTTATTTCTTATCTCCCTTACCCTTTTAACCCTAGCCGCCACCTTTTCCCCCCCACTCTCCTATTCTCTCCCCTTCTCCCCGCGTGAGCCACCAACTCTCCCCGTAGCCTCCCTCGGTTCGCCCACCCACCTCGGTCAGCCTCCCCTCTCATTCCACTCGGTAGCAACCCAGCACCCGACCCCTCCTACTGAAGCTGCTCCTGCTGACTCCCTACATCGCACTCACAACACCCCCTTCCTCCCTGCTCGCACGGCTGCAGATCCACCTCCTACCAGCAGCCGCTGACCACTTCAAGTCCCGCTGTCACGCGCTCCATCTTGGCAACGGTGCCCCCTTCCTGCTTCAGCTCCCCCGTACCCAGGCCCAGCCTGCTCTCCCACCCAGCTCGCCCATGCAACGCCCCTACCCTCCTCCTGCGCACCACCGACATACCTCTTGTCCAGTGCACCCTGGCTCCCATCCCGCTCTCCTGCTCGACCTCCAGCCGGGTTTTGCCTCCCAGTCTGGTGCCCTCCTGCTAGCCAGGCTCCCTCTCCCAGCACCCACCGCCCGATGCCCTTATATGCGCTTCCAGCCACCCAGCATCCTCCTGTTGGAATCACTGTACTATTGAGACACCTGACTCTCTTGACCCTGCCCTATCCCGACCTCCCTCTTTTGGCTGTCCCAGTCGGCGCCACCTCCCCCTCCGGCCATCAAAATCTCCCCCTACCAGCCGCCGCGTTGCTCCGACCAAAGTCGCCCTTCTTCTGCAACTCACCCAGCCAAGAGCGCCCTCCACCTCTCTCACCCACACCGACCTCGTGCCCTCTTCCAGCGGACCACCAAACCCCCATTCTATAGCCTGTACTTTTGGTATTTTTTTCTTCACTTATTTTGGTGTAAGGTTATTCATGGTTAGAGTTTAATTTTTTTTGCTCAATCCTAAAATATCATTACAAATTTTGGTGCGTTGGGTCAAATTCAACTTCCTGCAAGTACATTTGATGTGCGCATAGTTCTTTGCACCAGTTCCGAGCATGCATCTTCATTCCTCATTGGAGTTGAGGTATGAACCCTTTGCACGTCAACTTTAAATTTACATTTTCACAGAACTCTTGTTTTCTTGTGTTTTCCGGTGCTTAAATTTTAATTAATTAGTTTAGTATATTATCTAATTAATTAGTTGGTGTAACTTGAGTTTTTAAAATAATTTAGTTGGGTTTTATATTTTTCACCATGTTCATGTGAACTGAATTTGACGGGGTTTACATGCAATGGTCTAATTAGTCCCACTGGACCTTTCTCGTAGTTGAAAGTTTTTATAATTTATTAAATGATGCTTGAGTTGGTTTATTTTGTTTAAAGCAATGATATAATTTTTAAAATTGTTTTATAAATTTTTAAATGATTTATTAAATAATATGGGTGCTGCGAGCCTGGTTTTGGAAATGTGTTTAGGCGCGCATTTTTTTAAATGTTGATCTCCTCGTGTCATGCGCTTTTGTCATGTTGCGCACTCTAGGTGTTTTCTTAAAGTGGTCTATTGGATCTTTAAAATTTTTAGTGAGTTATTTTGGCATTTTATGGTTTTTTGTAAACACTTTTTGGTTTTTAAAGGGGTTTAGTAAATGGTGTTGATGGTGCGAGTTGTGTTTTGAAAGCATGTCGAGGTTGTGTTCGTGCTGTTTGTTTATTTGAATTGTTTTAATTTCGTGTTTATGTACCTTTTTTTTGTACATTTATTGCTGCGTGTTGGAAGGGTAACCCCACATTACCGCAATCATCGGCTTGCACGTGCTTGTGCGCCTGTGCGAGGCGTGTCGCGTTGTCGTGTTCGAGCTGCGAGATGAGGTTGGTCCCCCATTGCGCTCGCCTTTAAATTTAGAATTTATTGATTGCTTTATTTTTTTATTAATTTTAATAAATGGAAAATAATATAAGATAATTAATTTTTAAATGATTATTTGGTGTAAAAAGAGTTGTTTATTTTATACACAACACTTGAAATATTTTCTTGATGAACAAACACCCAATAGTGAAAGAATTACTGTTTGGCCTTTAAGGATAATTCATAGAATTTTAAATGTAGATCTGGTTTATTGATACATGATTTCTTTTTAAGCGTGAACAAGTGTTTTGGTTATCTTGAGAAATGAGGATTTTCTTTAAAATTGGTGAAGGCCCGTTTGTCACTTTAATAAAATAAATTATTGTGGAAAAATCTCTTTGGGGTGACTCAGGGGTGATATTTGGTGTATGTTGACTACATGAGTTATGTGTGATATTTGAGCTACTTGATTGACTTTGTTGACTCACCCCTTTATTGTTTATTATACGTGTTGACATGGGAACCTAGCATAGTAAGTGAATCTTCTGAGAATGATTACTGCACTAGTTTAGATTACGCACTAGCTAGTGACCCTTAGTATGGATTACACTCTGCTAGGGGATTGGGCCCCTCGGTTAGGCCATGTAGGGAAACACTGAGCGTTAGGGCATTATGACGTCATCAAGAGTAGGAATTCCTTCAGTAATTTTCACATGTATATTATGTTCTGGATTGTTCACGGGCTCCTAGGATCGACCCATGTTTCCTTTGGTGTTTGTTTGTATGTGGAAGATGATCGAGATGTCTAGTTCGGCTACTGGCCCCTGTGTGCCACTTTTTCCATTTCCCTTAGTGTGTGTTGTGTGTGATTTTCCTTTTTACTAACAACTGAAGTTCGGATTTATAAATTGTTCGCAAAAATGTTTTAAAATTCAATGAACTTGTTTCTTTCAAACATTAAACTTGTTTTTAAACTAAAAAGGGAAATGGGCCATTAATTTTTTTTAGAAATGAAAGTGTGTGTGTGGAAACCCATATTTTATATAATTTAGTTCAAACCTAGAATTAGTAAACTCTTTATTTAAAGGTAGTGTTTTGGGTATATTTTTTTGGGCACGCCTACTGAGTTTTAATACTCACGCCTGTAGTGTTTTCATATTTTTAGTTTCTGTTGAAGGTTTGAATTGATCTTGCTCACCATGGGAGAGAGTTGGTTGTGGTTTGGTGAGAGAATTTTGGGGTCGGGAGGAGTTTTGGTCACGTTTAGTTTAGTATGTGTTATTGGCCGTTCTTTTCTTTTGTGTTGTTTATCTACTTTGTGTTGTTATATTTTTCTTTCTGATGCTTTATTTGTTTTAATTGGGAGAAATCATTCCCATTTGTACTTTGTTGATGCCCTGACACTTTTCACCAACCTGGGAGGATCGGGAATGCCTCTTGGGATATGTCACGGACCGGATCTGGTGACCGGTTTCAGGTCGACCCGTGTTGGTTGGTGAAAAAATGGCATTAGAGGTGGTTCGACTCTTGAGCGGACCTTGTTTTTTAGAGCACCCATAATTATTTGGGGTTTTCATGGAATAAGAAGTATAATTGTTGGGACTTGGGGTGTACGGACAAGAAGGACGTCATGAACCCTTGCTCGTTCCAAACCTCGGGTCACCATGGGATGTTTGAGTTGTTGGTGTCTTTTGGTTATTTTGTGTTGTTTTATTTTGGGAAATGAAATGGAATCTAGGAAAGTGACCTTTGTGAGCTCACATGGTCTGGAAAGCCATGTGGATCCAGAGAAATTACCCTAGAGTGTTCCTTGTGACGATGGCGTGACTGGCGTATGGCTGCCAACCATATGTCCGAGTCACCCATCGACACTAGTTTCCCCTGGTGAATTGTTTGAGTCTTCTTTAATTCTAAAAAACTGTTTGTAATTTTTTATTTTTGAAATTGTGAAAAGTTAAATTTGAAAAGTAAATGACCATGTTTTGATCCTGCTCCTTGTTTTCTCGTTCCTTAGTGTTCTCCCCCACAAAGGTTTTATGGATGCCCAAGGTGCAGCTTCAGGTGGTGCATCCTTAGAAAATACTCCAGTTGATCAGCCTATAGACTATGTTCTGTAATTCGAGAATTTGAACCCTCCCCTGTTTTATGGTCAAGTAGATCCACTTGATGCAGAGGAGTGGTTACAAAATATTTAGAGGAAGTTCAGTTTCATTGGGTTGCCTAAGTCGTTAAAGGTGAATTTATCTACCTTTATGGTTGAAGGTCCAACCTGGAAATGGTGGAAGTACGTGTCTTGGAATAAACCTCAAAAATATATAACATGGGAGTTTTCAAGTCATTGTTCATCCAAAAACACTTATCTGAGTTGAAAAAGCTGAGGAAGAGGATGGAGTTGTTATTTCTTCAGCAGGGCGTTGAATCAGTACTTGAATTCTATCAATGTTTCATAGAACTGGTTTCGTATGATCAGTGGTTTGTTACGAATGATCCCAGGAAGGCTCAACAATTTGAGTCTGGAATCCCACCTGAACTGCGATCGAAATTGGAAGAGATCAACCTTACCAACTTCTCAGATGTTGTGGGGAAAGGCTTTATTGCTGAAGCTGAGTTAGCAGGAGGACATAACATGGTGAATCCTTCCCCAGCCTTGGGAAGTAGTGCAGAGGATGGAGAGAGAAAGAATGAGAAGAACCCTAATTCTGGTGGGTCTACTAGAGGAATTAAAAGGCCTTCGGACCTACAATCAACACCTTCAAAGCATAACGCTGTGATCTGTCACCAGTGTGGTAGGAAGGGTCACAAGACGTCGACGTGCTCGAGTGATCCGAGACCCTACCACACTTGTGGACATCTGGATCACTTGAAGTGATTCTACCGTGGTGTTTCCAAGAAGCTAGATGAAGCTAAACCTGGATCGTCGAAGGTCACCTCATCCAGTCAACAGGAGTAGGTGATGTTTGGGGATCAGTTTGAGGTTTTCTCTTTGTAGTGTTTCTTGGATGTAGTAATCATCTTTTGTAGCGTTTTGCAGTGTTTCTTTTCCTTCATTTGTAATAATGGTTATCATTGAACCTCCTTGAAACCTTTATTTTTAATATAAGTGTGTTTGGTAAAACTATGGTTCATGTGTGGTGTTTAGGGTTTTCTAAATCTTGACTACGAGGCAGTAGATGATTCAATCATCAGAGCTCTAGCCTTAGGCCCTGGAGTGAAGCTAGCGCGTAGTCTGGAGAACCCCAATGGTGAAAAGGGTCTTGGTTTAATCCTGGTCTTTGTTGTGGCATGGTTTGTGTTATTCTGAGGGTATGATGTCGTTGAGGTAGTGGTGATGGTAGTTTTGATGTTCTATTGGTTGGGCCCTTCCCTCCCATACCCTTGTGGCGGGGTTTCTGGTTCGTGTGTAAAGCTTTCAAGTTTGGTTAATCTCGTCAGTCCTTATGGTGGGGAGACCCATCACAGGTCTCGTTGAATTCAGTTTGTCTTGATTCCTATGATGGGGATTCCATTTGTGCCTCCCCATGTCAGTATTAGAGTTTCGTTTCAGGTTTCATTTTGGTGGTGTTTAAAGTGTTCATGTTTTGAGGATAAGTTGCATGTCATGGGAGTTCGGTGTTCATTTTGAGTGATCAATTAGAGGCGCTTAAACTTTTGGGGGTGAGTGTCAATTAAGGAGTTTCATCTTTGGGTCTTGATCTTTTTGTGGATTTCTGGGGGCCGAAAGCATTATGCTGGGGAGAATTGTCACACCCCGACCTATCTTTTATTTTATTTTATAATTTTCTTTGATTTTTAAAATTATGTTGGGGTCTGGGTTGAGTCCTAGAAGAAAAAAAATTGTGTTATGTTAAAAAGGGTGCGTTTTTCAGTGACGTCGTGCGACACATGGGCGGAGTGAGATTGCAAAACCCCACGCGGCTTCGTCCAGGCATCGGCATGATCTGCCTACCTTAGGAAAAATTAAAATGAGTAAAGTTTGTGATTTATTGCGTTATTTAAAATTTTTATTGTTAATAATTTTATAATTATTATTAAAAAGGAAATAAATATTTTTATCATTTTTTTGATCATTACTATTATTACCATTGTCATTGTCATTATCATTAAAAGTTTCATTAATATTATTATTAAGTATGAAATCATCGTTATAAATGATTTTAACTTCATGTTGTTGTTATTATTATTATTATTATCAGGAGTTGTGGGGGTTTCAAACAGGTGTGCGGGCACCGCATGGTCAGCGGAGACCGTGGTGTCAGCCCGAGCACCCATGCAGTGACTTCTGGAGTGGACAGAAGCTACCGCACGGTTCGCGCATAACCGCTTGTGATATGCGCGGAACATGCGGTTGCATTATTCAATTATGTAAATAAAATAAAAATGGTTATTGTTGTTTTATTATTAATTTTTTTATATTTTTACCATTTTTGGTTTATTATTAAAGTTTTCTTGATTATTATGTGTAATATTATTATTATTAATTTTTTTCTTGTTTCTTTTTTTAATTATTAAAAAATTTTATTATTATTATTATTATTATTACTAATACTCTTATTTTTATTATTATTTTATGTGCATTATTTTAGTTTTATTTGTTTTTTATTTTTCATATTTTTTTATCTTCTTTTATTTTGTCCCATTTTTTTTCTTTCTGCTATCTTCTCTCCCTTACCCTTCTAACCCTAGCCGCCACCTTTTCCCCCCTCTCTTCTATTTTCTCCCCTTCTCCCTGTGCGATCCACCACCTCCTCCCTGTTCTCCCTCTCCCCTTCGCCTCCCTCAGTTCTCCCATCCACCTCGGTCGACCTCCCCTCTCCTTCCCCTCGGCAGCAACCTAGCACCCGACCCCTCCTATTGAAGCCGCTCCTGCTGAATCCCTGCAGCACACTCACAACACCCTGCTCCTCCCTACTCTCACAGCCGTGGCTCTAACTCCTACCAAAAGCCACTGACCACTCCACGTCTTGCCGTCACGTGCTCCAACTTGGCAGCAGTGCCCCCTTCCTGCTTCGGCTCCCCCGCACCTAGGCCCTGCCTACTCTCCCTCCCGGCTCGCTTGCACAACGCCCCTGCCCTCCTCCTGCGCACCACCGGCATGCCTCCTATCCAGCACACCCCGGCTCCTATCCCTCTCGCCTGCTCGACCTCCAGTCGGCTTCCACCTCCCGGTCCAACGCCCTCCTGCTATCTAGGCTCCCTCACCTATCACCCACCGCCCGACACCCTTATATGCACTTCCATCCGCCCAACGTCCTTCTGCCGGACTCACCAAACTACTATGACACCTACGTCCCTCGGACCTACCCTATCCCGAACTCCCTATTTTTTCCGTTCCAGCCAGCGCCAGCGCCCCCTCCGGCCAGCAAACTCTCCCCCTACCAACCACCGCGTTGCTCCAACCAAAGCCGCCTCTCTTCTGCAACTCACCCAGCCAAGCACGCCCTCCACCTCTCTAGCCCGCACCAGACTCACGCCCTCTACCAGTGAACCGCCAAACCCCTGTTTGATAGCCTCCCCTTTTGGTATTTTTTATTCCCTTCTTTCGGTGTAAGTTTATTCGTGGTTAGAGTTTAATTTTTTTTCTCAATCCTAAAATATCATTACTAATTTTGGAGAATTGGGTTAAATTCAGCTTCTCGTGAGTGAGTTTGAGGTGCGCATGGTGCTTTGCACTGGTTCTGAGCATGTATCTTCATTCCACATTGGAGTTATGTATGAACCCTTTGTGCGTCACCTTTAAATTTATGGTTTCATGGAACTATTGTTTTTTTATTTTTTTCCAGTGCTTAAATTTTAATTAAATAATTTAGTATATGATCTAATTAATTAGTGGGTGTAAATTGAGTTTTTAAAATAATTTAGTTGCATTTTATATTTTTCACCCTATTTATGTGAACTGAATTTGACGGGTTTTACATGCAATGGTATAATTAGTCCTGCTAGACCTTGCTCATAGTTGACAGTTTTTATACTTTATTAAATGATGATTGAGTTGGTTTATTTTGTTTAAAGCTGCGATATACTTTTTAAAATTGGTTTATAAAATTTTAAATGATTTATTAAATAATATGGGTGCTTCGAGACTGGTTTTGGAAATGTGTTTATGCACATGAGTTTTTAAATGTTGATCTCCTCGCGTCGTGCACTTTTGTCAGGTTGCACACTCTAGGTGTTTTCTTAAAGTGTTCTGTTGGCTCTTTAAAATGTTTAGTGAGTTATTTTGGAATTGTATGGTTTTTTGTAAACAATTCATAGGTTTTAAAGGGGTTTTGTAAATGGTGTTGATGGTGCGAGTTGTGTTTTGAAATCATGTCAAGGTCGTGTTCGCACTGTTTTTTTATTTGAATTGTTTTAAGTCCGTGTTTATATACCTTTGTTGTTGTGCGTTTATTATAGTGCGTTGGAAGGGTAACCCCGCATTACTGCAATCATTGGCTTACGCGTGCTTGTGTTCCTGTGCGAGGCATGTCATGCTGTTCTGTTCATGCTGCGAGTTGAGGTAGGTCCCCCACTGCACTCACCTTTAAATTTAGAATTTATTTATTGCTTGATTTTTTTATTAATTTTAATAAATGGGAAATAATATAAGATAATTAATTTTTAAATTATTATTTGGTGTAAAAAGATCTGTTTATTTTATACATGACACTTGAAATATTTTCTTGATGAACAGACACCCAGTAGTGAAATAATTCCTGTTTGGCCTCTAAGGATAATTCACATAATTTAAAATGTAGATTTGGTTTATTGATAAATTATTTCTTTTGAAGAATGAACAAGTGTTTTGGTTCTCTTGATAAATGAGTATTTTATTTAAAATTGGTGAAGGCCCTTTTGGAACTTTAATAAAATAAATTATTTTGGAAAACTTCCTTTGGGGTGACTCATGGGTGATATTTGGTGTACGTTGACTACATGAGTTGTGTATGATGTTTGTGATACTTGATTGACTTTGTTGACTCACCCCTTTATTGTTTATTATACATGTTGACATGGGAACCTGACATAGTAAGTGAATCTTCTGAGAACGATTACTGCACTAGTTTAGATTACGCACTGGCTAGTGGCCCTTAGTACAGATTACAATCTGCTAGGGGATTGGGCCCCTCAGTTAGGCCATGTAGGGAAACACCGAGCATTCGTGCATTATGATATCATCGAGAGTAGGCATGACTTCAGGATGAGTCACATGTATAGTACGTTCTATATTTTTCATGAGCTCCTAGGTTCGACCCATGTTTCCTTTAGTGTTTGTTTGTATGTGGCAGATTATTGAGAGGTCTAGTTCGGTTTCTGGCCCATGTGTGCCACGTTTTCTATTTCCCTTAGTGTGTGTTGTGTGTGATTTTACTTTTTACTAACAACTGAAGTTCAGATTTATAAATTGTTTGAAAAAATGTTTTAAAATGAAATGCACCTATTTCTTTCAAACATTAAACTTATTTTTAAACTAAAAAGGGCAATGGACCGTTACTTGTTTTAGAAATGAAAGTGTGTGTGTGGAAACCCATATTTTATATAATTTAGTTCAGACTTGGAATTAATAAACTCTTTATTTAAAGGTAGTGTTTTGGGGATAGTTTGTTGGGCACGCCTACTGAGTTTTAATACTCACGCCTATAATGTTTTCCTATTTTTAGTTTCTGTTGTAGGTTTGAATCAAGCTTGCTCACCATGGGAGAGAGTTGGTTGTGGTTTGGTGAGGGACTCTTGGGGTCGGGAGGAGTTTTGGTCATGGTCAGGTTAGTATGTGTTGTTGTCCATTCTTTTCTTTCATGTTGTTTATATACTTTGTGTTGTTCTATTTTTCTTTCAGCTGCTTTATTTGTTTTCATTAGGTGAAATCATTCCCATTTGTGCTCTATTGATTCCCTGACACTTGTCGTCAGACCGGGAAGATCGGGAACGCCTCTCGCGCTATGTCATAGACCGGCTCGGGTGACCGGTTCAGGGTCGACCCGGGTTGGTTCGTGACAATACCAGACTAATAAATTCATATAATATGATATATTTAACCTTATATTATTTGTTAGGTACATTATTTCTCTTATAACACTAAGATATGGTACTTTAGGACAAAAAAATTATTCATTATCCTTTTATAGTAAAAAATGATCGTTATCACAATCAAGGAATCATAAAACCATTCATATACTTAGTTGATTTTATTTGTTCATATATAATTTTCATAGAACTTTTGTATTATATCTTAATTGATGAATAAAAATATTATCTTCTACACATTTAATCTATAATCAAAGGCATTACTTTTTCTTTCTAATGTTTTTGATTTCAATTTATTTCTTTAAATATTCATATAACTTAGAAAGTTCATTGATACTCCAAAAAATATTCAAATCATCAGCATATATTGCAATGATGAAAAATTCAATTCCATTCCATTTTATAAAACACATTGAAAAGTTAAATCATTTTCATAATCCTATTTTATAAAAATATTCACTCAAATAGTGATACCACATGTTCCTTGATTTCTTTACTCTATATCATGATTTATTAAATTTAATGGATTAATGATCTCGATATTCATAACACGATATAAATTTTTTGAATCATTTATATATTTTTATATAAATATCATTATTAATGTGACCATATAATTATACATTAATGATATCTATTAGACATAATTCAAGATGTTCTATAAAAAATGTCACAAGATAATAAAAAGTGATTGCATCCATCACAAGAGAAATGTTTAATTATAATTAATCCATTGTCTTTGTAAAAAATAATCACACTTTACATCTCACAAACTCATTTGATTCATTTATCTTTCTAATAAATACCCATTTACAACCAATAATTTTAATCCCATATACTGGTTTTACAATTGACCCAAAAACCACATGTTTGATAAGTGATTTTAATTTAGATTTTACTACAATTTTCAATCAACTCTGATTTACTTTATCATTAAATTCATCCAATAATTTAGGGTTTTAACCCTTATCAAGAATATTTAGTGCCACATTATATGAAAATGTCTCATAAAAAACGGTATCTAATAATTTACAATGCATTATAGTGTTAGTAAAATTTATAGAAATTTCATCATGATCATAATCATATACTTCAGGTATACGATTATCTTGAGGAATGTTACAAACATGAACATTTATGATTTTATCATATTTATTCATTTTTAACCAAGATTGGTTGATTTTATTTCCCATGATGAAGTTTTTTTCTTTTAAATCAAGTGGTATACTACACTTCATATCTAAATTGGAAGCATTTTTATTTTCACTATTAGATTCTTATTTTGAGATATTTATCATAATTGATTAATTTATAATGGGTACATAATATTTTATAACTCTTTTTGAATCATTTAATGTATATGTAATTTGATTTGTTGAATTTTTCAAATTTTTGATGTAACAATGATGTCATTTTCCATGATATTTCCTTTGATGTTGATTTATTTTCCCATTTAATATAGGAAACATCTTTTAATCAAAGTGGAAATCATAAAATATTTCTTTAAATATATCTTCTTTATTTATTTCATTATATTTTATAATTGAGATAGATTCAAATCCAATATAAATCTCAATCCTTCTTTGGGGACCCATTTTTTTCGATGTGGGGGTGTTGCTGAAACATATACAACACAACCAAATGTTCTTAAATGTGAAATATTTGATTCATAAGCATAATATAATTTCAAATAGGAATATTAATGATAACTTTATAGTATTATTTGAACCAATGTTTATATATACAAAATTACATGTCCCAACGATGAATTGGGATTTTTTTCAGGATAAGTGGTCTAGTGATATTTTTTAAACACTTTATAAATGATTTATTTACACTATTTTGAGTGTGAACAAAATAAACAATATGTTAAACACTTATTCCAATTTAAATTTAATAATTATTGAAAGTATGTGATGAATATTTACCATCATTATCAATTTGAATATATTTAATTGAGTTATTAGGGAAATGTACCCTTAATATGATTATTTGGAAAAATAATCACAAAATCTAGGTTACTAATTGATAAAAACCACACACGAGTCCATTGATTATACACATAAATAAAAAAATAAAATAACTAAATAGTACACATGGTATAGTTATTAAACAATATATGTTACCATTAATTCTTTTTAAGAATATTAGGGATCCAATACCAACTTTCGGTGGTTATGATATTATAATTAATTTTTATTAATAATAAGAAACACTTGAGAAATAATTTGGTACAAGAACCCTTTTATCAACTAATGAACATCCATGAATACATTTAATAGGTTTTATCATCATAATTGATCCTGGATAGCCCAAATGATTATGTTAGAAAATGAATATATCATGTTTGGTAAACTCTTATTTTTTCATATCTAATTTTATTATACACATATTCACACAGTAAGAACTAGAATAAACTTCAAAATTTTCTCATGAATCTATGTTTTTTGATTATTAATTCTTATTATATAAATTTATTCAATACCTCATTCATCTATAATATTAATATGATATCCATTTTCATGAACATCTTTAAATATCAATAGATTTCATCGACACTTCTAAGAAAATAAAGAATTATTTATTATTATTTGTGTATCACCAATGTGTCAATTCATTCCATAAAGTTAAAGTCCATGAATGACTTGTTATGACATGTTGGATTTTCTACCAAAAGTTCCTGACACTATATTCAAGCCTACTAGATTTGGAATTCATTGAGAAGATTAATGTGATCAAGGAAGACTTCAGATTATATTGGACTTAAGGACTAAGTTCAATCATTTCCAAGAATGATAGATTTGATAATAATATGTAAGATGAAGTGTTTAATTGATTTTCACTTATTCCATACATGACGTGTTAGATCTAAATTGGATAATGGAACTTAGAGAAAGATTTCCATGAGTATGTGATAAAGTGGGGTGTATTTAGGAGAAGATAATTAGATATTCTAACATCATTTATGATATGACTATGGAATGTGATTTCATGTTATATATACTAGATTAAGAATATATTAAAGTATATAATATTACTTGGTTGGATCATATATTAGATTCATGAAAATATATATGGATCTATTTTGGAATCAAGACATTGAAGAAAAAATTCCTTGACTAGATCATAAAGAAATCTTGAATAATAGAGAATAAAATGGAGTTTAAAGAAAAATATAGATCTTTTGACTAATTGTGATGAAATATAAAGTTTCTATTATACATAATATTTTATGATCATCAAGGGATGGAGATTAAAGGACATTTAGGATCAATGAGAATAAAGGAGCTTGAGGTGATTCAATAGCATCACGATGGAGATTAAAGGGCATTATGGATAATGAAGGAGATTATAGAAGTTAAAAATACTTATAATTAAATAAATTCACTGAAATAACATATTGAAGGCAATCAAAATTCAATGATTTTTTGTCACACCGTGATTTGACTATGAAGAAGTAAATTGTAAAAAATATCTGGTTCAATACACTATAACAAGGTACCAATCACAACATAACTATTTGAGGATAATAGAAAAAGTTTCTCTTATACATGATATCTTTCCAAAACGTATCTATGTTGCATCATGATTGATTAAATATGATATATAAATTTAATCTTACACTATATATCACTCCTCAACACTTATTCATTTCACCGTGAAGAATTTTATATAAGGGTTATGGGGTCAAATCTATATTTCTATGAGAATCCATGATATTTTGGTATGGGGAATCCTATTTTGGTTGAGTAATTTTACACCAAAATATGGTATTCCTTGTCAAAATAGTGATTCATTCATATCTCTATATGTTTTTATGGTTCTGAGGTTTTTAGAAACACTTTTAAATAATGCGCTAACCACTCCTTAACATGTCTCCATATATATAAGGAGATATATATTCCACACCACAATTAAAGATGATATTTTAGTGGATTTGGGGAGTGATTTCAACCAATAAATATGGATTTTATTTTTACTTAATCCTATGTTATAAATGATTATATCATGCTGTGATATTATATATTGCATCATGATAATGAGAAACACACCACAATCTGATTAATCCTATAATATTTAGAAATTATAATCCCTATATTTTTGGAAAGAAATAAGGAGTAAAAATGGTACAACTTAGTGGTCAACTTAATGAATTTAAATAAGTATTTAATTAAGATAAATTATAGATAAAGACACAAATTTTCTAGACTCAGAGGATTAATTAGTTTCATTGATGAAGATATAAATATATGAAATATCTTTATAAAATGATTTTCTCTACTACTGCAAGAGGGATAATTATCCAGATATATTTTTCTAATGAGTCCATTGAGTTAAGATATAATAATTTTTAGATAATTTAGAAGGATAAGGGACACTCATTCAAGTTATGCTTAAGAAAATAACATGAATGCACACCTATACATATACCATATAAATTTTAGGAAGATGTAATATGGATCAAACATTTCATTGATATTCTTATTACTGGTCTATTTATTTTATAATATTACTTAAAATTATTATATAAGTTTAGTACCATATTCCTACTCAACCCGTTGCTCCATTCATCATTGATAACAAGATAGTGAAGTGGAAAATGTGATGATAACCATTATACACCAAGGATGTAATAACTTTTTGAAAAGATTGCTGTGAACCTCATTAACCTCATTTCAACCATGTTCTATCTCTCAAATCTCATCATCACGATCTTTGTTGTGTGGAATCATTATGTTATCCATGCACTAACCTATGACATATTAATGGATAATGTAAAGGGAGGAAAGGGGGGAAAGATCAAGTAAGACTTTAATAACTGATTCAACCCCTTTCTTAGTGGTTGGACATCTTCCTTTTAGTACCTATAATTGGTATAAAATCTAGTAATACCACGTGGATCACAAACCCCACTTATTTATTTTCAAAAATTTATCTTCAAAACTAGTTCGTCCACAAGGATCACAAACTATGTTTCCTTTTCTATGAGATCCAAAAATTTGTATCATATTTCAGCTTCCATGTTAAATGTTCTAAACAAACCCATATAGGATCATGAGTTTTAAAAGAAAAGTGAAAATATATTTTTGGTTTTTATTTATATTTAGAATAATACATATTTTCATTATAATAGTATTTCACTTGAGGAATTGGTAAATTAAAGTTGGGTATTCAGTTGGATTTTCTCTAGAGAATTTATTTTGATATATCTATTGCTGGAGATGTTTTGTGCTTAGAGTTTTATCTATTTTCTACCAATAATTTTTTAAATTCCCCTTCACATAATAATGGAATATTTAAAATATATTTACACTATATTTTTAAAGAATATTCCTAATATATAAGTTAAGTTTCTGCAAAACAAAGAATTGAGAAACCAAAGAAAAAGGTTTTTAGGCTTGGCTGTGAAGAAACATTTTTTTGATAAGTATAAGAAATTTATAGAATGATTCAATTCAAAACTTTTGATGTGGAACTAGATGATGACAAGTGAAGTGGAACTAGAATGTATGAAAGTGGAATAGGCTACAAAAACTTTTTATAAGTGAAAAAATATATAAACTATGAGTTATAAATGTTTCAATGTTTAATAAAAGTCATAAGTTGAGATGGTGCATCAATAGGAAGATGTAAGTTCCCTTAGTTGATATGATGGATGTATTCAAAGATCAGATGGTGGTGGAACTAGTAGAACCAGATGGTTTCTATAGATATCATTTATAAATAAATGGGTGGGGTCTCTTTTATGTTAAAAAACATAAAATTACTATTCCTTTTCCATTTGTACTTAAATAAATTATAACATGAGTGATATGTATTATTCATGGTAGTGTTTGCACTTTTTTTTTTATTTTTCTTCTTAATCAAAGTTATAATGTTCCTACCATGGGGTAGGGAAACTTCCAAACCATGTAAATTATGAGTGTTCTTTCCAATTTGTGTTGAGATATTTTCTTTAGGTTTGTTTCACTTCATAAGGTCTTGTTTGTATCATGGTTGTGATATGGTGTGTGGATGGGGTATAGAGTCTTATCATTTCAAGATACATTAACATCACATTTCATTATATTTTTAGACTTCCAGATTTTTTTAGTGTTTTAAGTTTTGTTTGTTTACTTTATAATTGGTGGGATTCTATACATAAAGTGGTATTAGAGCTTAGTATTAGAGTTCAGTACAACCAAACCCTATTCAGGTGTTTAGTTCTCATAGTTGAGTGTTTTTTTAAGATTATTATTATAAGATATTTTAGATAGCTAGTTCCTACCTTTATTCTTTTACTTTTCAATTAGAGTTATGTTTCAAAAGGATAGTGTTGTAAGAAGTTAATGTTCAGAGTGATAATTTTGACGGGTTTGATTTTGGATTTTGGAGGATAAATATTAAATATAATCTATTATATAGAGATAAAAAGCTTCTATTTAAGGATGTGAACTAGAATTGATGTCAAATTATTAATGATAGAATTTTACTAGAAATAATTGGGTATAGTTCAGATGATGCTTGCATGGAATGTGGCTTTCAACATCAAAGAAGTGAATACCTCTGTTGAGTTGATGACTACACTTTATAACATATATGAGAATCCAATTGTTATGAACAAATCATTTATTATTAATATAATTTTAGGAATTAAGATGTTATAAGGAAGGTTGGTGTAAGATCATGTCAATGATTTCAATGTGATTCAGATTTAGTTAGAGTCCATGAATGTAATGCTCATAGAGTTAGTGTGGGCATTGATCTTTATTTTATCACTGTTTGAATCATGGGGTGTGATGGTTATTATGATGAGAAATTCCAATTCCAAGACTGAATTAGTGTTTAAGGAATTCCAAGATCAAAATTTGAATGAATATATTTAGATAAAGGATGTATATGTAACTATTGGTACTATTATTTTGTGAGAAAGGTGGAGGATTCTAGGATCAATGTAAAAATTATAAGAGCAAGGAAATAATTTGAGGTTATTTAGCCAAAATCAGATCCATATGCTAGAAATGTGGGAATAAAGGGATTTTGAAAGACTATAGGGACTGAAGGGTCAATTCTAAAATATATAATTTTAGAAATTCAACCACAAATCCTATTTAAACAGTTAAAAGTATTTTAGTGTTAAGTATTTCAGGTCTACTTGAGTTATGGATTATTGTCTATGGGGATTCTTTTTTACTCTACGATTGAGAATGTATACATGACTAATTATGTATCCATTAAATTTGACAAGGTTTACCTTATGGATGATGAATATCTTAATATTTTGGGAAATGGTGATGTTTCCTTCTAGACTTAGAATCAATACTTGTTGAATTTTCAAGGTGCGTGTCACATACCAGGGTTATGGAAGAACCTAATCTTTATAGGTTAGTTGGATAATGTGGGTTTATATTTGAAAATTTTTTGGATGGAATGTGTAAGACCATATAGGGTTCTATAGTGGTGAAAAAATTTGAGAAAAATGGAATTTTATCTTACCAAGAATTGAAAAAGATCAATGCATGTAAGAAAATAAAATTCTATATATGTGAGTTCATGGAATGAACATATCATCCATATGGATGAGAAGGGGATCTATTTCCTAGATTAAAAAGGCATAATGAAACTAGGAAATATGGAGTACAGAACATGGGGTAGTGTACCTTTATAAAGAAACAAAATGTATCTTTCAATATGGAAGGAAAGACACCAAAGAATCGAAAGTTACATCTAGTTCATACAGATGTATGGGGTCTATACCTGTTTCATTATTATGGGGGATCACTATACTATTGTACCTTTATTTAATATCCAACATATAAAGTGTGGTTTTTATTTCTGAAGAAAAAACCTAAGGTTTTTATAACCCTTTTAAAATAGAGTTCCATGGTGGAAAAAGAGACCATAACTAAGTTAAAATTCTTGAGGTCTGATAATGGTAGAGAGTATATAAGTATATATTTCTAAATATTCTATTGTGTGAAATATATATTCTTTGATAAGACCATACTAGAAACACCATAGTAGAATAGTGTTATGGAATAGATGAATTAGAAGCTAAATGAGAGGGATAAGATCATGAGTTTGCTTGATTATTTCCCCAATGAGTTTTGGGAATGGGATATGAATTATAAAATATGTATTTTTAATCAAAGTACTTATACTTTTTTAGGGTATGATGTTCCAAATGAACTTTGGTCTGGAAGGAAGGTTGACATATCATACCTAAATGTTTTTAGATGTGTTAACTATGTCCATGTAGATGTCCGAGGAAGAGAAAATATGGAGGTAAAGTCTTAGGGGTGTTTCTTTATAGGTTATTGTGATGAAAATTTTGGATTTGGAATCTAGGAAAATGATATATAAGATGGATTACAAAGATACAATATCATCTTCAATGAAGAGATACTATGAAGGAAATAGATATTGGAAGAAGATACTATAGAGAATAAATAATATATACATACCAAACTTTATCTATATATAATTCTGTAAGGACTAGTTAGTTAAAGGAGTATGTTAGTTTTGGATATACCAGATTTTCCAGAAGGTGAAGTTTTGGATGAAAGTAAGATTCAATTGGTATTTCCAAGGCTAGATGTACCAGAATTATTGATAACTATAGAGTCTTGGTTAATATCTCTAGAAGGTGATATTTTAGATGTAGTAGTTTTGGAAATAGTAGGCTCTTAGTTTTAATTGAGGCGGTATACTAGGGATTGAAACCTAGTGAAAATTATTTTAAGTGATGTACACGTCTTTCCTCTTATAGATTCTGGATAACCCAACATTCATGAAGAGGTAAAAAATCCAAGTGACTCGAGATAGTGGAAGCTAGCGATGAATGTAGAGATGGAATCTTTTCATGTTTCCGGAACATGGGAGATAACAAAAATTCTTACTAAGAAAAGTGAACAGTATAAAAAATAGGTATACTATATGAAATAATAATCATATGGTAATAAATATTACAATTAAAGGCTTTTTGTGAATGGATTTCAACAAATAAAAGGTTTTGATTCTTAAAAATATTTTCTATATTTGTAAAGCATTAAATAATTTAGATGGTACTTGAAATTTTTTCCATGGAGATACTATATCTTAACAAGTTATATGTGAAGATGAAATCCCTACATAGTGATTTTGATGAGAAATATACATAGATAAACCAAGGGTTTCAAGGGAAATGGAATATAATGAATAGTGTGATGGATCAAAAAAAGATTATAGGAGATGAAATAGGCACTAGGAAATGGAAATAGGGGAGAATGTTTTCATATGAAACAATTCACTTCATTGGTATTACTAGAAGGTGTTTGATGATGGGAGTTTAATCATGATTTTTTATTTATGTTATGATATAATTATTGCATGCCAAAGGAGAGGCTAGATTGAGGATTTAAAATACATTTTTTTCTAAAAAGTTTGAGATGGAAGATCTTAATTCTATAAACTGGATGTTGGGGATGCTGATCAGAAAACAGATTAAGAATTTTTTTGTTCCTATATCAGTAGGAGTATATTCTAATGGTCTTGGAATGATTTAGAATTTATGAATTAAATATTTTTGGGACCCCTTCCCAGATATTTCAAGTTATCTAAGGAGAATTTACCATGACAAAAGATTATGTTGAGTACATAGAAAATATTACATATGCATCAGTGATTGGAATATTGATTAATTCCATGGTTTTTATGAGTTTAGTCATTACCTATATGATGAGAGTTATCAGTAGGTTCATGGAGAAATTAGGAAATGAGCACTGATAAGAGATGAAGTGGATACTTAAGTATCTCAAGGGTTTTGTGGACATGTCACTATATTTTAGAATGGATGATCCATTAAAGTGGGTTTCAAATTGAAAAATTGGAGTAGAATAAGACACATAGATAATTACCATTGAACATCAATATCTAAGAGGTTAAGACCTTTTTTGAGTTTATTGTAAGATACCTTGTTTTAGAGTGGTTGATAATTCTAAAAGAATTTTAAATTTTCGTTTGGTGGATGGGAAAAATCTTAAACTAAGTCTCAAAATGTAATTATAAGAGTTGGAACGCTCAAAATAGTTTTTTGGATATGTTTTAAGGCCCAAAAGGTTTCTTAGAAGTTTGGATGTGTTTTTGGAGTGACAAGATCTAAAAGATCACTTTGCAGGAGAAACATGTAGGGTGAATAGTTTGTTTAAACTATGTATCCCCTTAGGAGAAACCGTGTGACCCTATAAAGGGTGTTTCATGGTTTTTTAAATCATGAAAGGTTGACAAAATGACCATGTGGGACCTTTTTAGTTAATTGAATAGGGTAACCACACATCTTGCACATTATTTTTCTAATAATGTGCCTAGCCTATGTAGTGTTTAGAGTTGGACAGTGCCAAGGGTACAGTTAATGCATGGTTTTTGTGACCGTACACACAAACCATGTGGGGTATAGATCTTAGACAATGTGAGATACACAATTGGTGCACAATTATCCAAACTATCCTTCCTAACTTTGAACCTCATTAAAAAGGAAAAAATTACCTTTTCCCCCTCCAACCTTAAATGATATTTACCATATTTTCCTATCTCATTTCCCCAGTAGCTCCCCCACATGCGCCTACCTCCTCCTATCCTCCTACTTTTTGAATCTCCTTTGTTATTGTTCTGATTCAAGATCCATTGGTCTCTTTGGAAGTGTATTGTTAAGTCTATGTATAACGACCCTACTTTTCTTACATGACTATTACATCATTTTAAAGTTAAACAACATAAAAGAAATACGAAACTAGGATCCAAAAGTTTTGTTTATTGGTAAAATTGGGACCATAAATAACTTTTACATAATAAAACATAAATATTTATTTAATTCCTTCTTTTATAACTTCTTATTGGCCCTTATATTAACCTTAGAACAAGTAATTACCCGGGGATATACATCAAAGAAAGGGGTGGGATAAAAGACCAGTAATAGGATAGATAAGAACTTGAATCAATATAACATGGTGCGAGAATAATAATCACCATAATAACATAATAATAGGATCATAATCATTAGAGGAATCATTAGATAAAGTCATGGAATGTGTCAATTCATAAAAATGAAACATCATATCTTAGTGGTGAACTACCACACATAGTTGTGAACAAAGCTAGCATCATGTTCATGCATATTTCACTTTTTATCTTTAGATACAAAACATTAACCAATGAATTGGAGTGATATATAATTCTAGGTGAACCCGTCACATTATAATATTTACATGCTCTATATAATTTTGGGGGCACCCACCACATCATAACATTTACATAATCATGCACGCCACATGGAACATATATCAATATTGGTCATAAAACAACACATGTAAAGGAATGAGTTTCATTTAAAAAATCATACATTAAAGAATAAAATTTGGGGTTCCCAAATTAAAGAGGTAATACCATTCTTGGTATAATAATCATCAATATTGAGTGAAGAACAAACAATCTCTCAATAAGTAAAAGAGTTATTTTTGGGAAGAAGAGTTATTTTGTAAAAACTTTCATTTATCATAAAATAAGATTGAAAACATATATATACAATAAAAGAAAATTTAAGAACAAATAAATTATATTTTAGGAACATTAAATAACATACACACTTAAACTTTTCATGAAAGTGGAATAACCCAAAGAAAGGAAATTGGGTTCGAGAATCCTCTTACCTTATGTCCGAGTGATTTATTCTCTTTAATATCCTAGATAATAAAATTAAATCCATTAATTAACAAATAAATAACATCTTATAAATATATTTTATTCATTATAATTTTATTAATATTTTTTATTTCCATTTTTATGAGTTAAAATGTTAAATTTCATCATTCATGAGTTTTTGTTTTCTTGGTTTTCCTGATCGGTTTTCTTGTATACATGTTTGGAAGTTCGTGTAAAATGAGTAAAATTATATAGAATTGAAATTATATGTTATTAATGAACTTTAAAAATATTAAATTATCTTATATATCATTTGGTTATATGGTATGAGGATGAATAATTAGATAAAATTTTAATGATAATCATTTGAATTAATTTGGTGTTTTTTTGATCATCACGATCTAATTTTGTTTTATCACATACTAATTTGTATATATGTTAGTTTCAGAACATTAAAAATATTATAAATTAAAATTTTAAATCTGTTTCAACCATTATAATGGTTTTATGACTAGCCTTGAATGTGATAAAGTAAAATGAAAATGCATCGTCCACGATGGCGGTAAATCGACACATCACGAGCGATGTTCTCATTTTTAGAATAAAAGGGAAAGGATAAAGAGTTTAATGATGAATTATTCCCTAAAAATGATAAAATTATAGTATATATAAGATACTATAGTTTTAATACCACCTGGATAAGGGTAGGTGAGGATAGAATATGAAAATAAATGAAATTGAAAAGAAATTAAAAGGAAAATAAAGAGGATTTTACTTCTTGAATTTCTACTCCTTGAGAACCTCCTTAGGGAAAAGGGTTTGGTCTTTTGATGAGACCAAGGAATAATGAATGTGGGTGAGGTGGTTGGGAATAGTATTGGGTATAATATTGATAATCTTTAAGGCTTTAGAGGTGTGAGGAGAAGAGGTGGCGAGGGGTGGTATTTATAGGAGAGGGAGGGGTGTTTTCTCATTATTTTATTCATTAGTTTATTATTTTGGATCAAGACTATGAATATTTTGATACTTATACCTAAATATATTAAAATAATTAAGGATAGTTCTAGATTTTGGGCTTACATCAGCCTTACATAAACAATGACTAAAAAATTTAGGTATTTAGCTTTTATTGTAAATTATCGTATTTTACTATTCACCAAAATTGATTATTTTAGAAAAATATCAAAAATTAACCCTAAAAATTTTTCAATGTTTATAATTCAAAAATGAACTCCATGTTATGAAAATAATTTTCTAAATAGGATAAATTTATTTTTTAAATAAAATTATCATTTATTTGAAAAATACCAATTTTAAAATTATAACTGATTTTATGACACTTTAAAAAATTAATTCATGCCTCATAAAATTATATTATAGTCATAAGACAACAGAATTTTAATTTATGAATCTATTTTATGTAAATAAATTTTCTTTTAAATAATTATATTAATTATAAAATTATAAATAATCCTTTATGTTTTATAAAAATACCAACACTTAATTAATAATATTTAAAATATTTATTTACTTATACTATGATATAATTATATCATATTATCATTTATAAGATGAATAATTTTATTTATACCTTTATAGGTAAGGTTACTATTCTATTGACTAGATTACTATTCCTAATGGTCATGTTACTCTTTGAAAGGGAAAGTTACTATTCCTTCAGTATAGGTTCCTTAATTTCTTCAAATATCACTTATTTCATTATTAATTTATGAGGATGATGTTTTTATTAAGATTTCTTTTCTCTGTAAGTGTTTTATACCATATAACATAATTATAATAAGTAAAAAAATTTATTGATAAAAGTTTGATTCGTTACATTCTTCCGCCATTTTGAAATTTCACACTCGAAATTTTATTTTTAAAAAATAAATGAGGGTACTTATTCTTCATAGCCTCCTCTAGTTCCCAATTTTATTTTTTATACTTATGGTTCCTACATAAAACTTTGATAATGTGGGTTGTCTTTTTTCATATAACCTTATCTCTCTAGCCTAAAATCTTTATCGATTTCTCCTTAGAAGAGAGATCATCTTTCATCCATACCACCTTTGAGTTCAGTACATGTGAGGGATCTGGTATGTACTTCCTTAGAATAGATACATGGAACAATTCATGAATTTGATCCATAATTTGTGGAAATTCAAGCTAATAGACCACTGATCCTATGCGATCAAGGATCTCAAAGGGGAAAATATACCTTGGTATAAGATTCCCTTTCTTTCCAAACCTCATGACTCTTTTCCATGGTGATATTCAAAGGAAGACTTTATCTGTAATATCAAACTCCAAATCCATTTGATGGTTTTCAGCATAACACTTTTGTTGAATATGAGTATCTTTGATATGCTGCTAGATGGCTTGAAATTTTTATATCATCTCTTGTAAAAGATTAGGTACAAGTAATTTTTTTCACCAACTTCATCCTAACATATTGGAGTTCTACATCACTTTCCATACATAGCTTCATATAGAGCCATCTGGATGCTCGAGTGGAAGCTGTTTTTTTATGAGAACTGAACCAATGTGAGATACTGACCCCATACCCCTTTTAATTCCATTGAGTAGGTTTTTGACATGTATTCAAGTGTCTAAATAGTCATTTTAGATTGGACATCAGTTTGGGGCTGATAGGTCATTCTAAAATTCTATTCTACACCCAAGGAATGTTGTAGAATTCTCTAAAATTTAGATGTGAACCTTAGATCACGATCAGAGATGATCTAAAGTAGAACACCATTCAGCCCCACCACTTGATTCACATATATATTGTAAAATTGTTTGATTTATAAATATTCCCGAATATAAATAAAGTGGGAAGTATTGGTGAGTCGGTCCACCACAAATCATATTTCATTGTTTCCTTTGGATGTATTTAGGAGACCAGTGGCGAAGTCCATGTTGAAATTATCCCATTTCCACATGGTTATAGGCAATGGTTTTATCATACCCTTGTACTTCTATCACTTTGGTTTAACTTTCTAACATATTTAGTACCTTGAGATATACTCCGAAATCTCGTTCTTCATGTTGACCCACCAGAAGTGTTCTCAGAGATCATGGTACATCTTGGAACTTCTAGGATGAATAGAGAAAGTTGATCTATGTTAATTATCCAATAGATCCCTCTTTTTCTCAATTGATCAAGTCACACAAATCCTTTTTCCAAAACAAATCACACCATCATCATCAATATTGAACTATGGAAGATTTTATTCCATTACTACATTCATCTTATTTTTCAACTCTGGATTGTCTCTTTGTGCCTCCTTAATCTTCTATTAGATAGATGGTTGGGAAATAATTTGGAAAATATAGGATTTATTCCCTTCCATTATGATTTCCAAATCTGTCCTTTACATATCCATGAAGATAGGGTCTTTATCAATTTGTATCATGGATAGAGTAGCAGGTTCGTTTCTACTAAGAGAATTAGCTACCTTGTTTTCCTTCATAGTATGATAGTGAATATAGAAATCTTAGTCCTTTATTAGCTCTAACCATCTCATTTTACTTATGTTGAGATCTTTTTGTGTGAATATATAATTTAGGCTCCTGGGATTGGTATATATGTCACAATTCTCACTATAGAGATAGTGCTGCCAGATTTTCAAAGCTAAAATCACAACTGATAACTTCATATCATGTTTTAGGTAGTTATACTCATGAATATTTAATTTTCATGAGGAATAGGCTATCACTTTATCATTTTTCATGAGTACACAACCCAATCCTTTCTTTGAAGCATCACCATATATCACAAAAATTTCTTCACTTGTTGGTAATGTGAGTACATGTGTAGTGATCAACCTATTCTTTAGCTCCTTGAAGATTTCCTCACATTCTTCTATCGAGACATAATTTACCCCTTTCCTTGTTAACTTAGTTATTTGGATACAAAATCATGATAAATTTCTCACAAAATGTCAGTAGTACCCTAATAATCCAAAAAAACTATAGATTTCCGTGATACTAGTGGGTTTGGGATATTTTTCAATTACCTTTGTTTTTGAAGGGTCCACATAAATTCCCTCACTTGTGATCATGTATCTCAATAATGTGACTTGCTGTATCTAGAAATCACACTTTTTTAACTTGGTGTACAATTTATCCATTGTTAATGTTTCTAGTAAAATCCTTATATATTATTCATGTTCCTCCTTTCTCTTGGAGTGGATGAGAACATCGTCGATAAAAAATACTAAAAATTATGTTGAGGTAATGTATAAAGACTCTATATTCATCAAATAGATGAAGATTGCAGGAGAATTATTAAGTCCGAAGGGAATCACCAGAAAATCATAGTGCCCATACCTTGTACAGAAAGTAGTATTATGAATATCTTCCTTCTTCACCTTCAGTTGATGATATCTAGAACAAAAATACACCTTTTAGAAGTATTAAGCTCCTCGTAGCTGATCAAACAAGTCATAAATCCTTGGAAGAGGATACTTATTCTTTATAGTGATATTTTTGAGCTCTTTTTATTTGATACACAACTGCATTGATCCGTCCTTATTTTTGATAACGATCATTAGTGCACCCCAAGGTGATGTACTAGGGTGAATAAACCCTTTGTCCAAATAATCTTGTAAATTCTTCTTTAACTCCTCCACTTTTATTGGGGCCATCCTATAAGGAAATTTTGAGACAGGAGTAGCTCCGGGTATGGTTTCTATTGAGAACTCTACCTCACGATTTGGGGGAAGTCCAAGTAACTCTTTAGGAAATACATCACTATATTCCCTCACAATGCGAATTTCCCTTAGGTTGATACATTCCTTTTACTAAACCATTTGAAAAAGGTATGCTTATTTATAGGGAATCAACACCCACACCATTGAGAGATCTTCCAAAGGGAATTCACAGTCTTCCTTGAATTTTTAGAGGAGTATGGGATGGTTCAAAATATGAGAAGATATTTATTTTTCCTGATAGTTGATGTGTGATCTATCTAATGAGGTCCAATCCATCCCTAGTATAATGTCAAATTCTACCAAGGGAAGAATCACGAGGTTCACTAGAAGAATATTCCCACATATACCAATAGGAGAAGAATCCGACACTTGAGTTGAAATGATCACACCACTATGTATTTTTATAGATATATCTACTTTAAGGTATCATGGATTCAATTCAATAGTTCTAGAAATCTTGAAAGATATAAATAAATGCATAGAACCAGAATTAAATAATAATTTTTACATTCTTGAGGGAATAGAAAGCATAACTTTTACGACTTCATTTTCTTGATCTACTTTAGAAGTAGTGACAGAATAAGACTTCTCGTTTTTTTGGCTTTGGTGGATGATGGCACTGATTAACCTTTAGTAATTGAGGTTTAGTGCATTGGATTTCATAGTGACCCCACTTCCTATAATTAAGGCATTGAACCATGGGTGGTTCTCTCCTTTCCTCCATCATATCGGCTGGATTCTTTATGTGTCTTCAATATTCATGAGTTTGGTGGCTTTCTCTCCCAAAAATATATCATTTCTCCATCCCTTTGAGACAGTTCCCATGATTCTTTTTCCCAAATTTTTGACATGGGGGTGGTTGGTATTTCTTTCCACCCTTTTCATTAGATCCCCTAGTTTTAAACTCCATATTTTATTTCTTATCACTATATCCATGGGAATATTCTCTAAAATCTATCTCCACTTTGAGAGAACATTGAAAAAATTCTTTATAAAAACCAAAGTCCTTAATTACTAGAGCCTTTAAAAGGTTTAGTTTTAAACCACTAAACAATCTTCAATTTTACTATCATTGTTGATAACAAAACCCGAAGCGTACCTTGAAATCCTTGTGACATTTTCTTTGTAAGTCATGATAGATTCAAAATTACTTTTTCTTTGGATTTATTAATTCTATCTTTATATTTTTATAAAGAGTTAAAGGGAAATAATTGTTAAGAAAAATTATCTTAAAGTCTTCCCACTCTATCTCTTCAATTGCATCCTTCGGCTTGGTGTTTTTAATCAAATCCCACCATTAACCAACCTCTTCATCTAAATGGTAAATGAACAGAGTCACCTTCTCTATCTCAAAATAGTGAATCATATAAAAGATATTATCCATTTATTTGAACCACTAATATGTGACTAGTGGATCATAATATCCATTAAATGTTGGTAGTTGTTTCCACATAAAAGACTTGATAGCCAGTTGCTACCTCTTAAGTGAAGGTATATGTTCCACAATATTTAGGTTATTTTTCATAGCATGAGATAGTTTGGTAAGAATATCATGACCCCTCCCTCCAAACATACCCCTCCTAGGAAAAAATGAATAAAGGGAGATAAGGAACCCCGAGTCACACCTCCAGTAGGCCCCAGGTTGGCGATCAGTACCAAGGGTATACAGATCACACAATATGAAAGGCATTACCCCTTTTTTTGAAACAAGATTGGGAGATATGATGGATCATCCAGAAAACAACTCCAAGACATAATATAAAATAAAATAAAAATCCACCCACATGCATATGTAAAATAAAACTGATACAAACAAAAGTCTCCAAAGTAAAGTGCCCAAAAAAAGATAATGTAGAGACTCAACAACTTTCCCAAAGACCAAGCTATTAACACCCAACACGATCAACATAATCCTTATGAAAACCTAAAAGGAGTATTATATACATAGGATGAGCATATAGGTATACTCAATAAGAAATCCAAAGTCTATCATGCACATGTGAAAGGATCATACTAATGCCCCATGAGAAAATAGTAGAACCAAACAACACCTAATAGGTATAAAAACCATCCAAACCTCATCAAGACACTCTCACCAAATAATGAAAGTCAAGTAATGTAATATAATGAAAATCAATGATAGGGTACCCCACACCACTTCCCACCAATTACCCACTCTTTCCTAATAGAAAATGTACTCATGCTCCCACCTCTTCTGAAAGTACCACATCACAACCCACCCGCACACACCTAGGCACCACGAACCACATAACACCCTGCTCGCAGACACTTGGACCACATACCACACCACATTTTTCCCATAGACACCTGGTACACACACCACATCACATCCCTCCCACAAACACTTGGGCCACATATCACATCAAATCTCTCCCATAGACACCTGGTTCAAATACCATATCACATCCCAAAGACAACTAGGAAAGCACAAATCATATCATCCCGAAGAAACTTGGGAAAGAACAACTCAACCGCACACACTCGGGCCTCACAAACCACAATTGGACAGAAATAATCTTGGGTTATCACAGATTGGAAGAGGACTTAGGGAATATTGGGTGTCCAACCATCCATCCTCCCACCATGATGATTGGGAAATACACCCTCCCCCGTGATGACGGGGGTGTTCAACATGTATTGCTCAACTAGGGTGAGGTGCATATAGAAATCACAAGGAAAATACAAGTATATACATATATGATACTGAAAAAAATTTCTCAGCCTATGGGATCTCAAACAAAAAATCAACTCACAATACTACCAACTTCACTACTACCTCTAAATTCATAACACCACACAACAAACCACAACCTATTCTCAATTTCCAACCAATTTTAGTTAACCACCAGATTTATTTTATTTTTTAAAATTAACCACACAACCCATCATTTATTAATACATTAACCATTTCCATTATGTTATCCAAACCAACTCAAGCCATTCCATATTTTATTAATTATTTATTTATTCATTCCATCACTACAAAGGAAACCACTAAACACAACACACCGAAGACAACATAAAATAATCATTTCAATGGTGAAGAGCTTGATAAAAAAATAATAAGGTAGATCCACATTAAAGAAAAATCATTCCAAGTTCTCCACATTTAATAACCATTCATGGTATATCATAAATTAATGGGACCAACCCCCAACTTATAACTCCTCCTGGTAACACATTACCACACAACCACCTCACAACCCTGTTGCACAAAAACTCTCATTCATTCCAAAATCAATCAATATCTCAACATAAGATTCCATTAAATATCCAGATTGATGAATTGTCTATAAGTTCATCCATAACACCACCCAGGCCAACCCATAACACACAACCATTCTCATAGACATACCACAACACAAAATATAGAAAACCCAAAAATCATGACATATACACTTCACATTTAATTTGTACCATGAATGCAACCACAACCATTCTACACATCTCATAAAATACCACGACATAACACATTTTCAGATTTAGAAAATGGGACACTTATTTAATTCCACTTCATTATTTAAGGGCATTATCACACAAACCAAGTCTTGGAGAATCCATTCATTAGTTGGATTTATGTGATTAGACAATTTTCATATAAAAGTTTTAAACATGAAACAAAAAACATGCAAACCATTTAGTGAAAAGACAAGGTCCCCCAACGACCATGATTTTCAATAGGGAATCAAGCCCGTAAAACTCATAATATCATATTCATAATATCAAAATTGAAAAGGCATGAAAAACGGGCCCCCTAACCCTTTCAATTTCATTTAACCAATTATTATCTTTGATTATACTAGAACAAACAAGATCTATATGTGTCAAAAAGTAAATCCCTCACACATGATTCAAAATTTAAGATAAATTAAGGAAGCCTAACCTTTAAAAATATTTTTAACTCATCCGTGCACTACAGGGCGAAGAAGAATGCCCACAAGTGACAACTACAACACTAAAAACATGGATCAACCTATTGTGCAACCGAATATTATCAAAACACTACCCAAAAATCCAAATCAAGAAAACTTGTATCATATTAGAAAATCCCTGGGGAAGAAAAAGATGAAATAGTTGATAAAGAGGAGAAAACTCACCATGGATCAATCACAGATCTCCAATAAACAACCACAGGGATTAAAAGGTCAAGGGGGTAGGGGTGGGGTTTGAAGGAATCCTCGAGGCACCTAGTGTTAATCTATAATGAGAGGAAAAAGAAAGAAAAACAAAAAAAATAAGGGTTTTACAAAAAAAAGAATTTTAAAAATACACATTATCGGGGTATTACACGATGTTTAATCCCCTTTCATGTCGTGTAATACTCGGTATTTTTTTCTAAGACCACATCACCTCTTCATTTTAATTTATTTTTATAACCTATAATTATTAAACACCTTGAAACTCTTCTTCACACCATGTAAAAAATTTAAACAATGTTAAAATTCCAAAAAAATCCGTGAAACTGCCTTTCATGTCATGTAATTTGATTACACGATGTGTAATCCCCCTTCTTCTAGACTTTAGAAACTGAACTTCTCTAGACTCCTTACGAGCCTAATCCGAACACTCCAAAAACCAAAAAATTACAAAGTAATGGAACATTAAGGCATGGTACATTACATTAGATACCTATCAAATGATTATCACACTCGATAATCCAAAAAAAAATCCCAGAAGAAAGAGGGGTCCAAACAACCACCCCACAAGATACCTCTAAAGGACCTTACTACACTTGAAACACCACAAAAAACAAAACACATTAATGTTAAATGATAAAACAACATGTGTTGTTTGAAATCTAGAGTGGAAAACTCCACATCCAAGAACACCTCCTCCGACATCAGCAACCAGATCTTATCACATCAACCCAAATGGCCACAAAACACAACAATCAAACAAAACAACCACACCATTCTAAAATACAAATCAAAGAATTATTTCCTCCTTGTCATGATAATATTTTCTTAGGGTGGCACTGACTCACCTGCATGGGTTTAATCACATCATAATTAATGGGTCTTGATTAGAAATCAGGCCCCCTTTCCACACATCAAGACTTTATCACACAATGCACCAAAAATAACAATACTAACTGAAAACATATCATCTCATATAAAACAATGTTCAAGAATTTAAAAATAAAATAGAACAAGGAAAAGATCAAAAAAACTTCAGGAACTAGGAATTCATCTACGTTTATCGTTCCCAAGTACTATCCTCCTGGATACCATGCCTCCACAACACATGAACCAAAGGAATGGTTCATCCATGAAACACCTTCTGTTGATGATCCTTGATCTCCACTGGCCATTCCACAAACATTGTGTCATCCTCGATATCCAACTCTCCCCATTCAATGAAATGTGATTCATCATGTAGATATCGATGAAGCTGAGAGATATGAAAGATTTCATCGATCCTTTATAACTATAATGGAAATTCCAACTGGTATTCCACCTCACCAACTTTCCCTAACACCTTAAAGGGACCAACAAACCTAGTAGAAAGCTTACACCCTCTGTCAAACCTCCACTACCCACATCGAGGGGAGCCTTAAAGAACATGTGCTCCCCAAACTAGAACTCCAAGGGACTCTTTTTATGATTATTATATGAATTATTATGGTCTTTCACTACTTTCATTCTCTCATGAACAAGAAGAACTTTCTCTGTCATGCTCTGTACCACATCCAGACCAAGAACATATATCTCCCCAACTTCTATCCATCACAACAAAGAATGAAACTATCTTCCATAAAGTGCCTCAAATAGAGCCATGCCTATGTAATAGTGATAACTATTATTATAATTTAACTCTGCCAAAGGCATGTGTCATACCCAAGATCCACCAAAGTCCAAGATGCACGCCCTCAAAATATCCTCCAATGTATGGATAGTATGCCCTGTTTTCCCATATGTATGTGGTTGGGAAGTAGTGATGATGTGTAAATGGGTGACAAAATCATGTTGCAATACTCTATAGACTCTTTAGGTAAACCACACATCATGATCTAAGACAATGGAACTCATAAACCTATGTAACCACACCACTTCATCCATTCAACTCTTATCCAAGGCATCCATTGTGCCAGACTCTTTAATTGCTAAGAAGTGGGTCAATTTCATCAACTGATCCACTATTACCCAGATAACATCATAGTATCCCTGAGCTCTAGGTAACCTTGTGATGAAATCCACTGATATGTTGTCCCAATTATACTTTGGGACATCCAAGGGCTGCAACAAACTATTGGGAACATAGTGCTCAGCCTTAACCTGTTGAAAAACTAATCACCTTGACACAAACTCTGCCACTACCTATTTAATACTGGGCCACAAAAAATGAATCCTCAAGCCACGATACATCTTGGAAGCTTCTAGGTGTACCTCCAAAGGTGAGTTATGAAACTCACGAAGGACCCCATTATGCACCGATACCTAAACAAAAAACTTCCCATGAAACAACATCATGTTTCTACTATCCTCTAACCATCCCTCTAGAGAATCACCATGGAAAACATGATCGTGCAACACCTCCACCTATGAGCCTCCCCACTGAGACTCCTCCAATTACTTCATCAAGGAAGACTGCACCATCATCTAAAACAAATAGCCTCTATCACCTTCCACTCTTGCCTCTAAGGTCAAGGATTCCAACTTTTCCATCACCTTCCAAGTGTCCACATATTCCCAAAAAACCTCCCTCTGTGACTTCCTATAAAAAGCATCGACCATGACATTCCCCTTTCCCAAGGTGTAAGAGATCTCAAAATTTTAGTCTTGAAGAGACTCCATCCACCTCCAATGTTGCAGTTTCAAATCTCGCTAAGAAATGATATACCACAAACTCTTGTGATCCATAAAGACCACCAAGAACTCCCCAATGAGGTAATGCTACCACAACTTCAGCACAAACACGAATTATTCTAGCTCTAGATCATGAGTGGTATAGTTGAAATCATAGGGACAAAACTTCCTAGAACCATAAGAGATAAATTACCATTACTATATCAAGACACATCCCAATCCTAGACGAGAAGCATCAAAAAACACCTCAAACATTACCCCTTCCTCTGGGAACCAAAGAACTGAATCACTTACAAATTTACCCTTCAGATAGTAGAACATTACCTTACACTACTTGATCCACACAAAATCTTGATTCTTACTAGTCAAAACTGTAAATGGAGCTACAACTCAATATAAATCAGGTACAAACCTCATATAATATCCTATAATACCAAGAGAACTACGAAATTCTGCCACATTCTTGGGTTCTTCCCAAGAAACAAATTCTTCAACTTTTAATGGGTCCACTACCACACCCTTATGAGACACCACATTCCCAAGTAAATGCAGCTATCATTTCTAGAAATTACACTTGGACAACTTTCCATAGAGTTGGTGTCATCGAAGAACCTGAAAAAAAGTTCTAAGATGCTCAACATGCTCATCCTATGACTTCAAATAGATCAGGATATCATTAAAAAATACGATGATGAACCAATATAGGAACTCACGAAACATGGAGTTCATAAACCCCATGAACACAACTAGTGTATTCGTAACACTGAATGACATGACCACAAACTCTAAGTGCCCATACCTACATCTGAAGAAAGTATTCGAGATATTTCCCTCCTTTACCCTTAACTAGCGATATCTAGACAACATATTGATCTTATAAAAACAAATCCCCCTTATAAGATGGTAAAAAAGATCATCTATTTTTAGAGGAGGGTAACAGTTCCTGACCATCACCTGATTCAACCTCCGGTAGTCTATCAACAAACTCCAACCATCATCCGCATTCTTTGAGAACAACACTAGATAACCCCATGATGACACACTAGGACATATGAATTTTTTTTATCATATCATCTATCTGAATTCGTCGACTACTGTAACTTAGAATATGACATCTTATGAGGATCCATCAAAATAAGAGAAGCATCAGACTATAATTCTATCCCAAACTCAACATCACATTGAGGGGGTAGCATCATAAAATCCTTAGGGAAAACATTCAGAAACTCCCCAATGACTCTAGGAGCCTCTACCATTTCAGAATCCACTGATTATACTAATATATCATCCAAAAAAGAGAGGAGGTTCTGCACATTCCAGCTTCCACCTGACACCCCTGATTAGCAATGAAAACCACATGCTGACCATCCACACCTGAAAACAAAAATCTCCTTCAGAAGAAATTGATAACAACACGTACAAAATACAATTAGTCGATGCTGAGGATGACATCGTATGGTTTCATCTGTAGCAAGAAGAGATCCCCATGGGAATGATACGGCCCCATCATCAGTCTACATCCCCAACACACATCACACAAGATGGTCTGGCCTCTGATTGGAGTACTCAACACCAGGGGCACGAGAAGCCTATCTACGTCTAGTCCCAAAGCATAGGCTATAGCAAGTAAAAAAATGAATGTGAAGATCCTTAATCAAATAAGGCACAAACAAGAGTACTGAAAAAGCTGATTATACCTATGATGTTCTATGGACCTACTGGAATTTCTACCTCCGCTGCATGAAACTAACCACACCCAGATCCCATACCTCTCTGTTGATGACCGCCTCCATGACCATGCATAGGTCTAGGCCCTTTAACATGATGAACATATTGAGGTAAACCTATACCTACTCCATCTCCCCTCATTATAGAAAATACTTAATGTCCCTGCTACCGAAACTATCTCACCAGCAACTACTACTATGCCTGACACTAAACCTGTCCACATCCACCAAACTAATCTCAAACAGCTGCTGGACACTGGTTTTGAAGATGATTGTGAAATCCACAAAAGAAACACTTTTATCTCAAGTTCACAGGGAAGGAACGAGTACTATATGGTCAAAAAGGAATCTATTGAGGTCAACTCCCTACCAGTTGAAACCTCGAAGGTCCTGGCACTTGAGACCTTCCAATGGTAACCTTGCCTATCAAAGAACCCTGCTAGCTCCCTTATCGTGGTAAAACTCTTCACGATTTCATCCTCTCGATCACCTATACATTATTATGAACCTCTACGTATATTATTAATGTAAGAGGAGTAATTACATACTAGATAGAATGATGGAGTGCCTTTTCAAGATGTCTCACACAAGACTCCTCATATAGAAAGAGATCTGGGAAAAAATGAAGGAGATCCTTGAACTTGATCCCTAGTTCTCATACTAACATACTCCCTACTGAAGGGATATTATATCCTACCTCTTCTCAACCTTCATGGTTGAAGAAATGAAGTCTTACTGAAATTACTTCTTGAATTCGACCCATTAAACATCTTCTTCACTCCTCTCCCCTAGATATAGTTTCCACCACTGATGTGTGGATCCTCACATCTGACTAAATTCTAAAGGAACCCAATACTTCATCAAATCCTGGATCAAACTAAAGGTAATTTCAAGATCCTTGATCCAGCTCTCTATCTCCATGTCTAAAACACTGCCCTCATACTTTTCTAAAGCTGATTGCTAGAAATAATACAATATATTCTACCACTGGTCATCCTACTCAACTAGATCACACCTCCTTCGATCAACTGGATCAGTCTACTGTACCTATACTACTAGATTTACACATGGAAAAAGACAATGATCCATAGATTTAAAGGAAAAAAATATTTCCTAATCCCAATTAGTATGGAATTTAAGATTCATTTTAATTTGTTTAATTCATTTCATTCATTTTTTCCATTTTTACATTCCCAAAGCATCCTAATTCAAATAAGAACACAAGTTGTTATGATTAATGTACCTTTCCTAGGTCTCTACCCTATAAATGGTGTATTCTCACTTGGTCTTTTGATAGGCTCATAGTCCTTGCATCAGATCATGGTCCCCCTAAAATCCCATGTCCTAGATGGTCTTCCCAAGCCCATGTTTCACACCAAGATCACCTGACATTTTTTCCTACCAACCCATGCAATCCTCAGTATTTCTAACTCAAAAATCCATCCTATCTCTCAAACATCACCTATGATACCATTATATCATGAAACCCTCCTTCCAAAGATACCCCTATTGGGATGGAAATGAAGAAAGAGAGATAATGAACCCTGAGTCCCACTTTTAGTAGGCCCTAGTTTAGCAACAAGCACCAAGGGTATACATATCACACAATATGTAAGGAATTACCCATTTTTTTGAAACAAGATTAGAAGATATGATAGATCATCCAAAAAACAACTCCAAGAAATAATATAAAAGAAAACCAAAATCCATCCCACATGCATGTGTAATGTAGAACTGATACAAACAAAAGTCTCTAAAGTAAAGTACCCAAAAGCTAGATAAAGCAGAGACTCAACAACTATCCCAAATACTGAGCCAGTAACACCCATAATGGTTCACAAAATCTCTATAGAAACCTGAAAGGAGTTTTATATATGTATGGTCATCATATAGGTATACTCAATAAGAAATCCAAAGTCTCTCATGCACACGTGAAAGGAGCATACTAATGTCCCCATGAGAAAACAAAAGAACCAAAAAAAACCTAACATGTATACTAACCATCCCAAACTCACCAGGAAACACTCACCAAATAAAACAAGTTATGTAATGTAATATAATGAACATTGATGATAGGGTACCCCACACAACTTCCCACTGATTATCCAACCTTTACTAATGGAAAATGAACTTGCACTCCCACCTCTTCTGAAAGTACCACATCACAACCCGACTGCACACACCTAGGCCCCATAAATCACATCACATCCTAACTATAGACACCTGGGCCACATACTAGACTGCATCCCCCCTATAGAAACCTGAGCCACATCCCACATCACATTCCACCCTAAAAAAATTGGGACACATACCAAATCACATCCCGCCCTACAGACACCTGGTCCATATACCACATCACATCCCACCCATAGACACCTGGTCCATATACCACATAACATCCCATCCCATCCAAAAGACACCTGAGAAAGAACAACTCATATCATCTTAAAGACACCTAGGAAAGCACAACTCTCCCACACACACTTGGGTCTCACAAACCATAACTGGTCCAAAGAATCTTGGGCTATCAATAGTTAGAAGAGGGAGAAAGTAATAGCTGGTGGCCATCCATCCATCCTCTCACTAGGATGTTTTGGAAAGACACCCTCCCCCATGATTATGGGGGTGTTCGGCATGTAGTACTCAACTAGGGTGGGGTGTGCATTGAAATCACAAGGAAAATACAAGTATATACATATATGATACTTAATACTCCTTCCAAACCTATGGTTTCTCAAACAAAAAACCATATCACAATACTACCAACTTCATTACTACCTCTAAACGCATAACACCATGCAACAAACCACAACCTCTTCTCAATTTACAACCAATTTCAGTTAACCACCCCATTTATTTTATTGTTCATCATTAAAAAAACAACCAATCATTTATTCATCTATTAAATATTTCCATTATGTTAGGAAAACCAACTCAATCCATTCCACATTTTATTAATTAATTAATTATTCATTCCATCACTACACGGAAAACCGCTAAACACAATACACCATAGACAACACAATATAGTCATTTCAAAGGTGAAGAGTCTGCTAAAAATAATAATAAGGAAAATCCACATTAAATACACATCATTCCACATTCTCCACGTTTAATACCTATTCACGGTATATCATAAATCAATGGGACCAACCCCCAAATCACAACTCCACCAGGTAACACATTACCACACAACTAGCTTGCAGCCCTACTGCAAAACAAATCTCATCCATTCCACAATCAATCAATATCTCAACCTGAGATTCCATTACATTTACAGGTTTATGTATCATCTACATGTTCATCCATAATACCACCCAGTCCAACCCACAACACAAAACCATTCTCACAGACATACCACAACACAAACCATAGAAAACCCACACATCATGACATAGCCACTCCACATTTCATTTGTCCCATTTATGTAGACACAACCGTTCCATACATCTCATCATAGAACAAAACATAATTTTTTTTTTCAGATTTAGAAATGGGGGCACTTATTTAATTCCACTTCATTATTTAAGGGTGTTATCACACAAACCAAGTCCTAGGGAATCAATTCATTATCTGAATTTTCATGATTAACAAATTTTCATATATAAGTGTTCAACATGAACAAAAAAATATGCAACCCATTTAGTGTGAAAATAAGGCCCCCAAAGACCATGATTTTCAGTGGGGGCATCAAGCCCGTATAACTGAAAATATCACAATCATAATATCAAAACTACAAAGGCATGAGAAACGGATCCCCATACCCATTTCAATTTAATTTAAATGATTCTTATCTTTTAATGTCTAGGAAAAACCATTATCCATAGGTGAAAAAAGTAAATCCATCCCAAACGATGAAAAATTGAAGAGAAACAAAAAGAAGTCCTACCTTAAAGAAGCTTTTCAACTCATCCGTACACCACAGGTTGAAGAATAATTCCCACAAGTGACAACTGCACCATTAGAAACATGGATCAACCTATTCTTCAACAAAACATTATCAAAACACTACCCAAACATCCGACTCAAGCTAACATGTATCACAAAAGTGAATCCTGGGGGAAGAACAATAGGAAATGGATGATAAAGAGGAGAAATATCACCACATATAGATCATGAATTTACAACAAACAACCACCAAGATTGATAGGTCAAGGAGGAAGGATTGGGGTTTGAAGGAATCCTCAGGGTTCCTTGGGTTCATCTAGAATGAGAGGAAAAATAAAGAACAACCAAACAAATGAGGGTTCAAGCAAAAAATAATTTTAAAACTACACATGATTGGGGAATTACATGATGTGTAATCCCCTTTCATGTAGTGTAATACCCAGGGTCCGATTTTCACCAAAAAACGCATCGCCTATTTATTTTATTTTATTTTTCTAACCCCGAATTATTACAGGCCTTGAAACAATTCTTCACACCGTGTAAAATATTTACATACTATGAAACTTCCTAGATAATCCACAAAACATAATTTCACATCATATAATCTTGTTACATGATGTGTAATCCCCCTTCTTCTAGCCTTTATAAACCAAAATTCTCCAGACTCCTTCAGAGCCTCCTCCAAACACTCCAACAACCAAAAACTTTCAAAGTAATGGACTATAAAATCACATAACATTACAAGAGAATCACTATAAAATTTTGAAATCCACCTCCCAAGGAATTTGGGATGTCATTCAGGTAATAAATGCATTTTCCCTCACATGGGTTGCTGGCCACATTTTTTCTAGTTCCCACCATTTCTAAAATAGAAAAGGCTAGAATAAAACACAATTCAAAAATTCATGAATAAATAATTTATTCCTTATTACAATTAACTCTAGAGTCATGTCTTGTGGGATCCCTATGTTTATAATTTTTCTAAAACAAATATTCTTGGGTTATTACTTATACTTAGTCTCATACTAAGGTTTTTCACTAAGGTTATCTAATCCTAATTCCCAAATTAACTAAATCGTGCTCTGATACCAACTATAGAGAACCTAATTTTATTACATGACTATTACATCATTTTAATGATAAAAAACATAAAGGCATTACAAAAAAAGATCCAAAGGTTTAGTTTCATGGGAAAATTAGGACCATACATAAATTTTACATAATAAAACATAAAAATTTATTTAATTCCTTATTCTCTATCTTCTTAGTGGCCCTCATGTTCACCTTATAATAAGTAATCACCTCAGGATATACATCAAAGAAAGGGGTGATCTAAAATCCTATTAAGGGGATAGATAAGAACTTGAATCAATATAACATGGGGTGAGAATAATCATCATTATCATAAAATAATAGTAAGATCATAATAAATAGAGTAATAATTAGATAAAGGCATATAATGTGTAAATGCATAAAAATGAAACATCATGTCTTAGCGGTGAACTACCATACATAGTTGTGAACAAATATAGAATCATGTAAATGCATATTTAAATTTTTATCATGAGATACATCACATTAACCAATTAATTAGAGCACTATATAATTTCAGGCTCACCCATCACATTATAACATCTACATGCGCTATATAATTCTGGGCGCACCGGTTACAATATAACATTTACATAATTATGTATGCCACATGGAACATATATCAATATTGTACATAAAAAAACCCATGTAAAGGAATGAGTTTCATTTAAAAAATAATAAATTAATGAATAAACTTTAGGTTTCCTAAATTAAAGAGGGAATAATATACTTTGTATAAGAATAATTAATCTTGAGTGAAGAAGAAACAATCTCTCAAGAAGTAAAAGATGTATTTTTAGAAAGAGGAGTTATTTTAGGAAAATATTTTCATTTATCATAAAATCAGATTGGAAACATGTATATCCCAAACAAAATTTAATAATAAAGAAATTATATTCTAGTAATGTAAAAGAACATCCACACTAAAATTTGGCATGAAAGAGGAATAACCAAAATAAATGAAATTGGGTTCAAGAATCCTCTTACCATATGTTTGATTGACTTATTCTAGTTAATATCCTCGATAATAAAATTAAATTCATTAATTAACAAATAAATAACATCTTATACATGTATTTAATTAATTATAATTTTATTAAGACCATTTATGTCTATTTTGGTGAGTTTTAGTGCTCAATTTTATCATTCAGGAGTGTTTATTTTCTTGGTTTTCATGATCGGTTTGCTTGTATACATGTATGGAAGTTCGTGTAAAATGAGGATAATTATAAAAAATTGAGATTATATGTTAGTAATGAAATTAAATAAGATTAAATGATATTATATATCATTTGGTTATATGATATGAGGATGCATATTTAGATAAAATGTTAATGATAATCGTTTGGATTAATTTGGCGATTTTTCAATCACTATGATCTAATTTTGTTTCATTACATAATATATATATATATATATGTTAGTTAAAAAAATTAAAAATTCTATGAAATAAAATTTAAAAATTATTTCATCCATTATAATGGTTTTATAACCATCCTTGAAGGTAGTAAAAAAAATGAAAATTCATCTTCCACGATGGTGGTAAATCAAAACATCATGGGAAATGATCTCATTTTTAGAATAAAAGGGAAAGAATAAAGAGTTTTATGATTAATTATTCCATAAACATGATAAAGTTACATTATATATAATATAATAGAGTTTTAATGTCACTTGGATACAGGGATGTGAGGATATAATAATAAAAGAAATGAAATTGAAATGAAATTAAAATGAAAAGAAAGAGGATTTTACCTCTTGAATTTCTCATCCTTGAGAACTTCATTAGAGAAAAGGGTTGTTGCATTTTGATGGGACCAAGGTCTCATAGAAGTAGGGAGGGGTTTGTAAAGAGTATTTGGTAGAATATTGACAATATTCAAGGATTTAGAGGTGTGAGGAGAAGAGCTGGAGAGGGGTAGTATTTATAGGGGAGGAGAGGGGTGTTTTCTTATTATTTTATTCATTAGTTTATTATTCAAACTCAATACTATTAATAGTTTCACAACTATCACTAAATATATTTAAATAATGAAGAATATTTTGATATTTTGGTCTTACATTACCCTTACATCAACAATTACTAAAAAATTCAGGTATTTAGTTTTTATCATTAATTATCGTATTTTACTGTTCACCAAAAAATTCAAGTATTTTAGAAAAATACCAAAAATTAAACTAACAATTTTTAAACATTTATAATGAAAAAATTAACTTCATTTTATGAAAATAATTTTCTAAATATTAGAAATTTAATTTTTAAATAAAATCATCATTTAATTGAAAAATACTAATTTAAAAATTATAACTGATTTTTCCACACTTTGAAAAATTAATTGTGGTATCATAAAATTATATTATAATCATAATAATTTTTTTTAATTTATGAATCTATTTTATGAAAATATATTTTCTTTTAAATAATTATATTAATTATAAAATTATTATGTTTTATAAAAATACCAACACTTAATTAATAATTTTTAAAATATTTATTTACTTATACTATGATATAATTATATCATATGATCATTTATAATATGAATAAATTTTATTTATACCTTCATAGTTGAAGTTACTATTCTATTGGCTGGATTACTATTCCTAATGATCATGTTACTGTTCCAAAAGGTAAGTTACCATTCCTTCAGTATAGGTTTCTTAATTTCTTAAAATATCACTTATTTCATTCTTCATTTATGTGGATTATGTTTTTATTGATATTTCTTTACTATTTAAGTGTTTTATACCATATAACATAATTATAATAAGGGAAAAATTCGATTGATAAAGTTTTGGGTCGTTACACTAAGACTCTCCATTCTTTCTTTCCTCATTTATTTCACCTTCTTCAGTGGTATCTTCATGTGAGCCAACTCACCCTATTTCTTGGTAATTTGTATAATCTTCGGATTTATCTTATTCCTTATTGAATAAAATCATGATATTATATTATTGTACCATCCTAATAATAATGTAGGTTTTCTATATTCTTTTTCCTTAATGTTGCATGGTTTATATAATATTTCCATTATGCTTCATTCCACGATTCCCATGCATTACTTCTAAAATTTATAATTCCTTTAATTTAACCCCTAGACCTTTACCTTGATGTCACTTAGCCCCCATGACTTGTTTTTAGGTTTATTTCTCAAAATGAACCACCAACTTAGGTTAGTTTGATTGATTATTATAATTTTTTTTGTTTCCCTTAAGATTAAACCACCCCTTCAGCATGTCTTATCAATGGAACTCAATGGAAATTGATTTTAATTTTTCCTAGAATAATAAATGATTAATTAATGATAAATAAATTTTTAAGATTATAAATGGGCATGTGTAATTTATTATCCCTCCTAATCAATTATATTTAAATGGATGAATGGCATGGGTAATCTCATGGATGTTGAAATGACTAAGTGAAATGGAATGGAATGTTAATGGTAAGGACCTAAACTTGTCCTGTATCAATAAATAAATGAGATGCTTAACCCGCCTCTCATGATAAATTGGTAGTGGAATGGAACTTTACTTGGACTTATTAATTACTTAAAAATTAAATTACTTTACTTGTTTAATTGAATTAAGTTATGACATGTTTATAGACATGGACTCTTTTTTATTTAATTTGATTATAACTTATGATACTCAGGCGTGGAGTCCTTCTTGAATCATTATACATGGGAATGGAATTTGTCATTATTCACAGGCATGGAATCCTTGGGCATGGATTCCCTTATGATTATGATACTTAGTCATGGTGTCCCTGGGCATGGAGTCCCTTACATTATGATACTCAGGTATGGAATCCCTAGGCATGGAATCACCTATGATTATGGTACTCGGGCATGGAATCCCTTATAATTATAATACTTGGTCATGATATCCCTTATATGATCATGATACTCAGGAACGACATTCCATACTACCCTATAACAGTCTCATGACTATGCTTTGATGCTTGAGTTACACCTTAGGTCCTGGCTAGAACTATGTGTATATATATATGGCTGTATAAATTCCTATGTATAAAGTAAACACACACACATACACATACATATCTATATATGTGGCTATATAAATTCCTATATATACAATGAATATATATATATATTCACAAGGTGTATTCAGTTCAGACACATTCTTGCTTAGGATAAAGAAGGTATGGTTTGTTAGGTGTCTTAAGGAATCTAAGTCGACTTGGTAATATTTATTAATTTACTACACTACCTTATTTTTGATATGCCTACATACTACATTATTTTATATACACAAAATGGATTAGTATAGAAATAATTTTTGGTGTCCTACTGAGTATATATCATAACCTGTTCGGGCCACCATTTATACCCAGACGGACCTCATGTTTACAGGTTTAGGGTAATGGATTGTGATATATACTGTTACGCTTATACATGAGAGATTGTGAGCACAAGACTGAGCCAGATCCCATGATACTTATGAAGATATCCATTAGATATTTTTTATTTTCTTTGTGTATTGTTTATCTATTACCTACTGTATGTATATCTCTGTATATTATAGCATGTTTATTCATGATTACTCTTTCATTTATTATTGACGATAAATTGTTATTATAACCAACTTCCTTGATTTATTATTTATTCTTATATATTTATTTTTTATCTAAATGGTATAGTATCCCCATTTTACCTTTATTAGACCCTCACTTATAGTCGGTAGCCTCTGGTATATGGGGAGGTGCACTTGAGGCCTAGTGGCCAACTGATATAGGGAACCATTTTAGTGAATCTCGGGTCAGGATGATACAAAGTGGTATTAGAGGTTTTTTTATTGTGATATTTTGGTTGATATAAAAGATACTAGGAATGTGTCTACACTTGTTAAATAGTTCATGCATGGGTCTTTCCAACCCACACATGAGGGAAAGATCAAGTTTCCACAGATTATACTATTAATCTACATTACAGTTGATTGTTATTTTACCTTGGGTGATTTTTTTACTTCCCCTAGTTATTGATTTATTTATTTTTGAATTTTTTTACCCTTGTACCAATATAGAAATGAAGTATTACTGCATTCATTATCTTAGGCATGTCTGACTGAAAATTATTTTTTATTTGATTATTGAATCACTTTTAACGGGAAAGTGAGAACCACCAAGTCCAACAAAACAAACAGAAGAACAATATAAAAGAACCTGAACAACACATGTCCTACCTCACCCAAGCAGGTAACTCAATATTAGGCCCCCACCAAGCATAAGTACTCGACAACCAGTCCCGTGCAAGGATGCATGGGCAGGGAACCGATGGCCAGGCCATACCCTCTCAGTCTTCCACTCCAAATACCATGCAGTAGTGGCGGCCTTGTGATCTGAACCTAATATGAAGTAGATCCATGTAACAAGCAGAAAAAAAACACCAAAACATCTCCAGAGCCCAAGCGGAGAGTAAGCCTCAACATAGGAACAAGAAAGGTGAGAGTGGAAAACCAAGTATTAAATAGATAATGTTAAAGCAACATCATTGAAGGAAAATAAAATTCTTCCAGAATCCATATCCCTAAATAACTTCCTGTAAATAGATGTTACCTGAGTGAGTGGCTCTTCACTTAAAAGATCCTCCAAATCAGAGGTCAGTTTATCCCAGACCTCTATATACTCTTCAAGTCCTATCAACCCCTTATTGAAACCCCCAACCATTATAGTGTCCTATTTTCAACCCAGGAATATTGATCCTCAGTTAGATTCATTCCAATGTTTCGACCCATCATCTTGGATACTTCCTCCTCCAAGGTATTGAGATACAAAACCTGTTCTGAAACCTCATCCTCTGAACACAGAAGTAGATCCAAGTAAAGTTCAGGTTGTCCAGGGGAGTCCTGACACATGGCCTCACTTTCCACCTTCTCTTCCATTCTCTTTTTGGATGACCGAGTTTGCAAGGGGGGAGGCATGTAAATATTCACATTCCATGCATATGATATTCCATGTAGACTGTATTGTAGGTTTCCTGATGCATGATGATTTGTATAAAATGTTTGGGTGATTATTATCATTCTTATTTATATACATTCTCAAGTAATTATTCAGCATGCTTTCCTATATACCATGATGTTTGATTTATCAACACGATTATTTTTATTCTATTCTTGGTTGATTTACTGTTTTTATTTCCCCCTATATAATTCCTAGTTATAATTATGAAACATGGGCGGTAAATAAAGTGTCTTCATAAACCTAAAGGGTGTTTTCACATATAGGTTGATTGTGAAATTTTATTTAACCAACCAATTTGGATATGTTTGATCCATGAACATTGGATGCATGAGATGAAACATTAATGGTTTCAATTAAATGGGTTCCAGGTTTGTAATTTATAATGTGTATGGTATCTTTATAAATTGGAAAATAGTGACCCATATAATCAAACTTTCTCTTATGGATTTTATATATTATAGAAACAAGTGTGATAACCTGGTTGTAGTTACATGAATTCCAATTGCAACCTATAATTACAATCACCTTTATAATTTGGGAATGGTAATCCATATAAATGAAACATTATGTATATATATGTATAGATAATGAAATGAAAATCCATACAGAAAATGGATGCTTTTAAATAAAGGGAAAATTGAAACTTAAATGGGCCTGTATCTATATGACTCAGGCATGAAGAACTGTATGAATAAATTTCTAAATACACAATTGGACCCAAGTAGGTCAGTTGAGGTTTGTTTCTTATGAGATAAACCCACTAAGAGTGTTCTTAAACTCAATAATATAAACTATTATGATATTTATTTAAATGGGATTCCAAGTGTAATTTATAGAGTGTTGAATCCATAAATTGGGATTGGGTGCCCATATAATTAAACCCATATTGACATGATGGGACCCTCATTGGTTACCTTTACTTTCTTATGTGATTAGTACTTAAACCCCATGGGGGTATGTTTATGGAATTGGGATGGTTATTTAAAGTTTCCACAACTTCTTATATGGTGTTATATATAAACATATAGAGGAATACTACTCGAATATTTCCCTTAATTAATAAAAAATAGTAACTACTTTAGATATATATTATTACGAGCCATAGATTAATTAAAATTCTAATTACAAAATAAAGAGTGTTTTACTTTATAGATTGGAAATTGAAATTTTATTTAACTAATATAGTTTTAAACACTATTGAATTAAATAAAGGGTTAGAAAGGAAATTATGAGATAATTTTCCAAATATTTCATGACGAAAACTAAATAAAGTGAATGGTATAGTTTCTATAAAAACATGTACTTTATATCATTGGTATATGAACTATTTTAAATGTTGAAATTAATGAGAATATTTTAAATTTTATAAAATTAAATCTTTTAGAGGTTCTTATTGTAAGTACCCCCTATAGAGGTCAGTTTTAAATGTTTCCAAGAGATTTTCCTTGAATGGTAATGTGACTATTTCCATAGAGCTCTGACGACTTATTCTTAGGCTTCATTGGGCCTAGAGGTAATGTGGTAAGTCATAGTGATCTTTTAAAGTGTGAAATTGTTTTAGGGTTGATGCCTTGAGTATGTAAGGAGATATCTCAGTTATGGAAAAACCTTCTAACCTCAAAGAATTGATAAATGATTCCTTTCAGTTTTTTGATGAGAGGTTCTGTTTGGGTACCGGTTGTCCTGAGTAGGACTCAAGATGATGAAAGGACACCTCGAGTAGATGGGTGGTTTTTTGGTAAGTTAAACATTAAGGGGGTAATAATGTATCCATATACTACTAATTACTATCTCTTTATCATTTATGTTAGTACTGTGATCTTTCAATGATCACTCCCCCATTTAGATTCTTGGTGATGATCAGGTCCTGGTAGCTCGATGTTGGCAGTTGATGATGTTATGACTATGATTATAGATTTTAACCCTTTTAGGTCAATAACTACTTAATTTTTTTAGTTTATCCTCTTCTAAAATAGGGTTTCTAGGTGCTTTAGTTTCTATGTAATAAATTCCTGTGAATGGGATGTGGTTCTCATGAGATATACCTTAGGGCTAGGTAGGAGGCCTAGGAACCCTTACTTTTAATTTAGACCCTAGTAGGTCAATGACATTGTTCTGTTAAGGAAAACCTACAGAAGAGGTTGGTTAGGGACCACATTTTCCTTTTTGTGTTAAGATTCATTATATGATATTTTCTACATTAATGCATGATAGTTGATTTATTCTTTTTATTCAAACATGGTGATGCCCTTGTTTTTTAAAATCACCTTAAGTTCTAGTTTATCAAAACTGGCTATACTGGGTAGGAATTTTTAGGTTCCTATCCTAGTTGACTAGTGTTTTTATTGTTAGATCTTTCTTCTAAGAAACAATTCCATGAGGTAGGTAGTTTTTCAAAAAATAATAGAATAAATGAGATGATTGATTTTGGCAAGGTGACCTGGAACTTTGGGTAATTCAAAGGAAGTGCCCATTATAAGCAATAAACTAGAATGAACATAGACAAACCTGGTCGAGAGACATGGTGACAAGCATTGAGAAAGGTATGTGTGGATTTTTTGATACGAGTGTGGCTTGGAGGAAGCTATACATGCATATCAAAAAAATGATAGTGCACTCCTAGTAAAGAGGTGACCATTCCCCTTATCTTGACATCACCCTGAAAATGCTGAGAAAACATCATCTATAGGATTAGAAACCTATTTAAATAGATTTTATGGATAAATAAAGGACTCATTAAGAGTAGTTCTCAAGGACTAGGTTTAAGATAAACCAAATGGTTCATATTAAACCATTGGAAATTGTAGGGTGATGACCCTCGATGTGTTTGTTTTTTTAAAAAAATCATAAGGACTATTCTTGGAAATCGGGAATGGGTGATGGGAAACATTAATTATCACTCGGGTATGAGAGGGATATTGGCCATTACAGTCATATGTCTACGTTAGATGGGGCATGTGCTGAGGCAATAAATGTTATTTTGTTTAAGTGGTGACAAGAATGATTCTAAGGTGGGGAGTGGGATGTCAGTCACCATGGGTTCCCCTCAGAAGAGAAAGGACATGGGACCTTAATACCCATCATGTGATGGTTGTTTTGGAACCTATATAACAATTAATAGACAAAGATATATACGGATAGAATATTTGATATATTCTAGGTGTGGTATTGTTTATGTGTTAGGGTAAAATCAAGATGTGGGCATTGAGCCTGGTGTAGCTTATGGTGATCCATGGGTACTGTATCAAGACAATGTTAGTGTTGGTGTTATAACATAGAGATTTGAGTAAGAGATGGTTCGATTAGGAAACATCATCGGAATTCAAGTACAGGATTTGGTGAACATGCTTGGAACAATCTTGGTATGTCTTTTGATTAGGATTTATAATTGGTTCTAGTGACATGAAATCATTTTAAACCAATAATTTTTCAAAATAGTCGACCAAACGTTAGTATGACTTTGGATTTAGTTGGTAAGGAAATTGTATCAATTATGCTGTCAGGATGAGATGGGTGAAACTTAAAGGCCAACTGTGGATTTTCAAGGAAAAACCGGCATGACATTTACGAGCTTGATCATTTGGAGTTTGAATATTTTGATATAAATCATGGACTAAAGGTAGTTTCCTCATGTTAAATATGATAAATGTTCTAAGAGTTTTTCCAGGACACTCAAGATGTGTTCAATAAGAAATTTTGATGGTGGAAGTACTGTGGTTAGAAATTGGGTGTTTAATTCTAGAACCTATAGTGAGGAAATACATAGGTAGGATGATGTAATATATGATGAAATGATTTATTCTTTATTTATATGGGATTTTGTATGTTTTGTATTGGTGTTTTAGTTTTTAATATGATCATTATATCAAGTTTAGAGGCTTAAGTACCGTTTATTTAAATTAACACTTGTAGGTGTGTTGGTCATTGAGAAGGTAACATGAGTAATTGAGTGGGTTTTCACAACCCAAGTAGGTCAGGATAAATTTACATTATTCTATAAGGCTTCTTGGGGACAATAATATCTAAGGTGGGTAGACTATAAGATCCCATGTTTTAGATCGATTGGAAATTCCAATGAAAATTGAATGTTTCATTTGGTGGATGGGATAAATCTTAAAAAAAGTATTAGAATGTAATTATAAGAGTTGGAACTCTCAAAAGTTTTGTTTTTGGATAAGGTTTAAGGATCGAGAGGTTTATCAGAAATTTTGATGATTTCTCGGAGCACCAAACTTCAAAAATCACTTTATAAGAGAAAAGGCAAGGTGCACGGTTTGTTTAAACCATGGGGCCCCTTAGAAATATCTGTGTAACTCTATAAGGGGTGTTTACTGGTTTGTTAAACCATGTAAGGTGGGGAACATGATCATGTGATATCTTTTCAATTTATTTTAGAGGTGGAACACATGTCTTGAACACGGTTTGTCTAACCGTGTTCCTAGCCTATGCGGGGTGTGGAGTAGTATAGTGCCAAGGGCACAATTGGTACATGATTTTATTGACCATGTGCACAAACCATGTGAGGTATAGTTCTTTTACATTGTGAGATGGATTCTTGGTGCACATTTTTAGAAACTATGAAGCCTAACCATGCACCTTTTTAAAAGAGGAAAAATTACCTTTTCCCCCCTCCAACCTTAAATGGGATTTACCCCATTTTCTCTCCATTTATCCAACAGCTCCCAGCACATGTGCCTAACTCCTTCTCTCCTCCTCCTTGGTGAACATCCTTTTTTATTAGTCTAATTCAATATGTTAGTCTTGTTAGAAGTGTATCAGTATGTCTAAGAATACTCATTATTCCTTTCCATGTTTATTTCTCTTTATTCAGAGCTATATTAATGAGTGATAATTCTCCCTATTTTCTGAGCATTTGTCTACTCTTCCAACTTCTCTCATTCATACTTGAATCAAAGATAAATATTGGATGAGTGTATTTTTATAAGAATGATGTAGGTGGTCTACACCATTTTCCATTAATGTTTAATGGTTTATATAATATTATTGTTGTTCGATATTCCATACTTCTCACATGTTTATTCTAAAATGTATAATGTTTTTAATTTAATCCCCACACACTGACCTTGATGTCACTTAGCCCCATGATTTTGTTGGAGGTTAACACCTCAAACCAAACCACCACCTTAGGTGAGTTTGATTGATTATTATAAATATTTTTTCCCTTGAGATTAAACCACCCATTCAGTGTGTTTTATCAATGGCCCTCAATGCCCATTGATTGTAACTTTCCCTATAATTAGAAATTATTAATTATTGATAAATGAATTTTTAATATTAAAAATGGGAATGTGTACTTTCTTGGACCTCCTAATCACTTATATTTAAATGGAAGAATGATATGGTTAATCTCATGAACTATTAAATTACTAAGTGAAATGGAAGGTAATGTTAATGGTTAGGAACTACACTTAGAATGCATCAATAAATTAAAAAAATTCTTAACCCATATCACATGATAAATTGGTATTGGAATAGACATTTCCATGGACTTATTAATTACTTTATAATGTAATGACCCAACATGTGTACTTGAATTATGTTATGTCATGTTTATGGACATGGAATCTTTGTTATTTCATTTGATTATAACTTATGATACTCAAGCATTATGTCCCTCTTGACTCATTATACATGGGCATGGAATACCTCATTATTCATGGGAATGGAGTCCTTGGGCATGAAGTCCATTATAAATATTATACTCAGGCATGGGATCCCTTAAATTATGATACTCGAGCATGGCGTCCCTAGGCATAGCCTCCATTTTGATTATGATACTTGGGAATGTCATCCTTGGGCATGGAATACCTTATAATTATGATACTGAGGCATGAAATCCATAGTCATGACATCCCTCATATGATCATGATACTTGGTCATGGAATCCCCTACTACCTTATGACACTCTTGTGACTATGCACAGATGCCTGAGTTACGCCTCAATTTCTGGATAACACTACACACACACACACATGACTGTATATGTCCCTACATATAAAGTATACACACACACACACACACACACACACACACACACAAACACACACACACACACACACACATCTATATATGTGGATATATACATCCCCACATATAAAGTGAATATATATAAATATGCACATAGTGAATTCATTTTAGAGACATTCCAGCTTAGTTCGAAGTAGTTATGGTTATCCAGGATTCCTTTAGAAACATGATTTGACTTGGTTACATTTATTTATTTCATGAACTAACTTTTTTTTGATATGAAATCACATTGATTTATTTTATATACATGGACTGGATTAGTTTAGACACCATTGGTGGTGGACTACTGAGTATATCTAACACCCTGTTCAGGCTTCCATTGGTACCTGGACATACCTCATGCTTACAGGTTCAAGGTAATAGATTGTTCCATGTGATATTACACTTGTACATGGGAGATTAAGAGCACAAGACTGAATGAGAGCTCTAGATTCTCATGGAGATATCCCTTGGCGATTTTATCTTTTATTTGTGTATTGTTTACCTATTACTTAATCTATGTCTATTTATATACATTGTAACATGTTCATTCATGATTAATATTTTATTAATTATTTATGATTAGTGTTGGTCGGAGTGGATACTCAAGAGGGGGTGAATTGAGTTCCAATAAAAATTTCTGTTAAAAATATTTCTCTTAAAATCCCTCAATTTAAAAACAAAGTTAAACTGTAGTGAATAAATACAAAGTGTAAATGTTCAATCAGTTTCTCAAATATTTATTAGGTCTCAATTATCTTAATTTGAAGATTAAATTAACTTTTGAAACTAACTTACTAGTTTACAATAAGTATAAACACTTTATAATTTAACTATCAAAGTAGCTTTAAAATAGTTTAGTATTTCAAAGTAATAGCAGCAGATTATGAAATAAATATATATAGTATGCTTATGACTTAAACTAAAAAGCATAGAAGAGGTAAACAAGAGGTTCAATCACAAGCCGAGACTTAGTCCTCTCAACAATTTATATAAATTTATCCATACCCTGGATCGAGGGTAAACAACAGTACACTACTGTCCAGGTCCAAAGACCTCTACCACAGTTCTACGTGGGAAACACAAACAACAGAACATAGGCTGTCCAGGTATTACTCAACCTCTACCACTATCCACAGTGGGAAATAAAGGGTTATGAAGTTTGAGTAAGGATTTAATAATCCTCCAGTTTAGATTAGGAGACAATGTGTGTGTAAAATAAACAGGGTACACACACTTCTCAAAATGTAAAGATAGAATCACTAAAGAAAGTGAGAAAGAGTTTAGAAAAGCTTTAGTGATTGGCAGTGCAGCTCTGGACTCGTTTGATTTGTCAGATAAGCTTCTAAGTCCTTCTCTGGTTTCTGTTTGGAAAACAGAGTATCGTTTTCTTCCTTGGTTCCAGGTTCAGCTTCAGCTTATCAGCTTGAGTGCATGAAGTGTTTTTTGTATTCCTTCACTCAATATGTAGCTTGTTTTCTCCTTGAAAAATAGTAGCTTCGTGTATGTCCAGTGTTGTTGGAGTATGGATTTAGCCTTTCACAAATTCACCACGTTTGAATGATGTTCAACCCTTTTCTTTTTCACCTGTTTGCCTTCTTAGTTCCTTGATTCTTTTCATATGCACACCCAGTGTTCTCTCCTTCTCATCATATTCATCTAGGTCTTTATCTCCCCTTTTATAGCTTTCAGCTCCAGCAAATTAGAATGATTACCTTTTTCATGAGTACTAGGTACGGTTCCCTGACATGGCAACATAGATCATTAAATAACATTAACTGTATTAAAAAAATCCAATGTAACCATTAGCTTAATAAAGAAATAATATTGAGAGTATAGAGTTTGACTGGTTGGTCAATCATTAATAGCTCGTGTTGGTAAATGTGTCCAGTGGTATTTGTGTAGCAGAACCTTCCATCAATAGCTCTTTGAACTTGCATCAGTAGCTTGTTGGTATCGGTAGCTCTAGGTATCAATAACTCCTTCTATCGGTATACTTACTCTATCGGTAGCTCGGTAGACTGGTTCTATCAGTAGCTATATACTTGTATCGGTAGACTATGTCTGTCGGTTCATATCAGTCGCCAGTCTGTGTATTAGTAGGTCGGTCAGTAGCTCGTATCGGTAGCTCGTATCAGTAGCTCTTAGTGTTATGTATCGGTAGACTGAATACCGGTAGCTCTATATCAGTAACTATACCCAGATTAGTAGCTCTTGTACTTAACACTTGTCTGTTTTATGCAAAGCATATCTGAATGGGTTAGAAGAACTTCAGAACTCATATAAACATATATAGGCATGGATTAACATATCTTAGGGATTATTTTAATATTATAACATCTTGATCACAGATTGAAAGAATTAATATATATAAAATCATTAGATTGAGATTATCAAAGTATATGAAAGCATAATTGGGATTATCAAAATAGGTGAGGTCAACAATATCCCCCTTTTTGATAATCACAACCTATGATATTATCATTTTAAAATAGTGAGCAGTTGTATCAGAGGATATATCATTAAATGCAATTATCTTAGAGAAACAATATGTTATAGAACATAATGGATCAGAGGTGGAATAAAATGTGATAGTATCAGAGATAAAATTAAATGTAATGATATCAAAAGTAAAATTTAGTGGAATCAGAGAGTTAGAGAAAATGGTATTAGAGAATGAAATGTAACAGTATCAGAGGGGAAAAGCAAGATATCTCTTCCTTAGATAAAAAAATTTGTCCCCCTTTGATACTTTCTCCCCATTATTTATTCTTCCTTTAATACTTCTCCCCCTTTGTAAAATCTTGGTAAAATATTTCTACCCCTTTGTGATAATCAAATAGTGGGAAACCATAGAAAAGAGGAATAAAAATAAAAAATGAGAAAAGAGAAAAAAACCAGATTCATTTCACGTCCCAAATAAGGTAAAAAGAAATAAACAAAATATAATGGATTCCTATCAAATAGTATAGCCACTTGGTCAATCCACATCCTCAATGTGAGATTTTCCCTTGGGAGCAGAAGAGGATTTAGGTGAAGTTGTTGGAGGTGAGGGCTTAGGAATCCCAAAAATGACCATTGGAGGCTGAGCCATAGAAACTTTTTCTGGTCTGTACTGAGGGGATATTTGAGTGATCATAGGAATGAGGATTCTAATTTCTTGAGCAGGAGTCATCTAAACTAGAGAAACAGTAGAGGTAGAGGCTGGTAAGGAAGGAGAGACAATCACTGGCCTAACATCAACATGTAGAAAAGGCAGCAATAGATTCCTAAAATCCATAATTATTCCTCCTCCTCTCTCCATAGAAGATATGAATTCATCCTTGTTCTCCATAAATTTGTCCAATTCTAGAGTTAATTCCCTTAGCTTACTAACTTTCTCTATGAAAGCTTGATTGACAGGAGGCAGCTTCATATTTTCTAATAGAAGTTTTAAGTGATTGTTGAGTTGATTCTTGGTGAAAATCTTAGAGAAATAGGAGTCCACATTTTCTTTCACTTATTTTTGAGAGGAAGATGCTTATCTCATATAGTATTGGACTATCTTCATTATCTCTCTAGCTGAATCTCTAGTAGAAAGCACAACTATTCTCAGCTCGGATGAGTCCAAAGAGCCACTGGTTGAAGCTGAATCAAGCTCCTCCTTCATCACAGCTCGAATTTGATTCAAATACACTGAGTATTTAGATATAATAGAACCAATAGAGAAGGTTACTGTTTCTTTGAAGTTCTTGGTCAACCCACTGATAAGATTTTGAACTTGAGAATCCTGGGTTTTAATATGATCTTTCATGGAAGTTTTAAAAATTTTGAACACTGAAACCATCTGGCTTACCACACTCTTGACATAGGCTAATTCCTTGTCTGCTTGGGATTTTGAGCTCATGTAAGAGTCTAAAGAAACAATAGATTCCTTTAGAGATTCAAGATCTGCTTCAAGTCTAGAAACTTGAGCCTGACAGTCTTTAACTTCTTCCACTATTTCTGCCATGAAGATTGACAAATTACAACCTAGAGAGAGTTCAAAAGATCTTTCCAACATGATCATCTCTTCAGAAAAACAAAACTTCATCTCAGCAACTGATGCATTAAAATATTCTTTCAGCTCATCCTTCAAGGATTCTAGATCAGCCCTGGTGATCATATCAGTAGGTTCAACTGCAGTGGGTACTCTTTCAGATGCTAAACTGACCACTGAGTTAGTCACGATCGATTGTACTGAAGATACCAGAGAATCTTCCATATTCTTTACCTCCTCCACAAAACTATCCTTAAGCTTTTTCTTTAAAATATTCAGGTCATGCAATCTGACCACATCTTCATGCAGTAACTCAGTCTCAACATCATAAGTAATCTTAGGTCTATTGAGAGAAGCTTCATTGTCAGAATCTAGATAGTCTAAACCATAGAATATAAAACCTTGGTCTTCTTCCCAATCTTCAATTCCAGCATCCACTGTAACACTTCCAACATTGGTTTGATGCTCCCCCTCAACTGATGCATCCTCAATTAAGATAACAACATTCTCAGCATTTTCATCAGGTCTTCCTTTCTCAGGAGAATCTTCCACTATTAATTATTTCTATGCAATAGCTGAAGGGTCTTCCAAACTAGGCAAGGGCATGTAAACTTCATTTGCATCCATAGGAGGCACTACAGATTTTCCAATCATTGGACTCAGGATCAAATCATCTGAAAGAGATGCTTTACTTTCATGAACATATTCTTCATTCTCTACAGAAGCCACTTCAGCATCCTCTACAACAGCTTCTTCCTTATCTGATTTATGTTGATCTTGATTTTCAGGAGTTGGGCTAGGAGGTAAGTCAGGGTCTCCTCCTTCATCAGCAGAGGACTCTTCTTATTTTGAATCATCACTGTATTCTGTTTCCTCTTCATCAGGTCCCAGACTTGGATCCCTCACATCCTTAGTTCTTGAAGGATGATTCATAGGATTAAATTTGTCATACATCTTCTGGTCATCATTGACCCATTCTCCTCTCCAAGGGTTCCAATTTATCCTCATATATTTGCAGACTATAAAGGTGATACAAAAGTTATTCTTTACTACAACTATCTCATCTTGAGACTCATATACCCTTTTACCTTAATCATCACAGAAATTAACTTATCAAAGAATAGGGCATTTGTCTTTGATTTCGGCCTTGTCATGTCTTCCATTTGGATCATCAGCAATCTGCACAAATTAACTTTTACAAAATTTCTTAAAATATGCAGGAGATAGATATCCTGAAATCTCAAATTGGAAAATTCTCCTCTCCTCGGTATCAAGACATGTTGAACAAATTTGAACAACAATATATTCTCTCCATCCATTTCTGCAGCAACTACTTGTCTTTGACTTCCATTACCAGTCAGATCTTCCAAAGCAGTCTCATAGTCGAAAATATCAATGGTAGGTGGCATGGATCTCAAGACATATCCAGATACCACTTCATGTGGAACTTTTAAGCACTTATCCCATTCAACATATGAAAACAACATCTCCTTTCCATTCATAAAAGAGGTTACTTGATTTTCATTCTCATATTTTTTAAATCTCACAAACTCGTAAAATTGTTTCACTAATTTTGGAAAGTAGGGACCATTGTTGTTTGAAAAACACTCCACCCATTTTTGATCTTTAAGTACTTCGAGCACTAAGGATTTTCTAGGCAGCATCCATTCTACACACATCTCCTTTTCAATCAAAATAACTCGATTTTGCAGATGAGGATTTACTGGTCGTCTTCCTGATCTTGTCCTTCTAGCACTTCCACTTTCTTTTGGCATAGACTTTTTCTTCTTTGCTTTCGGCTCATCAGTAACATATCGAACAGAAGGGAGTTTGGTTTTTTCCATCTTGGATTCGAGGGATTTATGGTTCTCTAAGGATTCGGGAGCTAAGGTTTTAGGGTAAATGTTTGAGGCTTGGTGGATTTAAAAGTAGCTCAGACTTTAGTTTTATCATTTAGGAATCATAAAATAAATAAATAAAATTAAATAATGAAAAAATGATTCAGATTCTAGTGGCAGACAGAAGTTTAAAATAGCGCACTCATCGGTAGGGTCTATTAGTGATAATTCCTATCAGTGAGGTTACATCGGTGAGAATTCTACATCGGTGAGAATTTCACATCAGTTAGAATTTTATATCGGTGAGAATTTCACATGGATGAGAATTTCACATCGGTGAGAATTTTACATCAGTGAGAATTTTACATCGGTGTGATTAGCTACCGATAAATGTTAAACATACCTAACTCATGTCTAATGTAACTTAACCTCTCCGAACTCAAAGGTTTGGTGAAAATGTCAGCTAATTGATGTTCAGTACCAATAAAATCAAGAATAATATCACCCTTTTGGTAATGATCTCTCAAGAAATGGTGCCTTACATCAATGTGTTTGGTCCTAGAGTGAGACACAGGGTTGTTCGAGATATTTATTGCACCAGTTTTGTCACATTTTATAGAAACATGCTTAAATTCATATCCATAGTCTAAAAGAGTGTGTTTCATCTACAAAATTTGTGCATAGAAACTACCAGCAGCTATGTACTCTGCTTCAGTAGTGGAAAATGCTACAAAATTCCACTTTTTACTACACCACAATACTAAGGATTTTCCAAATATATGACATGTTCCTGAAGTGCTTTTTCTATCCAACTTTCAACCACCAAAATCAGCATATGAATAACTCATTAACTCAAAGGGTTTTTTTTGGGTAAAACAAACCTAAGTTTACAGTATGTTTAAGATAATTAAATATTCTTTTAACAACAAGTAAATGAGATTATTTTGGATTAGCTTGAAATCTTGCACACATACACACACTAAACATAATATCTGGTCGACTAGTAGTAAGGTAAAGTAAGCTTTCAATCATACCTCTGTAATTGGTTTGATCCACTGGTTTCCCAGTTTAATCTGTATCCAATTTACAAACAGTACTTATAGGAGTTTCACTTTCCTTAATACTATCCAAACCAAAATGTTTTAAAAGATCCTTTTTATATTTACTTTGATTCAAAATAATACCATTTTCATTTTGGAAAACTTGAAATCCAAGAAAATATTTAAGTTATCCCATTAAACTCATTTCAAATTCATTTTTCATACTCTTTGAAAAATCAGTACATAAGGAATGTTTAGAAGATCCAAAAATAATATCATCAACATAGATTTTTACTATTAAAACTTCTTTAGAAATTATTTTAATAAAAAGAGTTGGATCAACAATCCATTTATTAAAACTTTTTGAAATAAGAAAATTACTAAGTCTATCATACCAAGCTCTTGGAGCTTGTTTTAAACCATATAGAGCTTTAGAAAGTTTAAAAACCTGATTTGGAAAATGAGGATTAGTAAATCCAGGTGGTTGTTCAACAAAAACATCTTCGACAATAAAACCATTTAGAAAATCACTTTTAACATCAATTTGATATAACTTGAAATTCAGATGAGCAACATAGGCAAGTAAGATCCTAATAGCTTCTAATCTGGCTACAGGTGCAAAGGTTTCCTCATAGTCTATACCTTCCTCTTGACTATATCCTTGTGCAACTAGCCTAGATTTTTTTCTAACTATGTTTCCAGATTCATCAACTTTGTTTCTAAAACCCCATTTAGTGACTATTGTTAAAGTGTCTTTAGGTTTGTCAAATAATTCCCAGACTTTGTTTCTTTCAAATTGATTTAACTCTTCTTGCATAGCCATTACCCAAAATTCATCATTGATAGAATCATTGACATTTTTAGGTTCTAGCTATAAAAGAAAGTATTGATGTTCAAACTTCTTTCTTAGAGAAGCTCTAGTTTGTGTCCCTCTATCAAGATTACCAACAACAACATCTAAAAGATGATTCTTTAGAATCCTTGTTCATCTAGTAAAAGTAGGACTAGAAATTTTAGGTTCATCTCCAAGTTCGGGTTCAACAGAAGAAGATTCTGGAATATGTCCAGAACTGGATATTTTTATAGCAAGTTCTTTAGATTTATCATTAAGGTCCAGAACACTCAAATCTTCTTCAAGATTTTCAAAAGAGGTTTTAGGCTCATGTGGATCAGTTTCATCAATCTTTATGTGAACAGATTCTTCCACACATTTGGTTCTTTTATTAAAGACTCTATATGCTTTTCTATTTAAATAATAACCAAGAAAAATTACTTTATCACTTTTAGAAGAAAACTTGTATAGATTATCATTTGTATTAAGAATAAAAACTTTGCATCCAAAGACTCTAAAGTAACTCACATTGGGTTTTATATTATTCCACAGTTCATATGGGGTATTCTTGAGAACTGGTCTAATTAAGACTCTATTAATAATATAACAGGCTGTATTCACAGCTTCAGCCCAAAAGTAAATAGGCAGATCATACTCATTAAGCATGGTTCTAGCTATTTCTTAAAGGGTTCTATTCCTTCTTTCTACAACACCATTCTGCTGAGGTGTCCTAGGAGCAGAAAAGTTGTGAATATAGCCATTGTGTGAGCAATAATATTCAAACTCTTGATTTTCAAACTCACGGCCATGATCACTTCTCGTGGTTTTAATCTTAAGTCCACAAAGATTTTCTACAGATTTGGAGTATTTAACAAAGTAAGAACAAGCTTCACTTTTGTGAGCTAAGAAGTATACCCAAGTATATCTAGAAAAGTCATCTAATAGGACATATACATAGTGCTTCCCATTTAAACTAAAAACTCTTGAAGGTACAAACAAGACCATGTGAACCAAATCGAGAGGTTGAGAAGTTGAAACTTCTTTCTTTAATTTAAAAGAAACTTTATATTTCTTTCCCTTTTGACAGGGATTACAAACTTTGTCATTTGGGAATTAAAGTTTAGGTAGGTCTCTAACCAAGTTTTTCCTAGTCAAATTTCTAAGTGAATAGATGTTGTAGTGTCCTAATCTTCTGCGCCATAGCCAAGATTCTCTATGAAAATCATTTAAACAAGTAACATTTTGTTTAGCTAAAGCATTTAAATCAACAGTATAAACATTTTCATTTCTTAAAGCAGAAAATACTAAAACATTCTTAGAATTAAAAAAATTACAAGAATCAATTTCAAATTTCACATTAAATCCATCATCACATAACTGAGAAATACTTAACAGGTTATATTTAAGTCCATCAATAAATAAAACTTTAGAAATTAAAACTGAATCAGTGTTACCAATCTGGCCTAGGCCGATGATTTTTCCTTTAGAATTATCACCAAAGGTGACATGGCCTCCATCAACCTTTATTAATCTCTTGAAGCATGAATAATATCCATACATGTGTCTTGAACATCCACTATCCAAGTACCATACCTTCTTGTGAGAACTCTTCAAATAGGTTTCCTGCAAAATAGATTTACACAAAAAATGATTTTGGTACCTAGATCTTCTTGGGGCCAGATAGGTTAGCAATCAAAGATTTAGGTACCCATATTTGTCTTATGGGTATCATATAATTTATAGAATCAATATATTTTTAAAGATATATTTTATTTGATCTATAACCATATGAATAACTGGTTGAAGCATACGAATTTACAAAACTGGAATAAGCAAAATTTTGTCCAGACATAGGAATAAATCGAGTTTTAGTGAACTATATTTTTCCAGGTTGGTATCCCAAACTAGTAGTGTATTTAGGTGAAACTTTCATTCCTAACAATTGTGTAAGTTTATATTTTCAATTTGTGAACCTTTCTAAGTCCTTTATTAGTTTCTCATTAGACATTTTCAATTCATTATTTTCCTTTAATAGTTGAGCATTATTTTATTTTTCTATATCAAAGGCAGATTTAGCAGTGACAGTGAGAGCATGCTATTTCTTTAATGACTTATATTTGTCTTTAAGGTCATTATATGTTTCTTACAGAATATTGCAGTATTCAAACATTTCATCCTTAGACATATTTCCATCATTGTCTGAATCACTGTTATTTTCAGAATAATAATCATTTAGAACAGGGGAAGCAGGTACCTCAGATGTGTTGGTCATGAAGCACATGTTGTCACGATTCTTCTCCGAATCAGAAACTTTAGATTCACTTGTGCTGTCCTCCGAAGAACTCTAAGTAGCTTTCATAGCTTTCTTGTACTTCTTGTCCTTATAATCATATTTCTTTTTGAATTTCAATTTTGGACAGTCAGCCTTGATGTGTACTTTCCTTTTTCACTCATAACAGACTATATAATCCTCCTTTTTAGGGTTTTTCCAATCCTTTTTCCAATGTCCCTTGTTATCATACTTTCCTTTGTAGTTATATTTTCTGAATAATTTCTTGTTCCTATAGAACTTCTTGAATCTCTAGGATATTTGAGCCATTTCAGCATCACTGTTTGAATCAGAATCTTCACTGGTTGAACTCTCAGTAGGTACATGTATTTTCTCCTTGTATTTACTCTTAGAGGCAGTAGACTTGAAAGCTACAGATTTTCTCTTTGGTTCATCATCTTCCTCTTTGTTCACCTTGAGTTCTTCCTCATACATCATTAATTTACCAATAATCTATTTTACAGGCAGTGTTCCAATGTCACATGACTCTCTGATTGAAACAGAAGTGCCCCTCCATCGTTCTGGAAGACATCTCAGTATCCTCATAATTTGTTCCTTAGCTGGAACAACTTTTCCCAGTGAACTCATTATATTGACTATCTCATTAAACCTGAGATACATATCAGAAATAGGTTCATCAGTTTTCATTTTAAAATTATCATATTTAATAGTATAAGTATTCAATTGCATTTCTTTAGCATTGGTTTTTCCTTCATGAGAAACACCCAAAGTATCCCATATTTCATAAGTAGTTTTGTAAGCAGATATTCTATTAAACTCTTCATCTACTAAAGCACAGTACATGGCATTCATATCTTTAAAATTATTATTGTAAGAAGTCTTTGTAGGTTCATCCAAAGTTGTTCTTTCAGTTTCTGTAATTTTATATTGAGACTCTATAGCAGTCCAGATATCAAAACCCATACTTTCTAAATGTATTTTCATCTTCAGTTTCCACTGGGCATAGTTGGTGCCATTAAAGAAAGGTGTCCTGTTAGTAGCATCACCCTCTAGTCTATTGTCCATAACTAGATTTTAGAAAATAAATTTTAAAGAGATAAAATTTAGAACTAACAAAAATTTAAGATCTGTAAAGATGAAACTAAAATCACAGTTTAAAAATAGATTATGTCAAAGATATTTTAACAAAAACAATCCTTTGATACAAAATGTTGGTCAGAGTGGATACTCAATAGGGGGGTGAATTGAGTTCCAATAAAAATTTCTGTTAAAAATATTTCTCTTAAAATCCCCCAATTTAAAAACAAAGTTAAACTACAGTGAATCTATACAGAGTGTAAATGTTCAATAAGTTTCTCAAAGATTGATTAGGTCTCAATTGACTTAATCTAAATATTAAATTAACTTTTGAAACTGACTTACTGGTTTACAATAAGTATAAACACTTGCCAATTTAACTATAAAAGTAGGTTTAAAATAGTTTTGTATTTCAAATTAATAGAAGTGGATTATGAAATAAATATATATAGTATGCTTATGAATTAAACTAAAAATCACAGCAAAGGTAACCAAGAGGTTCAGTCTCAAGACGAGACTTAGTCCTCTCAACAATTTATATAAATTGATCCACACCCTGGATCGGGGGTAAAAAACAGTACACGACTGTCTAGGTCCAAAGACCTCTACCACAGTTCTACGTGGGAAACACAAACAACAGCACACATGCTGTCCTGGTCTTACTCAAACTCTACCACTATCCATAGTGGGAAAAAAGGGTTATGAATTTTGAGTGAGGATTTAAGAATCCTCCAGTTTATCTTAGGATACAGTGTGTGTGTAAAAAAAACAGGGTATACACACTGCTTGAAATGTAAAGATAGAATCACTAAAGAAATTGAGAAAGAGTTTAGAAAAGATTTAGTGATTGGAAGTGCAGCTCTAGACTCATTTGATTTTTCAGATAAGATTCTGAGTCCTTCTATGGTTTCTGTTCAGAAAACAGAGTATCGTTTTCTTCCTTGGTTCCAGGTTCAGCTTCAGCTTATCATCTTGAGTGCATGAAGTGTTTGTTGTATTCCTTTACTCAATATGCAGCTTGTGTTCTCTTTGAAAATGAGTAGCTTCGTGTATGTCCAGTGTTCTTGGAGTATGAATTTATCCTTTAACAATTTCACAACGTTTAAATGATGTTCATCCCTTTTCTTTTTCACCCATGTTCCTTCTTAGTTCCTTGATTCTTTTCGTATGCACACCCAGTGTTCTCTCCTTCTCATCATATTAAGCTAGGTATTTATCTTCCCTTTTATAGCTTTTAGCTCCGACAAATTGGAATGATTACCTTTTGCATGGGTACTAGGTACGGTTCCCTGACATGGAAACAGAGATCATTAAATAACATTAACTACATTAAAAACATCCCATGTAACCGGTAGCTTAATAAAGAAATAATATTAAGACTATAGAGTTTGACTGGTTGGTTAATCATTAGTAGCTCGTGTTGGTAAATGTGTCCGATGGTCTTTGTGTAGTAGAACCTTCCATCGGTATCTCTTTGAAATTGCATCGGTAGCTTGTTGGTATCGGTAGCTCTGGGTATCAGTAACTCCTTCTATCGGTATACTTACTCTATCGGTATCTCGGTAGACTGGTTCTATCAGTAGCTCTATACTTGTATCGATAGACTATGTCAGTCGGTTCATATCAGTCGCCAGTCTGTGTATCAGTAAGTCGGTCGGTTGCTCATATCAGTAGATCTTAGTGTTCTGTATTAGTAGACTAAATTCCGGTAGCTCTATATCAGTAGCTATACCTAGATATGTATCTCTTGTACTTAACACTTGTCTGTTTCATGAAAAACATATCCGAATGGGTTAGAAGAACTTCAGAACTCATATAAACATAGATAGACATGGATTAACATATCTCATGGATTATTTTAATATTATTATCATCTTGATCATATATTGAAAGAATTAATATATAGAAAATCATTAGATTGAGATTATCAAAGTATATGAAAGCATAATTGGGATTATCAAAACAGGTGAGGTCAATAATTAGTTTTTATTGTAATCCACTACATTTATTTATTATTTATTCCACTATATTTATTTATGATCTAGAGGGTATATTCTCCCTAATGTACTTATATTAGACCATATCTTCTATTTAGAAACCTCTGGTGCATGAGGAGGTGCGCTTGAGGCCTAGTGGCCAATCGGCTTGAAGAACTATTTTAATGGATCTCGGGTCGGGATACTACATTGATGACTACAATTTCCAATATATATGGGAATACAACTACTATTAACAAATTTTTTATTATTCATATAATTTTAGGCATGAATATGTTGAAAAGAAGGTTGTTCGGGGATCATATCAATGATTTCAATGTGATTTAGAGTCAGTTAGAGGCCATGAATGTAATGTTTATAAGGTTAGTATAAGAAATGATATTTTTCTCATTAATTCTAGAACCATGGGGTGAAATGGTTACCATGGTGAGAAATTATAGTTGTAAGATCGACTTAGTGTTTAAGTATATCCAATATTTTATTTTGAATGAAGAGATTCTGATAAATTATTTCCATGTAACTATTGGTACTACTTTTAGTGGGAAAGGTGGATGATGCTTTTCTCAATGAAAAAGTTATATTTAGATGAAGAAAAAGAGTTTAGGTGATTAATCTAGGATAAAATCCATATACTAGAATTGTTAGAATACATACCATGTGAATAAGGACTATAGGGACGAAAGGGTCAATTCCAAAAGATATTATTTTGGAAATTCATACACAAATCACATTTAAAAGGATAAAATTATTTTAGTGATGAATGTTTCTATCCTACTTGCATCAATTATTATTGACTATGAGGCTTCTTTTTTACTCTATATTTGAGAGAAAATTAATTAACAATTATGTATCTATAATATTCGATAGGGTTCACCTTATGAGTAATGAATCTCTTGAGATTGTGGAAAATTTTAATGTTTTCATCTAGAATTAGAATCAATTCTTGTTGGATTTGAAAGGTGTGTGTCACATAATAGGGTTACAAAAGAACCATACCATTATAGGGAATATGGAATATGTGGGTTTATGTACCACATTTTTGGATGGCGTGTAGAAGACTACACTTGGTTTTATGGTATTGGCCAATGGTGTGAAAAATGGGAGATTATATTTTACCAATAATTTAAAAATAGTAATGCATATAAGAAAATAAAATTCTATATCTATGAGGCCATGAAATAAACATCTCTACCTAATGGGTGAGAAAGTGATGAAAGTCCTAGATAAAAATGGTATACGAAAACTAGGATACGTGTAGTACAAAATATGAGAGGAGTATACCTTTGTAAAGGAATAGAAGGTGTCTTTAAATATAGAAGGAAATACAAAAAAGAATAAAAATTTAGAGTCAGTTTATACATATATATGGGTACTTACCCTAATTCATTCTCATGGGGGATCACTATACAATTGTTTCTTTATTGAAGATGAAACATATAAAGTAGGGGTGTTCTTTCTCAAACACAAGTCTGGATGTTATCAGAAACCTTTTCAAATAGAGTTCCAAAATGGAAAATTAGATCATTAATAAGAAAAAATTATTGATGTTTGATAATGGCATATGGAAGTATAGAGTTCTGAATATTCCAAGGGAGGAAATAAATATGGTTTTATAATATCATACTAGGAACACCCGTGAAGAATAATGTTATAGAATGGATAAATCAGACATTGAATGAGAGGTTTATAAGTATGAGGTTTCATAACAATTTCCCCAATGAGTTTTGGGATGGGGATATGAATTGCATGACTTATATTTTTAATCAAATCCCTTCTACTATATTAGGACATGATCTTATAGAAGAACTTCATTTTATAAGGATAGTTGAAATATCCCACCTAAAAGTTTGTGGGTGTGTACCTATGTCCATGTTGATTCTAGGGGAAGGGAGAATCTAGAGGAAAAGTAATAAGTGTGTTTATTTATAGGTTATGGTGATTAAAAATTTGGATTTAGACTATGGGAAAATGAATTCTGGAAGTTATTTAGGAGTCACAATATCCTCTACAATGAAGAGATCATATGAATGGATCAAATATTGGTAGAAGATACCGTGGAGAATAAAGAATCTATGCCTATAAATTTTTATTTGGAGAGAATTTTTGAAGGGTCAGTTATTTTAGAGAGTATGTTAATTTTGGATATACTAGACTATACATAAGGTAAAGTTTTGGATGAAAGTTAGATTCAATTGATATTTCCAAGGCTAGATATACCATAATTCTCGAGTACTATAGAAGCTCAGGGAAGATCTCTAGAAGTAGAAGTTCTAGATGTAGTGGTTTTGGAAAGAGTATACTCTTAGTTTGAATTGATTTGGTATACCAGGGATCGATACCCAGTATAGAGGTTTAGAAGTGATGTTCACTTCTCACTTCATTTAGATGGTGGATAACTCATAAGCCTAGAAGAGGTGGGAAATATAAGTGAACATAGACAGTGGAAGTTATTGATGAATGTGTAGATAGAATATCTTCTTATGTCTAGAACATGAGAGATAATAGAGATTCCTAGTGAGAAAATAGAGATGTAGAAAAAATGGTTCTACTAATTGAAATAAGAATAAAATGGTGAGAAATAGTATATAGAAAGGATTTTTGTGAAAGGATTTCAATAACATATGGTGTGGATTTATTATAAATATTTTATATATTTTTAAACCAATAAATAATTCATAAGGTACTTGAAAATATTTATTGGGAGAGTCTACATCTTAATATGTCAGATGTGAATATTATATTCCTTCATAGTGATTTAGAGTAAGAAATATACATAGATAAACCAAAGGGTTTCATGGAAAATGAAATAAAAGGACTAGTTTATTGGATTAAAAAAAGTTTGTAGGGGATAAAATAGGCACCTATGTAATGGAACCAAAATTTTTATGCATTTTTAGTGGAGAATGTGTTCATTTGGAGCAATAAAAATAATTTTTTTATTGTAAGATATTTTATGGTGGGATTTTCATCATTTGTTTCTATATAGGGATGATATTCTTATTGCAAGTACAAGGAGAGATTTTATTGAGGACTCGAAATCTATTTTTTTTCTGAAAATTTTGAGATGTAATATCTTCATTTTATAAAGTGGATGTCAAATATGTAGATAAAAAGGCACATGGAGAACAAAATTTGTTCCTATCTCAAATTATGTACATTATAATGGCCTTAAAAAAGTTTATAATGTATGAATCCACGATTTTTATGACCCATCTACATAGATATTTCAAGTTATCTAAGGAGAAGATACCATGAAAATATATGAGGCTAAATACATGGAAAAGGTTCCATATGCATCGATGGTTAGGAACATGATATATTACATAGTTTATATGAGGTTGGGAATTCCCTATATAGAAGAAGTATTCAATAAGTTCATGGAGAATACAAAAAATGGGTATTGAGAATTGATGAAGTATATACTCCAGAATCTCATGGTTTTAATAGTGCAAAAAACATTTTTTATGGCGGTTATTTTTTATTTTTTACGTTGGATTTTAGATTACGGTATTACAGGAGACGTTATAAACATTGTTTTTTATGTCAGTTATTTTAAAACTGACCTAAAAACCAAAAATCCGAATCCTTTTTCACGTCGGTTCTTCAAAAACTGACGTGGAAAATGCTTCAGAGTCATGCTTTATTACATTGGTTTTTAAATAACTTATGTGGTATATACTTTATTACATCAATTATTATATAACCGACATAATAAACTATGACTCTGAAGAGTTTATCACATCGGTTATGAAAATAACCGACGTGATAAACCAGTATTCCAAGGGTTTTTTACGTCGGTTAAATAATAACTGATGTGAAAACATGTATACTATGTTAGTTATAAAATAACAGATGTAAAAATCTATTCCATTCAATTTATTATGTCAGTTATGAAATAATCGACATAAAAACCCATTCCCATGCATTTATTACGTTATTTTTCAAATAACCGACATTAAAACCCATTCCCATTCATTTTTTACGTCGGTTAAAAAATAACCGACGTAAAAACCAATTTTTTTAATAAAACCATTCAAACAAAACTATTCCCTGCCAAAGAAGACCTAAAAAAGACCAAAAAAGACCAAAACCAAACTGAAACCAGACCAAAACTCCCCCAACCCACTAGATAGCCCTCCCACACCCCTAGAAACCCCCCACCCCACTGGACACCCCCCACACCCCTAGGCTGCCCCCCTCCTAGACAACCCCCACCCCACTGGACAATCCTCCCACACCTCTGGAACCCCACTCCCTAGACACCCCCTAAACCCCGAGACACCCCTTGGACAGCCCCCACTCCCCTGGAAAGCCCTCCCACCCTCTTGGAAACCCTCCCACCCCCATGGAAGCCCTAGAAACCCCCACCCCACTGGACAGCCCACCCACACCCGTAGAAAACCCACCCCACTAAACACCCCCACACCCCTGGACACCCCTGGATAGCCCCCCACCCACCTAGACAACCCCAACCCCTTGGAGATCCCTCCCACCCCCTGGACACCCCCATCCCAATGGACACCCTGGACACCCCCCACACCCCTGGACACCCCTCCCACACCCCTGGAAACCCCCACCCCCTGAACACCCCCACCCCTGGACAGCCCCCCACCCTCCTGGATAGCCCCCCACTCCCTTGAAAATCCCTCCCACCCTCCTGAACACCCTCCCACCCCCATAGACACCCTGGACACCCCCCAACCCACTGGATAACCCTCCCACACTCCTAAAACCCCCACCCCACTGGACACCACCTACACCCCAGGACACCCCCACCCTCCTGGACAACCCCCACCCCCTGGGCATCCCTCCCACCCTCTTGGACACCATCCCACCCCCATGGACACCCTAGACACCCCCACCCCACCGGAAAACCCTCCCACACCTCTGGAACCCCACACCTTCCTAGACACCCCACTCCCTGAGACACCCCCTGGATAACCCCCCACTCCCATGGACATCCCTCCCACCCTCCTGGAAACCCTCCCACCCACATGGATAACCTAGAAACCCCCATCCCACTGGAAATCCCTCCCATATCCCTAGAAACACCCACCCCACTGGACCCCCCCCACCCCTGGACACCCCCACCCACATGGACCCCTTAGACACCCCCACACCCCTGGACAACCCTCCCACACCCCTGGAAACCCCCACCCCCTGGAAACCCCCACACCCCTAGACACCCCCACACCCCTAGACATCCCTCCACCATCCTGGACAGCCCCCACCCCCTGGACATCCCTCCCACCCTCCTGGACACCCCCACCACCATGGACACCCTAGACACCCCCACACCCCTGGAAAGCCCTACCAAACCCATGGAAACCCCCACCCCTTTATACCCCCACACTCTTGAACATCCCCCATCCTCTTAGACATCCCCCACTCCCCTGGACAGCCCTCCCACCCTCCTAGACACCCTCCCACCCCATGGACACCCTAGACACCCCAACCCACTGGACAACCCTGCCACACCCTTGGAAAACCCCATCCCATTAGACACCTACCACACCCATGGACACCCCCTGGACAACCCCCACCCTCCTGTACACCCCACCCCAAGAAACCCCCACCCCACTGGACACCCCCACCCCTGGATACCCCTGGACAACACCCCCTTCTCCTGGACAACCCCCACTCCCCTGGACAACCCTCCCACCCTCCTGGACACCCTCCCACCCCCATGGACACCCTAGACACCCCCAACCCACTGGACAACCCTGCCACACCCATGGAAACCCCCCACCCCACTGGACAGCCCCACAACCTTGGAACCCCCCAAAACAGAATCCATACTAGAAAAACCATCAGAACTAGAAAAAAATAAGAAGTAAAGAAAAATTAAACATTCACATATATAACATTAAAAACTTACAATTTCAACTAAAAAAAACCTAAATCCAACCTAAACGACTACCAAATACACAATTATAATGAAAATATTCAAAATTACATTTTACACTACAAACAAACTAAAATCCAATCAAACCTATAAAATAATTTGACAATTTCACTTGTAAGTGTTTGACCTCTTGAGCACTATAGGGTTTAGGGTCATCAAATAGATAAAAATTAAAATTATAGTAGTTAACATTTATAATGAATAAATAAAATTAAATATTATGGAAAAGTTTAAAAGGAAATATTACCAGGTCAAAGTTCACAACTTTTCCAGCTGTAATTATTTAATACATAAATCTTAACATATAATATCTTCATTCGACAACGCCTTGTTGTTCATGAAAATTCTGTTTAAATGAGTGTAAATTAAAAATATTATTTTTATGTAATACATCAAAAGTTACAAATTATAAATGGATATTTACCTTTAATTTTACATATTTGATCTTGGAACTCCCTTTCTTTGTGTTTTTTCGAAAGTAGACCCATACCCTATTAGAAAATAATATGAATGGGATAAATTTAAAATTCATTATAATATATACAAATATTAAGAAATTAAAACTAACTTTTCCAACATATCCTTAAAACTTTCCTGCACATCACCATGGACAGAGCATATCCATTAAAGTGTTTTCTCCCTTGAAAAAAAAACCTAACATCCAATGATCACTGATAAAAGAAAATTTAAGGTTAGTGGTTTTTTATGCTAAAAGATAATGAATGATTTTCCAGAGATATGTTTCATACCTCTCGCAAAAAGGCATCATCCAACACTATGTGATTATATTATGTTCAAATATTTCAGTAATATAAAGCATTATTTGTTCCTCATCCAATGCATGTGCTTCAAGGGAAATAAAATTCGGGTCCATGAATCCATATATATCTGTCCGCTCATTATTCTCACACATGTTATAAAGATACCTAATACAAAACAAACATAAGTATACATTTTTAATAAATATAACATAAGGAAAAGGTGTTAAGACTTACATGGAAATTTTTTTCACCATGTTGATGCCCAAATTATCTCTAGTAACAAGCTCCATGATATCATTTTTCATAATCCCCACATTTATTGAACATAAAAAAACATGAGGTTCCATTAGAAACTCATAATGATCTGCCAAAAAATTTTAATATCTTGACAACCTATCAAGACTTATAGAATCTGTATCTGATGTCATAGCCATTTGTCTTTATTATTGTCTATACAATATTTCTTTACCTTTTAAGTATTCATGTAAAAATAAATAGAATAATATATTAGTTTTAAAATGTTAAAAAAACTTTAATAAAAAAAAAATAAAATAGAAGATATAACATACATATCTCTATGGTAATGAGTCACAAAAGTCTGGATGGCCAAATTAAAAAATGGTCGATGCTATTTCCAACTGTCGTCACCTCATCTATAGGTAATAGCACTCGAGATGATCTATATATAATATCCTATACAGTGACCCTATGGTGCTCTACCTATAACTGTTGATGATGAACTATATCTCCTATAAAATATACCATCTCATATACAACTATATGATGTTGAGTATTGTCAACATACACCTCACAATAAGTAGGAAGCTGCGGCAGAGGAGTATGATAAAAAATGGGGTCTATAGGCTGAGGTGGGGGAGTGGGAGCTACTGGCGGAGGTGGAGGATAAATAATGGGGTCTGTAGGGGGAGGCGGAGGAGTGGGAGTTGTAGTCTAAAATTGTCTTTTCATGTATGGAAACATAGACTGTACCAATTCTCTAATCTTTTCCTCCATCGTCATATTAATATTATGAACTTTAGCCTCCAAGGGTTCCATTTTTTTTATAAACACCCTCAATGGAAGAAGTTGAATAATCTGAAACACTTTTCTTACCGATACACCCGTCGGATATCCTTATACATGACTAGGATATTCAAGCTTTCCCGATGCTATATATAAAATATCTTGCCTCCCAGTAGCTGTAAATACCTCCTGTGAGCTATGATCCTCAAGATAATCCTATATTAATTAATTGAACATTTTTCTAATGATTAAAAATTATATGAAGAATATAATTAACTTAAATAAATAAAATAAATATCTTAAAATTCTCTCATCTACAATTCTCTAATCTTCCAAAAGATATTTCCCCTTTTTTCCCATCCAAGATCTCTTCCATTTTTCATGTCTAGAGAGAGGGGATGGAGGGGAAACATCTCCAGAGTTTGAAGACCCAGCTCTCAGTTTTTGTAATTTTTCAGCCATCATTTGTTCTTCTAATAATGTATACCCTCCTCAAGATAAACTATGAGGGTATACATTTTTAGATTGGATCTCTTGATGATATTTACTTGTTTTCTATAAATTAATAATAAATAAATAATTAACAAAACATTAATAAGATCATTTATATAAGAAATATTATAAAATTTTATATTTCCCTAACCAAAAATGATTATTTTATTCTACTTTCAACAAACTATCTCCATGTGTCTTCATCTATGAAAGGATATATACAAAATGTATTTTCAATACTCTTATGACCAAAAATAAAATTAGATGTTAGGGTTGATTTGAAATCCCTCCATATCCTATAATCCATCGATAATAATTTCTTCCTGATTCCTCCAGTGTCAGGAATATCAAATGTCATATGATAAAGAAGAGGTAAACATATTATACTAGAAACATTTAAATAATATGAAAACAATAGCAAAATATATTACTAAAATCATCTCCCACAACTGAGCTATTATTTTTCCCCACACTTCTCCAATCATCATACAAAATGCTTACTTTGCTCTTACCCTGATTTGATACAAAACTCTTAAAATATTTTTCATTTAGACCTTTAGGAATATCATTCTCATCAAACTCAATGAGTATCCTCTGGTTCTATATACTAGAAATTGATAATTTTGGTAAACGTGTGCACCCACGTTTACCAACTCTTGAACTCTTTGTCGTTATGGGAGAACATGAGGAAGATTGGGGAACATCAAGAGGAGCATGTGAATGTTCTTCCCCAGAGGCATGATCATTATAATCATCTCTAGAATCATGTGGTCGATCAACTGATTGATTTGTCATTATCCTTCAAACAAAAAACAAACAAACATTATTTCACAAATATACAAATTCAAATATTACAAGACAAATATAAACAGAAAACGAAAAATTGAACTAAGTTACGTAATAGTAAACATGATTAATATGGTAAGAATGTTAAACCACAGTAAAGATGGTAAACATGGTAAACATGGTAGAGTAATTTTCATTAAAAAAAAATCAATAAATATATAAGTTAATCAAAGGTAAACTATATTAAACTATGGTAAACTATGGTAAACATGGTAAACATGGTAAACATGGTAAATATGGTAAACATGGTAAATATAGTAAACATAGTAAACATAGTAAACATGGTAAAAATAGTAGACATGGTAGACATGGTAGACATGGTAAACATGGTAAACATGGTAAAGTAATTGTCATTCAACAAAAATAATAGATATATAATTTACATAATGGTAAACATGATAAACTAAACTAAACATAATTAAAATAAACAAAAACTTCTACTTATTTTTTTTAATACATGTTTTAATAAAGAAAAACATTACAATATCTAACATTTTATGAAAATAATACATGTAAACAAGAAATAAACATATGTTACATGTAATATTAGGAATGTACAAATGGACTGTTTTCCCAAATTCCTTTGTTATGATCATTCCTTATGGAAAAAACCATGTCTTCAACATTCTCATCATTATGTTATGCTAATATTTCTATGGAAGTAGGGATCTCACATAAATCAGCATCTTCATCAAGTTGATCCTCACCAAAATATTGTTTTTCCCTTGTAAAACAACAGACCACTACATATCTGATTGATAAACTACATAGAAAATCTATTTTTCATGTGTTTCCATTATAAAATAATCTGTTGTGTCTTCCAATCTATTTATATTAACAACTATCATTCAAAATTCATCGTGTTTGATATTTTTATTACCGATAATCCATTTTCAGTTAAAAATAGGAACTTTACTTTTAAAGAAATCAACCTCCCATATTTCTTAAATGACTCCGTAATATACAGTTGATACAGAAATTGAGTTTTTGTCTTTAGAAATAGAAAAATGCATTGCTTCTGCAAAAACCAATAAAACACTATTCTGAACTACACTTTTATTATCTTGAGCTTTCATATTAAATTTATAGCCATTAATGTCATAACTAGACCATGTTATCACATTTAAACATGGACCACCCACTAACCATATTAATGCCTCTAATACATCTGATCTACCAAGAAAGGTCTTTTTAAACCATGAAAAAAATGTTTTGTTGTGCTCATTCAAAATCTACATTTCTTTCTTCTTTGGATGACATTGTTTTAACTAATTAACATACAATGTGATATATAGTTGAGCATCAGCTATGTTATTCAAGATGTATAATTCTATCTTCTTTATCTATTCCGTTAAAAACGATTTGAATTTCAAGACACAAATCCCCTTTCCCTCATTATTAACTCGTTCATGGTTAGATGGAGGCAAACCTATGTGCTCCTCCATAGCTAAGTAGCTCGTAAAAAACTCCAAAACCTCATAAGAAATATACTTTTCAATAAAGGAGGCTTCAGGTCGATATGAATTCTTACCATACCCCTTCAATATTTTCATATACCTTTCAAAAGGATACATCCAATGAAGATATAAAGGTCCACAAAGATTTATTTCTTGAACTAGATGAATCATTAAATGCACCATTATATCAAAAAAAGATGGAGGAAAATACATTTCCAATTGACAAAGTATATAAATTGCATTCTTTTCCAAAATGTTCAAAGCATTCACATCAATCACCTTATTACAAATTGAACTGAAAAAATAACACAACTTCATTATAGTCTTTCTGACATGGATGTGCAATATTCCATGCAATGAAACTGGTATAAGTTGTTGCATCATGATGTGACAGTCATAATATTTTATACCTATCAACTTAAAATCCTTTAAAGAGACAATTTTTTTTACATTTTAATAATAACCTTGAGGAACTTTGATATCATGAAGACACCAAAAAAAGCTAATTTTCTCCCTCTTGGATAATGTATGAAAATATGGGGGAAGAAATGTTTGTCTTCCATTAGGAGTGGGAGCTAACTCCAAACGTATTCCCATTGATAGTAAGTCTAATCTTACATTTAACCCATCTTTTTTCTTTCCTATAATATTTAACAATGTTCCAATAAAACTGTCATAGATATTTTTCTCTATGTGCATGACATCAATATTATGTTTCACTTCATGATATCTCCAATATGGTAGCTCAAAAAATATTGACCTTTTCTTCCAAATATGTCTATCATTACCAGATTTCTGTGTCTTTACCAATGTCACATCAAGGTTTTCCACCCTCTCAAAATACACATCAGGGGATAAAGGTTTTGAAGAAATATCAAATTCTTGTGAGCCATTGAATGCCTTTTTTAGTCTTCTATAAGAGTGATCCATAGGCAAAATATTTTGATGACCCATGTACACAGTTTTCCTCCCATGATGCAATTGACAATATGAAGCATGTTGTTCGCAAATTGGACATGATTTATGCTCCTTAACATTGTATCCAAGAAAACTTCCATATGCTGGGAAGTCATTTATAGTGAACATAAGCACTAAATGTAGTTGAAAATAGTCCATTTTATAAGAATCATACACCCTAATACCATAATCCCATAAAAGTTTCAAATCATCAATCAATGGTGATAAGAAAACTTCAATATCATTTCTAGGTTGCTTGAGACCAAATATCATTATACTCAACATGACATATTTGTGCTTCATACAAACTTCAGGAAAGAGGTTGTAAATTACCAATAAAACAGGCCATGAAAAATGTGTGCTACTAAGGGTTCGGTATGGATTCATTCCATCTATTCACAACCCTAGTATGAGATTTCTAATTTCGTTTCCAAATATAGGATACTACTCATCAATTTTCTTCCATTGTGGAAAATCAGCTGGATGGTGTATTTTTCCATCACATATCCTCTCATAAAAATTCCATATTAACCTTTTTGCATCTTGTGAATTAGAAAATAAATGTTTCAAACTATGAATTATAAGAAGATACTAAAATAAATAGGAAGGGATCTTTATAATATCTATATCAGTCTGTGATTTTTCTTTCAAATTATACCGTGATGTCCCACATTTAGGACACTCTAATAGAAATTCATATTCCTTCATATATATCATACAATCATTCAGACATGCATGTATTTTCTTTCATCCCAATACCATCAAGAATAATATTTTCTTGGCCTTATAATGTGAATCTGGAAGATCACTGTCTTTTGGAATAATGTCTTTCAATAATTGTAGCAGCTCTGTAAAACTTCTGTCACTCCATAAATGTTTCACCTTCAGGTTAATCAATCTTAACATCGTTGAAAAAACCGTAAAATCCATACAACCAGGATACAATGGTTTTTCAGCATCACCATATAGATGCGCAATTGTCAGTTCTATCTCAATTTGTTTTGCTACAATATCATAGATCATTTCTTTAATTCCATTGGAGTTACCATCTTGAAAGTCATCATCATCATTAGATCTGAAATTCTGTCCAGTTTCACCATGAACAATCCAAGGGTTATAACACGAATTAAAACCATGAAAAATTAGATGATATTTGATCTCTCTACTTTTCAACTTCTTCATATTCAAACATTCCAGGCATGGACAGAAAAAATGCCACTTCTTAGAAAATTTAGTTTAGAAAATTCCAAAAAGGCATCAATACCTTCCTCATATTCATTACTCATTCGATGTTCTATAATCCAAATTCAAATCATTATTACCTATAAAAAATATCAAAATTATACATCTTGTTAAGATAAGAAAAATACATATTTATATGAAAAATATCATAATTTGAATGTAATTTTTTTTGAAATATAAAACAAATATATGCGTATTTGAAAAAAATATTCATGAAAATGATTTTAAAAAGAAAATATAGTTAGATATAACAGTTTTAAATTCATCTTGGATCCTTTCCTCTTAAGGTACACAAAGAATACATCCTGGTGCAACTGGATAACAAATTCACCCTTCCGTAAAAAAGATATATGAAGTATAAATATTAAAATAAGTATACATTCACTAATAAAAATTACACATATCCCAATGATTTGAAACCATTGGGATAGCCCCTTAAATTGTTGGGATAGAATACCCCAACGGTTTCACACACCGTTGGCATGATGGTCATTGCAATAGCCCTATACCAACGATTCTATAGGAACCATTGGTATAAACTACCTAAAGTTAAAATATTCCAATGGTTTCAATGAAACCGTTGGGATATATATATACCAAGGGGTATCCAAGGAGGTAGGGAGCTGTCCAAGGGGGGGGGGGGTGTGGTGGGGGCTGTCCAAGGGGGTAGGTGCTATCCACAGAGGTAGGGGATGTCCAAGGTGTGCAAGGGGGTAGGGGGTGTCTAGGGGGGTGGGGGCTTGTCCAGGGGGGGTGTCCATGGGGGTGGGGGGTGTCCATGGGGGTGCGTATTTGAAAAAAATATGCATGAAAATTATTTTAAAAAGAATATATATTTATATATAATAGTTTTAAATTCATCTTAGATCCTTTATTCTAAAGGTACACAAAGAATACATCCTGGTGCAACTGAATACCAAATTCAACCTTCTGTTAAAAAGAAATATGAAGTGTAAATATTAGAATATATATACATTCACTACTAAAAATTACATATATCCCAACGATTTGAAACCATTGAGATAACCCCTAAAATTGTTGGGATAGAATACTCCAATGGTTTCACACACTGTTGGCATGATGGTCGTTGCAATAGCTCTATATCAATGATTCTACAGGAACTGTTGGTATAGACTACCTGAAGTTAAAATATTCCAATGGTTTCAATGAAGCTGTTGGGATATATATATACCAAAGGGGTGTATAAGCGGGTAGGAGCTGTCCAGGGGGGTGGTGGGGGCTGTCCAAGGGGGTAGGGGCTGTTCACCGGGGTAGGGGGCTATCTAGGGTGACCAAGGGGGTAGGGGGTGCCCCAGGGGGTGGGGGCCTGTCTAGGGGGTGGGGGGGGGGGGTGTACATGGGGGTGGGGGGGTGTCCAGGGTGTGGGGGAGTGGTGTCCAGGGGGTGAGGGGGCTGTCCAACCCCTACCCCATTGGACACCACGCCCACCCCCTTGGACACCCCTGGACAACCCCCACCCCCTAAACAGCATCCCACCCCCTCAGGACACCCCCATATCCTGAACACCCCCACCCCTTAGATACCCATACCCCCTTGGACAGTCCAATCACCCCTGGACACCACCCCCATCCCCTGGACACCCTACCCCCTAGACAACCCCCTCACCCCCTGGACACCCTACCCCCTTGGAAATCCCCATCACCCCCTAGAAACCACCCCCACCCCCTGGAAACCCCACCCCCTTGGAAATCCCCCTCATCCTCATGGACACCACCCCCACCCCCTTAGACACTCCCTGGACACCACCACCCCCTTGGACAGCCCCCACCCCTGGATAGCCCCCAACCCCTCTAGATAGCCCCACACCCTTGGAAAGCCCCCTCACTACCCTAGACATACCCACCCACTTGGACACCCCCTTGGACACCCCCTGGACACCACCACCCCCTTGGACATACCCCACCCCCTGGAAAGCTCCCCAACCCCTCTGAACATCCCCCACCCCTGGACACCCTCACCCCCTGGACATCCCCCTCACCCCCCAGGACACCACCCCCAACCCTGGACACCCCACCCACTTGGAAAGTCCCCTCACACCCTGGACACCACCCCCACCCCCTTGGACACCCCTTGGACACCACCACCCCCTTGGATAGCCCCCCACCCTTGGACATCCCCCCCAACCACTCTAGACAGCCCCCACCCCCTAGACACCCCCACCCCTAGATAGCCCCCTCACCCCCTAGACACAAACCCATCCCCTGGACACCCCCACCCCTTGTAAAGCCCCCTAACCCTCCTGGACACCACCCCCACACCCTTGGACACCCCCTGGACACCCCCCCTAGAAAGCCACCACCCCCTCTAAACAGCCACCCACCTGCCTAGACACCCCCACCTCCTGGACACCCCATACCCCCTTGGACAGCCCCCTCACCCCCCTGGACACCACCCCACCCCCTGGACACCCCCACCCCTAGAAACCAACCCCCACCCCCTAAACACCCCTACCCCATTTAAAAGTTCCCTCACCCCCCTGAACACCACCCCACCCCCTTGGAAACCCCCTGGACACCACCACCCCCTTGGAAAACCCCCACCCCTCTAGACAACGCCCCACCCCCTAGACAGCCCCCAACCCTTTAGACAATCCCTCACCCCCTGGACAGCCCCCCACCACTCTGGATATCCCCCACCCCCTGGATAGCCCCCACCCCTCTGGACGGTCCCCATACTCCTTGGACACCACCACCCATGGACACCCCTACCCCCTTAGACAACCCCCTCACCACCTGGACACCAACCCCACCCCCTAGACACCCCAACCCACTTGGAAATCCCCCACACCCCCTGGACACCACCCCCACCCCTTTGAAACTGTAGATACCCAAAGATTGAAGTTCATGGACATTACATTACTTTTGCGGAATATCTAATACATAACAAAAACAGACACACAAGGACCATAATAGTTTAGTGTCTTTGGAAACTTGGAATATAAACTTCTAATCGTGTTGAAAGATCTTCAACATCTCCTATAACGATCCTCCCCTTTTTGTTTCCTTACCTAAAACCTTTCTTTTAATCCTGAGGGAAAAGAAAACATAAAAAGGGTGAGATCAAATGATCAGTAAGGGTAAGCATGGAGAAAATAAAACAAACCATATATATTTGAACTTAAAAACATGAACATAATATTTAAACATCAAAATCTTGAGCAATGAAATAAAACATGGAATTACGTAAGGCATATATCATAATGGATCATCAATCACGATAAAATAGAATAGGAATAAATCATGTAATTGTGGCATCCATTAAGCACATGTAATGATTTCCATAGTAGCCAAGGCATTATTTCCATGACCATCTTAGTGGACAAGGTCCCTTTCTGAATCGAGTTCACTCCTCGTTTCAGTCCTGTAACACTGAACCAGATTAACTTACCGTTCCATCCATGTCTATCTCATGAGATATAAATCTTTACCCAATGCATTGGGGGGAGATATAGGTCCCAACCATTTCATAATGAAATCATTCTTACTTGTTCCACAACATAAACTTAAAACATTAATCATAACCCAAAGTATAAAATGGGTTTTATAAACATCATATCATCATCACATACTCCATATAAAACAAATGGATATTTCATCATAAGAAAAGTGAAATCATGTAAATCATAGAGACATTATACTTGAAACATACACATATGAAATAATTTCATCTTATATGGAAAATGGTTTTGATAAAACACTTGAAATGAATTCTTGAGGAAAATATCCTTTCTTCTTCAAAATCATTTTCTTTTCACAAAATTCCATTCAATTTTAAAAGGAAATGATTTTGTTGAATATAATAATAAATTCTTGTAGAGTAAGGTTCATGAAAATTAGGTGTTATGAAACCGTAAAAATCCATTCACACCGTATAAGTAAAAAAATAACAATTTCCTCGTACCTTTGTCGGAAAAGTCAAAAAGTACCTCGTATGGTAAACAAAAGAAAGATTCCTTCCATATGATGTGGTAAAAGTAAGAAAAGGGTAAAAATGTCTTAAAAATACATGGAAGTAAAGTAAACTTTTTATAAAATCATTTTGAGAGAATATGGACATGGATAATAAACATAACCCCCAGTAAATACTTACGAGTAAACAATCTCGGATAAGAATGAGATTGGAATAATTATCCCTAACCTTAGGTCCGATATGCTTCGTATGGATTTAAAACTCCTGTATAATGATTTAAATAATGTCATTGACTTATTACAGAATCATATTCACTGTTTTTATATCATATATGGTTCAATTATGACTTTATATTACCCATTATTTTGTAAATTATTGTTAAAGTAGCGTTTTGGGTAAAATCGTTTCATTTGTCATTCGTGTTTTACCTTGTAATTATTCATATGATTACTTAGATCATGGTTACATACATCCAGAATGTAAAACATGATTTATATATAATATATATTCAGAATATACATATATATAATAGTTCTATAAATGGAAAGAAATACACCCTTCATGGAGACGGTAGGCCGTACGTACGCATGAACGCTGTTTTCGTTTCCTTATTGAATTGAATGGAATTAAGTAGATGACATACATATATATATATATATAAATAAACCAAGTATCATTATTATGTCATATATTTCATGATTACTTATTATATATACTTTATAATCATTCATGAATGGTTAATCATTGATAATGAATCTCATCGCGTCGTGGAGACGGTAGTCCATACGTACGCACGAGCGATGATATCATTCCCATGATCGTGGAATTGTATTGAAGTGTATGTATAATATTTAAGAATCAATATAAATTTATAATAATCATATATAGTCATTATTTACACCATTATACCCATCCAAGTAAGGTGGTGGTGGAAAATAGATTACACCACGACGTGGAGATGATATTCCGTACGTACACACGCGCGATGATTTCATTTTATGTAGGATGGATAAATGGTGAAATAGGGTTATTTCATACTTATAATAACATATCAGTATATGAGTGATACTTATGTTATTACTTCATAATGAAAAAACTAAATAAGAATAAGTGGAAGAATAAATAAAGTTGAAAGAATCGGTAACACATGACATCAAATAAATTAAAAAGAATACTTATCATAAAATATCAGGTTGTTACAGAAACCCCCTAGACACCCCCACCCCCTGGACACCCCCACCCACTTGGACAACCCCCACCCCCTTGGACACCCCCCTGTACGCGCACACACACATGATTGAACACACAAAAATCATAAACTTGCATAATATCAATTCCATAGGTTTATTTTACCAGAAAAGAATTTATCATTGTATAAATAAACACTATGAAACTTTCCATGATATCAATGAACAAATATTGAAAAATAAAATCTCAAAAAATTAGTTTAGGACATCACGAAAAATAAAAACTGAAACTGAGCCGTGTGAGGCTTACTTGAGTGTTGTGAGTCATCTTGATAGATCTGATGATAATAAAGATGATGAATGATGTTGGAAAAATGAGGCTGGAGGGAATGAATTCTAAGATTCCTTTATAGGTTTTCCACGTGAGAGAGACGAGTCGTTGTTCGCCCGATCAAAGAAAATAGAATTACTAAATATGAGGTGCGATAAATCATTTAAAAGATTTATCACATCGGTTATTTAATAACTGACATGATAAACTATTTTTTTATGTTTATAATGTTGGTTATTTAATAACCAACATAGAAAATAATTTATCATGTCAGTTATTTTATAACCAACGTGATAAATGGTTCTTTATCAAATCAATTCTTTTGATAGCCGACGTGATAAATTGCTGATATTTTCTTTATCACATCGGTTATTTTATAACCAACGTGATAAAGTTCCTAGATTCAATATGTCACATTGGTTATAAAATAACTGATGTGATAAAGCTAATCTCAGTTTTTATTAAATCAGTTATAAAATAAACTATGTAAAAATTGACTCTCATCGATATACCATGTTAGTTATACAATAACCGACGTGATAAATCGATTTTTTCAACTTTTCATGTCAGTCATATAGAGCTAACTTGAAAAATCCCAATGTGTTAAATGTTTTTTCCATTAGTGTTTTGTTAGACATGTCACTCTATTTCAGAATGGATGATCCATTTTACAGGTTTTCTAATTTGGACATTAAATAAGATTCACACACCCATAGAAGTACCATTAGCTATGTGTTTAATTTCAAAGTAATGACTATGAGTTGGATCTATATACTTGAATTAGTAGTTGTGCTATCAATAATGGAATTATATTGCATAAAATCATGAAATATGGGAAGGAGTTGATCTGGATGAGGGGTTATTGAAGGATCTTGAAGGAAGCCAATGGAACAAAAAAATGTTATATGATAGTTATAGAATGATCCATATTATGAAGAATCTAATGTTTAATCACATAATAAATAATATTTATCTAAATTATCACCTCATATAGAAGTTTGTATAGGATGGAGTGATGTAACTATAAAAAGGTCTATGGATTTTGGAATCTAGTATACATGTTAAAAAATGTCACAATCTTATAAATTCTAGGATATTATGATGTATAAATGGGGTTTGGATGGTCAGAAGCATGGTTAGAGTGCCATGTAATAACTATAGAATATTGGAAGAATGAAATTTTGTGGAAGTGCCCCAAGGATATGGAGAATCATTGAAAAAAAACTTCAAGTGAGAGATTGTTAGAACTAACTTTTAAGAATTTTTTTGACTAATCATTAGAAATTTATTAAATTAGTGAATTCATAACTTATAATGTGGAATTATATAGAGGTAGGAATAGAATAAATAAGGAAGTTTAAAATCATAAGAAACAACATAAAGTTTCTATATGTGAAGGAAGACATAACATATGATTTCTTTATGTTTCACTATTCAATAGAAGTTATAATTTGAGTTGGTGAATTAGTGGGTTGTTGGTGATTGTCTTAGTTAATTCAAAAAATTTCTAAAAATATTGGATAATGGAATAATTGATGGATCTAGATTTATATTATAGATCTCATCTATAAATAGATGGGTAAGGTTACTTTTACATTAAAACAAATAGAAAAATAATTTTATTTTTACATTTTTGGTTGCAACAATGGTAGTGTGGGTGGTAGGTATTTTTCATGTAATATTTTTTAATTCTTTTTTCCTTGTTAATCAAAGTTATAATTTTAATCTTATAATTTAGGGGAATTCACAAACCACATAAATTTTGAGTGTTATTTTCATTTTATGTTGAGTTCATTTATTCTGTTTTGTTATGATTCAAAATGTCTTTTTTTATCATGGTTGTGATATGGTGTATAACTGGGGCGCAAAGTCTTCTCATTTTCAGATACATTGACATTGTATGTTATTCTATTTTGGGAGTTCTATATATATTTTTTTCATTTTAAGTTATAGAAGTTTTCTTATGAATTAATGGAATTTATCATAAGAAAGGGAGGAAAAGAAGTTATGAAAATTGATGAATATCATCGAATATTCTCAAGTGGTTACTTCAGAAAATTTCATGGATATGGAGAAATAAAGAAATAAGATTAAAAATAATATTTCAATTATCAATTAGAGGATTTATTTCGATCAAGGAGATGTAGGTTTCATGTGTATATATGCCTAAAACATCTAAGGCAATGTATATTCATATAAATATAATTTTTTGACTCACCATGTAATCATTAAAGGATTATGGGATGAAATTAAGGTGAAAAATATGAGTTTATATAAATATATATAAGAAATTTCAAAAATGGAGCACTCTTATTCCATAGAGAAAATAATATGGATTCTTAATTTTTGAATTCAGAGTCTTGTGGAATTTTCATGGTTATATTAAAATAATATATTTTTGATAAATTATAAGATAATAAAGAATCTTTCATTGGTTTCTAAAACCAATAGGATCACCCTAATAATAAATAAAAGTACCTCTAATAAAGAAAATCCAAATCATCCTTTTATGATTCAAAATGGAAGAACAAGTTATAAGATAAGAGGGAGTGATTCTAATTTAAACACCCAAATAAATAAGAAAACCTAACATGAATGTATTAAGAAGAAGATATCATATTTGAGAAGACCCATTGATTACTATCATGAGTAGTATAAGAATGAGAATAAAATTGGTAATAAAACCTACCAAAGGAGAATGGGAAATAGATTTAGGAGAGACTCACCCATATCGAGAATTAGTCATTAAATGCCTCATTGGAGAAGAATGATGCTATTATTGAGAATAAAAAAAACTAGGAAAGTAACACTTGAAATATGATATAGACACATGTTTTATATAGGATTCAAAGACTTAAGGTTGTTACTGGTGGTGTAGTTTATTTGACCATAAATTGAGAAAAGCTGTTCAAAAATTCTAGTAATAAAATATATATGGAAGAAGCAAGTATAATAGTCTAAGGAGTAGGAGAAATTTCTTACCAATATTAGTGCACTTGATGAGATTTAAGTAAAATGAAAAAAATTGAGACACATTACAAAAAATTGTATCATATGGATATCGAATCAATTAGGGTTAAAAGTCAATTCCATTATTCATAAATAAATAATTAATAATGATGTTCTTACAATGGTGGTTTAAGAAAAGAAAAAAATATCTCATAAAACACTTGGTAGATCATGAGAAGAATAAGAAGTATATCACTCAAAGAGTTAATGAAATTTGTTTAATGGTTTATAATACTCAATATTATTTAAAGAAACAATGAAGATCTATTTTAAGCTTATGAAAATATCTTAAATGGAGTGTTTATACAACTCTACATATAGATATAACCATTTAAAACTCTAAAAATACCAAAATTATAAAGGGGATAAAGTTAGAGGTTGGAATTATGATAGTAGGACACCAATATGATATTATTGTAACCCTGTAATCAAGGAAGGGGATTGATAAAAAGGATTAATATTAAGAGGTGAAAAAAATATTAAAGGAAAATATATAAATATTTTGGATTTATGGTTGTTCTAAGTAAGAAAAGCTCCTCCTTCTAAAAACTAAGGTATGAGTTGATAAAACCTATTCCCTTATCTATGATTGGATTACTTAATGAAATTTTGGCATGAAAGTGTATTATTAGTTAATAAATCTAAGAGTCTATTTGAAAAGTAAATTTATATTGGAGTATCACTTATGGACTGCTCAACCTTATCGATTGATTACTCTTTTTCCTATAATTATTTTTATCTTGTAGTATTAGACTTATTGATTTATATTTCTATTTTCAAGTATTTAGTGATTTGAATTATATAAATTGTGATTGGGGATTATCAAGAGAATAAATAGTTGAATGATTTTCATAATATGGGTTTTCCCTTAATGCTAAAAAGTTTCTTCTCTCTTTTACTTTTTTATTTGGAAAATAAATTCATTGGTATTAAAAATATATAAAGGTAGTTATGATTATTTGTTAATGAGGGATTAAATCTACATGGGGAGAAAGTTCTTATAGACTAATGAAGTTGAAGAAGTCATCCTAATTAAATATGGAGAAAATTTTCAAACCCATAAAGGGGGAAAACTAAGGTAAAATCCCAATCACATACTCCATATTTTCCTCATATTATGTTTTAGAAGGGGGAGAAGAAACAAATACATCCAAAGAGACTGTTAAATTTCAAGAGGGAGTTTTTTATGAAACAAGGGATTTGATTTCTTCATGTTTAAAACATTATTTCAAGTTTTTATTGGTTTTTCATAAAGTAATATAGGTTTTTATGATGGATATTTATGATGACATAATTACCAAAAAAATACAAAGGGTACGATTGATGTGATCATGTATTTCATGTGGTTAAATTATATGAATATATTGTTAAGAATTATTGGATTTTTTGTTAATATTTATTGATACTACATTCAATATTGGAAGATTTGGAATGCATTGAGGATATTGATATGCTCAAAATAGATTGAATATTATGTTGGATATGTTTTTTAATTTCAACCATGGTTAGTAATGATGGATTTGATACTCATGTGGGAGATAAAGTGTTTTATAGAGTTTAGATTATTCTCTACATGATGTGTTGGATATAACATAGATAATTAAACTTATAGAAACACTATCATAAGGATTAAATAGAGTGAGATGTCTCTAGGAGAAGATCATTAGATATTCTAACAAAATTTATGAGATGATTATGAAAGGTGAGTCAATGTTGGTTATACTAGATTTGGAATATGTTGGAGTCTATCATATTCCTAGGTTGTGTTGAGTTAAAAAGTTTCGTTATAAATTTTCCATTACATTATGTTTTTAAAATCACAAACACATTTTCTTAAGGAAAATTATCTTTTTTCTAAGAAATATTTTATTAAAGAAAATTTCATTTCTCTAAAAATTGTTTTGACCTTACCCATAGTTTTCAACACCTTATCTAATGTTTTCCCAAACCAAACCTGATCATCTTTTTTCTTATGTCAAATAATAATAACCTTATCTAAATTAGAACCTTATAGTTCATTAGAATTTGATTTATCCAGAATTGTGACTCTGATTTCTCTAGAAATCAGACTCCAATTTCTTCTAAAATCAGAACCTGATTTATTCTAAAATCATACTCTAATTTATTATAAAACTAGACTTTGATTTCTTTTGAAATCAGGATTGGATTTATTCTGAAATTAGACTCTGATTTATTCTAAAATCAGACTCTGATTTCTTCTGAAATTATACTCTAATTTCTTCTAAAATTAGACTTCGATTTCTTCTTAAATCATAATCTAATTATATTTTATTTCAGGATCCAATTTTCAATTTTTCTAGACTCTAATTCTCACTTCCTTAAGAATCTAATTATTTTTTTTCTTTTCGTTACCAAATTTCCTTAAAATAACATTCCATTTTATCAGATCCTAAATGTGATAATGTTTCTTAATCATGTTAATGTTTCTCATAGTTTTTTATATAAAATAATTTTTTACAATCTGTTTTAACTTAACCATTTCCTAAGTGGCACTTGTACATGTACCTCTGAAATTTAAGGAAAAATATGACCTTTAGAGGAGGAATTTGACTATTTTAATCTATTCCTATAAATAACCATCCATTTTAATGTTCATGATACAATGATTGTGTGGAACTCTTACATACCACGAGATCTCTAATCGATCTGCCTTATGAGTTTTTTGTGAACAACTTGTTCAAGCTGAGAACATCTTGTTCAACTTGGCTAGTGTGATTAAAATTGTTGCTGATCAATCGTGGGATTTTAGGGATAGAAAGATAGAGGTGCCAATCACCTTAGAGATCAAGGGCTTGTAGGGATAACAAGAAAGATTCCGATCTTCATATCAAGGGCTTACCCTTGTGTGGGTAAGACAAACTTTCTTAAAAGTATAAATCAAGGGACCTTCATCCAAGTTTTTTGGAAAACATTCTCTTTGGGATAAAAAATTTCTTATACTTGTCCTATTTTGTTACAAGTTTTAATTATGTTGCATTCTGTTAAAGACATGAAATGTAACTTTCTTACACTTTATTATACTTGTACACTCTGATATAAATAAGATTCTATATGATTTAAGGTAGAATATTTCCCTAAGTAAACTTGTCTTAAGTTTCTTTATCAGATCCATCTTATCGGATCTTAAACAAGTTAGTTTCTTAGTTAAGAACTAAATAGGTTTTGTGAATCTATCTTGTTTAACTTTGTTAAACATAGATTTTCTTAAGGACAAAATAATAGTTTTTAAACATAAAATTTACCCCCTCTTGTAATTGAGAAATCCACATCTATATTTTGATCCTACAATTGGTATTAGAGGAGGTATCTGAAATACTTATACTTACATATCAATTTTCTTTCTTAACTTTTCTTTCCTAACTTTACCTGTTTAAGTTTTCTTAATATTTTAATTATAAAATTTATATTTATAAACTATTGCAACTAATTTTTTTATGGAAAAGATCTTTTGTATTTTATTATAGAATGGAAGTAATGAACATTTGTTCTATAGAAAATATAAATCCTAATAGACCCCCAATCTTTAATGGAAATTAATATGAGTAATGGAGAGATAGGATAAAGACTTTTATTATCAATAACTATGTTGATAAATTTGTTATGTTAATTGGAGATTACAAGATTCCAAACAAGGAAATCAAATAGTTCACTAATCAAGAAAAAAAGAGTATTATCTTAACTTTAAGATATGAAATACTTTATTATGTTCTATTACTAGAAATATCTATATCCATATTTCATCCTGTGAAGCTGCTAATAGAATCTGGAAGAAGTTAGAAGTTACACATTTTTAGAACATCCATGGTTTTTGAAACAAAAAGATCTATGCTTAGATATGAATATCATGATTTTATGTTTCCTTATGGAGAACCTATATGAAAAGTTCAATAAAGGTTTAATATTATTGTCAAAAACCTTCATTCTATGGGTGATAAAGGACTTGATGATTAGATTCTTATAGATAAGATAATAGATATTATGCCTAATGAGTGGGAATCCAAAAGAAAAAAGATTGATGATAATATGAAAGTTTCAAATATAACTCTTGATGAGTTATTTATGACCCTTCTACAGAATGAAACTATAAGGAAGAGAGATACATATATCAATAAGACAAATAATGGTAATGGTAGTATTTATTTCACTACTACATAAAATTATATGAAATCCAAGACCCCTGAAAGAGTTACTAGATCAAAAGTTAATAAATATACTATTATATATGAATAAAGTGATAGTGATCATTTTGAGAATGAACTTTCCAATATTTCTTGAAGAATGAACACGTTTTTTTGGAAATAAATATTTCCAATATAGATAAAATAATAAAGAAAAAAAGGATAAGAAATATTCATAAGTGACTTGTTATGGATGTAAGAGGGTAGGTTATATAAAACCAAACTATCCTATACTCAAAAGGAAAGACAGAAAGGATTAATATTAAAAAATAAACAAGAAGAAGTACTAAAAGTATAAGTTTAAGAAAGTAATTAAAGTTAATGAAACCTAGAGTGATAGTGGTGGTGATTATTCAGACGAATCTTTTAATATTGAATCTTCTGGACAGAATAATATTGGTATAATAGTCAAAATTCCTACTAAAAATCAACGTGTCATAGATAAAGTAAATACTACTAAATCTTTAATCAATATTTCTTTAAATTATAATTTTTCTAATGAAGAATATTATGAATCTTTAGATGAATAATATTCTTCATCATAAGATAATACTTTACCTTTTTTTAAATATGTATCTAGGTTTTCCAAGTTACTTGAGAATGAAAATAGTAAGATCAATAAGAAACATAACAAAGAAAATTATAGAATATATATTTTTTAAAAATAAGTATCATATCTTTAAAAATATCTTGATAAAAAAATTCTTGATTTTGAAAATGTTTCCAAAAAACTTAAGGAATTTAATTCTATGAATGATAAAATTTATAAGGATCTTGAAAATGTTATTTCCAAGAAAAATGTTTTAGAGACTAACTCAAATTCTATGACTAATGACTATAAGGATAAGAATTTAGTCATCAGAATAAAATAATAAAATATTTTCCTTAAAGAAACTTTTTTCAAACTTTACTCATAGAAAGGAAGGTTTTGACAAAAAGTATTCAAAACACCATCCTATAAGAAATAGTTCTAGATTTGGTTATTCTCATTCCAAACCATTTTTCAGTCACAACTATTTTGTTACTCAAAGTGATCCTTTTTTAATGAGTTTCAATGTGGTGCACATTGAGAGAAAAATTGTTCTTGGAATAAAACCCAATCCTTAGGTTTTCATAAAGATCATTTTTCTAAGAAAATGTGGATACCTAAGATTTTAATTTCTAAAATTTCTGGATCCAAGAAAGTTTGTGTTCCAAAAGTTGAACTATTTTATTTCCAGAAAGACAAAGGAAGTGCCAACAATAATACATGGTACATGGATAGTGGATGTTCCTGTCACATTACTGGTAATGAAAACTTCTTTGAAAATATTATTAAGATAAAAGGTGGAAAAGTAAATTTCTAAGATAATTCTCAAGGAGAAATTATTGGTAATGGTAACATTGTTCTTCTTGGAAAAGATTTAATTTAAAATGTTTTATTTGTTAAAGGTCTTAAGAAAAAACTTATAAGTATAAGAAAATTCTGTGATGAAGGTTAACTTGTTAATTACAGGAATGATAAATGTCTAGTAACAATTCCAAAGAAGAGCTTATTCTCTCTATCCATAGGCATGAGAATGTTTATAAAATTAACTTAAAAGACCTTAGGATCCAAGAAATACCTTTCCTTATTTTAATTGAAGATCAATCTTGGTTATGGAATAAAATACTATAAAACTGTAACCTTAGGAACTTATGAAAAATCTCAACGAAAAGACTTGTTAAGGATCTACTGGAGCTTATATTTGGTTCTTCAAAATTATGCGATCCTTGTTAATATGGAAAGAAACATAAGTCAATATTTAAATCAATTAGTGAAGTCTCAAATTATGATGCATTACAGGTAGTGCATATGGTTATTTTCATTCCAACACAAATTGTAAGTATTGGAAGCAAATACTATGTATTTGTTTTAATTGATGATTATACTAGATTTAATTGGGTCTATTTTCTTAAAAATAAATTTAAAGCCTTTTATTATTTTAAATATTTTTCATCCAAAGTTAAAAATTATAAAAACCTACCATTTATAACTATTCATAGTGATCATGGAGTAGAATTTGAGAATTTAGATTTTGAAACTTTTTTTAGTAATAAAGGCATTACTCCTAAATTCTCAGATGCAAGAACTCTTAAAAAAATGGTGTTGTTGAAATAAGAATCTATATTATTCAAGAGATAACTAGAACCATGTTGAGTGAATACTCTATTGATAATATTTTTTGGGATGAAGCTGTAAGTACCGATTTTTATACTATAAATCATTTTTTAATCAGACATTTTCTTAATAAAACACCTTATGGGTTATAGACTGGTCGAAAACCTAAAGTTTCTTACTCGAAAGTATTTGGATGCCGATTATTCATATTAAATATTAAATATAACTTACATAAATTCAAAACCAGATCCAATGAAGTGATTTTATTATGACACTCCACTAATTCCAAGGATTATAGAGTTTTTAACAAAAAATATTGTACTACTGAAGAAACAGTACATGTTAAATTTGAGGAAACTGATCCATTTGTTTTTAAATAACCTCAACCTACATCTTCAGATATGTTTTAAAAAAATTATTATCAACCATTGATGGAATATTATTCAAATAAAAAAAATACTCAAGAAATTCTTTCTAAAGTATTCACCCTAAAATATTTTTTATCTTATGTTGATGAACAGGTTTTAAAAAACCCAAATTAGTTGTTTCTTAAGAATCATCCCAGTGATAATATCATTGGTAATGTAAATAGACCTGTAAGTAATAGAAGTTATCTAATAAATTAAGTGTATAATCTACCATTTAATTCCCAATCTGAACCTAAAATCACTAATTAAGATTTATGTGATGATTATTGGATTAAATATATGAAAGATTAACTAAATGAATTCAAAAAAAAAAATAAAGTATGGGCCTTGGTTGAAAAACCTAAGGAAAATTCTGTAATTGGTGTAAAGAGGGTCTTCAGAAATAAGTGTGATGAAAATGGAATCATTGTAAAAATAAAGAAAGATTAGTTGCTAAAGTCTATAATCAACAAGAAGTAATAGAATATGAATAAACCTATGCTCTAGTAACTATACTTGAATCTATTTGTATTATACTATCCTTTACAACATTATTTAATTTCAATATTTTTAAAATGGATGTGAAGTGTTATTTACATAATGGATATGTTAAATAGTTATTTTATGTTGAAAAAATTAATGGCTTTGAAGACACAAAACATCCTGAAGATGTTTAAAAACTTACCAAATATTTATATGGACTTAAAAAAGCCCTTAGATCCTGGTATGAAAGACTTATAAGATTTTTGTTACAAAATAATTATGTTAAGGGAATAGCTGATCTGACACTTTTTATAAAGAAAGATAAGAAAAATGTTTTGATTGTTCAAATTTATGTTGATGACATTATAATCAGATCAACTCATAAATCCTTAACTGATTCATTTGTGAATCTCATGAAATCTAAGTTTGAAATGAGTATTATGGGTGAGTTAACATTTTTTCTTGGTTTTAAAATTTCTCAAAAACTAGAAGGAACTTATATATCTCAACATAATTATATTGAATATCTTCTTAAGAAGTATGGATATGACAACACTAAAAGTATAAGTACTCCAATCGGTACCTCAAACACTCTTGATCTTAATGAAGCTAGGAAACCAGTAGATCAAACATCTTTTAGAGGTATGATAGGAAGTTTATTATAATTAATAGCTAGTCATAAAGACTTAATGTTTTTAGTATGCTTATGTGAAAGATATCAATCTAATCCAAAAGAATCCCATTTTAAATAAGGGAAAACAATTTTTTTCTATTTCAAGGGAACCATGGATTTATGACTTTTATGTTCTTCTAGAAATGATTTTGTTTTAAAATGTTTTTTCAATACTGATTTTGGTGGTTTTAGAATGGATAGGAAAAGTACATCCAAAACTTTTCATTTCTTAGGAGATTCATTAGTTTCTTGTTCATGAAATAAAAAACACTCAGTATCACTTTCCACTATTGAATATGAATATGTAGCAGCTAGAAGTTATTGTTCTCAAGTGTTGTGGATGTAACACACAATCAAAAACTATGGCATGAGTTTTTCCAAAACACAGATAATTTTTTATAATACTAGTTCCATTTTCCTAAAAAAATACCCTGAACATCACTCTTGTGAAAAACTCATAGAAGTTAGGCATCACTTTCATAGGTATCACACACAAAAAGGAGATATCATTCTTCAATTTATCAGAACACAAGAGAAAATTTCTGACATATTTAAAAAATCTTTATCATCCGATATATTAAAATAAATTAAAAAAATGTTAGGAATTATAACCATAAGGTAATCATACATAATATATTTTTGTTAAAATCTATCTCCATACATTAGGATAATCATTTTCATAGGGAGAGTACACATGTTTACTCTTTTATATTTCCGTTTCTAATTTTTTTTCAGAACCTAAAATTTTCGAAACCTAAAAAGTTTTCTTTCCCTAAGAAAACTTGTTGGAACCTATGTTTTATAAGAGGAACCTTATCAATACTAACAAATATTTATAAGAAATTTGGAAGGCTCGTTTCCTTACCTATATCATTATAATTTCAATTGTTGTTTGTTGGTATTTTAAATATTATTTTAAGAAAACCATATCAGATTAAATTTCCTTAAATTCAATTCATCCTTAAAACCTCAAAATATCAAAACCTATAAACCCTTATCTAGAATTAATATCAACTGTCATATCAGATCAATAAAATATCAACCGTTGTATTAAACTGGGAATATGAACCGACACTGCAAGTCTATATAAAGGACCCCCTATTCGTGTCCCACATCATTTTTCTTCAATATTTTGCACTAAAGCCCTAATGAACTTCAAGTATGCCATTCAGGTTTTCTTCTCTTCAACTACAAATGTCTATTGAAGTTTCCTTGAAGACTTTTATGGCCTCTAACAAGGAACTCAATGATTGGTTAATTTTCAGAGAAAGGTTGGTGGAACCTAATTTCTTTGTCAGGTATGATTCTTTGGTTTCAAAAATCATAAATAAGAATGGATGGAAAATTACCTGCATAGACAAAGAAAAGAATAAGGATCTGGTATATTATTATCTTGTTATATAATAATATGATTCAGTTCATTTCTATGAACAAGGTGGAGGATAAATGCTTTTTTAAGAGTCATGGAAATACATACTCTCCATCTTTCAACAAGGCTATAAGTATCTTGGATATTCTTTACAATGGAGAAGAAATCTTTTACTCTCACAAAGTTCCTGATGAGAAAGGTTATTTTAAGAAATTTAAGGATATTTATTTTCATGGGATTAAGGGAGTGAAGACACCAAAGATCACTCATCTTTCTTCAAGCCACATATTTCTAGATCTTTGGATGCAAGGTTTACTGATTCTGAGGAAGGTTGATAAGGATTATTTGAAAATATGAGATGTATTCATGATAGATTTCTTAGTGAATATAAGGAAGATAAACCTTATCAAGTACATTCTTTTTACCATCATCAATATCAATATTATCATAATCAAGTTTCAAATCATAATATACCCTGTGATCTTGTTAAATATTATCGTTTTGTGTTTAGAATCTTTCAAAATTCCATTCAACTCAAAGGAAAAAGTTTTCAAGATCATGTTGTTATAGGATAACACCCTGAGAAGGATGAAGATTAGTTTTAGTAATAAGATATGATATTTATTTGATCTTCCTAATAAGGATTATCAAGCTAAGAAAAGTGATGTTGGAGAGACTTCAAAACCTAACTCAAAGAAAATAAAAGCCAAAGAATAATAATCTAAGTTACTCAGAATGATCTCATAATCTAAATCAGCACCCCCTAAACCAAATAAGAAAAAGACATTCTCTGATGAATTTTTTGCTTAATAGAGAGAGCTTAAGAAGAAGAAGAAAGAAAAAGATGGCATTTTTGTGTTAGACCTTGCTGAGGCTAAGACCTTAAAAATTAAAGGAGATAAATAGAATGAGAAGAAATCTAAAGAGAAGAATCTAAAGAAGAAAGAGTTGGAGGATGAAATTATCCAATCATTCCTTATAGATATCAAGAAGGAATATGAACAAGTTCAGGTACCAAAATATTTCTTACAAGAACCAAGGCCAAATGAGACTCTGGTTATAGGTAAAAGAAAGAAAGAAATTTAACTTCCAAAACCCATAGTTGAAGAAGAATAAGTTCAACAGGAAGAAGAAGAAGAAGAGGATAAGGAAAGTGATGATGCTATAAAAATGGTTGAAGAATATCAAGATAAGGAGAGACTTTCTGAAAAGTTTTCCATAAGAACTTCCCAAGATGAATCCACCAAGATTATTTCAGAAGAAAAATTTATTCCAAAAGATATTGATGCTTAGGATGAGGTAAATAAAGTTCTTTAAAATTATGAAAGCAGTAATGATGATTTTGTTCAACATATTGGTGATAAGGCTAATAAGGAAATTGATGATAAAGGGGCTGATAAAGAACATGATAATTATGATGATATAATAGTTAAAGTTTATGATAGTGAGAATGAAACTCAAAAATTTGAGAAGGAAATATCTATGAATCAGAAAGGTAAGAAATTTTTTGTTAATTCGCTAAATAAATTTGTTGTTTCAAGATAAAAGAAGGATGTTATCAAAACATCCAAGAGTAAAGAAGATAAGCAAGATAAAGTTACCCCACCAAAAAAAGAATCTACTTCAGAATATTCATCTTACTTAAGACATTATTTTTTGGTTCATTCCTTAAAGAAAATTTTGAATTACATTCATTTATTTCCAAGAATTGATTCTAAATTTCAGTTGCTTCAAGAAACAATCAATAAGAATTCAAATTCAACAAATCTTATTATGAAGAAGTTTATCAACCATGAAGCTGACATTAAGACTTTTTAGATCAGTTATGATGCTTATAGAAGATCTTGTAAAGAAATAAATAATTGGTTTAAGTCATTGATTGATAACCTTAATTTTTTTGATGATTTCAATGATTTAGTTAAAGATGAATTTGATAAGTCTGATGACAAGATCAAGAATCTATCAAAAAGTTTTTAAGAAAATATAAAATAAGAACAAGCTATCCACCTTCAAGAAGGTAAAGATCTGAATGGGAAGTTGAATTCTATTGCTTTAAATCTGAAAAGGGAAAGGGAACTCAGGGTAGAGATGGAAGAAAAACTCAAAGATCAGGAAGAAGTGATAAAGTCTCAAGGAGAAGTTCTTAAGTCTCAGGAAGACATAATCAAAGATCTTAAAAATAAAAATAAAAATCAGAATCAGGAATAGTTGATAAAGAAGTATGAATATGATCACAAAGATTTGAAGAAGCTAAAGGACACCCTAAAAAATTGATGCCAGAGGAGAAAATGTTGGATGAATGATTCTATTTTCAAATCTGATATTTTGTTATATTTTCTTTTGTACCAAATCTGTTATCTTAATAATTTTTTTATCTATGAATTGTCTTATTTCATATATTCCTAACCTTTTCAGATTTTTTTTTATTTTCCTCCATTCCTTTTTGAAAATCACAAAGGGGGAGAAAAGAATGATAAAAAATAATATCAATTTAAAAGAAGAGAACACCCTAAGTAAGGGGGAGATTACTTAAAAAATAAATTCTTAAGTAACTGGGAGTAATTTATCTAAGAAATACAAGAATACGATCCTTAGGGATTTCATAACCTAAGGGGGATTTAGTCATATTCACAATGAGTCATATACAAAAAGGGATATAAGTATTTATTTTTAATCCTAAAAATTAAAACTTTATTCCCTATATTCTTATACAAAAAGTTGTTTGTGCTTTCTAAAAAAGGGGAGATTGTTGAGTCAATAAGTTCCCTTATGAATTTTCCATTCCTATATGTTTTTAAAATCACAAACACATTTTAATAAGGAAAATTATCTTTCTATAAGAAATATTTTCTTAAGGAAAATTTTCTTTCTTTAAAAATTGTTTCGACCTTACCCATAGTTTTCAAATCCTTATATAATGTTTTACCAAACCAAATCTAATAATATTTTTATTTAGTAAAATAATAGGATCCTTATCTAAACTAGAACCTTACAGTTCCTTATAATCTGATTTTACCAGAATTGTGACTTTGATTTCTTTGGAAATTAGACTCTTATTTCTTGTGAAATCAGACTCCCATTTCTTTTGAAATCAGACTCTGATTTCTTGTGAAATCAGACTCTGATTTCTTGTGAAATCAGAATCCAATTTCTTCTAAAATCAGACTCTGATTTCTTCTGAAATCATAAATCAAAATAAAATTTCTTCTGAAATTAGACTCTAATTTCATCTAAAACCAGACTCTAATCTCTTCAGAAATCAGACTCTGATCTCTTTAGAAATCAGACTACAATCTCTTTAGAAATCAGACTCTAATCTCTTCAAAAATCAGACTCCGATTTCTTCTAAAACTAGACTTCAATTTCTCTTGAAACCAAACTCCGATTTCTTCTGAAATCAGACTATGAATTCTTCTGAAATCAAACTCTAATTTCTTTTAAAATTAGAATATGATTCTCTTTTATTTCAGAATCAAATTATCAATATTTCTAGACTTCAATTCTCACTTTCTTAAGAATCCTATTAAATGTTTTTCTTACTATTACCAAGTTTACTTAATTTAACATTCCATTTTATTTGATTCTAAATGTGATAATGTCTCTTAAGAATGTTAATGTTTTTATAGTTTATTATATAAAACAATGTCATCCAATATGTTTTAACTTAACCATTTCCTGAGTGCCACATGTACACGTACCTCTAAAATTTAATAAAAAATATGACCGTTGGAGGAGGAATTAGACCATTGGAATCCATTCCTATAAATACCCATCAATTTCAATGTTCATGATACAAAAATAATGTGTAAATCCTACGTGTTGTGAGAACTCTACTCGATCTGCCTTGTGTGTTTATTGTGGACAACTTGTTCATGTTGAAAACATCTTGTTCAACATGACTAGTGGGATTCTTATTATTGCTAATCAATCAAGGGCTTCTAGGGATAAGAACATATAGGTGCTTATCACCTTAGAGACCGAGGGCTTGCGGGGATAGCAAGACAGATTCCAATCTTTGTATCAAGGGCTTACCCTTTTGTGGGTAAGATAAAATTTCTTGAAAGTATAAATTAAGGGACCTTTATCCAAGGTTGTTGGATACCCTTCTATTTGGGATAAAATATTTCTTATAATTGTCTTGTTTTGTTACAAGTTTTAATTATATTTCATTTTATTAAAGATAGGAAGTGTAAATTTATTACACTTTCTTATACTTGTACACTATAATATAAGTAAGATTATATACTATTTAAGGTATAATATTTACCTAAGTAAAATTGTATTAATTTTCTTTATTAGATCCATCTTATTGGATCCTAAGAATGTTAGTTTCTTAGTTATGAACTAAAGAGGGTTTATGAATCCATATTGTTTAACTTTGTTAAACATATATTTTCTAAGGATAAAAATGAAAGTTTTTAAACCTAAAATTCACCCCCTCTTGTAATTGAAAAATATACATGTATATTTAGATCCTACAATTTTGGTAATGTAGAAGATTCTTAAAATGAAATATGGAGATATTTTAGAAGAAATACATTTAATAATACATGCCTAAAATATCTCATGAATAATTCTTAAATAATGGAGAATCACATGGAGTTTAAAGAACAAGATTGATCTTGTGTCTCCTTTTGATGATGAAGGAAGATTCTATTGGACATAAGATTTCATGATCACTAAGGGATACATGTATCTCACAAAAACTATCCAATATGATGGTGTGGTGGCATGAACCTACCAAATTGAGTTTTTTATGGATTCTACCCAGGATAAGAATTTAATGAAACATTAAAATATTTCATATGCACATGTTTTGTATTTGTGTCTTGTAGGTAATCATGGTAAGATATCCTTGTTATTGAAATAAATTTTGGAATAACATATTCTTATCACCTTGATGATGAATAATAAAGATAAATTTTGAACCTTAATGAGAATAAAATAGATTTAGGCGATCTGGTAGAATTATGATGGTGATTAAAGGCAATTATGAATATTGGAGGAGACTGGAGAAATTTAAGAGACTTGGAATTGAAGTAATTTAGTGAAATATTATATTAGAGGAAATCACGATGAAAAATATTTATGTCACACCATTATTTTAATTTGAATAAGTTTAATATAAATGATCACTAATTCGACACACTATAATGTGGTACTGATCAAACTGTAACTGGTTGAGGCTGAAAGAAGAAGCTTCACTTATGCATGATATCATGCCATAACCCATCTATATTACATTGTGATTGATTTAAGATAATAAAATAGTTTACTATTATATAATAAATCATTACACAACACTTTTTTATTGAACCATGAAGTATTTTCTTTGAGTATTTCAGTGTCAGTCCAATGATTCTATAATAAGCCATGATATTTTGGTGTGAGGCTTCCCATAGGGGATGAGGAATGTCACAAAACAATATGGTATTCCATGCTATGATATTTTTAGACATAAATATTCTTATGTGTTTTTGGTTATATATTCTTAGAGACATTATGAAATACTACACTAACCCTGATGCAACATGCCTTCCCCAAAATACTAGGAGATATAGATTCCATGCCACAGTCCACTTGGCCATGCTATAAGTCAAGAGGGGATTTTGGTGGATCTGAGTAGATATTTAAGTTGATAAAGTTAGATCTAAGTTTGATTTAATACCTCACCATGAAGGATCTTATCACACAATAATATTCTATATTATATCATGATTATGTGTATCATGTCATGATCTGGTTAATTACAAAACATCTAGAAATCATATAACCTATTTTTAGGGATTGAACAAGGACTCAAAATGGAACAACTCCATAGTCAACCAAATAAATTTGATTTGGATTTATTGAAGATATCATATGAAGAAATAAAAGTATTTATAAGACTCATCGGATTGATCAGGATAATTGATGAAGATATAAATATGAAATATCTTTAAAAAAGTATCATCCATGTAACTGAGATTGGGGGTCATTACTTGGTTATGTTTATTTAGAGAGGCCATTGAGTTATGATATAATCATTATGAGATCATTGAGAAGGAGAAGGGTTACCCATTTAGATCATGATAGAGAAAAGAACAAGGGTGTATACCTACTCTATATACCATAGGAACTTGAGAAAGAAGGAGAAATGATTGTACATGCCAAAGATCTTATTATTGATGACCAATTTCCCTTATAATTGTATTTGAAATTATTATAGGAGTTCTTGAATATATTCTTGTTCCATCAATCATTTCTCAAATCATTGATAATAAGGCCATAAAATGGATAGTGTGATGATAACAACTATACACCAAGGATATCAAAACTTGATAAAAAAGTGTTGTGAACCATGTAACCCATGTCTATTGTTTTTTTATCTCTAACCTATCATTATCATCATATTTGTTTCATGGAATAATCACATGATCTAGGAAATAACCAGAAATATGAACAAATAGTATTGAAAGGGAGAAAAAATGATGAAATTTAAAATTATATTTTGATCTCAAATTCACCCCCTCCCAGTCATTATGAATTTCACTTTTAGGACCTATAAGCATATAATTTTCTTTCCATAACATTCAATTAATTTTTCACTATCAATTAATCTAATCATATAAACACTCACCATTTTCTGTTTGATACAATATTTATCATATTGAATTATCATGTGCATCATGGTGCAATCAATGAGAAAAATACCTTCAACTTGGTAATTAATTCAGATAGTGTGATTCATATCATTCATTTGTAATAATATAAAATGATATATATATATATATATATTGATTAAATTAAAATATGAATGAAATACAGATATATATTTTTTATTAAAAATATCACAAAAACAATAAAAAACTCTTTGTAAGAATTTATACATTACTATAATGATCAATACCTTCATAGTTTACATAGAATTTAGAGATATTAAAGTTAATTATATTATTTTCATGCTTCATGATCTGATCAACAATGTTTACTTCAGTAATTTTCTTATTACATTTAATTGATTGTTAATAAATATCAAAAAGTTGTTTTAATATACAACTGTTATACAACTATTTATCTTTTATACCACATGAAAAGTATTTAATTTTAATATGATTTTGATTTCTCAAGATGAAAATATTCATAATCCAACCAATTCTGGTGGTTATTTTTTATCTTTTAATTTGATGTATAACCACCTCAAGCATAATATTTTACTTGAACTAAACCACATAAATTACTACTATGACCATGACTATAATCAATCACATTCACTTCATAAAATGAAGCTAAATGAGTAGGTCATTATTCATTATCCCTCTCTAATAGTTCAATATTTTTTATATAGTAAGAAAGAAAGAAAATAGTTAATAATACTTTGTAAATATTTTTTCACGATATTATTGTTGTTAAATAACGTTTAAGACATGAAAAGTAGAAATATTATTTTCTAACATATCTATATTGGTAAATTTTCATCATATAATTTTAATTTTGAAGTTTTTTTAACATAGTAGAATTATATTTGTTTACTGAATTGAAATTTTGGAATCTCAAATAAATCAATTCTAAATGTGTTTTTGTTAAAATTACTAGTCTTAAGTGGTCATAAACTCCCTTGATATTTCTTCATACCATTATATAATATTTCACTGTTAAATATTAATTCTTTAAATACTCATAGATATGATGAAGATAAATATTAGGGCTTCAATATTGTTTTGTGAAAACAAATTATAACTCAATTTGATCATTTCACTAAGGTTATTTTCATCTAGATCCATCTCAATATCTAGATTCCATGACATTTAGTTTTTTTCCAAGGATGTTTAGAGGGAGGAAACCACGTTTATAAATTTTTTTCTATGAAAAATAAAACTAATTTGGTAAACTAAATGTAGTGCCCATGTATAGTGATATCACTAAGATGAGGGGATGAATTGGTGATCCATTTTTCTTTTTAAGAATTCATTATTATCTTTAACCTTTATAGTTGGTTAAAGCCTCAATCCACTTTTCTAGTGACTCAAAACCTCACCCAAATAATGTAGTAATTAAAGGCATAAAACAAAAGGGTTTATAATGTTTGACCTTGAAATCCTACCTCTTTATAGGTTTGTCCTGAGTTTCGATAGTTGGTTCCTCATCTATAAATTATTTTGATTATAGACACAAACTATCTTCTAAAAGGTTTATTAGGAAATCTCAAAAAGTGGTTGTTACCAAGTGAATGAGTGACTACCCCTCTAAGGGTTATTTAATACCTCTAACTAGTTGAATTAATTTCTCAAAAACATTCTCTTTAAATATTCACTTTACTATTTCTTTATACTAGATCCCTCTAATGTGCATATGGTCCTCTAAACTTCTATGAAAAGTTATTTAACTTACCTTATATATAGGTGTAGTGGTAGGTCATACTTTTTCTCCTTGAAGTCTACAAGTCCTAGTCTTCCAAATAGGCCTTTCTCACCTATTAACCTAAATATTTAATATCATAGGTAGATGAAATATATTCATGCTTCTCACTTTATCCTTAACTTCAAATCTATAGTAGCAATGTTAGATTCATTCTTCTTATTTTTTGACACATAGAATATTTTGAATGTAGTTGGGCTCTTCTTATTTTAATTCTTCAAGATCGCTTCTATTTCTCTCATTTTCTAACAAATCTTTACACCCACACATAAGTTCAGTGTATATAATAATATTTTATATTTCTTTTCTCTCAATAATTTTCTCAGTCTCTACATAACTATATATACAAATAATTTCTTTTTATGAGGTATTCCCATATTTCTATAAATGGAAATATTTTAGGGAATGAATGGAAGAAACTACGTCATATTAATAGGCTATAAAAGTTTCCCTATGATATTATATATTTTATTTAGTTTCCATCAAAAAATAACCATGGTAAAATAACTTCTTTTTGTTACCCATGATCTTTGGTGCACTTCAAAAAAATATCCCACATGAAATTTATTTTCATGATTATCAAATTAAATAGATATAAATAAAATTATCTTTATTTATTATTTTTGAAAATAGCTCAAATATTTCATGTATTTTGCATTAAATAGGCTCAAATTTATCTTCTTCTCAAAATAAACTCATATTTTCCCCATTAAAATACTTCATCAAATATGTATAAAATACACACTGGTAGGTGAAACTTAGTTCATCTCTTTAATGATAGATTTATATCGTCAGAAATAAACCTGTATAGATATACCTTGAATCTGTACACACTAGTAAACAAATTATATTTAACTTCTTTATCACATTATAATTTAATGAAAAATATATTTGTGAAATTTTATTAACCTATGATCAATAATTACACCAACACATTTGTTTTTTTATTTATATATTTAATGAAATCTATAGGTCCTCTCATTTCAGGATTAGGTAAATTATAATACTTCCATATTATATATTATTTTCTCAAACTCATTCTTGGATCATGTATTAACTAATAATTATGATATTTTATTTGGAATCTCATATTCAACGTCTTCAAATTTAATTTTTATTAGAATAAATATATAACAACCCTGCTCTTTATTACACTCATAAACATGATTTATTACATAAAATTGAACTTAATAAAACTATGAGGATCTATAGATCTAGTGTATTTGGAAAATTAGGAACATTACATAACAAATTAGAACATAAAACAGAACATCTTTATTTAAAACTTATTTTACATGACCACAACATTCCTTCGTACTTAGTATTGCATGGGATAACCTGAAGACATGCATAAGAAAAGGGTGAGCACTAAAGCCCAGTAAGAGAGTAAATAAGGAATAACATGAATAATATAGTACATTTTATGCAATAAGAATATCAATGGAGCACAAGAGAAACATTAACATAAAGGAATGATATAGCATGGTTATCATAATATGGAAATGTGGCAACAACATTTAACATGATATTAGAATGAGCCAATGCTCATTGCACATGGAGCATGAGTAAAACCTCATTGCACTTGAATTAAAATGATTAGAACCTAATTTCACTTGAATTAGAATGATTAAACCCTCATTGAACTTGACTTATCATGATACTAATCTTTACCCAGTGCATTGGAGTGCTATCAGTGTGAACCCTTCTTAATCATTTCATTTCATGCATATGTGTGCCACATGAATCATATAACATGGATTCATTAAACATAATAATTTATTACATTATAAAGGAATGTGGAATTCATACATGAAAATCTATAATCAATAAGTAAATGTTTATAAAGGTGAATACCCTTGATAGAGAAATGGACAAGGTATTCACTACACAATGACTTTGGCTTGGAAAATCGCAGTGCAATTTCGGCAGTATAACAACGTGACATAAGAATTCATAAAAATGGTTGATGGGTGAGAAAGGGGTGTATCATCATATTTACATGAAATGTATAGTAAGGGGGTCATATAGATATGTGTGACATTATATGTAATGGAATTTAGATTCATAAAACAAAATAATTTCTTGAATGTAGATGAGGAGAGAGAAATCCCTTACGGAATTTCGGCATGGTAACAAGTGTAATTGGGAGGAATTAATGAGAGATAAAGGGATATATAATCATTAAAAAATTATAAGGGAAGTATATGGGAGGTTATAAATCACACCCCAACATTTTCAATCGAAAATACAAGGGTATAGAAACATAGAGAAACTTAGACAAAAAAAAATGAAGAAATCCCTTACTTGGAAGTGTGATCCAAAAGGATTGGGAGCGGCTTCAGAGAGGATTATTGGGAGATTATGAGGATTATATAGAGAAGAGGTCAGGGGTTGGTCGATCTCCAAAGGTTTTTAGTGAATAGAAGTGGGAGATTGGGTGGGTTTATATAGGAAAAGGGAGGGAATTCTTTATTATTTAGGTTTTGGACACTATACATTAAACTAATCAAAACCACAAACCATACCATGGTTGTTCCCATGTTTTTTTCCAAATGGGAGTGAAAAAAATTATTTTAGAAGGACAATATCAGAAATTATTAAAATATTAGTCTTTCTTATGTGGAGGCGAGTCACACTCTCAAGTAAATCATTTTACAAGTTAAAATGTTTTATAAGTCTTGGAGGGTCCACTAAGGCACTTTAAAATTAATAAAAAAACTAAAATCACATTATTTTAAAGGTAAAAAATATATTGAATGAAAATAAATTTTATATTATTTTATTACATCAATATTGGGTCATTATGATGTCACAAAACACATTATATATTTAAATGGTATTTAATTTTTACCCAAAAATTCCATTGTCTCAGGAAATTATGAAAAATTCACCATTGGTAAATTTTGACATCTTGATTCCAAAAATAATATTAATTTTATGTAAATAATTTTTAAATATGTGAATTTTCACTTTTAAAATAAAAACCAACATTCATTGAAAATTCACGGGTTTTGTCAAAAAAAGTTTTCAAACCTTAATAAAAATTACAATTGTATTCATAAAAAGTATAAGATAATTTATATTTAATAAAAATTAGTTTAGTAATAATATTTTATTAAAATATTATTTAATCCAAAAATCTATTTATTCATCAAAATATATTTCTTAATTGAATATTAACTAAAAATACTATTTGTGTTTTAAAATCTATTTACAAAGTAACAATAATAAAATGAATGTATATTCGCTATAAAAAAATAATGCACATAATCATAGTGCCAGGGTATTGTTATATAAACCCTTATAACACCCACATAAGACCTATGGGTAAGGTGTGCGATGGTGACAAACACTTGGGGCGACTCAGATAACATCACTCAGGTGGTAATCTCTATTAACTTAAAATTATCTCGTAGGTAGTTCTGTTCAAGCTTAACGTGTTTAGTCTTGGCTTGGGATTGGTCAAGAGTGAAACCTAGTTATGCTACCTACTTTACGAGCTCTCACAAATGGGATTCATTTGGAGCAATTCTACTGGATGAGGCTATAGCTTCCATTGTTTTATTAAATTGGATTTGTTTAAGACCTATATTTATACTAATCATGTGATCACTTCTCAACAGCTATATTAGCAACAATAACAATTATTAATGGTATTTTAAAATCCAAAAACATAAAACCAAAGAAGTTCATATGTTTTCTATTACCATTTTACATAATAGGACATTTAAATAGATCAAGATAAATTTTCATTAATAAAAGTTTGGGTCGTTACAATCTTTCCCCCTTAAGAAATTTCACCCTTGGAATTTCCTTTTCCCACACTAAAATAGATGCAGGTAACTATGATTCATCACTTCCTCTGATTCCCACATTACCTCTTCAAACTTGTGGTTTCTCCATAACACCTTGATGAGGGGCATTGTATTATTTCATAAAACTTTTTCTATATGATATAATATATTATTTGGATTTTCCTTATAGGATAGGTCATTCTCCAATGGTACCACCCCTGGATTGAGTATATGCATTGGGTCATGTATGTACTTCCTCAAGAGTGATACATGAAATACATCATGTACTTTAGATAGGTTTGGTGGGAGTGCTAGTCGATAGTAAAATGATTTAATGTGATCAAGGATCTCAAAAGGGACGATGTACCTTGGACTAAGATTTCCATTCTTCCCAAATCTCATAAATCTATTCCATGGTGATATGCAGAGGAATACCATGTCTCCGACATCAAACTCTAGGTATCGTCGATGATTATTAGCATAACTCTTTTTTTGAATATGAGAAGCTTTAATTTGTTTCTAGATGGTCTTAACCTTCTCCACCATTTCTTTGACCATTTCTATACCTAAGAGTTTTTTCTCCCCAACTTCATCCCAACATGCCGGTGTTCTGCACCTCTTCCCATAAAGGGCTTTATAAGAAGCCATTTGGATTCTTGAGTGGAAACTATTATTGAAAGAGAACTCAACCAGAAGAAGATGTTGATCCCATCCTCCTTTCAAGTCTATTGATAATGCTATCAAAATATCCTCAAGTGTTTGTATAGTCCACTCATATTGGCCATCAGTTTGAGGATGATAAGATGCACTATAGTTCAGCTCAGTATTTAGAGCATGTTAAAGACTCTTCCAGAACTTAGAGGTGAATCTTGAATCTTGATCAGATACTATAGATAATGGTACTCCATTCAGCCTTACCACTTCTCTGATATAAATTCATGTTAGTTGATCCAATAAGAAATACTATTTAATTGCAATGAAGTATGTAGTATTTTTAATACAATCTAAAAAAACCTAGATATAATTATTTCCTTTGGATGTATTTGATAGTTCGGTGACAAAGTCCATGATGATTTTCTCCCATTTCCATGATGGTATGGATAATGGTTTCATTATCCCCTTAGACTTCTGCCTCTCATCCTTCACGTGATGACATACCAGGCACTTTTATGTATACTCATAGATATACTTCTTCATGTTATCCTGCCAATAATTCTCTTAGAGATCTCGATACATATCTGTGTTTATTGGGTGAATGGAGAAATTCAAACTATGTGAATCATCCAAAAGTTCATTATTTAACTCTGGATTTGATGGAACACATAAAATTTTCCAAAATCTCACAATTCCTTCTTCATTAACATTGAACTCTGAGGATTTCCATTTTCTGATAGTTTCCAATTTCTTCTGAATTCCCACATCATCCTTTTGATCATTTTTAACCTTTCCAAAAGATACATTTGGGAAATCATTTGTGAAAGGATTGATGATATTCCCTTATTTATTATTCCCATGTCTATATTCATCAAATCTAAGAAGATTGGATCCTTTTTAATTCTCATCGATGATATAATTGTCGGGTCCTTTCTACTTAGAGAATATGCCGCCTTGTTCGCTTTCTTAGGGTGGTAATGGATTGAGTAGTCATAATCTTTGATTAAATCTAACCATCTTTGTTGGCGCATGTTCAACTCTTTCTGTGTGAATATATACTTGAGGCTTTTTTGAACTGTATATATTTCACACTTCTCACCAAAGAGGTAATGTCGCCAAATTTTTAAAGTTAAAATTACTTCATACAACTCCAGATCATGTGTTGGATAGTTTTACTCATGAACTTTTAACTACCTTGAAGCATAGGCAATGACTTTGTCATTTTTAATCAACACAAAACCCATTCTATTCTTCTAAGCATCACTAAATTCCACAAAAAGTTATTCAATTGTGGGTAGTGTGAGAATGAGCATAGTGATAAGCCTCCTTTTAAACTCTTTAAATCTCTCTACACATTCATCACTCCAAGAAAACTTTACTCCCTTCCGTGTTTCTTGGTAAGAGGGTTGTACAATCGTGAGAAGTTTCTCACAAATTGGAGATAATATCTAGCTAACCTCAAGAAGTTACATATACCCTTCACCGATTTTGGCCTCATCCATCCCTCTATTGCAACTATCTTGGAGGAATCCACAAATATACCATTTCTTGAAATGATATAACCCAAGAATAATAATTCTTTCAACCAGAACTCACACTTTCTATACTTTTCATAAAGATTCTCCTTTCTTAAGGTCTCTAGTACAATTCTTAGATGCTCCTCATTCTCCTCTTTGGTTTTGGATTATATTATAATATCATTTTTAAATACTACCACAAATTTGTTGAGGTAAGCACTAAAGACTCTATTCATCATGTTTGTGAAGATTTATGGAGCATTAGTGAGTCCTAAAGGCATTAATATGAATTCATAGGGCCTGTATCTTGTACGAAAAGTAGTCTTTGGGATATCCTCCTTCTTCACCCTCACTTGATAATATCCTGACCACAGATCCACCTTGGAGAAGTATTATGATTCATGTAGATGATTGAAAAGTTCATAAATTCGGATAATAGGATACTTGTTCTTTATCGTGATTTTTTTGAGCTCACGATAATCAATGCAAAGGCACATCGACCTATCCATCTTCTTGACGAAGAGTACTGGTGCACCCCATGGTGAAGCACTTGGGCGTATAAACCCTTTATCCAGATTCTACTATAGTTGTTTCCTCAGGTCCTCAAGTTCCACAACATATATTCTATATGGATTCTTGGATATTGGAAATGACCCAGGTATAAGATAAATTGAGAATTAAACATCTCTTCTATGAGGAAGACCAAGAAATTCCTTAGGAAACACTTTAGAGAATTCTCTCACAATAGGCATGTCTTCAAGGTTGGTTGCTTACTTAGACTCAATCATTAGAGTAAGATACGCATGATCATAGTTTAGTAATATCCACACTTGAGATGATGGTGCTAAATAATGTTTATCCTCCTCCTTGAACTTTTATAGAATCAGGGGTCGATTCACCATATGGAGAGTGATTTCCCTCTCATGACAATTTATATTGGCTCTATATAATGAAATCCAATCCACGCCAAGAATTGCATAAAATTCCACCAGAGGGAGTATGGTGAGGTTATATTGGAAGTTCAATCCACAAATTATGATAGGGGAGGAGTTATATTCAGGGGATGTAATGATTTCCCCATTTTTTGTTCTCACCTACATCTTTACTTACATGATTTTTGGTGGTGTTGGGATTGTTCTACTAAACTTTCATGATATAAAATAATTCTTAGAATGAAAATCAAAAATTATGTTCACTATTCTTGAATTAATAACTATAATACCTATCACCACTTCATTGTCGAGGTTCACTTTGATGATAGTGATGGAAAAAGATTTCCCTTGAGGCGTTGAAGATTGTTGGTTGCCTAAAAAAACCCTTGGTTTAAGGAACTGGTTTGCAAAGTGCCCTGGTTCTTTGTAGTTGAATCAATGAACAATGCGTTGAGGGTTGAATAAAGTGTTCCTCTCCTCTTTCATAGCCACAGGTTTTTCTTGTCGGTAGTTAATGGCCAGGTTCCCTTCTCTTCCACAACTAAAGCATTTCCTCATCCTCTTCAAGAAATTTCCGGGGTGCTTCTTTCCGTACCTTTGGGAAGTGTGGTGATGGATTTTCTTAGAACCATTGGATTTATCCATCAGACCGCTAGAATGAAATTACACATTATGATTCTTATCTCCATTATAACCTTTAGATTCTTAGATCTCCATTTTTACCTTGAGGTCACAGTGGATAATTTCCTCATTTCTCTCAAAGTCACAGATCTCTAGGGATTTTTGTAGGCTAGGTTTTAGACCACCAAATAAGAGGTCAACCTAGAATTAAGGGGTAATGAAAAAGACAACAGTGTATCATGAAAGCCTTGTGAAGTTTACCTCATACACTCCAATAAATTCTTAGTCTTTTTTCTTGATATCAAATAAGTCACTTTCTATCTTAAGTCGTAAGGTGTGCAGAAAATATTTATCGATTTTTTTCAGAAATCCTTCCATTAAAACACCTCAATCTTTTCCTCAGGCTATATATTTTTGATCAATGTCTACCATTGACCAGATTCACCCTCCATATGATAATAAGCCAGAATAACCTTCTCTTATTTAGAACATTGAAGTATGTAGAAGATATTTTCAATGGAGTTGATCCATTATTTGTCAATTGAGGGATCAAAAGATTCATTAAAAGTAAGAGGCCTTTGTCTCCTGATGCTCTCAATTGTGGCTTGTACTTTTTTCGGGGGGGGGGGGGGGGGTGGACATTCCTCTTGACCCATGTTTCTATTCAAAACTTGAGTTAACTGAGAGAGTATCATGACAAAGTTTTTCATTCCTTCTCCCATCATATTGGGAATCTCATTAGAATAGTCATCACATTGATCTTCGCATCGGTTTTTATCCTGATTCATCCTATTACTAGCCATTGGTTGGAATAAAAGGAAATTTAGGGGTAACACATAAAGGGTAATCCAAATAAAAAAAATATGTCTTATAAATTACTTTTAATTCATTAACTTATGAATTTAAATGCTTCAATCTTTGTTATCCATGATTTACTTCCCAACATATATTATTAGGGGAATTTTTTTATTTCCTTAATAATGGTTCATAATAAGATTATGAATTTACCAAAGAATATCCCCCAGGAGTTTCAAAACCAAGAGTGAAGAAAATCCCATTGATGTGAACCAGTTCCCATTTGCATCTAGATCAAAGCAGTGTTTTTGGGTTTTATCCCTAGATACATATGTGTTAGAGCCGCCGCTACCTTCTCTTATCCAAAAATGGATTTATTTGCTTGATAAACCACTTAATCAATACTCACAAAAAATTTAGGGAAGTTTTTATTATACTTAGTCTTATCCCAAAGTATTTCACTAGGGTTTTCTAATCCTAATCCCAAAAATAACTAAATCTATTCTTTGATACCAACTATAACAACCCTGCTCTTTATTACATACATAAACATGATATATTACATAAAATTGCACTTAAGACAACTATAAGGATCAAAGAGGTCTAGTTTCTAGGGAAAATTTGGAGCATTACATAACAAATTATAATATAAACACAACATATTTATTGAAAAATTCTTTTACATGATCATAACATTCCTTCGTACTTAGCATTTCATGGGATAAGTTAAGGACATGAATAAGAAAAGGGTGAGCTATAAAGCCCAGTAAGGGAGTAAACAAGGAATAAAATGAAGAATAGAGTACATGTTAGGAAATAGGAATATTAATTTAGAACAAGAAAAATATGAACATAAAGGTATGATATAGCATGATTATCATAATATGGAAATGTGACAACAACATTTAACATGATATTAGCATGATCCAAGGATCATTGCACATAGGGCATTAGTAAAACATCATTGCAATTAAATTATCATGAGTAAAACCTCATTGCACTTTAATTAGAATGAATAAACCCTCTTTTAACTTGAAGTATCAATATACTAATATTTACCCAATGCATTGGAGCACTATCAGGGCACACCCTTCTTAATCATTTCATTTCATGCATAAGTGTGCCCCATGGATCATAGAACATGGATTCTTTAAAAATCATAATTTATTCCATGATAAAGGAATGCGGAATTAATATATGAAACTATATAATCAATAAGTAAATGTACATAAAAGTGAATAACCTTGATAGAGAAATGGGCATGGTATTCACTACACAATGACTTTGGCTTAGAAAATTGCTTTGCAATTTTGGCAGCATAACGACGTGACATAAGAATTAATAAAAATGGTTTATGATAGAGAAAGGGGTATCTCATAATATTTACATTAAATGTACAGTAAGGGGGTCATACAGATACATTTCCCAACATATTTAGTAGAATTTAAATTCATAAAAGAAAATAATTACTTGAATGTAAATGAGGAGAGAGAAATCCCTTACGAAATTTTAGCATGGTAATGGGTGTACATGGGAGGTATTACTGAGAGAGAAATGAGTCTCTCATAATTAAAACATAAGGAGGGAAGTATATGGGAGGTGATAAATCATACCCTAACATTTTTAATTGAATATAAAAGGGTATATCAATATAAAGAAACTTGGAAAAAATGAGAGAGGAAGAAATCCCTTGGAAGTGTGATCCCAAAGGCTTGGGAGAGGATTGAGAGAAGATTATTGGGAGCTTGGGGTGCCTTTGGAGGATTATAAAGATAGGATTTTAGGGTTTGTTTGATCTATAAATATTTTTATTGAAGAGAAGTGGGAGTTTGGGAGGGTTTATATAGGAAAAGGGAGGGAATTATTTTTTATTTAGGTTTTGGACAATACACATTAAACTAATCAAAACCACAAACCATACCATGGTTTTTGACCATGGTTTCTTCCAAAGGGGATTGGAAAAAATTATTTTAGAAGGAAAATGGCCGAACTTATTAAAATATTATACTTTATTACATGGAGGTGAGTCACACTCTCAATGAAATCATTTTAAAAGTTAAAATGTTTTATAATTCTTGGAGTGTCCACTAAGGCACCATAAAATTAATCAAACAAATATAAAATCAAATTATTTTAAATTTTAAAAATATATTTTATGAAAAACCATTTTATAGTATTTTATTATATCACTATTGGGTCATTATTATGTCATAAAACATATTATATATTTAAATGATATTTAATTTTTACCCAAAAATTTGACTGTCTCAAAAAAGTATGAAAAATTCACCATTGGAAAATTTCTACATCATAATTCAAAAAATAATATTCATTTTATCTAAATTATTTTCTAAATATGTGCATTTTTACTTTTAAAATAAAAAACGACATTTATTGAAAATTCATGTGTTTTGATAAAAACAGTTTTCAAACCTTTATAAAAATTACAATTGTATTTATAAAAATTATATGATCATTTATATTTAATAAAACATAATTTAGTAATAATATTTTATTAAAATATTATTTAATAAAAAAATCCATTAATTCATAAAAATATATTTCTTAATTTAATATTAACTAAAAATACTATTTGTGTTTTAAAATCTATTTACAAAGTAACAATAATAAAATGAATACATATTCTCTATACAAAAATAATGAACATAGTAATAGTGCTAGGGTCTTGTTACATAACCCCTTATGACACCTACATAAGTCCTAAGGGTAAGGTGTGCGATGGTGACATACTCTTGGGGTGACTCAGATAATATCACTTGGGTGGTAATCTATATTAACTTCCACTTCTCTCGTAGGAGGTCCCGTTAAATCTTAATGTGTTGAATCTCGGATTGGGATTGGTCAAGAGTGAAGCCCAGTGATTATACCTCCTTTTTGAGTTCTGACAAATGGGATTATTATGGAGCAATTATACTAGATGATGCCAATATTTCCTTTGTCTGAGTAATTTGGATTTGTTAAAACCCTATATTTATAATAATCATATGATAAATGCTCAATGACTATATTAGCAATGGTAACAATTAATAATGATATTTTAAAATAAAAAAACATAAAACCAAGAAAGTGAATATGTTTTATATAACCATTTTACAAAATAATACATTTAAATAGATCAAGAGGAATTTTCATTAATAATATTTTGGGTCATTACAAAATAAATTTTAGAAAATAAAATTTTGGACTTAAAAAATTCTCTCAAATTATGTATTTCATTGATCTTCTTCTCCATGACTTGAAGACTAGATATCATAATTTTCAGGCTTGAATCAAAAAATCATTTCGGAATTTGTGGTGTTTATTACATTGAATAATAAATTTTACATTCTTATATTTAATTTTATATCCATATTATACAATCTAGAAACTTAATATTATAGAATATATAAATATAAAATTTCACTAAGTCTTTATGTTTATACAAACAAAATTATTCCTTACATAGACATAAATAATTTTTACACATAGATAAATTGATGGATAATTAGGCCTAGATGATGTTTACACAACTCATGAAATGGTTTTTACACATCTCTACATGATCTTTAAAAATATAATAATTCATACATACAAAGCTAGATGAAGTTTACATAGAGAAGGATTAATGTATATGTATCACTAGATGATGTTTACATAGCAGCAGGATGATTCTTACATAGTTGAAAAATGATTCTTATACATATAGTACTTTTCCATTTTTCCAATTTCTTTAGGATAAATTTATGCTTATGTAGTACATAAATGACCCTTACATAGTACGAGATGTATCATTCCTTTGTGATTTTTCGTCTCTAAATTAACTTCAGTCTTTAAAATAAAAAAATTCAACCTTTATCCAAGTGATGTTAAACACTGTTATTCAGTAGCCTTATGTGCGATACACCATTGATCGTTTCTCATAATTATTCAAAACGTTATCTATATTTACTTCCTTGAATCAGTACACTTCAGGCCCCACACTAGTTGGATTATTCTAAATCACTTACCAAATATTGTAGATATTACTCCATATCCTTAGTACATGTATTTAACATGAGCATAAACTCTATAATCATCTGATGTAATATCTTTTTCCTTGCATCCAATATGGTAGAAACTCTATGCACAACTTTATTCATTAGGTGGATACTAAATCCATCAAACAACTCCATAATATACATATTTATAGAAAATACAACAAAAAACCTTTGGGTACTTCACTAAACCTCTTTTGGAAAGTATAGATCATGCTTATAATGTGTTAAAAAAATCTTATTCTAGCATCAATTAAAATTATTTGGTATTTCAAAATTAGAAGTGCAACATTGACTGAATAAATGAGAAGTTGATTATGAACAAACATAATGTATAATTTAAGTAAAGTGATTCATTTTTTTTAAAATTATCCAAATTATGAAAATAAAAAGTGTGTAAAACAAAATCCTAGAAATAATAAAGGCCCAAAATACCTATAATAGATATGAACTAAGATAAAAACTACCTTTAAGAATCATAAAAATATAAATCCTAAAGGCCCAAAGAAAAACCAAGGATCCCATATATTGAAGAATCTTAAATTCCTTGGTATTTTTGGAGCCTACATAAATGAATAGAACCACCATAAATGTTAATTATAAGAGGATCAATACCAATACCATTGAGATGAGGGATGAAAAATTAAGGATCTATTCCAAATGATATGAATATGTAAGGGGACTATTTTTCTTCTAGAGTAATATGTAAGGAGGATTGGATTTATTGAGGTATTAATTGATAAATTTTTACCTTCATAAGTCATGGAGAGGCACCTTTTCAATGCCATTATAAAACACTAATGCAACATCATTATAATGGAAACACTGTTATGTAAAGGTATGATGTTGGAGAAGTGTCAAATAGATCTACACTATCGTAAATTGGATGACTCAAAGATGATACCACCTCTTAAAAGAAACTTATATTATAAGAGATACTATAATATAGGAAATTATATGATACACAACTTAAGGGTTGATGATAGGGAAAATGAGATTCAATATGGTAATTGTAGTGACATGGTAGAGGGTATTATATCAGAAGTCAACTTGGGCAGGAAGAAATCAACCAATAAGGAATACCTTTTAAGGGATAGAGCCATAATAAAAGGGGTAAATTTAGAGGGAAAAAATATTACAACACTATAGAAACACACCATAACTAAAGTTTAAATAAATAAACCCACCACTATAGTAATATGGGAATACACCGATAAAGAATAAGAATTGAAAATCAATATAAAATAAATTCCTATATAGTGACCATTCTATCAGTGGAGGTATAGATTGTGGAACAAAAACATATCCCAATAAAAGATTATGAAGGGGTTTCATGTCTGGATCAATCCTCCTAGAATAAACCTTCTTTTCCTAGTACATAAGTCTTTATGGGGTTCAATATTAAAACCAATTGGTGATATAAGGAGTATCCAATAAAATATTATATATTATCCACTACTCCTCACTGAAACTATTCCCTCCCAAATGGAAATACTTGAAATCCCCTAGTCTACAAAAAAAATTCTATGATGGGGTAACCTGAAACCCTAATTCTATCTCCATATCATTTCACAAAAACCATAGAAGCATCAGATCACCTCTTGTGATATCGACACCACGAACCAATTCCTCTTATTGCATCTCTCCACCATCCTCACTTTCCACCCCCTGAGATCTATCCTGGATGATGGGATTTCATTTCTAGAGATTTATCTATTGCACTAGTTTTGTTCCTATATATTCACATAATTACACAACCTACAAAATATAACAAGGTTCTTATTGTAGGTCGAGGGGAAACTCATAACCTATTACGAGCTCATAATGAGAGTGAAAGAGGTGATAGGTGAGAACTTGGAGGTGGGGAAAAGTATCTTTGAATAATCTAATCCCATGGTCTTGATAGATATGGTGAAAAACCTATAATTCATCTTCATAACAATTATTTTTATAGAGAAGTATCAGTGATAGTGTAATATGGTGATTAGTGTTTGGAATTTGAAACTTTTAATTTTAGTTTCATATTCAGAAGTGAACATGATACTCCCGGCAAAGGAAAACATAGAGTGAAACTGCAACCACTAGGTAATTCTTATTTTTTGAATTTATATTAATTTATATTTCACTATAAATTTACTTTCTTTTGTGATAGTTCCATTTGTTTGTTATAGTTTAAATTAAAATTTAGTTTTAGGTAGTTTTATGTTAAAGGGAAACATTTGTGTTTTTAGTATTTGGTAGTCTTATTACTTGGGATGAAACTAACTTAAACTAATGTGGTAATGGGGTTTCACTAAAAAAATACCCCCTTAAACCAAATAACACCATTAGGGCCTCCCCTTAAATTATAATCTATCTGATCCAAATAACATTCCCCACCATTTTTCATCACCAGTACATGACACTTGATCACTGCTCTCAGGAGGTCTTTTGTCATAAGTTATCACCATGGATCAACATGTTCCAAAAAAACCACCATTATTATTATGATTTTAAACATGGGGTATGTGATCCACATAATAATATGGCTAAACTATAACTTTAATACCACTTATCAGGATTGATCCTACTAGTCCATTCCTTTTTTTCCCTACACTTAATCCTCTATAGGGTTCCATCAAAAATCCTTTTGGTAATGTGAGGATTAGACTATCAAAAGATATATTTTATCCATCTCTCCTCACTAAAACCAACACGGGATAGGGTTTTTACTCAATAGGTTGAGGGAGATAGGGAAACTCCCTAATTGGAAGAAAATATGATAAGATAAAGAGGGAAACAAATATTTCAATGTTGGATAAAAAATAAAGGGATAAAACACCAAAAGAGTTAGACGTGATTAAAATAAACCTTATCACTACAATAGTTACAACAAGATTCATCAAAACTAGAGAGTATGTGAAAATAGGACACTCTTAAGTAAAAAGGGTTGTGATGGATGATGAAGATAAGGGAATACTATAAAATATGGTTAGAAAAGAGTGAAAAAAAGATGAAAAATGAAAATGAGGGAAAGGGTATAAACCAATAAGTTATACACAAGATAGGGAGAAAATATATAGAGATAAAATTAAATCTTTCATTAACATGTAATCATATATATAGACTACATGAGAATATAATCAACGATCCACATAGATCTTTATTATCCAAGTAAACTTAAATGGTTAGGATTGTGTAGATGAGATATAGTTTGGGATATAATGCCTACATAAATTACCACCAATGAGAAATTATGGAATCTACATATTTATTATTCATAAAATAAACCATATTTATGATTTTTTAATCTATTTCACATATATTTTCCTTTTCTTCTTCTTCTCTCTCTCTATATATAATTAAAAAATAAATGTTAATCAATAAGTAATTAAATCTATTGATATTATATATTTTTATTTATAATTTCGATCTTCATCACACTTTACCTTGAATGTTTATTATATCATTCTATAAAATAATTCAATCAAAATAAATAAATAAATAAAATTATGTTAAAAAATAAGAAAATAAAGAGAGCATTAATTCATGCCAGTTTTAAGTTGGATGATTAAAAACCTTACATGGAAGAACCTTGGTAAGATAGAAAAAGTAAAAGTCCCTAAAATTTTGTTGGAATAAATTATAATTATTTTTCAAGTTATTATGTTTGATTTTAAAAATAAAAAATAAATATCCATAAAGTCAAATCTTGATAGTATACTTATTTCACTAAATATTAAAAGACATAGCTCTTTAGTGACATACTATGTGATGAATTAAAAATTTCAAAATAATTTACATAAAATAATATATAATTAACAAGTATTATAAAATATTTATTTAAAAAATAAAAAATCAATAGTTGGATGGATGTAGATCCATATATCCAAAATTCAAAATAACTGTGAGAATAGTAAATTAATAGTAATAATAATAGTGTCATAATTTAAATATTGAATCAATTTATAGCTGTTAAAGTAATAATTGAAATTATTATATAGTTATTATATAATTATATACCTAAGTAAACAAATAGAACAATGTAGTCATAAGTGAAGGGTGGGATATACCATAAGAAAAATGTTGTCCGAACCACAAAGGAAAAATAGTTTAATGGAAGTTTTGATTTCATGATAGAGTGTTAGTCTCAAGGATATTATAACAATAAATGAGAATATGAATAAGCTTCACGAAAAGATAATTGTTTCTAGGTTTCTATTATATGTTTCTGAAACTGATTTTTAATCTCTTTAACATGAGCATAATTGGTTACAAAAGAAAATTTAATCAATATAGGCCATCTCATGGTAAATGTTGATTGAAAAAATTGAACTATTATAGTTTTAAAATTAATTAATGAGTAAAAATTTTAACTAAAGAATTATAAATGTAAAGCTAAAATAGTAAAAGTTTGTTAAGAAAATATTTTTGTATCTTTAGATAATCTGATTTTAGAACGAATTAAGTTTAGAGTCTATCCTTATGGATTTTAAAAGGTCAAAAATTTGAATTAAAAAAATGTAAATCATAATTAAATAAGAAATATAATAACTGAAATGAATAATTAAATCCTTCAAATTGGATGATTTAAAAGATATATTATAAAAAAATAATTGTAATTTGGTAAATGATAGAGTTAAATGTTTTTAGATACTTCAATTTCATAAATAGAAGCCACTTTGGGATGGTTCTAGTTAAAAATTTGTTAATATTATTGGGTTACTCTTCAAATAAATTTTATAGTTAAGGTTATTGGGATAAAAAATGAAGAATATAATTGAGATAATTTTTAAGTCAAGATAATGACATAACTAAGACCTTCAAATGGTACTTATGGGAAATCCTATAAATAAGACTCCACATATTTATTATCATTACTTATATTTTTAAAAGATCTACCCATCATTATATTATAACTAAACCTTTCTTATTTTCTCCCAATATGCTTCTAAAAATATTTTTATTGACCAAAAACTTCATAAGAGAATGGAATTTCAGAATATGATATACTTAAGAGTTTCTATTGTCAATAATATTCCTTTCATTATTTTATTTAAAAATAAAAGTATTAATTAAACACAACCTATACTAGTTAAATTTATAAATTTACTTTAATTATGTTAGAGGATTTTGGATGTGTTGGTGTGAAAATTAAGTGGATGAAATGAAGTTAAGTGTTTCTAGTTGTAGTGGAGATGTTGTTTTTAATGATTTTTTTAAATGGTGTCTTATTTTATCTCTTATGGTGGCTAAATAATATTTTTATTCTCCCACCTTAAATTTGATGTGAAAATTTAATAAATATTAGTTTCTATCTTTGGTATTGAATTCCATTTTTGGTGTACTAATTTCTTTGGCATTACTTTTATTTTTTTAGTTGGTAGACAATTTTTTTTACTTATTGGTTTTATTTATGGGAGGGGTCCATAATTGTCATTTTTATTCTTTTAGTAATATTTTATAACTTATATTTACATGGAATTAAAAATTATTATTTTATTATTATTAAAAAAACCATATGAATTTGAGTATTATCACCATAATAACAGATGTTGTAAAATACTTCTATTTTCATTTTTTTATAATAATAAAATTTTAGTCATTATAAGATTTTTTTCTTTTACCCATGACTGTATTTGAAACCTAACCTAGAATACTCTGGTCATGAATCTGGAATGTCATTGAACTATTATTTTTTCCTTATAATTATCTATGTATGGTGACAAGTAACAAGGGTTTACCTGATCATTGGTGAATGATTTACCTTGAAATTACATCATATATATATTGGGTATCATAGAACATATTTATTCTACACTAAGTATAACATAAAAGTTAGTAAATATGGTATACCCACTAACATAAATTAGTGCATGAATAATATACTAATATTAATATATCAACCATATAAAACAATAAATCCAATAATAATAGTTACTGAGTGTATAAAAAAAATATATAAATAGAAAAAAATAAACATGTTATAAAAATAAGACCTAATTTTCTAACACAACCCATATATGACCATTTACTACCAATGTATTTGATATTTGAGTGAAAGTATCTTCCATAGGATGAACCAAACCATGCCAAACATCCATCACTAAATCTATAACTCAAAATAATGGCCACATGTGTGATGAATTTAACATGTAGGGTGGTGAGAAAAATTTCCAATAGGTTTGCTTAAAATTACTCCAATTACACTCCATGCATAAATAAAACAACTTAAGAATGTGTTAATGTTTGTGGAATAAAAAGTTAAATATGTCAAGATAATATAATTTATCAAAGTAATAATGATTTAATGTCATGCATCTTTAAGTAGATAAATAACTAGCTGATGTGGAAAACTAATAACCATGGTAGTAACATATTTCACATTTATAAGAGAGACAATTCATTAAACTCACACTCAATCAATTTGTAAAAAATATTTTAGAAATTTATTATTATTTAACCAAGTTAACACATAAGAAAAATGAATCAACAGGAAACCTTAAAACTATTTCCTAAGTGAAAGTCCTAAATGGATATCCTTAGTGACTAGACCACTCATGTTATAGAGATCCAAACATTTTCTATTTTTACTTTATTAGTTTTATGAGTGATAGATAAGAAAGGAGAAAATAAAAAGGTATGTTTTGTGGGAAATTAATCTAAAAATTAAAAAAATAATGTGTTATTTGGGTAACATGTAAATATTAGTTAATAGACAGTATAGTTAAAGAAATGTGTTCATGGTTTAAGGAAGATACATATTGATTTAATTATCAGTTGACATTCTTATCATAGTTAATTTGAATAAATCATGGCTCAATTGGAAAAATTGAGGTTATTGAGTGTGGGTTGTAATAAAATTTAGTGTAACTACTAGGTTTTTTTGGTAGAGGAAGAATTAAATTTTTTATTTAAAAAATATCATGGAAGATTATGTTAAGATGCTAGAGATTTCAGCTGGCCAACATAAAGAAAGTGAAATGTTTTGGCTTCACCTCATAGTTTCCATATAATTTAAGAAAAAAAACTTGGTTTAACTAAAAAACATGTAATAGATCATATATATCCAAATTTAATATGAAAAGTTCTTTTATAGTTTTTATAGGGATTAATAAAAATTCCATGAATTTTAGATCAAGATTTGGGTGGTGAAAACATTCCATGTTTGGAAATGACTTCTCATTGTTTTGAGAGTATTGAATTAAAAATGTGGGAAATTTAAAAAACTCTATTATATCTCTTAAAAATACATTTAAACATTTTTATATAATTTTGGTGAGTTTGGAGACATTTATTAAGTTCTTTAACATATTTTTTTGGATTTATTATGGAAGTTAATAAATCAATGTTTGGATCGATGATAAGATAAATCATTGATTTATTTCTTTTTGTGTCTCAAAAAAACCTTATTTATTTCAATTTATAATAGGATTTAATGTGTGAATGGTAAAATCATATAATTTTATTCATGAATAACGAAATTGGGATTCAGATTATGAGATCAATTAATTTTCATCGAAGGATTAAAACTTTGACAAAGTTGGGGATTCCAATCTATATCCTTTTCATGTTTAGTGAATATGAATATTATTTTTGATGTGGTGGTGGTTAAGTACTTCTATTCATATAGAATTAATGATAAATATGAATAATTTATGTAAATATAAATGGAAGGTGGAAATAAAATTAAAATTAAATAATGAGAAGTTAATAAATTATGATAAATCTTATGGGAAGTAATTGTCATTGGATAATGATACAAATGGTATGATAAAAAAGAGGTTAATTGATAATAATGGAAAAAATACATGAGGTTTAATTATTGTGATTATTCATGGGTTGATGTTATGTGATATATGAACTTTGATTTGTTCATATTGTGAAACCAATTAATTATTAAATAATGAAATACTAGAAATGATAAAGTGATAGAGGTTATGATAATATATAGTGATATAAAGTTAGATGGGTAAATTTATGGTTAATTATAATAGGGTTGTATCTCACATCCAAATGTATTTTAGAAGTTAATGTTTGTGGAATTTAGATATGATAATAGTGGAGGTTTATTTGGTTGATGTGTTGCGATTATTAACATGCTATGAATTATGGTAATATGTTAAGGTTATTATTTTATTTTAATATATTTATTTATTGATGTGTTATTTATATTTATTGTATGAATTGTAATAATGTTTTTAACTTGATAATGACATGGTATGGAGGCATTTGGTATTCCATGATGATGTTATGGTATGAAGGGGTGTGGTTTTAATTGATTAGGTGTTGCAGAAATATGATGCATTCCTATAATATGTATAATTATTACTGTAGTAGTTGTAGAACTATACAATTGTTTTTTTATAACACAAATAGTGGGAAGTTTTTGTGGTTTTAGTTATACCTTATTTATAAGTGTAAATAGTTATTTTTGGTGGTTTATTTGTGGTTATTATGGTGATGTGGATGTGGTGATGTGTGGATGACATGTGATGGAGGTTTCCTTGATCTTAATTTTTTTCTATATTTTTTTCTCCATAAATTGATTAAATTTATACATGTAATTCATTAAGTATTTATTTTTCCCATTCACTTAACACATGAGAGGTTTAGGGAGAAACCTACTAGGTATAATTATATACTCATCCTATTATTATCAATTGTTTTTTGAACTTATAAGATCAAGTTGATGCTTCTTTTAGGCAATGTTAGTTTGGAATGAGGTGTTTTAGATAAGAGTAAGAAAAGTCTAGAGTTTTCATTCCTTTCCTTGAGTTGTTAGATTATATGTTACTAGTTTATATATAATACCATTATATGTGTTCATTTATTTTATTTTGAGATTTATTTGTAGTTAATATTTTATGTTGTTATTGGTTTTTTAATAAATAAGGTTAACACCTACCATAGTTTTGAGTTATACCCTTGATTTTAGTTTCTATGTTATGTCTTATTATAGGAATATTTGGGTTCACTCTCGATATTTTTAGTAGATCATGAGGATTCCTAAAACCTTCTAGACATATAATAATGGTATCAAAGTGACGGTTATAAGATAGAGTTTTAAGTCAACACCGGTGAGGATTTCATGTGTTGATAAGTCTTCTATATTACATAAACCTAGCATATTAAGTAGGATAAGGAAACTAGATAAGATGAATACGGACCATTTGATTATAAGTATGATTTTTGATTGCTTATGAATTTTTACTATAAGAAAATATAATTCCATAAGCATGGTATTTATACAGATGTGAGTCAATGCATCATATAGTGTTAGTTCATGATGATTATATTTATTATGAATTGAATTGTTGTTTATGATTGTTATTGAGGTCAAGAAACTAAATAAATCCACACTATACTTGGGATGAGTTATTTTTTATTTATAGTTATGTCAATCATGCATAAATAACACTAGTTAATAGAATATAGGGTGTAGGAGGAACCTATTTTTGTTCTATATAGGGTGGACCCAATAGTTATAGGGGCATGAAGAGTTACCTTATGTGATTTTAAAAATTATAATTTTAAGAGGTATGAGGAATCATTTAAAACAAATTGATGGAGTGGTGGTTTGAGGAAGTAGAGATAACATTACAAAGTATTTAGTTAGTTGATGAGAACTAGACATTTTTAGAAGTGATATTATTATTTTTAGGTGGAATGATAGTGGTTGAATTTATTCCTTAGGGATCTTATTGTTTCCATAGTGAAGTGGACTAATTTTTGGGATCAATTTTGAGGGGAGTTCTTGAATAATATTATTTAATTATAATATAAAGAAGAGACATCAACTATCTAGAATTGGAATCATAGTATTTAGGACTATGGAGTGAATTTTATGATCGTATTACAATATTCCATGGATTTTATTATAGATGAGGAGTTCAGATATTTAAATTTTAATAAGGGACCATAGCTTGAGATTCAATAATAAGACAATACATTTACATCAAGAACATATATTGAGGTGTTTTTTTAGAATAAGGTTATTTAGAGTAACTTATCAAGTACTAGTGTTATGTATAAAGGATGAAAAATTATAGTTCAAGGTGGAGTTAAAAGGAGGATACCTTTAATCTTAGAGTAGTTGGGTCATCATCTTAGACCCCCTTATTACCAATTCTCAGGAACTTGCATTTCACATTCCCCAGGAAAGAATAATTATATGAAATACTATACATATGGAGTTTAAATACATAATCAATTTATGTGTCTATTATATCAAGGTGGACATCATAGGATACAACATAGTTAACAGTGTATATAACACCCTATCAACCACAATGACAATCCAGACCATTCCTTCTATAGAAGCATCAACAAACAGATGGACCTTTGGTGAAAGGTGATGTTGTTAGAGGATAACTAGGAATTTATTTTTTCCTAAGGGACCAATTAATGATCAATGATAAGGTGGAGTGTAATGAAATGAATCGAGTACCTGAATATAGATACCCAAGGTGAATTCCCTAGGCCTCAAGTGTGGTCGTTGATTTCTAGAGGCTAGAAACTAGTGACAAGGGATAAAGTAAACTAATCAAAGAATGATTTTACCTTAAAATAATTCACCCAAATGAAAATAATAATTCATAAATATATAAAAATTATTTTATTAAAAACTATTTAAAGAATAAATTCATAGTAGAAGGAATTTAGTTTTATCAAATTAACATTAAAGGAAATATATATTTCTATAAAATAACATAAAAATATAATGTGACTTGATAAAAAGACATAAAATACTCCATTATATATATTATGTTCATATAAAACTCACCATTAATGATGAAAATATTGAGTTATAATTTAAATACTAAAACAATCATCATCCAAAATGATGTGTTTTAATTATCACAAGACACTTATATTTTTATCTGACGTATTAATCAAAGTGATTTCAGTGAATAATTAGTGTAAGGAAGATAGGTGGAAGATGTGTGAAAAAAGGACGAAGAACAAAACTACCTGAACCATGCTCTATTTATTAACAAAACATCAATAAAAATGGACGAAATATTGAATAGATGATGTAAAAGACAAGTGATGAATTCTATGGAATCAACATAACCATTCATAATCTGTTTACTAATGGAACATCAAGGAAAATGGATGATATACTAATAAAAATTAATTATAATACTTATTAATATTATTATGAAATCCAATAAATCATCCATACTTAACTTACCAAAATGAAAGACTAAGGGTGAATCTGAATGAAAAAATCTTAGAAAATCTATAAAAACATGATTTTTTTTGAATTATATCCAAAATTCCACTTACACTAGGACTTTATAACCAAAAGATTATTTAAAGATCATGAAAATGGGTCTTTGATGAAAAATAAAGAAAGAAAAAAGGATATATATGGTCATGATCATCATCACATTCCAACATTCATATTCAATATACTAATAAGTCAATGGAGAATATCTACACCACCTCAAAGATATGATACCACAAAAATCATAAAATAATCCAAGTGATCTTTAATGATTTAATTAATTAATATCTATAGGAGAAGACATTATGACTATAATGGTAAACTGAGAAATGATATCAAGAGAAGAAATGTAATATCTAATGACTATATTTATCAATGTTCAAATTCCTAACTTTATATAAATACCTAAGGAGGGATATTTTATAGAATTTTTTAGTAAAATAGAGAGACATATTGATTGAGATAAAATAGATCATTTGAGGATATCTCATACTTGATGAAACCTCTCCTTCTTCTTATTATTCTTCCTAGCCTCGTTTGAAGATTAAACCTCTTTTTTAAGTATTTATCATCTTTATCTTCATCTCCTTGTGCCTTATCTTTCCCTTATTTTATATTCATTTTAAAATATCATAAAGACTCCTCAATTGTATTTTCTCCATTACTCTATCGTTCGATATCTAATTAAAGAACTCCTAGGGATAATGACTTTCCTTTTACCAATATTATAATTGAATAAGTATTAGGTATAAGAATTTTTCCATCTAACAATATTATAATCAAATAATTCCCAAGTATAATTTTTTTCCATTTATCAAAAAGTTAAAATTACTTGTACTTAGTGTTGTTAAGATTTGGGTATAAAATACTCCTTCCACTTTGGATTAAAAGTGAACATGTTTCCATGGAAATAAAATTTATATATAATAATAGGGGATGTGAGGATCACTTATCCTAAACCTCTTTAACATTTTTCATGTCCTATCCATCTTCAATTTCGAATTTAATTTCTTTATCACATTTAATTTGGCATGTATGCAAATTTAATTTAGTTAAATTATATATAGATCATAGAGAAGTACAGTGAGTTATCTTGAATTTTTCACTCACCTTCCTCTAAAGTTACTTTTTAGATCCACATTATTTATTTTTTACACCCGCGATGCCATTTTAAGGTATAAATAATTTTATTCATTTTTGTGTTTATTATAGATCTTTGGTACCATTTTTATTCTATAGTTTTTGGTTTTGTAAAATCTTGGGAAGTTGTTTTTCTATAGTTTTTCATCTAGTCTACAAGATACTTCTATGTGACCACTATGTCCATGACATCAGGAACCCCTTATGGGTGAGGCTGTGGCATAAACTTTGGTGCTACACCATGGAGGACCATTTATAGGCGCACCATGATGTATTCCTAAAGGATTATATCTAGGGAACCTTTCTAACTACCTCTTAAAGGATCACCATGGTGTAGCCTAGGGTGTTACATTATAGAGGACTAGGATTCAGAAACTGTTTCCGTTTCCTCCTAGAGGTGAACCACAACATAACCTAATGAGATACATCGTGAAGGCCTAGTAGTCGAGGTCTTGGTTCCACCTCACAGAGGGTCACCAAAAATCAACCTATGGGTCTTTTACATAGAGGTGTCTAGGAAAGGGTCACCCTGTATAGCCCTTGGGATGTTTCACAGTGTACTCTATGTAGTTAAAAAAATTAAAAGTTGAAATTACTAGTATTTACTTCTATTCATTAAAGCCCAAAACCCTATCTTATCTCCCAATAAATTCCTCCAACTTCCCCCTGCACATGAGGCACACTCCATTATCCCTCTTAGTGTAATTTTTGGGTGGATTTCACCTAGTTTCTTAAATAATCACCCAATTAAGTGTCTCATATTCAATCCTCTTAATTAATTTTTCTATTTCCTTGGAATTTCTTTTTTAACTAAGGACTTGGTGACCTAGGGTTTGAGTTGGGTGAATATTATAGCTTGGGTTTTTATGTTTGAGGTTTTTATTGCCTCTTTATGAACCCCTTTGATGTTAATAGAAACTTTTCACCATATATAATTAGTTTACCTTGGTTAAAGGTAATTTTATACTCTATTTTTATGAAACAATCATGTTTATACGTTTTGTAAAGGATTATTAATTAATAAAATCCATATTGTAATAGTTTGGTGGTTGGTTTTGTACCTCATTGTATTGACCCACAGTTTTATCAATTAAAATTCTTCTTAAATGTCTTATTATGTAAAATGGTTATATAAAATATGCACTTCCTTGGTTTTATGTTTTTGGATTTTAAAATATCATTAATAATTATTACCATTTCTCATATAGTCATTGAACAATGATCACATGATTACTATAAATATAGGGCTTTAAAAATCCAATTTACTTAGAAAAAGGAATAAATGGCCTCATTCACTAGAATTTCCCTATACGAAGCCCATTTTTAGTAGCTCATAAAGGAGGTGGTTTCATTGGGATTCACTCTTGACCAAGTCCAATCTGAGCTTCAATATGTTAAGCTCAAACATAACCACCTACATGAGAAGTGGAAGTTTATTGAGATTACCACCCGAGCGATGTTTTCCGAGCCACCCCAAGAGTCTGTCACCATCGCACACCTTACCCTTCAGTATTATGCGGGTGTTATAATAGGTTATGTAATAAGACCCTATCACTAATATTATGTACATTATTTTTGTATAGAGAATATACATTCATTTTATTAGTGTAACTTTGTAAATATTTTTTAAAGAAAAAATAGCATTTGTTTTAGTTAATTTTCAATTAAGAAATATATTTTGATGAATTAATGAATTTTTGAATTAAATTAAATTTTAATTAAATATTATTACTAAATTAATTTTAATTAAATATAATTTATCTTACAATTTTTATGAAAAAATTGAAATTTTTATTAAGGTTTAAAATGTGTTTTTGTCAAAACCCATGAATTTTTTATAAATGTCGGTTTTTATTTTAAAAGTAAAAATTCAAATATTTAGAAAATTATTTAGATAAAATGAATATTATTTCTAGAATCATGATGTTGAAATTATCCAATGATAATTTTTTCATAATTTTCTGAGACAGTCGAATTTTTGGGTAAAAATTAAATACTTTTTAAATATATAACGTATTTTATGACATCATAATGACCCAATAGTGATGTAATAAAATAATATAAACATTATTTTATGCCAATATATTTTTTAACATTAAAATAATGTAATTTTAGGTCTATTTTATTTATTTTAAAAAGCCTTAGTTGACCCTCCAAGACTTATAAAACATTTTATCTTTTTAAAATGATTTCCTTGAGAGTGCGACTCACCTCCACATAAGAAAGCCTAATATTTTAAAAAGTTCATCCATTGGAATTATAATATATTTTTTTCCACTCCCCTTTGGAAAAAACATGGGTTGGTTTGTGGTTTGGATTAGTTCAATGTGTGGTGGCCAAAACCTAAATAATAAATAATTCCCTCCCTTTTCCTATATACACCCACCCAAGCTCCCACTTCCTCTTCACTCAAAGACTTTGGAGCTCTACCAAACTCTTCCATAATCTCTCTATAATCTTCCCAAGGCTCCCCAAGCTCCCAATAATCCTCTCTCAAGCCCCTCCCAAACCTTTGGGATCACACTTTCAAGTAAAGGATTTTCTTCCTTTATCATTTTTATCAAACTTTATTTATGTTGTTATGACCTTTTAATTTAAATTAAAAATATTGGGGTATGATTTTGAACCACCCCCATACTTACCTCCTTATGTTTTAATGATTATATACCCCTTTATCTCCCATTAATTCCTCCCATGTACACCCATTACCATGCCGAAATTCCGAAAAGAATTTCTCTCTTCTCATTTAAATTCAAGAAATTATTTTCTATTATAAATATAAATTCAATTAAATATGTTGGTAAATGTATCAATATTACCAATTAATTTCCATTTAATTTACATATTATGATACATCCATTTATCTCTCATCAACCATTTTTATTAATTCTTATGTCACGTCGTTATGCTGCCGAAATTGCACCGTGATTTTCCAAGCTAATATCATTGGGTAGTGAATACCATTACAAATTCTCTATCAAGGGTATTCAAATTTATGAACATTTACATATTTATTATATAGTTTCATTTATGTATTCCAAATTCATTTATCATGGAATAAATGATGATATTGAATGATTCTATGTTATATGATCCATGTGGCACACTTATGCATGAAATGAAATGATTATGAAGGGTAAGCCCTAATTGTGCTCCAATACATTGAGTAAAGATTACTATCACATTACGTCAAGTGAAATGATGGTTTAATCATTATAATTCAAGTGTAATAAGGGTTTACTCATGCTCCATGTGCAATGATCCTTGGATCATGATAATACCATGTTAAGTGTTGTTGCCACATTTCCATGTTATGATAATCATGCTATATCATGCCTTTAAATGTTCATGTTTCTCTTATGATCATTTGATATGCCTATTTCTTAAAATGTACTATATTATTAATGTTATTCATTGTTTACTCCCTTACTGGGCTTTATAGATCACCCTTTTCTTCTGCATGTTCTCAGGTTATCCCATGAAATGATAAGTACGATGGAATGTAGTGGTTATGTAAAGGAAGTTTTCAATAAAGATGTTGTGTTTCGTGTTTTAAGTTGTTATGGAATATTCCCAATACCCAAATATACTAAAACACTATATCTTATATATTGTATCAAGTGAATATTTTATGTAATAAATCATTTTTAAGTGTGTAATAAAAATAAACTTTGTTATAGTTGGTATTAGAGGATAAGTTTAGTTATTTTTGGTATTAGGATTAGAAAACCCTAGTTAAATCCTTAGGGATAAGTCTAAGTATAATAAAAACATCCCTAAGTTTTGGTGAGTATTTATTAAGTTGTTTATCAAGAAAATACATCCCTATCTGGATATGAGTAGGTAGAGGCGGCTCTGGAAAAAATATATCAAAGAGTAAAAACTCCGACAAGGAGTTTCGGGCTTAACCCTGGGTATCCTGGTACAAGACAATGGGCCTTGATTCACTCTTGGTTATGAAACTCTCAGGGGATATGCTTTGGTAAATTCACAATCTTAGTACGGACCATTGTTAAGGGAATAAAAAAAATTCCCCTAATAATAAATGTTGGGAAGTAGATCATTGATAACATTGATTGAAGCCTATAGATTCACAAGTTAAGGAAATAAAAGTTATTTATAATTAATCCATTTTTTCCTTATATTACCCTTTATGTGTTACCCATAAATTTCTTTTTATTCCAGCCAATGGATGGTAATAGGAGGACTCGAGCTAAAAACTGATGTGAAGATCAATGTGATGACTTTCTAATGAGATGCCCAATCCAATGGGAGCAGGAATCACAAACTATGTCCCAATACTCTCTTAGTTTACTCAAGATTTAAATATAAACATGGGTCAAGAGGAACATTCAACCCACCCTAATAAATAACAAGTCGCAATCGAGAGTTTCACAAGACAAAGACCTCATAATTTTAATGGATCATCTGATCCCTCAATAGTGAAACAATGGATCAAATCCATTGAGAAGATATTCTATATCCTTCAATGTTCTGTACAAGAGAAGGTACTTTTTGATGCTTATCGTATGGAGGGTAAAGCATATCAATGGTGGACATTGATAAAAAATACGAGCCTAAGGAAGAGATCAAGGCATTGGAATGGAAGTATTTCTAGAAAATGTTTTTCGACAAATATTTTCTTCGCACCCCCCGACTTAAGATATATAGCGACTTCCTTGACCTAAAGAAAAAAGACAAAAGAATCCATCTAATAATACAAGGAAAACTTCACAAGGCTTTCACGATACACCTCTGGCTTTTTTGTTACCCCCGAATGCAAGGTTGACTACTTCTTTGATGGGATGAAACCAAGACTACAAAAATACTTGGGGATCCGTGACCTCGGTAGTTATGAGGAAATTGTACGATGTGACCTCAAAGTCTAAATGGATATAGGTTAATCTTAGGGGTATCATGAGGATAAGAAGCATAAGGTGGACTTCAATTCTAGAAGCCTGATGGATAAATCCAACGGTGCTAAGAAAATCCAATACCCTAATTGCCAAAGGTGCAGAATGAAGAACCCAAAAATTGCCTGAAGGGGATGAGAAAATACTTTAGGTGTGAAATAGAAGGGAACCTAGCCATTAAATGCTGACAAGAAAAATCCGTGGCTATGACAGAGGAGAGTAATACTTCATTCAAACCTCAACGCGTTGTTCATTTCTTCAACTGCAAAGAATAAGAGAACTTTAAAAATCTGTGCCCTAAGCCAAGGGTTTTCAGAGGCAACCAACAAACTCCAAGGAAACAAGGGTGAGATTTTTTACATCACTACTACCGAAGTGAACCCCGATAACGAAGTTGTGACAAGTACACTAGTTATTCATTCAAGAATAGAGAACATACTTTTTTATTCTGGTTCTATGCATCTTTTATATCCTGAAAGTTTAGTAGAAAAATGCAAACACCACCACAAATCATGGAAGTAAAGATGTTAATGAGAATAGAAAATGGGGCAATCATTGCATCCCATCAATATAAATCCTCCCCGATCACAATATATGGATTGAAATTTTTGGCGAACCTCATCATACTTACTCTGGAGTAATTTTATGCAATTATCAGCATGGATTTTATTTCCTTATATAGAGCTAACATAAATTTCTGTGAGAGGGAAATCAATCTCCATATAGTGAATCGATCCCTGATTATGTATAAGTGCAAGGAGGAAGATGAATCTTATTTAACACCATAATCTCAAGTGTGGATATTACTACCCTATGAGAATGTGTATCTGGCATAGATGATTGAGTCTAAGGAAGCAACCATCCTTGAATACATGCCTATTATTAGAGAATTTGCTGAAGTGTTTCCTGAGGAATTTCATGGTCTTCCTCCTAGAAGAGACATTAAATTATCAATTGATCTTATATATGGGGCATTGCCAATATCCAAAAATCTGCCTCGAATTGATGAATTGTTCGATCAATTACGTAAAGCACAATAATTATCCAAGGTGTATTTGCAGTCGGGATATTACCAAGTAAGGGCGAAGAAGGAGGATATCCCCAAGAATGCTTTTCCTACAAGGTACGAGTACTATGAATTAATAGTATTTCCTTTTGGACTCACTAATTCTCTAAAAATATTCATGGACTTGATGAATAGTGTCTTCTTATATTACCTCAAAAAATTTGTGGCAGTCCTTATAGGTTATATTATAATAAAATCCAAAACCAAGGAGGATCATGAGGATCATCTAAAAACTCTACTAGAGACCTTGCAAAAGTAGAAGCTCTATGAAAAGTAAAACAAGTGTGAGTTCAGGTTGAAAGATATCTCATTCTTGGGTCATATCATCACAAGCAATGAGATATATGTGGATCCCTCCAGGAAACCTAAAATTGAGGGATTACTGAGGCTAATATCACCAACATATATCTGTAGCTTCTTAGGGTTAGCTGAATATTATCACCGATGTGTGAGAAATTTCTCACAATTTTCCAACCCTCTTACCAAGATAACTCAAAAGGAAGTATAGTTTTCTTCGAGTGATGAATGTGAAGAGAGCTTCAAAGAGTTAAAAAGGAGGCTTATCCCTATGTCTGTGGTCACACTACCCACAAGTGGAGAACTTTTTCTGGTATTCAGTGATGCTTCAAAGAAGGGTCTGGGATGTGTGTTGATGCAAAATGAAAAAGTCATTGCCTATTCTTCAAGACGATTAATAGTTCATGAGAAAAAGTATCCAAAACATGACCTGGAGTTGGCTACAGTGATCTTTTCTTTAAAAATTTTGCGACATTACCTCTTTGGGAGAAGTATGAAATATATACAGACCAAAAAATCCTCAAGTATATATTCACTTAGAAAGAGTTTAATATGCCCAATTGAAAATGGTTAGAGCTGATCAAGGACTATGACTGCTCAATCTATTACCACCCTAGGAAAGTGAACAAGGTACCTGATACTCTATGTAGAAAGGACCAAATGATTCTATCATTGATGACAATTGAAAAGGATCCAATATTCTTAGATTTTATGAAGATGTACATGTGAATCATAAAGAAGGTGACATCATCAATCCTTTCATAAATGATTGATTAACCGTCTCTTTTGGAAAGGTTAAAGGATGATAAAAAAGATAATGTGATAATTCAGAAGAAAGTGGAAACTATTAGAAAAGGGAAATCCTCAGAGTTCAATGTTAATGAAGAAGGAATTGTGAGATTTGGGTCAATACTATGTGTTCCATCAAAATCTGGAGTTGAAAAAAGAACTTTTGAATGATGCACATAATTCAAATTTATCCATTTACCTAGGGAACAAAAAGATGTATCAAGATCTGTAAGATCATTATTGGTGAAAAAACATGAATAGGGAGATCACTGAGTATACATAAAAGTGCTTGGTATGTCAGTAAGTGAAGGCTAAGAGGCAGAAGTCTAAGGGGATGATGCAACCATTAACCATACAAGAAAGGAAATGGGAGAACATCACCAAGGAATTTTTCACCAAACTTCCTAAGAAATCCAAAGGAAACAATTATATCTGGGTTATTGTGGATCATATTATAAAGACTGCAAACTTTATTACAATTTGAGAAGATTTCTCATTGGATCAACTGGCATGGATATATATCAGATAAGTGGTAAGGTTGAATGGAGTACCACTATCGATTTTATCTGATCAATATCCAAGATTCACCTCTAAGTACTGGAAGATTCTTCAACATGATCTGAATACTGAGTTGGACTTCAGTATGACTTATCATCCTCAAACTGATGTCCAATCTGAGAATACTATCCAAACACTTGAGAACATGTTGAGAGCATGTATGATTGACTTTAAAGAAGGATGGGATCAACATCTTCCTCTAGTTAAGTCATCTTACAACAATAATTTCCACTCAAGAATCCAAATGGATCCATATGAATCCCTGTATGGGAAGAGGTTAAGAACACTGAAGTGTTGGGATGAAGTTTGGGAGAGAAAACTCCTAGGTCCAGAAATGGTCGAAGAAATGGAAGAGAAGGTTAAGACCATCCAACAGAACATTAAAGCTGCTCAGATTTGACAAAAGAGCTATGCTAATAATCATCGACAAGACATAGAGTTTGATGTCAGAGACATGGTATTCCTCCACATATCATTGTGGAAGAGAGTTATGAGATTTGGGAAGAAGGGAAAGATCAGTCCAAGGTATATCAACCCTTTTGAGATCCTTGATCGCATTAGAGCAGTGGCCTATAGACTAGCACTCCCACCACACCTATCCCAAGTACATGATGTAATCCATGTATCAATATTGAGAAAGTATATACCTAACCCATCGCATGTACTAAATACAGATGTGGTAGCATTTGAAAATTGTAACACCCCAAGATTTGGTAGTAAGTTATTTTTTTTAAACTAATTCAATAGCTTGCGCTACATGCAACACCGAGTTCGAGCGCACCATGACTTACCAAACTAGCCATTCAAAAAGTGTTTATGAATAGTATTAACTGAATTTTTAATTTTATATACTCCATATAATTTTAGAATCTATATTATGTGTTTCTTAGACATAATATGAGAACAAATTCATTTTTTTTCATATAAAAAAAGTATTTTTCAAAAAATGCAATTTACCACCTTTTAATGGAAAACCCTTTTTAAAGACAATATTTGACACTTTTATATATTCAATTTAATGAAATTAAATTCTTCTTTAGAATCAGAACATAAAAAATTATTTTGGATAAAGTTTTGGTACTTTTCTGATAACTTCTATATTTTGATGAATACTAAAAATTACTAAATTTTAATTGAAAACCACTTTTTTAATCAAAATAATTTATAGTGTAAAATTATGTATTTGAATGGTTTTTAAGTATAATTAAATTATATTTTTATAATTTAATACAATTTAGATAATTATAAGTAATTTCACATTTAAATTTGACATAAACACATGTCAATATGTTGATAGTTTTTAGTTTTTAAAAAACCACTTTTCGGTTTTGACAATGGGAATTAATTTTAAATCAATTAATGAAACTTATATGTTATTAATTTAGTAAAATAGAATTAATTTTTGAATTTGTAATATCAAAATTATCATATGGTGAATTTTTGGTATTTTTCTGAAAACATTCAATTTTTGATGAATAGTGAAAAACACTGCGTTATAGTTTAACACCGACTTTTTATTTAAATAATTATTTATCTTATTTTAAAATTTCAATTCAAAATAGATATATAATACCTATATAAGTTCAATGTAATTTTTTGAAGTCATTTTATAATAAAATTAGATGTATAAAATTTTATTGAACTTTTTACCATCTTTTACCCACCTCCTAGGTGCATTTGCAAATTTACATAAAACTTAATTTTACCACTTCTATGAGTTGAATTAAAAAAATCCAAGAGACAAGGTTAATATCATTAAGTAATATTTGGTTCAATAAGATGAAAATAATTTATGGTTAATAGTAACATTTGACTTTTATTTACCATGGTTAAACGTAAATAGGATAATTAAGGGTAAAAATGATATCATAATTACCCTAACACATGTCCAAATTATATTGGATAAGTATAATTCGACCAAAAAAATCTTAGGAATAAAATATTAACCTTTTTGGTCCACTTGGATTAGATTAGGACATTTATTATTATTTTATTTAAAGAAGAGTTAAAAGAGTTAAATTCAAAGTTTAAAAACTAAAGCATTTTTAATATAGGGTTGCACACAATATAAGTTAGACTATAAATATTAATTATAAATATAAAAAGATTTAAAACATAATTTTATTTTATTTATAATTTTTATACATTAAATAATTTAATTTATTTATGACACAATGATGATGAAGTAATTACCTTATTAATGAAATATTAAAATAATGGATATTATAAATATCCAAATAAATTTAAATTGAGACTTATGAGGAATTAAAATAATTTCCTAGGTTAATATGACATGTTAAAGTTAGTTGAATAAATTTTATTTGATTTAATAAAGCTTTAAGGCTTTCAATAAAATCAAATACAAAATAGTGTCAAAATTGACATAATTGAGTTTTTAAAACAAATATTATTTTATTAATTGATATAATATTAAAAAAAATCTATTTTTCGGAAAAAGGACTTAGATAATGTTATATATATTAATAATTAACCACATGGGGTTCTCTTGGCATGTTATAATAAGTTTATTAACCATATAACATAAAAATACAAAGAGACATGGTAAATGTAAAACTATTTAACCAAGAGTTAAATCTAAACGATAAGGTTAATATGATGACCTAAAACTATCTAAAACCTATTGGTTTAGTGGTTTTAGACCCATACCAACCTTATCCTTTAAATAATTAATTTTAGAGCCATTATAAACCGAAAATCATTTTATTATAAAATAATATTTCAAGCTTTTCCCAAAGTGACCCTCACCTCTCTTATAAAAGGGCACCTCCCCTTCTCTTAATTTCACACCACCAAAGCCTTTTGGATCAACCAAACCCTACCTAAATATCCTCCCAAATTTCCTCCATTAATATTAGAGGCATTCCTTTGATCAAAAAGCCATCCTAATGAGCCCTTTCGATCAAATCAAAAGGAAGCACCCGAAGAAGAGGTAAATATTTCATCACATATTTCTAGTTATTTTCTTCATTCCACTTCCTCTTTCTTTATTGTTTCCATTCTAAAATAATAAATACAGTATATTATATTTAATGTGATGTTATTATAAAAACATTACAACCATATTAATTATTTTATCCACCCAATAAATGACAAAGTCACCATACGTGCGTACGTACAGATTACCATCTCCACGTCGTGGTGTAGTTTGTTATTCAAACACTTCATTATTTTAATGGGTATGATAATGAGTATAAATAATGTAAATAATAAATATAAAATGTTAATGATTCTGTATATATTACCTAACATCCAATTACATATGATTTCACTATCAATATAATGATATTGTCACTCGTGCGTACGTACGGATTACCGTCTCTACGAACGTGATGAGATTCATTCCCCATCGTAATCATTCAAGAATAATTTTCATTTTATGAATAAAAGTAATTTTTATAAACTAAATATAATTATGGATATGAATAAAATAAATCCTATCCATAACAAACACGGCTTACTTAACCGAGTATATAAAGGAAAACGGACCAGTTAACACTCGAAACGATGATACTACTAAAATAATATTAACAAAGGAATATTAGAGGATTATATATGATATCATATTTATGAATATAGTTATTTTATAATTTAATTACAATTATATAACTATTATATAGAAGTTTAACGTACCCGCAACCAAGGAAAAGTACAAGGTAAGGGGTTTCTTATCTCACTTTTTATTCTGTAAGATTTCTATTGTTCACCACTTATTTATTGCATGTGGTGTATTTTTTATAGAAATTTGATATATATTATCATTATTCTCTTTATATTCATGGTTTTCTATGATTCATTTGGTGGTTATTAACTTTTTTCCATACGACTTGATTGATTACAACATGGTAAGGGGTTTTCATCTCACTTCTTATTCCTGTGAGATTCATGCAATATTGCCTATATTTCCTTTTGTGTGGTTTATGTACTGCTCGTGATTGTATTATTTGTGTAATATAATTTAATTTATGGGTATTTAAATTTTCATTGTATGATACTTCTTTCATGGGGTGTATGTTTCGTAAGTTACCAAATCGGTAAGAAAATTTCAAATTTCATTTTCCACTCATTTGGATTTACGCATACTTCATTGTTTATTTTACTCCATGATTATGTGTGGAATCACTATTTATTATTTTTTTAGTAATTTACACTCCCCTTTCTGTGGATATAATTTTTATACACATAATCACTCCATTGATAAATTCTCAAGTCATTGATATGAACTTGATAAGAGTAATTTTAACTCAATCTCTATTCATTGAGTTAAACATCCAATTCATGGTGTTGTTTTTACAAGAATATGTGTGAATATCCTCTGATTTATTTACACTAAATATGAAATCATATTGAGTGTATTTATATTTTTCATACATAATTATGTCATTGATTTATCCTTAACCTAAGAATACGGTCTTTATAAGGGATTTCATCTCAACTTTCATTCCATCGAGTCTTCTTTGTTGTTATGCGCCAACTCACTTTTGTTTGGTTTATATACTATACTTTGACATAGTATATCATGAATCCCTTTATTCTCATGATATTATAAAGTTTATATTACCTTAATTATTTGTATTCAAGTGTCTCTCATTTGGTTAGGAACTCTAACTAAAATATCATTTTAAATGCATTAAAAATTTATTCTTCTAAATCTTTCTCATTAATGTCCATGTTTAAAAAATGGGTTTAAGGATTTATTTATATGGAAATGAATGTTTCCAAAAGTTTCAAAGTGTTATGTGACACTTTGATTCAAAAATCCATTTTAAATATCTTTTTGATAAATAATGAGACTTTTAAATGTTTTCAATAAAAGGGGTATATTTCTCTCAAATAGTTTTGATGGTTATTTTCATCTATGTAAATATCCTTAATTATTATGTATTAAGGTTTATTTATTATAATACAATCATCCATATTGTATTGAATGAGTTTTGTTGGACTGTGGATGTGATATTTTTATGCCATTCATGGTTTGTGGTTAAAATATTGACATTTCGTATGATAGTTTTAATACGAATGTTTAGATTATGTTTCAACATTTTCATATTAGGAATTCATTAGACTTAGTAAGTGACTGGTGGAGCCCGATATAGATCCTTGATGCATCGATAGGTGTCATGAGACAAACTAGTGTCTTGGCACAAGGCCTGGAAAAAATCTTATTTGTCGTCTTGGCACAAGGCCTTGACTATATGGTTATGAAGTATGGAATTATGCATTCCATAATTATTAAAGTGGTTATTGATATTTCATGTGATTATTTGACTAGTAGAATATCCATATTAATAAGTAAATGGAATTATTTGATTTTATATTTATCATATTATGCTGAAGTTTAAGTTTAAAAATCTTTTTTTAGTCTTATACATTGCCTTAAATGTTTATGCTTATTTATGAAAGTTTCTGCTATATTGTTATCCTTACTGAGAATTCGAGATCACCCCTTTATATGTTTTATTTTTCCCAATATGTGAAGAAGTATTTTATGGTTTACCTAGAGGGATAGGATAAGGATATAAGTGTGTTTAAAAAGGGGATGAAACGTTGTTGATATTTTTATTTCATGATGTAATGTAAAACTTATGAGTGTATCTAGTACTTCCAAGGATACTAAACTGATCGGTATTTCTGGACATGATTCCATGTATCATGACAATGGTATATAATAATTCACTGACTCTAGGTAACTGGGGTCGGGGCATTACAGTTGGTATCAGAGGAATTTCAGTACAAACATTGCAAGCTAGATTTAGAAAAAAAAAATTTGATTAGGAAACACTACCCTAAGATATACATTGAGGATTAGTATAGAAGAACATCCAAAAATTATGGTAATTTAAATATTATGTGGGTTTTCCAAGTAATACATCCCTGTCTGGATACGAACATGTAGAGGCAGCTCTGGCACAGATGTACCAAGGAGTGAAAACTCCAATAAGGAGTTTCAGGCTTGACCCTAGGTATCCTGGTACATGACAACAAGTCTTGCTGTACTCTTGGTTACAATACTCCTGAGGGATATTCTTAGGATAATTCAAATTTTCTTTACAAATCGATTTGAAGGATTTTAATATAACATGAGAATATATAACCTTGGTTAATCCTAAGGTGTTTTAGATTTAAAATAAGGTGTTATGATATTATCTAAATGATTTTATGACTCACACTATGCTTTCTTGTGTTAGTCAATGGATAGATTCCAAGGAAGTCATAGAAACATTGAAGATGATGTACTAGGTGGGAACGATGGTGGAAATGAGTAGAGAAATGGAATGTTGATAGGTTTAAAAGATATTGTGTTCATACCAAATCATTTTTCCAAAAATATGATCAATAACATATATATTAACCATCTCTCGGACTCAATAAAGAAGATAAAGTTGGTGAATGATAAGAGCTCCACTAGTGGAGACCATGGAGAAAAGAAATCTCAATTTCCATCATGCAGGAAATGTGGAAGGAGAAACCTAGGAAAGTGTCTCAATGGAAAAAAGAAATGCTTTATATGTGGGAAATAAGGACATAAAGTAAAAAATTACTAAGGAAAAATTAAGAAAACTATAAAAGAAAATGAAAATAATCCTAAGAATCCAATTACAGTCATTTTTTCATAAATTTAAGGGACCTTGGAATTACCTGAGTCAATGCCCTATTCTATAGAATAACCTCTAAGTCAAGGAACAACCTATGTGGAAATAAATGGATAGAGAAATGTTTAAAGTATGGGATTACTTTGGAAGACTATTCTCTTGTATGTGTAACCATGTAGTTTGTTATGTGAAAATGCTATTTGAGGAATAATTACCTTTTCTTTTGTGGATATAGTTATAAAAAACCATTTGGGTTTATATGATCCTTGAATTTGAGGCAATTACATGTTATTAAGTTTTGGGATGAAAATGCGAGAAATGAGATAACATTTGTGGTTAAATTATGTTATGGTTATTTTGAGGAATTTATCACATTTTGGGAATGTTATAAAATATTGTTTTTGAAAAAGGACAACACGCAGACCATGTGACAACCTGTCGCGTTGGAAAAAGATTTGGGAATCGAACCCACAACCAGAGTGCGATTGAGATTTATCGCCTACCACTAAACTACATGTAGTCCCTGGTTAGTGTAACTAATTCTTTTTAGTTAATTTATTTTATTGATCAATAATAAGTTTATTTGGGATCTTATGTCTTATCAAATAGATATCCTTAATATAGGAAAATTATTTGGTGATTAAGTGATAAATGTTAGTTTGGAAGATGTTCGCTCTGTTGGGAACACTATATGCATAAGGAAAATAGTTTACTATGGGATTTCATTTGAGGAGTAATGGTGGATTTTTATCTGTGTTTTTATTGTGGATTTATAGCTATTTGGGTTATTTATGGAAATTATTAACCTATCATAGAGAATATTTGATTAGGTTAATTAATTTTAAGTATGTGACTTTAAGAGTAGTAAATGTTATTTGGAGATACAATTTAACGTGGAAGATGACATAATCAAATTCTTCTAAGTTCTGGGTTTTAATATTATTTTGGATTATATTAAAGGATTTTAAGGACAATTGTTTATTGAATGGTATTTATTGAACTTTGGTAATTGTTGGTTTAATTTTAGAAATTAAGATTAATATTTATTTCTCTAAAGGATTATCCTTTTTGGGGATCATATGATATTGTACTAACCATTTTGGTTTTGGTTAATCTATAAAGACAATGGAAATATATAGTTTATTCTTTGTGGATCATGTTATTCTCTAGAAATTTATTATAGCACTTCAGGTGTGACCAAGTCATCTTGAATACTCATTATTTTAAAAAAAAGAGATGAGTTAGTGGTAGAAATTTATTAAAGGATGAAACTCTACTTAAAAAGTAAGTATATCCCTTTATGTTCTTAGTTAATATCAAAAATAAATTTCTTAACTTTATGAAATAGAACTTAAAACAAAAAACATTGTCTATTTACTTTTCCTACTGGGAAACTAATGACCATTTATCCCATCACAAGTTTGTGGTTTCTTGTTGTTAACTTTCTTCTGATCATGTTTTCTATCACTCTCCATCAGAACTTGACACTTAGTTTATCTTCCATATCCATGTTTCCCTACATGGAATTGTAGTATGGGTTATCTCAGGTGACCTTTGTACTTCTCTTTATTTCTTTTAAAGTGATAGTTTTATTGACTCTTTTTCTGATGTGGGACTTTCAATGAAGTTCCCAAGACCAATTTTAAAATTACAAGGACACAATTTCTAATAAGGGGAAGAATGTAACACCCCAATATTTCGTAGTAAGTTATTTTCTTTAAAGTAATTCAATAGCTTGCACTACACGCAACACTGAGTTTGATCACACCACGACTTACCAAAATAGCTTTTCAAAAAGTGGTTATGAATAGTATTAACTAAATTTTGAATTTTATATACTCCATATAATTTTAGAATCCATATTATATGATTCTTAGACATAATATAAGAATAAATTTATTTTTTTCAGATAAAATAAGTATTTTTCAAAAAATAAAATTTTAGCACCTTTTAATTGAAAACCATTTTTAAAACCAATATTTGACAATTTTATATATTAAATTAAATTTAATTAAATTATTATTTAGAATTGGGAATAAAAATTTATTTTGGATAAATTTTTGGTACTTTTTTGATAACTTCCATATTTTGATGATTACTAAAAATTACTAAATTTTAATTGAAAACAACTTTTTTAATCGAAATCATTTATAGTGTTAAATTAAATATTTTAATGGTTTAGAAGTTTAATTAGATTATATTTTTATCATTTAATACAATGTAGGTCATTATAAGTAATTTCATTTTTAAATTTGACATAAACACATGTCAATCTTTTGATAGTTTTTACTTTTTAAAACCAGCTTTTCGGTTTTGAAAATGAGAAATAATTTTAAATAAATTAATGCGACTTCTATGTTTTTAATTTGGTAAAATAGAATTCATTTTTGAATTCTGAATATCAAAATTATTTTAGGTTAAAGTTTTGGTATTTTTATGAAAACATTTAATTTTTTATGAATAGTGAAAACACTACGTTATAGTTTAAAATAGACTTTTTATTTAAATAATTATTTATTTTATTAATTTTTTTTAAGTATAAATAGATATATAATAAATATATAAGTTCAATTTAATTTATTGAATTCATTTTATAATAAAATTAGATGTATAAAATTTTATTGAACTTTTTACCATCTTTTACCTACCTCCTAGGAGCATTTGCAAATTTACATTAAACATAATTTTACCCATTCTGTGAGTTGAATTTAAAAAATCCAAGAGAAACAGTTAATATAATTATGTAAAATTTGGTTCAATAAGTTGAAAATTATTTTTGGTGAATAGTAACATTTGACTTTTATTTACCACTGTTAAAAGTAAATAGGGTAATTAAGGGTAAAAATGATATCATAATTACCCTAACACATGTACTAATTCTATTGGATAATATAATTAGATAAAAAAAACCTTTGAAAGAAAATATGAACCTCTTTGGTCCACTTGGATTAGATTAGGACATTTATTATTATTTTATTTAAATAAGAGTTAAAAGAGTTAAATTCAATGTTTACTAACTAAACCATTTTTAATATAGGGTTACACACAACATAAATTAGACTATAAATATTCATTATAAAGATACAAAGATTTCTACATAACGGTATTTTATTTATAATTTTTAGAAATTAAATAATTTATTTTATTTATGACATAATGATGATATAGTAATTACCTTATTAATGAAATATTAAAATAATGGATATTATAAATATCCAAATAAATTTAAATTGAGACTTTTGAGGAATTCCACTAATTTTCCAGGATAATATGACATGTTAAGGTTAGTTTAATAAATTTTATTCGAAGTAATAAAGTTTTTATGGATTTTAATAAAATAAAATACTAAATCATGTCAAAATTGACATAATTGAGTTTTTAAAACAAATATTATAATAATAATTGTGTTGGGAAAAAATCCCTCAAGGTAACATTGCAGTATTTTTGGGTTGATTGTATTTGTTGACAAACTAGGTTTCCATAGAGAATTGTCAAGTTCCCAAGAAGTTGTTGAAAATCCATGTTGACAATGAACGATGACAAAGGAATGGATGATCTAGAGGCGGTACAAAAGAGCAGTACAAGGTGGCACCATTTCCCAGTGTTTGCCAAATTTTTGGGGTCCAAAATTTGGAAGTTTGGTGAGCATCGCGAAAATAGGATATCCTTGAAGATCATATTTTAATATGGAAAAGGCATGAATTTCGCAAAGAGAGGATGCATGGATTGGATATCGTGAGGATCAAAAAAATGGAGGTGGTGATGCTTCGTGATTACGTCAAAGCTTCGCGAACGGCAGAGTTGAAGCGCATCGTGGCGGTGAAGGGATTTGCGAGGGAGCTTCGCGGAGAAGGCGCGAAATAATGTTGACGGTGATGCTCCGTGATTACAACAAGATCCGCGATCTGAAAATTGCCGAGGTGCTTCGCGATTTGGACAGAATTCTGGCGGAAACTTCGGAGCTTCGCGATTGGCGATGACGTGGCGGTGACTTCGCGCGGAAAGTTCGAGGGTCGGTGGAATCGCCTATAAATAGAGGCTGACCCCCTCAAGAGAAGTAGAGAGAATTTTCAAAGAAAATCATTTGCTCTCGGTTCGCAAAGGTAGTTCACGTAGCCTGTGTGCTTCGTGAAAGAAGAGCTTCGCGACGGCTATTGTAGCTCCGCGAAAGTTGCGCGCTCCGCGTTTACTTAGTGAGCTTCATGAGGGAATCTCTTTGCGACGAATTGAGCTTCGCGATGGCCTAAGAATTGCGAAGGCTTGAGCTTTGCGACGGTCTGAGCTCCACGAAATTGTGAGCTTCGCGAAAAAGAAGGAGCTTCGGGAAGGCTTGTTTGAGCTTCGTGAAATTGGGAGCTTTGAGAAGTAGGGTGCTTTGTGAAGGTACTTTCCAAAGGAATTGCCCATTTGTCAGTGGAAAAGGGGTATTAATCAGTGGATGAAATTTGGACTTCATTAGAGCATCTACATACAGTGGAGGATGCATTCATTAGTGATAATGAAGAGACCTACAAGTCTATAAACTATGAGTGGATTCCCTTCCAGAGCAGTGAGCTTAGGAAGAGGAAGTAGGTGATCCTCTCCACCGACAGTGAGCCAGAGAGAGAGAAACAGAGAGTTACCCTTGGGAAAGCAGTGAGCTGACCCTAAACTTTGTAAAGGAAGTGAGCCTGTGCATAGAAGTGATCTAGCCCAAACTTTGTATCCACATCTAGTGAAGAATAATGGAATTTGGTATGACCGGAAATTTGTCGGCGTATGCTCCTTGGACGTAGCCCAGTGAGGGTGAACCAAGTAAAAATCTCTGTGTCTGCCTGTTTGCTTCCATGCATTGCATTCAAAGCATCATCATTAGATAAATAAGTAAAGAAGTTATCATTTTTTACACACAAGAGCAAACAAAGTGACCCTTGTAATAAAGAGGTCAAGATCCAGTGGGGTAGGAAGAACTTTGAAAAAGAATATCCATACCCTGATTCACCCCCCCTCTCAGGGTATATAGGCCCCTATTGGTCCTAACAATTGGTATCAGAGGGAAGGTTGCTTTTATCAGATTTGTTTTCTCTGACTTGGTGTAGTCGATCTGTGTGGTTAAAGAATCAGTCTTCTCATATCTCGTGAGCCATGGAAAAGGAAAAAACATCAAAGAAGAATCAGAAGTCATGTGGTATCCCTCAGTGTAGAAGTTTTTATGGAAAAAGTGTGATTCAAATAAAGGAATCAAAAAACTTTCTGAAAGAAGGATTAGATGAATCTGATAGGGAAAGGATAGATTCACTCAATAATGATGCAGGAACGAGTGAAGTACACAAACTTCAAAGTTATACGGAAACAACTGATGATGGAGATGTTTCAAGAAGGCCACCAGTAGATGTTGTCAATATGACAAAGAAATTGGATAAAGAAGTTAAATCTAAATATATCTGGATCAAAGTATTGGACATTGAGGTCAACAAGCTAAGAGGCTTAAACCAAAGGCTTATTGATGTGGTTACTGACCTAATTGAGAAGAATGATTCTAAAGATGAAGAACTACAAAATAGATCAGAAAAGGTTGAAAAATCAAAAGCTGATGTCAAGGGAAAGAATCTGAACACAGATGAAATTCAGAATCTCAAATCCAGAAATCATGATCTAGCTACACAGTTGTCTAAACAAGTTCAAAAGAATCAAAGGCTCCAACAAGAGAATGAATCTATCTCTGAATCAGTTTCTCAAGAAAAATTGAAAGTAAAGGAGCAAAGTGGTATGGTAGAAAAGCTCACACAAGAATTGGCAGATGAGATGAGTCGTGGAAAGAATCTCAGAAGGGAATTCAATTCCCAACTTAAATCAAGTGATATGAAGATTCAGAAGTTGGAAGAAGAGCTAGAATCAGTAAAGAAGGAAGAGGAGAAATCCAATGCTAAAGGAATTCAAAAAATGAAGGATGACTTACACCTTCTATTTGATCATCCTTCGACAAGTGATGATAAAATGAACAACATATATGCTATTTCTGAAGAGAAACAATAGAATATTTTCTCAGCTCAAAGACCAGAAAGTTTCGGAAAAGCTGGTATTGGATTTGATGAATCACCTCCCATGCATGATAATAAGAGAGCCGTGAACAGTTCCAAGAGTGGAGAAAAACCTGTAGGTGCTGGAGATAGGCCTAAGAGGTCAGTTACAAAAAGAAGTGATGACATGTTCTATTTCTGCAGGATTCATGGTCACACGTCAAGCTTCTGTTCAGAGGCTCTGGAATACATTTCAGGCTATGAAAACAGAAACATTACTAAATCTGATAATAAGAAGGATCATCATGAGAAATCAGAGAGAAGAGTCTCTCAAAGGAAAGAATCTGTTAGATGCTATTACTGTGGAAGAACGGGACACACCATGAGTATGTGTCAGGAAGCTCAAGAGCCCCGTGTTAGAAGAAGAACTCAAGGTGTATCAGAATCTCGACATAAAAATGATGAAATGAGGTATGCCTTTGATGGAAGTTGTTTTATATGTTCAGATTATGGGTATTTGGAAAGAAATTGTAGAAAGAAGAACACAAGAAGGGAAAGGGAACTCGAAAGTAGATTCTCAACTCCAATGATGCATAATGAGAAATTCTACACTGAGAGACAAAGTAGCAAGGAGAAGAATTGGCTTAGAGCCTCAGAGGAATCACATGGAGCTGAATGAAAGGTGTATCAGTCACCTCATCTGTCATACTCAAAACAACTCTCAAGGAGAGAATGTGAACAAACCTGGAAGATTAAGGGGAGATCTACTCCAGCTATGATAAAGAAGAATAAATGTTCAATGGAGGACTCACCACCAGTGAAAAAGGGTGTGGTGACTTAGACATCTGATAAAAGAAAGATGAACAAAGAATGTAATGAAAAATTCGCTTGTCGTTTTCAATAGAAAAAAGAGGAGGAAGGTTCAAGATCCTTGAAATGGTGGAAGAAGCAAGGGAAGATGGAAAGAAAAGATATTCCTGCTCAGAGTAGGAATCAAGGGAAATGGAATTTTTGTGGAACATCAAAGACAAAAATGTGTACTAGTGGGTTTAAACCCCAAATGGTGAGAAAGGCCAGGCCTACAAAATCTTCAAATCAAAAAAAAAGACTCAGCATGTGAGTAATGAATGCTTAGTCATATGGCTAGAGCAGTTGAAGTTGGCTAGGAAGCTATAAGAATCAAGGAAAGAGTGTAATGATCTATAAGAAAGAATCAAAGGGTTGACCCATTAGGATCAACCACAATTCTCTTCTTGAGGATTCAAGAAATACCCCTCTCCCTATGAATATAAATGCAATTAACTGATGATTCAACTGTTTCAGGTTTTATGGAGATACGATCCAAGGGGAAGTGGCATCTAAAGATGCAAAGTGTAGCAGTGATATGCTTCAGAGTTTCAATTGACTCAAATCAGGTACCAAAGTTGAAGAAGAAAGGGAGAAATAGAGAACAATAAGAAATGATTGTGTTATTAACTTTATCTCTTGTTTCCTACACCGAGTTCCAACTCAGTAGGCTTAGATATTCTGTTAATGGCTCAATTCCAAGTGGAAGATGAGAATAGATGATGAAGGAGAAGAATAGTGGTTATGGGTATATACAATTGGACCTAACCCTAGGAAGTGTTGCATAACATAGGGGGATAATTAAATAACAAAATCAGATGCAAGATCCATCAATGAAATAAATTAATGAATCAACTCATGTGTCGTCTATGGAGGGAAGACATATTGCGGGGCAAGTAGCAATAATCAAGCATTTCATGCTTTTTTTTCTCTAACAATGTGGTATCAGCTGACTGTTTTCAGGATACCAAGAAGCTGCGAGAGAGTATCAACAATGTTTCAACAAAAATCTAAGAAAATAAGTTCAAAGAAATGACTTCATTGAACAATGGAACAATGAAAAATTTTCTGTTAAAAGTGAGGAAGTGGTAAGAGACTCAGGGAGATCAGAAGTGGCAGAAGTTGATTCAGAAGAAGATACTGATGGTGAGTACGAGGATGTAAAATCCTTATCTGCACAGAAGAAAAAGAGTCCAGCTGAAATTGACAGGTAGAAAATCATCAACATTCCATGAATGAATAGCTAAACCATAATTGAGAAGAATCAGACATGGGAGATTGTTTCGAGGACATAAGATAAAAATGTCATCAAGACTAAATGGGTCTATTAAGACAAGATGAATGAATATAGCACAATGATTTGGAACAAAGCATGACTGATGTGAAAAGGAGACTCCCAGATAGAGGGAATAAATGGTGATGAGACATTTGCACCGATTTCAAGGCAGGAGACAATCAAATTATTCCTAGCCATTGTAGTGCAAATAAAGTTCAAAGTGTTCCAGATGGATGTCAAGACTGCATTTCTAAATGGGTTTCTAGAAGAAGAGGTGTACATTGAGCATCCATATGGTTTTCTCATTCATGAGGATGAGAACAAAATTTGCAGGCTGAAGAAGGCGTTATATGGACTGAAACAAGCACCAAGAGCATGGTACTGAAGGCTATATCAGTATTTGAAGAAGCTTGGTTTTCAGCTTATGGGATTTGATTAAAATATTTATTTCAACAACAATAGTAATCAAAGGATGATGAGGCTGGTCTAGGAAGAAGACATAATATTTGGAAGATCAGATGAAGAATAGTGGAGACAATCTTTTGAATTCAAGAAACATGAGTTCAAAATGTCTATGATTAGTGAGCTGATGTTTTTCCTTGGTTTGCAGTTTACACAAGGCATGAATGAAACATTCATTTCTCAATCCAAATATGCTAAGGATGTTTTGAAATGAGTTGGAATGGAAAATTCCAAGGAGATGAAGACTCCGGTTTCTACCCGGATGAAATCATCAAAAGATGACAGTGGCAGGGCAGTTAATTTCACTGAAAACAGGCAGATTATCAGTAGTTTGTTGTACTTGACCGCAACAAAGCCTGATATTGTTTTCGCCACATTCCAAGCAGTGAGATATTAGAGTAATCCCAAGTAAATCCACATGATTTCAATGAAAATAATACTTCGGTATATCTAGGGCATAGTGGATTTCAGCTTGATATATATTGATAAATCTTAGACAGAGTTATTGGGATATACTGATGCAGACTAGGCCAGTTCAGCGGATGATAGAAAATCAACGTCAGGTGGTTCATTCTATCTTGGTGGATTGTGTATTTATTGGCTAATCAAGAATCAAGATTTCATTTAGTTGATCACCGCAGAAGCTGAGTATATTGCGGCCACTCAAGCTAAGTAGCATCTTGACGATATGGGAGTTGAAGTGAAGTCTCCGATTGGAATCAAGTGTGATAACTAAAGTTCTATAAATCTCAGAAAAAATACCGTACATCACTCAAGGACAAAGTACATTGAGATAAAGTATCATTTTATAAAGGAGAATGTTGAGAAGGGGATCGTGAAGTTGGAGTATGTGCCTACAGAACTACAGTTTGCAGACATCCTGACAAAGGCCTTACCCAAGGAAGATATTGAGAGGCATCGACTGGCTCTGGGAGTTCAGTCGACTCCCTTCGGTTGAAAGTGTGTGGATATGGAGAGACCCCCCCCCTCTCCTCTAGGTATGGTTTGTTTTTCTCTACTATGCTAATGTGTTTTCTTACCAATGTCTCAGACCGCAAAGGAGTGCCCTTTGGGTTCATTGACAAAGGGGGATAAATAGTGACTCATCAAGGGGGAGAAACTGTGGCTTTTAAAGGGAGAAAATGTCTTTGTCAAATACACGGGGAGAAGATGGCAGGTGGAGCAGCCAGATAGGGGGAGTTGAAGGAGAAGACAGATAGGGGGAGTATTAAAATCTGACGATGCTAGAAGTGATCGATCAAATCATAGAAACCACGACAGCTGAGGATCATGATAAAAGCAGAATAGTGGTGTTAGAGTGGTGAGAGAAGGTTTCAGCTATCACCAATTGGGATCAGTGTGGTTCAACAATTGGTATCAATTTAAGAATTGTTATTAGGTTGGAATCGACAATTGGTGTTTGACATGAAGTGATTCATTGATGAACTTTTCCCACTACTCTTGTTTCTCACGTCGAGCATTGCTCATATGGGCTTAGAGTATGTGTTAAGTGAATCCTTGAATGCTATCAGAATCGCAAGAGGAGAATAGTGATAGCGGCTGGAAGAAGACTCAGTGAGGTATCAACGTGCAGAAAATCATTCTGAGAAGAGTTATGAAGAATTGTTAACAAACCCAAAGGGGGAGATTGTTGGAAAAAAATCCCTCAAGGTAACATTGTAGTATTTTTGGGTTGATTGTGTTTGTTGACAAAGTAGGTTTCCATGGAGAATTGTCGAGTTTCCAAGAAGTTGTTGACAATCCATGTTGACAATGAATGATGACAAAGGAATGGATGATCTGGAGGTGGTACAAAAGATCAGTACAAGGTGGCGCCTTTTCCTAGTGTTTGCCAAATTTTTGGGGTCCAAAATTTGGAAGTTTGGTGAGCATCGCGAAAATAGGATATCCTTGAAGATCATATTTTAATATGGAAAAGACATGAATTTTGCGAAGAGAGGATGCATGGATTGGATTTCGCGAAGATCAGAAAAATGGAGGCGGTGATGCTTCACGATTACGTCAAAGCTTCGCGAACGGCAGAGTTGAAGCGCATCGCAGCGGTGAAGGGATTTGTGAGGGATCTTCGTGGAGAAGGAATGAAATAATGTTTATGGTGATGCTCTGCGATTACGACGAGCTCCGCGATCCAAAAATTTCTGAGGTGCTTCGCGATTTGGACAGAATTCCGGAAGAAATTTCGGAGCTTCGCGATTGGCGATGACGTGGCGTTGACTTCGCGCGGAAAGTTTTAGGGCTGGTGGAATTCCCTATAAATAGAGGCCGACCCCCTCGAGAGAAGTAGAGATAATTTTCAGAGAAAATCATTTGCTCTCGGTTCGTGAAGGTAGTTCGTGTAGCCTGTGTGCTTCGCGAAAGAAGAACTTCACGGCGGCTATTGTAGCTCCGCGAAAGTTGCGCGCTCCGCGTTGGCTTAGTGAGCATCGCGAGGGAAGTCGCTTTGCGACGACTTCAACTTAGCGACGGCCTAAGCATTGTGATGGCTTGAGCTTTGCGACAGTCTGATCTCCGCGATATTGTGATCTTCGCGAAAAGGAAGGAGCTTCACGAAGGCTTGTTTGAGCTTCGCGAAATTGGGAGCTTCGCGAAGTAGGGTTCTTTGCGAAGGTACTTTCCAAAGGAATTTCCCATTGGTCAGTGGCAAAGGGGTATTCATCAGTGGATGAAATTTTGACTTAATTAGAGCATCTATATACAGTGGAGGATGAATTCATTAGTGATAATGAAGAGACCTACAAGTCTATAAACTGTGAGTGGATTCCCTTCCAGAGTAGTGAGATTAGGAAGAGGAAGTAGGTGATCCTCTCCACCGGCAGTGATCTAGAGAGAGAGAAACAGGGAGTGACCCATGGTAAAGCAGTGAGATGACCCTAAAATTTGTAAAGGCAGTGAGCCTGGTCATAGAAGTGATCTAGCCCAAATTTTGTATCCACATCTAGTGAAGAATAGTGGAATTTGGTACGACCGACAACTTGTTGGCGTATGCTCCTTGGACGTAGCCCAGTGAGGGTGAACCAAGTAAAATTCTCTGTGTCTGCCTGTTTTCTTCCCTGCATTGCATTCAAAGAATCATCATTAGATAAAGAAGTAAAGAAGTGATCATTGTTTATGCACAATAGAAAAAAAAGTGACCCTTGTAACAAAGAGGTCAAGATCCAATGGGGTAGGAAGAACTTTGAAAAAGAATATCCATACCCTGATTCACCCCCCCTCTCAGGGTATATAGGCCTCGATTGGTCCTAACAAATTGATATAATATTCATAAAAATATAAGGTTCTTCCAAAGGACTTAGATAAGGTTATATATATTAATAATTAACCACATGGGGTTCTCTTGTCATGTTATAGTAAGTTTATTAACCATATAATATAAAAATACAAAGAGACATGGTAAATGTCAAACTATTTAACTAATAGTTAAATATTAAAGACAAGGTTAATATGATGACCTAAACCTATATAAAAACTATTGGTTGAGATATTTTAGACCCATACCCACCTTATCCTTTAAATAATTCTTTTTTGAGCCATTAGAAACCGAAAATGATTATATTATAAAATAATATTTCAAGATTTTCCTAAAGTGACCCTCACCTCTCTTATAAAGGGTTACTTCCCCTTATCATAATTTCACACCTCCAAAGCCTTTTGGCTCGGCCAAAACTTACCCAAACATCATCCCAACTTTCCTACCTTCATCCTAGAGGTCTTAATTTGGTTATAAAGCCATTATAAGGAGCCCTTTTGATAAAATAAAAATGAAGAACCTGAAGAAGAGGTAAATATTTCATCACCTCTTTCAAGTTCTTTTCTTCTTCCACTTCCTATTTATTTTTTGTTTCCATTATAAAACAATAACTCCATTATATTATATATAATTTTATGTTATTATAAAAATTATACAACCATATTCATTATTCTATCCACCCAATAAATGACAAAGTTACCATATGTGCGTACGTACGCATTTCTGTCTCCACGTCGTGGTGTAGTTTGTTATTCATACAATTAATTATTTGGATGGACATAATAATGAGTATAAATAATGTAAATAATAAATATAACATGTTAATTATTATTTATATATAATATACCATCCAATTATATACAATTTCACCATCAATATAATGATATTTTCGCTCGTGCGTACGTACAGATTACCGTCTCCACAAACGCGATGAGATTCATTCCCCATCATAATCAATCTAGTATAATTTTAATTTTATGATTAAAAATAATGTTTATGAACTTAATATAATTATTTATATGAATAAAATACATCCTATCCATAAAAAATATGGCTTACATAACTGAGTATATAAAGGAAAACCGATCAGTTAACACCCAAAATGATGATACTACTAAAATATTATTAACAAAGCAATATTAGAGGATCATATATGATATCATATTTATGTATATATTTATTTTATAATTTAATAATAATTATTTAAATATTATACATGAGGTTAACATACCCTCGACCAAGGAAAAGTACATGGTAAGGGGTTTCTTATCAGACTTTTGATTCTGTGAGATTTCCATTGTACACCACTTATTTATTGCATGTGGTGTATTGTATACTACCATTTGATATATATTATCATAATTATATTTATATTAATGTTATTTTGTGATTAATTTGGTGGTTATTAACTTTTGGTCATACAAATCCATTGATTACAACATGGTAAGGGGGTTTCATCTCACTTCTTATTCCCATGAGATTCATGCTATATTTTTACTATTTCCTTTTGTGTGGTGTATATACTGCCCATGATTGTATTATTTGTGTAATATAATTTAATTTATGGGTATTTAAATATTCATTGTATGATACTTATTTAATGGGGTGTATGTTTCATAAGTTACTAAATCGGTAAGGGAATTTCAAATTTCAATTTCCACTCATTTGGATTTATGCATACTTCATTGATTATTTTACTCCATGATTATGTGTGGAATCACTATTTATTATTTGTGTAGTAATTTACACTCCCCTTTATGTGGATATACTTTTGATACACATAATAAATCCATTTATAAATTCTCAAGTCATCGATATGAACTTGATAAGAGTAATTTTAACTCAATCTCCATTCATTGAGTTAAACATCCAATTCATTGGTGTTGTTTTTTCAAGAATATGTGTGAATTTACTATGATTTATTTACACTGAATATCAAATCATATTGAGGGTATTTATATTTTTCACACATAATTATGTCATTTATTTATCCTTAACCTAAGGATATGGTCTTTATAATGTATTTCATCTCAACTTACATTCCATTGAGTCTTCTTTGTTGTTATGCACCAACTCACTTTTGTTTGGTGTATATACTGTACTTTGAAATAGTATATAATGAATCCCTTTATTATCATGATATTATAAAATTTTGATTACCTCAATTATTTGTATTCAAGCGTCTCTCATTTGGTTAGGAACTCGAACTAAAATTACATTTTAAATGTTTTAAAAATTTATTCTTATAAATCTTTATCTTTAATGTCCATGTTTCAAAAATGATTTTAAGGATTTATTTATATGGAAATGAATGTTTTAAAATGTTAATTACTTTCAATATTTTTAAAGTGGTATAGAACACTTTGATTCAAAAATATATTTTAAACATCTTTTTGATAAATAGTGATACTTTTAAATGTTTTCAAGAAAAAGGGGGATATTTCTCTCAAATAGTTTTGATGATTATTTTCATCTATGTCAATATCCTTAATTATTTTATATTTAGGTTTATTTCTTATAATAAAATCATCCATATTGTATTGAATGAGTTATGTTTGACTGTGGATGTGCTATTTTTATTCCATTCATGGTTTGTGGTTAAAATATTGACATTTCATATGCTAGTTTTAATATGAATGTTTAGATTCTGTTTCAACTTTTTCATATGAGGAATGAATTGGACTTAGTAATTGATGGGTGGAGCTTGCTATAGCTCCTAGATGTATCGGTAGGTCTCATGAGACAAACTAGTGTCTTGGAACAAGGCCTTGACAAAATCTTATTTGTATTCTTAGCACAAGGCCATGGCTATGTGGTTATGAATTTTGACAATATGCATTCCATCATTATGAAAGTGGATATTGATATTGAATGTGATTATTTGACTAGTAGAATATCCATGTGAATAAGTAAATTTCATTATTTGATTTTATCATTTCCATATTATGATGAAGTTCAAGCTGAAAAGGATTTTTTTAGTCTTATACATTGCCTTAAATGTTTATTCTTATTTATGAAAGTTTTTGCTATATTTTTATCCTTACAGAGCATCTGAGCTCACCACTTTCTATGTTTTATTTTTCCCAGGATGTAAAGAAGTATTTTATGGTTGACTTGCAGGGATAGGATGAGGATATAAGTTTGTTTAAAAAGGGGACAAAATGTTGTTGATGTTTTTATTTCATGATGTAATGTAAAACTGATGAGTGTATCTAGTACTTCAAAGGCTACTAAACTGATCAGTCTTTCGGGACATGATTTCATGTATCATTCCAATATTATGTAATAATACATCAACTCTGGGTAACTAGGGTCGGGACATTACAAAAATGATCTCTCCTATGAAGAGAAGCTGGTGAAGATCTTAGATCGTAGAGAAAAAGTTATACAAATTAAGATAATTCCCGTCTTCAAGGTGTTTTGGAGAAACCACAAGTTTGAAGAGTCAACGGGGGAATCAGAGTAAGTGATGAATTAGTGTTACCTGCATCTGTTTTAGTCTGGGAAAATTAAATTTTGATGGAAAAGTTTCTTAAGGGGGGAAGATTGTAATGACCCAAAATTTTATCAATGAAAATTTCTCTTAAATTTATTATTATGTAAAATGGTTATATAAAACATGAAATTCTTTGGTTTTATGTTTTTGGATTTAAAAATAACGTTAAGAATTGTTACTTTTGCTAATATAGCCATTGAACAATGATCACATGATTAGTATAAATATAGGGATTTAACAAATCCAATTTACTCAGAAAAAGGAAGTGATTGCCTCATCCCGTAGACTTTCCCCATACAAAGCCCATTTTTCCGAGCTTAGAAAGGTGGTGGAATCATTGGGATTTTCTCTTGACCAAGCCCAAGCTGAGCTTCAACACATTAAGCTCAAATGAAACCACCTACAGGAGAAGTGGAAGTTGATAGAGATTACCACCAGAGCGATGTTATCCAAGTCTCCCCAAGAGTCTATCACCATCACACACCTTATCCTTCATTATTATGCCGGTGTTATAAGAAGTTTTGTAACAAGACCTTAACACTAATATTTTTTACATTATTTTTTTATAGAGAATATACATTCATTTTATTAGTGTCACTTTATTTATAGTTTTTAAAGAAAAAATAGTATTTGTTTTAGTTAACATTCAATTAAGAAATATATTTTGATGAATTAATGGATTTTTGAATTAAATAAAATTTTAATGAAATAATATTACTAAATTAATTTTTATTAAATATAAATTATTGTATAATTTTTATGAATACAATTGAAATTTTTATTAAGGTTTGAAAGATGTTTTTTTCAAAACCCATGAATTTTCAATAAATGTAGGTTTTTATTTTAAAAGTAGAAATTAAAATATTTAGAAAATTATTTAGAAAAAAGAATATTATTTTTTTAATCAAGATGTCAAAATTATCTAATAGTGATTTTTTAATAATTTTCTGAGACATAAAATGTTTTGGGTAAAAATTAAATACCATTTAAATATATAATGTGTTTTATGACATAATAATGAACCAATAGTGAAGTAATAAAATACCATAAACATTATTTTAGGACAATATATGTTTTAACATTAATATAATGTGATTTTAGGTTTATTTTATTTATTTTAAAAATTCTTAGTGGACGCTCCAAGACTTATAAAACATTTTATCTTTTTAAAATTATTTCCTTGAGAGTGCGACTCACCTCCACATAAGAAAGCCTAATATTTTAATAATTTCGGCCATTAGACTTATAAAATATTGTTTTACACTCCCCTTTGAAAAAAAAATGGGCAAAAACCATGGGTTGGTTTGTGGTTTTGATTAATTTAATGTGTGGTGTCTAAAACCTAAATTATAAAGAATTCCCTCCATTTTCATATATAAACCCACCCAATATCCTACTTACTCTTCACTAAAAGCCTTTGGATCTCGACCAAAATCTTCTATAATCACTCTATAATCCTCCCAATGCACCCCAAGATACCAAGAATCCTCTCTCAAGCCCCTCCCAAGCCTTTGGGATCACACTTCCAAGTAAGGGATTTTCCTCCTTTCTCATTTTTGTCAAACTTTCTTTATTTTTTTATGCCCTTTTAATTTCAATTAAAAATGTTGGGGTATGATTTTTAACCACCCCATACTACCATACTTATTTTTGAATAATGAGATACCCATTTATCTCTCATTAATACCTCCCATGTACACCTGTTACCATGGCAAAATTCTGTAAGGAATTTCGCTGTTCTCATTTACATTCAAGAAATTATTTTGTATTATGAATGTAAATTCCATTACATATTTTGGGAAATATATCTACATGAAACCTTTATATCAATTTAATTTAAATAAGATGATACATCCCTTTCTCTCTCATCAACCATTTTTATTAATTCTTATGTCACGCCGTTATGTGGCTGAGATTGCACTGCGATTTTCCAAGCCAAAGTCATTGTGTAGTGAATACCATGCCCAATTATCTATCAAGGGTATTCACCTTTATACACATTTACTTATTTATTATAGAGTTTTGTGTATGTATTACACATTCCTTTATCATGGAATAAATGATGATGTTGAATGATTCCATGTTATATGATCCATATGGCACACTTATGTATGAAATGAAATGATTAAGAAGGGTGCACCCTGATAACGCTCTAATGCATTGGGTAAAGATTAGTATCATGATACATCAAGTTCAATGAGGTTTTAGTCATTCTAATTCAAGTGAAATGAGGTTTTACTCATTCTCCATGTGTAATTAGACTTAGATCATGCTAATACCAAGTTAAGTGTTGTTGTCACATTTCCATGTTATGACAATCATGCTATATCATGCCTTTATGTTCATGTTTCTCTTATACTCATTTGATATGCCTATTGCATAACATGTACTGTATTCTTCATGTTATTCCTTGTTTAATCCCTTATTAGGATTTATATATCACCCTTTTCTTATGCATGTCCTCAGGTTATCTCATGCAATGCTAAGTATGAGGGAATGTAGTGGTCATGTAAAAGAAGTTTTCAATAAAGATGTTGTGTTTCATGTTTTAAGACATTATGTAATGTTCCTAAGACCCAAAGAAACTATACCTATTGATATTATATGTTTTATTAAGTAAATATTTTATGTAATAAATCATGTTTAAGTGTGTAATAAAAAGCAGGGTTGTTAAAGTCATGATGGGTTTAAATGTTTTTCCCTTGATATGAAAAATTTAATGGTTTCCAAAGCATTCTTTGAACTTTATAAAGGGAATTATATTATGGTATATTGATGGTAATCCATTATAATTTAGATGTAATATGTTTTAAATGGGTCTAAGTACATGTGAACCCAAGTATGTAGGTGGTGGGGAGAATAATAGTGTTAAGTATTCATTTTGGATTATGAAACTCTAACTATACTGGACTTAGAGGAAGGTCATGGTGTCATAGATGGGGAACACCACCACATTTATCCAAGGCATGTACTCCTTCACAAGTGGTTGGATGTGGTGTAATGATATTGGTGATACCATACCACTAGGTTAATTCATGAACTCCTTAGTGTTTTGTGAGCACACTTGGATGGAACATTATTTCACAAGATGATACAAGGACCTAGAGTTTTGATAGCCTTAAAATGATTTTGGGTTTTCCCATGGTGCACACTTATGGAATTTTTACTTTTATGACATTAGGACCCCTAAATAAATACCCATTTTTATATTTTTTGTTTAAAACTAGCTTGATTGTGTTTATCTAAAAAGGGTCACCCATGGAACACTTGGTGGGATCTTATTGGTCTAGTGTTGTTCACACCATACATACACCCAATTGAGGTATATATATCTTATTTTTATTTATTTAGGTGAAGTGAAAGAGTGATATCGTGGAAAAGGATACTCTTAATAGTGGACATCAGGTTGAACCTCATGTCACATAGAGATAAGTGACATAGAGATAAGTGTATTTTTTTTCATTTTCACCAGGATTTTCTATAATTGTTGTATCACATATTCAACATTCATCCCATTCCATTTTTATACTCATGTATGTGTATATATGACTCCCTTTTGGTTTTTATGTATTTTTTTAATTTACATTGTGTTATATTATGTTTTATTAATTCCATTGAATATAAAGTCATGGTTATGTTATAAAATTCTATCAATGTTTTGATTTTTTTACCCTTGGACCATGATTTTCCATATCATGGAAAGGTCACACTTGGTTCATGTTTTAGAACTCTATGATGTTTTATTGAGAAAAAAATTCTCAATACATGTTCTTTGTTTCCTAGATAATTATTTCCAACCCATGGGGATTGGGAACACCCCTTGGGTCTTGCCATAGGCTGGATTGAGTGCTCTAGCCTGAGTTGGTTTGTCCAAAAATGGAATCATATACCACATTTTTGGGTTATATATTACTTGTTAAGTTGGGATAGACTAGAGATGTGAATATAGGGGCTTGAATAATAGGTTTATAGGGGTATCTAGATAACACTCCCAACATCTTCCCTTGAGTTACTAGGTACTGTGATAAATGTGGTCCTGAATTTTAGGACTTGTTTTACCCATCCTTTTCGGGTAATGTACATGGGATATATACCTTACATGCACAAACAGTCTCATATAGGGTTGTTTTTTGTTAATTACTTTTTTTATGATTTTATTTTACATTTTATAAATTTTTATGTTATGTTTTGATGGTTTACTATTGTTATTTATGATTTCATTTTTATTAGATTTCTGCAACATCATGCCCCATGAAAGTGACACATGAACCCTTTGGAAAATGATAAAAATAATTTTCCATGAAATATTCCACTATTCGTTCAAAATATTATTGATTTTATGGTATGAGTAGTTCAAGATATGGACCAAGGAATGATTTATAGTCCTAATCCAGCTAATAAAGCTCATTTGGGTCCCAAAAAAGGATCATTCTCAAGAGTTTCTAAAGTATAAGGCTCCCTCCTTTTAGGTAAGAAATGATATATAATAATTTAATGAATGGATAAAAAATACTAAGAAAATAATTTATTTCCTTAGAACTATAGATTTCATTAAGGTTAAGTGTGATAATTTCATGCTTGAAGGAACAAGTCATAGTTGGTGGGACTCGATCGTATAGAAAAAGATGTGTGAGAACATAGAATTAAAGTATTTAAGGTTGATTTTCACCCATATATACCTAGGAACAATGGTATTATATAATTCTTGAGAGTTTATTTCTATACAGAATGGTAATTAGTACAATCTGGGGAATTCCAAAAAATATATGAGCTTTTCTATTTCACACCAGAGCTAACATGGAATGATAAATTTAAGGCATGAATGTTTGATATGGGTCTTTAGTTTGATATCTAGTCTTAGGTACTCCCCTTGAAGTTCTCGATATATACTGAGGTTTTGGATCTAGTGATGGTGTGGGAGATTTAGATAGAAGGTATGTCAGGGTTGAATAGTGTCCCTCCCTTTTCTAGTGGGAGTAATGGAATTCCTTTTGAGAGGAAGATATAATATATCTAGATGAGAAAGGTGTTTATTAGTGTCTCTAGAAACATATCCCATTTTTTAATATCAGTAACATCTGGTGGGGGATCTACTATGTATTATCAGTGTGGTAGGTTTGGATATACAAGGATGTTATTCCAATATCTCTCTATGTATTTCCATTTATGTAAGCATCTAGGTCATTTTCAAAGGTTCTATAAGGACTTTTCCTATTCCCTAAGTGGTTCAGGTTCCTCAATACCCAAGGGATTAATTATTTAGTCAGATTCCTTGAAGTTAGTGGGATAAAAATATTAGGGATGTGTAGGTAGAACCAGTTTATCTTATAGTCAAAGTCAGTTAAGGAAAGAACCCCAAGACAATGGTATAACTCATCCTCAAAAAATACCGCATAGTTACATGGAGTGGAGAAAGATCTTATGGAGACTACATCAACACCAATGATAGTGAGAGGTACCATACTTATTGTATCATCTATAGTAATTGATTTATTCAATATTAGTGATTCTCACTCATTTATCTCTTCCCGTGTTTTAAAATTTTTGAAACTCTCATAGAATATTATATTGTATATGATGGAAATTCCAACACCCCTTTCAAGGAAGACGGTGTAAGGCTTCTAATATCCCTCTTGTGTAATCTTTATCTCAAAAGTGGAATCAGAAAGGGACTTATTAATTTTTCAGATGGATTCATTTGATATAATTATAGTGATAAATTATATAATTACCTTCAAGTCCCATGTTGATTAATACCAATATAAGGTAACATTCACTACTCTTGATGGGAATGTTCTTGTGTTTCAAGGATATTGAGATATTGTTTCAGGTTATGTGGGACCTCCCCTTCATAAATTGGGTATTATAGAATACAAATAAACATATATTTTCACTAATATTAATGTGGGGAACCTTCGAGATAAACTTACCCTAGTCATGAGGGAGTTTACATAAGTTTTCCAGATTAATTATTGATTTTACCCCTAAAATGGGAAGTTAAGTTTTTGATTGATTTAGTGAAAAAAACTTAACAAATTTATTTACCCTCTTATCATATAGAACCTAAATAAATGAAAGAGTTAAATATTTAGTTTGATGTTTTATATTCTAAAGTATTTATCTATTTGAGAATGTCTCTTTGGGTCACTCTAGTTCTCTTCACTAAAAGCAGATAGGTCACTCCACTTGTTCAAAGACTATCATAACTTTAATTGAGTAACCATTAATAATAAGTACCCCTTTATCTACATTGAATATATATTTTATTAGTTTAAGGGGGTGAAGTGGTTTTCTAAAATTGATCTCCAATCAGTGTATCTCTAAGTCTGGGTGAAATGATATATTGTTCCCAAGAAAAATTTCAGGAGTAGGTATGGTCACTCTGAGTACCCGATGATTCTGTTTGGGTTGAAGAATTAACTAATGGTTTTGATGAAACTAATGAATTGGGGTTTTCATTGGTATTTAGGTTTCTTTATTGTATTTTCATGGATAGAATACTGGTATATTCTATGTCTAAGGAGGACCATGACCATCACTTGAGGATTGTCTTGGAGACCTTATGGGATTACTAGCTCTATGATAAACCTTCTAAGTATAGATTCTCGGATAAGAAAGTGAAATATCTAGAGAATATGGTGTTCAAAAAAGGAATACTAGTGGATTTTGATAAGGTAAAGGCTATTATGTCTTGGGAAGATACGGTGAATGTTTTTTAAATTATAATCTTTTTTGGGATTATGCCACTACTATCGGTGGTTCATCAGGGACTTCTCCAAGTTGGAAACACCTTTAACTTTTCTTACATAGTAATGGGTGAAGTTTCTATGGAATATATAATTCAAATACCCATTAAATGAGCTAAAGAAACATTTAAATTCAACCTTTATTTTTATCCTCAATGAGACAGGTCTTGGCTATGTGGTTTTTCATGAGGCTATTAGTGTGGGTTTGGGATTTTTTTATATAAGGTAATCATGTGGTTTCTTATGGCTACCAATAACTTCGACTGCATGAGAATAATTATCTTACCAATAATATAGAGGTAACCACTATATGTATGTTCTAAAATTTTGGTAGCACTACCTCTTTGGTGAGAATTTCACAATATTATCTGATCACAAAATACTAAGTTATATTTTATCCCAAAGGGGTTTGAACCTCATTAAGAGGTTTTGGATAAAATATATCTATAATTTTTATTTTGATCTTTATTATACACATCATAAAGGGAGTGATGTTTCATATGCTCATATTTAGAAGTTTCCATCACAATATTTGAAACATACTAATGAGGAGTGAAATCTTATAATTCTCCATGATGAGTTTCACCTGGTGAAGAAAGAGGAAAATGAGGTTTTTTTCTTGCAAATATCTTGTTGAATTCTTCATTTCATAAGACTATATCTTGAGAGTAAGTATAATTTATCACATACCAGTTTCTTAGAATAGTTTTATATAATGGGGAGACCAATATTAAACTTTATCTATCTTTATGAGGTTATATTTTTTTACAAAACCTGTTTGTGTTTCCTTATTTAGAGATAAAGGTGGTTCAAGAAGGTTCTCATCAGCTTTAGTGTGATGTATAACCAATTATTATGAATATTTATTATTATATAAGGAGAAGGTACTGGTGGTTGAGTATGAGGATACATATATTAGATTTGGTGTCTTAGTGCTATACCTGTCAGTAGGAAAAGGTTGAAAACCAATGACCCTATGGCTTGCTCCACCCTCTTCATATTCCCACCTAGGAGTGGGACAAGGTTTCCATGGAATTAATTATTAGAATAACTCATACCACTTGTTCACTAAAAAATATTTAGGTTATGATTTTTAGGCTGAATAAATATTCCTACTTCATATTGATCAAATAGATGACGAAGGTAAAGGATCTTGGTAGGTTGTATATGAAAGAAGTGGTGAGGTTTCATGGTGTACCCTCTACCATCAAATATGATTAGGAACCCATTTTATTGTATTAATTTTCAAAGGGCCTCCAGTAAGTAATGGGAACACATATTAAGCTAATCATGGCTTACCATCCCTAGATGGATAGGCATGAATAATGGGTCAATCAGATTCTGGAAGATATTCTCTAAACACGTGTTCTCGACTTTGGCGGTTTGTGGGATACTTATCTAGGGATCATTGATTTTCCTATCAAAAAGAATTTATTACTCTATATATATAGACCTATTTGAATCTCTTTATGGTTTTCCATGTTATTATCTATATTATAGATAGAGGTAGGTGAAATTTATTAAGTAGGTCCCAGCCTTTTCTAGGAGACAATCGGGAAAATCTAGGCTATTTAGAAGAACTTGGAGATGAATCAGAGTTCTCATAAGTCATATGTCAATCAAAATCAATTTAAACTAGGTTTATTGCTTGTATATTGAGTATTTATAAGACTATCACCCCATTTTCTTCATTAGAGATTGGGGAAGTAGGGAAAGATCACTTTGAGTTATGTTGGTCACTTTGAGATCATTGGATGAGTCAAAAAAGTTTCCAACAGATTGAATTTTTTAACCCCATATAATTACAATACATAATTTATTTCATGTTTCTAATTTAAATAAATACTATCCTAATCGATATTAAGTGATTAATTTGGAAGAACTTGATATGGTAGGGAAAATTTTCCCAGCCATGGTGGCATTTTCTAGTATGAATCAATTTATTCATTATTTATTTTTATTATGGATTTTTGTCCCATTTGTATTATAGTTCTTTATTTTTAGAATCCCTTGGGAATATATAGTTTTATAGTTTTTTATTTAGTCTATAAGAGGCTATGGTGTGAATCTTTTGTCCATTCCATAGGGAACCCCTATGGGTGAGGCTATGGTGTAGCCGTACATGCTATGCTGTGGTGGCCTAGTTCAGGGTGCACCATGACATTATCCTAGAGGATAATATATGTAGGTATGGGGATGTGGACCCTTTATCCCTACCCCATAAAGTTTCACTATGATTTATTCTAGGGTGATACACCATGGATCCCTATAAATTGGGAAACCTTTACCCCTACATCCTTTAGGTGCACCACGACATAACCCAGGGAGCTATACCATGAAGACCTGGGAGTCAGGTCTTTGGTCCCTGCCTCCAAGAGGGGAACCATAGTGTAGATTAAGGTTCTAGTACTTACAGGTTTTCAAGGAAGGGAAAACACACCATAGACCATAGTTTACACCCTGGTGTACCTTATTCCGTTTAAAAAAATTTAAAACTTGAAATTACCATTATTCAATTATTTGAATTAAATCCTCAAAACCTCTCCTCCCCCACCAATAACCTCCATGTTCTCCCTACGCATGAGGAACACTCCCCTTTCCCTATTAGTGTAATTTCTAGGAATATTTTACCTTGTTTATTTAATAATGACTTAAGTGTATCCTTTTTACTTATCTTGATTCCTTCTTCTATTTTCCAAGGAATTCCTTATTACCTAAGTACTTAGTGACCTAAGGTTTGGGTTGACCAAATATTATATCTTGGATTGTTTTGGGGTTTATTATTACCTCTGTAGGACACCTTTGATTTTATAGGATATTTTTCACAATAGTAAATTGGTTTACTTTTGTGAAAGGTAGGTGGATTCATGTAAAACTCTTGTTTCATGAAAAAATCATGCATACTACACTTTATAAAGGATGTTTTAATTAATTAAAGCTATAATATGATAGTTTTGTGATTATTTTTATAACCCATGATGGTATAAAATGTTTTACCCTTGATTTTAGAAATGTAATGGTTTCCAAAGAATAATTTGATCTTGATAAATGTAATAGTCTTATGGTATAATAATGGAAATCCCATGAAATTAAAATGTAATATATTTGAAATGGTAGGAAGCGCATGATAATCCTTGTATCTTGTAGGGAATACTAGTGTTAATTATACCTTTTTTATTATGCCACTCTAACAATACTAGACTTAGAAGATGGTTGTGGTGTCATGGACAGGTGACACCACACTACTAGGCTAAGGCATGTACTCCTTAATGGGTGGTTGGTTATAGTTTTGTGAGATGGATGACACTATACCTCTAGGAAAAGGTATGAAATCCTTAGTAGTCTGTGTAAACTAGGATGGACCATTTTTTACCAAGATGTTATGAGGTCCTAGATTCCCATGACCTTAGAATAATATATGGTTTTACCATGGTACATACTTATGGAATGTTTACTTTTTTGAAATTGGGCACTTTAAATTAATTTCTTAAGAACATTAATTTATTTAGTTTTATGAAAATTTAATATCCTATATTAATATATTTTATTTCGAAATAGCTTTCATATGTTTATTTAATAAGGGTCACTCAAGGAACACTTGATGGGATTCTACTTGGATAGGGTTTCTCACTCCTACACACACCAAATGGGTGTATGTAAACCTTGTTTTAACAAATTTAAGTAAAGTTAATGCACTATATAAAGGTAGAAGGTACTCTTTCTAGTGGAAATTAGGATGATGGAGGTGACATAGTGGGGAATTGACCCTCATATTACATGGAAATGGGTTTCTCTTTTTTCTTTTTGATCTCTATTTAGATAATTGTTGTATCAAATATTCAACATCAATCCCTATCCCATTTTTTAACTCATGTATGTGTATACGTGACTCAATTTTTGAATGTTTTATGGGTATTTATTAATTTAACTTAGGTGATATTATGGTATATTAATTCTCTTGTATTCAAAGTAATAGTTATGTTATATAATCCTGTCAAATTGTTGATTCTAATTTATCTTTGAAGCATGAATTGAAAATTTATGTAAAATCCATGTTGAGTTCATAGTTCAGACCTAAGTTATGTTTTATTGGGAAAAAACATTCCCAAGGTATGTTATTCGAGTACAAAAAACTTTTTTCCAGACCATGGGGATTTGGATTTCCCCTCGGGCCTTATTATAGGCTGTCTCATGTTCCTAGGTCCAGGTTGGTTCATGAAATTATTTACTTACTAAGTTTATAATATATATTATTTATAGATCATTTAGAATTAGAAATCATTTATTAAATTATCCAGAAAATAATTTACTAGACAAACATTTCCTTATTTGTTCCTATGAATAATATTTAAAATATTTTTATGATTTCAAATTTTTTCACATACTTAAATTTTTTATTCTGATTTATTTATTGAAGTGTAAAATTTAATTAATGGGCTTCATGTGTAAGTATTTTCAATTCACCGCCTCTTTAAGTTTTCTTACTGGGGTTTATATCCTACCATTATATGGGTTAATAATTGATATCATACCATATTATTAAGAGATATTATTATTTAGGCTCTAACAAGATAGAAAGTAAAGATATACTTGGAAATCTATAACCTCACCCTAATATACAAAAATTCATATTAGACAAAATATCTGATCCTTTATTTTTCTAATTGCATTATATTTTATATAACTTGATATTAGAAGTGATTCTTTGAGTTTTTATTTAATTTAACAAGTAAAGAAAAAATATATAATATCTTCTCTTAATGATCTTATGGAATGAGTGGACTTGGTAAACTAGTTCGCATAAGTTGGATAATGACCATTATTTTCTTAACCCACACCTCATTGATCTGAAATTCCCTTATAGATTTGGATGGGAAGATCAGGAATTATATCTGGTAGAAGAATAGGCACAAGAATGAAAGGAAAAGTGGATAATGTGATAGAAATATAGATGATAAAAACAACATATGATGCATTTCATGTTTATTATTTGAATCTTATATTTTCATGCATAAATTGTATCTTTTTACTATATTATCCTATTATTTATACTTTAATAGTAATATATATTTTTTCATATCACTTGTGTTAATTATATAAAATCCATGATATTGGGGGAAATAAAAAATTTAAAACCTTATAAAAATAAAATATTTACACATAAATGAATCACATGTTTTACTAGAAAAATAAATTGTCTAAAATTTGGTAAACTTCAAAGTTATTAAGGAACCAAAGAAAATACTAACATGAAAATTTACAATTTCCCAAAGTTCCTCCTTAAGAAAAGATAATGTTTTCCATCACTTATTGAAAAATAAGGTGAGGTTATTTTAGTTAAAATTATTAATTTTAAACTCTTATGAAATGGTACTCTATCTAATTTTACACAATATTTAGTATTTTTTTAATTCCATACAAATATTTTATAATTATTTATCTTTCCAATAAAATAATATTTCCTACCCTTAGGTGATTAAGACATATTTAAAAAAGGGGTAGTAAGTTAAAATATGGCGAGTATATACTTACACTCTCTTTTTTATAATCACAAGGGGTGGAGTTAAAACTAATTATAAATGGGGATAGTTTAGTTAAGACTAAAATATAAACATAAAAATAGGATATGAACTTTCCCATTCTTTTTTATTTCAACCAATACATAATTTCTTCAATCAAACCCAATGAAGATTATATTTGTTTGATTTAAACTTTAAGACACTCTGTCTTATGATCATTAGGGGGAATTGTTGAGTCATCCAATATATATAAAAATTATAATCCTCTATAATGATGTATTTTTATGATCACAAGACACTTATATTTTTATCTAAAATATATGCTAATGAATTTTCTATGAAATAAATAAAACTAAGTACATGGGTGGAATATGTGTGAAAAAATGATGAAGACCACAACTACCTGAACTAAAATCATAGGATATTAAGGAAAATATACAATAAAGTTAATATATAACACATAATTAGAGTGATAACTTCTATAAAATAACATTTAACATCTAGAAACTCCTTAAATGTGTCACTTTATGGAAAACAGATGAGACACTGAATGAATGAAGTAGAAGGCATGTGACAAATCCAATAAAATCAACCTCATCATCCAAACTTCACTTATTATAATGAAAGATAATGGTTTAATATGAATAAAATAAGATTATAAAAACTAAAAAAATCATGAAGATAACCTGGGAATTTTTTCCATCATTCCACTCTTGCTTGGTCCTGATGAATAGGTGATTAATCAAGGATATTCACAATTGGACATTGATGATAAAAAAATTAAAACAATGAATATATTTTTTCTAGATCAGTATCACTGATTATCTATTTAAATAGGATAATTTTAATCTTTAATCATATAATATTCATGTTCTTCATTAATTATAAACATCACTATTAGTTTATTTTTTCAATTTATACTTCATTTCACATAATTTTTGCAATTATTTATTAAAATTCACTATTACTTAGCATATTTATTAAAACTTTATGAAAAAACCACCATTCATGATTTTTATTTTGAATTAAAGTAACAGGTTACCCATGTGATGGGGAATATTTTACCCTCCTAGATAAATGTGATATTCATTCTGGAAGACAATCATTTTAAACTTTGAAACTAGGATTTTCCGGGTGAAGTGAAAAAGACACCGGTCTAATAAAATGAATGTACCTATTATATCATAAGAAAAATAGAGGAAAAATATGCATATATAGGATAGAATTAAGAACATTTAATTAAAATATGTTTTGATATAATTAAAATGTTTTAATGGTTTTTAAGTCATCCTATATTGAAGATAAAATTTTGGGCCAGATTTTGTGGCCTAGAATGAAAGTACACAATTTTAATCATAATAAAAAATAAAAATAATTAAATTGAGATAAAATTTTAAAATATATTAGAAGACATATTTGGATTTATTTTATTATTCTATAAACAACCCATGTTTATCCATATAGAAGTTTTTTTTCATGCTTAGTGAAGGAAAAAAGAATGCATCGATTTTGGTTCAAGGTTGAAAAACTCCACTTTCCACAGACTTTCCACCAACCTATAAAACCATAATCATGTGGGAATACTTGGATAGATAATGGCACAACCCAAGGCTCCAAAAATACTATATATGGTAGTTTTAGTGAAGTAAATGAATAGAACTTTTGTGTGTTCTACCAATTTTATTGTTAGGCTGTTGTTTTGTCTATAAAAGTTTGTTTATGTCCTTTAAGTTTCTCAAATAACTCTAGTTTATAAATAAAAGTTATTATTATTATTATATTATATTATTATTAATAACATTATGATATTGTTTCCTCAAGTTGTGAATTTATTCACACCAAAATTTGTGAAATTCTTCACACAAGGATGCAGTGTTCATTATTTTATTGTTTTCACTTATTCAATTCTTCTTTTATGAGTCAAGTATCATCATACAATAAGGTATTTTCATAAATGGATAACTAACCATCTTGTGGGTTAATCTAAAGAAGTTTTAAGGTTAAATATTATATTTTATCTACTTTTCAATTAACTTATAATCACTTATTTTATTTGATAATTCCATTGAATGATTATTTACTCATTTATCCTCAACAAATTTTAAGGCTATACATTCTGAGTGAAATGATGACCCTCTACCTTTAAGTATTCCTGAAAATATTCTCTAAGTATTTAGGTGATTATACCTAGTATTTTAATGTATTAAACTTTTGAGTGTTGAAGAAGGATATTATTTCATCGAATGAATCCATTTCAAATTTAAGAAACTATAATCCTCTAAAAATAAATTCATCCAATATACCCCTTTCAATAACCTAGGATCAAACCATGCTTCTTAATTGATTTTTTAAAAAATATTAGTGTTTTATATAAATTCAAATAATATCAAAATTAAAGTTGTACACTTATAGCTAAATCATTCTATAGATTTTTTTTGTGTCTTAGGTTGTTTGTTAGGGTCTATAAGGATTCAAAAACCATTACTGTACTTCAAGTGAATGATTCAACCCATTGGATAAATTCAGATTAATTAAATTTTGGTGCAATTTCCAAGGATCCAATTATGTGATCTTAGACACTCTCATTATAGTGTCACCCTATCTCTCTATTCTCACCCCATTTATCTTATCTTTCTCCTTTCCATCCATTAGTGAATGTCCTTCTATATCTATAACCATTCAATCTAAATAGGAAGGGTGGATAATTCCATGAGTTTGGAGTCAAATAAACCTATGAGTTTTCTTAATTTATATATATTAATATTTCTACAACTTTGGATTATAAACTTGAGTTCACTCCAATAGAGGTCCCACCACATAACCCAGTCATTAACCTGGGTGGGAACCAAAATGGAAATCCAATTAAGGAACCCCCTAACTAAGATAATGTGGTATATAAAATTATGAATGACTATCTCACACATTGTTGGACCAAATAACCCTCTTTAGTTAGAAATTCTATCATTGGATACACTCACTATGTCTTCAAACAAAATGTCTTAAACCATCTTCTTAACTTTCATGGCATGGAGTTATAGATGCCCTAATTTCATGTCAAGAAGTTCAATGAAATTATTGGAAGTATTTTCCACCAAATAAAATCAAGTTAGCTAAGATAGGTATCTTTCATTTTTTCCTTAATGGATCAAGATAAGAATTGGTTACAAAAATTTGAGGCCAATATACATCCATTCCTGGTACTAATTATAAAGAGAGTTTTATAAAAAATAATTTCCCTACTATACAAAATTTTCACTTAAAAATATAATTCAAAACTTTGTTGTAAAATTGAGAGAGTCTGTTGGCCCTATGAAAGGTAAATTCCTCTAGGGAGAGGGGGTGAATTATGGTATGCCAATTTCTTTAAATTTTCCTCTCCAATGATATTTTTCCATCGTTAGTAGTAACTCATCTGTAAATGATAATTGATATGAATTTATAAAACTAGTAAATATTGAAAAAAATCCTTTTTTACTTGGTTCACCTATATTGGGATAGTTTAAGGAACATAGAATGATAATGCGCCGATGTACCAGAATCACTAAGTGCACTAATTATTGAAACATTTTATAGAAGACTCACCACCCTTGGTTTATGACAATTCACTTCAAGACTAAGACTCCCTCTTATAATTTTAGAACTAACTCCTCACTCAACTAAAGTGTACTCATTATTTCTTCATAAGATTTCTATGATGTGTTCAATCACCTTCTATTACATTATAACTAGTGTGTTTTGAATCTTTTAATTATTAAAAATTATTAAGTTCCATTTTCTATATAAATTTTGGGAAATTAAATTAAGGTTCATGTAACTCTCCTTGTTCACAAATGTTGTTCATGTAAAACACATTCACACAACACAATTATTAATAGCACAACCTTATTTCTGCATGAAACTAATGGTATGCTAACATGAATTCATGAAATAAATATATTACCAAAAGTCTTACATGGAAGTAGATCTTTAAAATATTATATAATTATTCCTCTCTTCATTAATGACTATTTATAATGCCCCAACCTTAAACATTTCATAATCCAGATTTAAGTCAAGAATTCTCACTGAGGATCTTTTTAGGTTTAGAGTTTTAGAGAATTATGACATAACTAATACATAATAACTCAAATTTATACAAATTTTATACCATTAGAATAACATCCATTCCTTCCAAAATATTAATTTTATAAAAGTAAACATGATTTGTTTTTCTTGATAAAAATATTCTTGGATTCTTATTTTCTCTTACCCATCATTATACCCTTTGATTTAAAAAAACATAGGATGGGCACAAAAATCTTCTTAATGGATATAAAATAAAGCAATAAAATGTAAGTAGATGAATATTTATAAACCCATGAAATCATAAGAATCCTGAAAAACTTTATAGAAATCATAAATCATTAAGGAAACTTGGGGCACCCATATCATACTTATATTATAGATTTCATAGCTACATAAGGAGTAACCTTCATGATTATGCCTGTAATACCCATCATAGTATATTCCATAAATATCTTAAGAGAAACCTTATTGTTTAACTTTTCCTCATTAACAAATGAATTAGAGATATATAATGGGCTCACCACCCTTGTTTTATCACAAAACCACCTGTATACATAAGTAATGCCAACGAACCATAACACATTCAAAACACATAAAAAATGCATAAAGGAAAAATAACATTTCCACATTAAAATAATAAGATATAATTTCAAGATATAATAAATTCATTATAAAAACCATTTTCAATACCCAAATACCTAAAATATAATATGGTATTTACTTTTATTTTAAAAACATTAAGGCTTGTAGAGGAATCCAAATACCAAACAATGCTCACGACGCTATAAATGTCATTATCACCGCCTACATTAAAATCAAAAATTAATTTTTTCATTTAGTAAAATTATTAATAGAAAAATATTCCTTTTGAAAACATTTGAATGAAATTAAAAGTCAAATGGGTTTATTATAAACCATTAAAAAAAAGGTGGTGTAAAACATCAAAATATACCTCAATAAATGGAGATTGATACGAAGTCCCTTACCGTGAGTCTGACTCATCACGTAAAATATTTATATTATTGAATAATTGGATTATATTAACTTATAATTTCTTGAGAACCTTTTTAAAGTTTATTATTTATTTTATATCACTTATTACCATGTAATAAAAATTATATAATTATTTAAGTTCATATCAGATGTTTTTTTCGATATTCAGTACTTCAGTCAAAAATGAAAATGGTTTTGATGTAACTAGTACATGTGGTCATAAGTACATCATATCTAGAATATTATTCATGAAAAAAGAATCACTTTTATAAATTAATCACATTTTTACATCAAACCATTAATTATGGTTATGAAAAATGAACAAGACTATATTAATGGAGATGGTAGGCCGTGCATATGGATCAGTAACATTTTCATTTTTCATTGATCAATATGGAAATAAGGTAATTATTATTGTATCTTTATAGAATTATCATAATATTATTAACATTAGAATAATAATTTAAATATACTTATATATATCATACAAGTGATGTGGTGAATAAAAACGATTCATATCGCTTCATGGAGGTGATAGTTCACACGTACGAACGAATTATATTATTGTTTTTATTTTCATCGAAGGTAAAAATGTAATTAAAATATTATTATTTTAGAGTGATAAATATGTCACTAATATCACATATGAATATTAATTACATCATTATAACAGATCTCGATAGACGGTAATGTAAAGGTATCTAAATCGGTTTGTGGAGGTGATAATTCACACGTACAAAAGAACGATTAATTCCTTTCCCATTTAATGTAAGTAGAGATTGATTTAGGGGAAGATATTAACATAATAACATATAATTATACTTATTATATTTTATTTACTATTTCATATTGGAAGAATAATATTTAAAGTATGTGGAATAATAAATAAAATATAAACTCTTAAACAAATGATACATCTTCTTCGATTAATCACCTTTGAAGAAAAACATAACAACTATAAGAAGGGAGTTATGCCTAAAATAAGGCATTAAGAATGTGGAGAGGGATTATAGAAGGAGTTTTGGTTAGATATTGGATTACCCAGAAGGCTTTTGAAGTGTTTGTATTAGAGAAGAGAGGGTACCTTTTTATAGGAGAGGGGAGGGGCACCCATGAAATTTCTTAAAATATTTAATTAATATAAATTAATATTTTAATTCAAAAGATTCCAAATTGAAATATTTCTTAGATATGATGATTATAGTTGGAAATAATATCATCCAATAATTTCTAGACATATATTGATTTTATTTTAAATCTTATCATTTCAATTTACCCTTAATAATTCTCTTTTAATTTTAAAAGTATTAACACCATTTTAATTTTTAAGAGGCTATTAGTTTTACTTATATGAGATAAATTTCCCATAATTGGACATATAATGAACTTTTAGAGCTTATCATAATAAATTTTTTATTGTAAAATATTTTAAGGATTTTTAAATAATTTAATAAATTCCTATTTTTAAAAAACATCAATTATGTTAATTTTTACACTATTCATTTTATTGAATTTAAATAAAATATAAAAAGAGATAGAACATAGAAAAAAACCCTTGAATAGTATTATAATATTCCATATTCACCTAGTAAAATTGTGAATGACATAAATTATGTCAAATAATATTTATTTTAATATTTATAATATCATTTATTTGATTACTTCATTAAAAAGAAATCACTTCATCATAATTGTGTCATAATTAAATTTAATTATCTAATGCCTAAAAATTATAAATAAAATACCATGATGTAATAAAACTTTTTATATTTCTCATTAATATTTATAGTTGAAGATATCACTTATATAAACCCATATTAAAATTGTTTTAGTAAGAATATATATGTTTATACCATATTTTCCTTTACTTCAAATTAAAAGTTGTAAGTGTCATAATCACACTAAAGTTCTTACAAAGGAAAAATATTCATCCCAAGGGTGTCTTGGTCTTCCATATATCCTAAAATAGGATTAAGAAAAGTGTTAGGGTAGTTTTATATTATTATATTATTACTTTTACCTTTTTTTACAAGATTTACCATTTAGCCATGGTAAATAAAAATAATTACTAAAGTTACTATTCATAATGTCCAAAAATAAAAGGGAAATATAACAACCCAGCTCTTTATTAGACACTAAAACATGATTTATTACATAAAATTCACTTGATAAAACATAAAATATCGAGAGTTCTATTGTATTTTGGGCTTAGGATCATTAAATAACAACTTAAAACATGAAATACAACATCTTTATTGAAAACTTACTTTACATGACCACTACATTCCCTTGTACTTAACATTGCATGGGATAACCTGAGGAAATGCATAAGAAAAGGGTGAGCTATAATGCCCAATAAGGGAATAAACATGAAATAACATGAGGAATACAATACATGTTAGACAATAGGCATATCAATGGAGCACAAGAGAAACATGAACATAAAGTCATGATAAAGAATTATAATCATAACATGGAAATGTGGCAACAAAATTTAACATGGAATTAGCATGATCCAAGGCTCATTGCACATGGAGCATGAAAACATGGATCAATAATCATCATTTATTCCAAGATAAAGGGATGTGGAATACATATATGAATATTTATAATCAATAAGTAAATGTGCATAAAGGTGAACACCCTTGATAGAGAAATGAGCATGATATTCACTACACAATGATTTTGGTTTTGAAGATTGCAGTGCAATTTCTGCAGCATAACATCATGATATAAGACTTCATAGAAAAGGTTGATGAGAGAGAAAGAGGTGTCTCTTCATATGTACAAGAAATGGACAGTAAGTGGAGTCATATAGATATATGTTCCAACATAGGTAATGGAATTTAGATTCATAATACAAAAGAATTTCTTGAATGTAAATGAGGAGATAGAAATTCCTTATGGAATTTCGGCATAGTAACAGGTGTACATGAAGGCATTAATGAGAGAGAAAGGGGTATCCTATCATTAAAAATTAAATAGGACAGTATAGGGGAGGTGTGAAATCATACCCCAACATTTATAATTGAAACTAAAAGGACATTAAAATATTAAGAAACTTGACTAAAATGAGAAAGGAAGGAATCCCTTACTTGGAAGTGCGATCCCAAAAGCATGGGAGAGGATTGAGAGAGGATTATTGGGACATTGGGGAACCTTGGGAGGATTATATAGAGAGGAGGTTAGGGGTTGGTCGAACTCCAAAGGCTTTGAGTGAATATCAAGTGGGAGCTTGGGTGGGTTTATATAGGAAAGGAGAGGGAATTCTTTATTATTTAGGTTTGAGACACCTCACATTAAACTAATCAAAACCCCAAACCAGCCCATGGTTTTTCCCATGGGTTTTTTAGAAAGTATAGTGGAAAACAATATTTCATAATTTCAATGACATGACTTCTTAAAATATTAGGTTTTATTATGTGGAGGTGAGTCACACTCTCAAGGAAAACAATTTTAAAAGACAAAATGTTTTACAAGCCTTGAAGGGTCCCCTACGGCTTTGTAAAACAAATAAAGAAAACCCAAAATCAAATTATTTTAATGGTAAAAAATATATTGTCCGAACATAATGTTTATAGTATTTTATTACATCACTATTGGGTCATTATGATGTCATAAAATAGATTATATATTTAAACGATATTTAATATTTACCGAAAAATTCGACTATCTCAGGAAATTATGAAAAATTAATCGTTGGATAATTTCAAAATTCTAATTCTAAATATAATATTCATTTTATCTAAATAATTTTCTAAATATGTGAATTTTTACTTTTAAAATAAAAACCGACATTTATCGAAAATTCATATGTTTTGACAAAAACAGCTTTTAAACCTTAATAAAAATAACAATTGCATTCATAAAATTATATGATAATTTATATTTAATAAAAATTAATTTTATAATAATAATAATAATATTTTATTAAAATATTATTTAATTCAAAAATCCATTAATTCATCAAAAAATATTTCTTAGTTGAATATTAACTAAAAATACTATTTGTGCTTTAAAAACTATTTACAAAGTAACAATAAAAAGAATGTATATTCTCTATACAAGAATAATGTACATAGTCAAAGTGACAGGTTCTCGTTAAATAACCCCTTATAACACCCGAATAAGACCGAAGGGTATGGTGTGTGATGGTGATAGACTCTTGGGGTGGCTCAGATAACATTGCTCAGGTGGTAATCTCTATTAACTTCCACTTATCTCGTAGTTGGTTCTGCTCAAGCTTAATATGTTCAATCTCGGCTTGGGATTGGTCAAGAGAGAATCCCAATGATGCCACCTCATTTCTAAGCTCTGACTGACTAAAAATTAAATTTTTTATTTCAAAAGAACTTTTGAGGAAAAAGTGAGAAACCTGAATTATTGTCATACAAGAGTAAAACCAGATCAATGCTACAAGAAACTACTCCTCCCCAGAAATTACATAGATATGAAAAACATCCACCTCACATTATTTATCAGTAAGCTGTCCCGTGCAGAGTTGCACGGGCCTAGTACCGATGGCAAAGCCATACCCTCTCGTTCATCCAAATCTGAATGGTCATGCCAGATGAAATCTGCATGCTCTAAATCCTCTTATGGAGATGGAACTTGTAAAGTGAATTTGAATCCATGTCTTCTTAACCTATCCCACTTCAGAAAATCAACAACATTAAAAAAACACTGTCACGCTGCACCACATTCAAAATTCAAAACATCAACCCTCCGCATCAAAAAACTTTCCCTCAAATTCCTCGAACAAATGGATTCTTTGGATTATGGACCATCACACACCTTCAATCTTCTGAACCGCATGCAACACAAACTCAACCAAAACTGTATAATTGTTTCAAAACTCACTGTCTTCACCGAGCGAACTCGACACAACTATCTTCAACATCACCAACTATCAATAGGCCACTAAAAAAGGGACCGAACCGCATAGGGAGCACCATCAGCTGCAAAACCCCACCTCCCAAATCCTTTGAAGAAACACCATTCCAGGTCCAACTTAGATAGGAGTGAAATTTCTTGAGGATAAGGCATGGATAAGAAAAACCATGGCCTCCGAGCAGCGGCCAAAATACAAAACCAAAGCTAGAAACCGAAAACAAAAACACGACGCCACGACTGCGCCAAAGAAAACCTCGCCTACCGCACTACAAAACCGAAAACCACTGGGAGTTAATCATACCAGATCCGACCTAGAGGGGCACGAAGAACATCGAAGTCATAGTAGGGAAGGGAGGATAAGGGAATCGACAACAACGACCAATGACGACGAAGAAGCAAACCTGAAGAATACCTCAACACCAACAAAGGAAAACGAGTACAAAGAAGAAGATGCTGAAGGGAGAAGAAACCCTTGCCCACCGTACCGAAAAACCCAAAGCTACAAAGATCTATATTCAACCTGGAGAGGCGCGAAGAACTTCATGGACAGAGTAGGGAGGGGTGCACTAGGATGACAAAAACAATGACCAACATCGGCGAAGAAGAAAACCAAAAGAAGACCTCACCACTGAAAAAGGAAAAAAAGCACAATGAAGAAGATGAAGAAGGGGAAAGAAGGGAAGAAATGAAGGATAGAAAATCTCAGATAAGACGCCGACCCAAAACATAGCAGTGGAGAGGAAGAAGGAAGAAAAAGAAAGGATAAGGGGGAGGAAGTAGGAAGCCATGCTCAGATGCGCCGCCAACCCCAACCGAAGGTTTCAGAAGTAAACCCTAGCGGGTCGAGTGTGAGAGAACGGGACCATCAGAGAAGGGGGCCATCCCAGTAGCTGAGCTCTGGAAAATGAGCTTTGTACATGGAAAGTCTACTGGATGAGACCATCACTTCCTTTGTATAAATAAATTGGATTTCTTAAAGCCCAATATTTATACTAATCATGTGATCATTGTTAAATTGATATATTAACAACAGTCTCAATTCTTAACGGTATTTTAAAATCCAAAACATAAAACCAAATAAGTGCATAAGTTTTACATAACCATAAGAATACATTTAAATAGACCAAGATGAATTTTCATTAATAATTTTTTTGGTCATTACAATCTCGCTCCATTAAGAAATGTCATCCTGGAAATTTCCTTTTTCCACACTAAGACAGATATGGTTAAATTTTCTTTATAACTTACTATGATTCCCACGTCGCTTCTTCAAACTTTTGGTTTAGCCACAACACCTTGATGAGGGGCATTGTCTTATTTTGTAAATTTTTTTCTCTATAATCTAAGATATTCAATGGTTGTTCGTCGAATGAAAGATCATCCTCTAGATGTACTACCTCTAAAGATAGTACATGTGAAGGGTCTGGTATGAACTTACTTAAGAGGGATACATGAAATACATCATGTACTTTGGCCATGGTATGTGGAAGCTCTAGTCGATAGGCCACAACCCTGACACAATCAAGAATATTGAAGGGGACGATGTACCTAGGACTTAAATTCCCTTTATTTACAAACCTCATGACCTTATTCCACGGATATATGTGTAGAAATACCATATATAAAACTTTAAACTCAAGGTCTCAGTGATGGTTATCTACATAAATCTTCTTTTGACTCTGGGCTTCCTTGATATTCTGCGGAATAGTTTTCATCTTCTCCACTATTTCTTCGACCATCTCTGGTCCTAACATCTTATGCTCACTGACTTTATCCCAACATTCTGCTGTTATACACCTCTTCCCATATAGGGATTCATAAGGTGCCATTCGAATGCTCGAGTGGAAACTGTTATTGTAGGATAATTCAACCAATGGAAGATGTTGGTCCCACCCCCCTTTAAAGTCCATAAAACATGAACCTAACATATCCTCCAGTGTCTGAATAGTTTTCTCAGATTGGCCATCCTTTTGAGGATGATGGGCTTTACTGAAGTTTATTTCAATATCCAAATAATATTGAAGATTATTCCAAAACTTAGAGGTGAATCTTGGATTGTGATCAGATATAATAGATAGTGGTACTCCATGAAGCCTTACCACTTCCCCGATATATATCTGTTCCACTTGATCCAATGAGAAATTCTCCCAAATTTCAATGAAGTTTGAAAAATATGTAAGATTATCCACAACAACCCAAAATGCATTGTTTCCTTTGGATGTATTCGTAATTCCAGTGAAAAATTCCATGGTGATGTTCTTCCATTTCCATGCTGGTATGGGCAATGGTTGCATCATCCCCTTAGACTTCTGCCTCTCTGCATTCACTTGATGGCATTCCAGACATTTGGATGTATACTCAGTGATCTCATTCTTCATATTATCCCACCAATAATACTCTCGGTTATCTTGATACATATTTTCATTTCCTAGGTGAATAAGGAAATTATAACTATGTGCATCATCTAAATGTTCATTCTTCAGCTCCGGAATTTGTAGAACACATAGTATTTTCCCAAATCTCACAATTCCTTTTTCATTTACATTGAAATATGAGGATTTCCCTTTTCTGATAGCTTCCACTTTATTCTGAATTCCCAAATCATCCTTTTGAGCATCCATTAACTTTTCCAAAAGAGATGGTTGATCAATCATTTGTTAAAGGATTTATGATGTTCCCTTCTTTATGATTCCCATGTCAATCTTCATCAAATCTAAGAAGATTGGATCCTTCTAAATTCTCATCAATGATAGAATTACTAGGTCCTTTCTACTTAGAGAATCCACCACCTTGTTTGATTTCCCAGGGTGGTAATAGATTGAGCAGTCATAGTCTTTGATCAGTTCTAACCATCTTCGTTGGCACATGTTCAACTCTTTCTATGTGAATATATACTTGGGGATTTTGTGGCCCATATATATTTCATACTTCTCCCCAAAGAGATAATGCTGCCAAATGTTTAAAGATAATATCACCATAGCCAACTCCAAATCATGTGTTGGATAATTCTACTCATGAACTTTCAATTACCTTGAAGCATAGGTAATGACTTTGTCATTTTTCATCAACACACATGCCAAGCCCTTCTTTGAAGCATCACTGAATACCACAAAAAGTTCTCCACTTGAGGGTAATGTGAGCACATGCGCAATGATAAGCCTCCTTTTCAACTCTTTGAAGCTTTATTCATATTCATCAGTCTAAGAAAACTTTACTCCCTTCCGAGTTAGCTTGGTATGAGGGTTGGAAAATAGTGAGAAATTTCTCACAAATCATCGATAATATCCAGCTAACCCCAAGAAGCTATGGATATCCGTTACCAATGTTGGCCTTGACCATCCCTCTATTGTAGCTGTCTTGGAGGGATCCACAGATATCCCATTGATTGTAATGATATGGCATAAGAATGATACCTCCTACAACCAGAACTCACACTTTCTATACTTTTCATAGAGCTTCTCCTTTCGCAAGGTCTCTAGTACAGTTCTTATATGCTCCTCATGATCCTCCTTAGTTTTGGAGTATATTAGAATATCATCTATAAATACTACCAAACATTTTTCGAGGTAATCTCTAAAGACTCTATTCATCAATTCCATGAAGATTTATATAAAATTAGTGAGTCCTAAAGGCATTATTATGAATCCATAGTGCCCATATCTTGTCAAAAAGTAGTCTTGGGGATATCTTCCTTTTCCACTCTTACTTGATAATATCCAGACTACAAATCTACCTTGGAGAAGTATTTTTATCCATATAGATGATTGAATAAGTCATCAATTCATAAGAGAGGATACATGTTCTTTATCATGATTTTTTAAGCTCACGATAATCGATGCAAAGGTTCATTGACCCATCCTTCTTCTAACAAAGAGGACTGGTGCACCCCATGGTGAAGCACCTGGGCATATAAACCTTTTATCCAGATTCTCCTATAGTTGTTTCTTTAGCTTCTTAAGCTCCACAATAACCATTATATATAGAGTCTTGGATATTGGAAACACCCCAGGTATAAGATCAATTGAGAATTCAACATCTCTTCTAGGAGGAATACCAGACAATTCCTCAGGAAACACTTCAGTTAATTCCCTCACAATAAGAATGTATTCAAGGATGGTTGTATCCTTAGAATCAGTCATCTGAGCTAGATATGTATGATCATAGAGTAGTAACATCCATTCTTGAGATGATGGAGCTAAAGAAGATTCATATTCCTTCTTGAACTTGTATAGAATCGGGGGTCGATTCTCTATATGGAGAGTGATTTCCCTATCACGACAATTTATGTTGTATTTATATAGGGAAAGCCAATCCATGACAATAATTGAATACAATTATACCAGAGGGAGTATGATGAGGTTCAACGGGAAGTTCAATCCACCGATTAAGACAAGGGAGGAATTATATTCATGGGATGCTATGATTGACCCATTTTCTATACTCACCAATATATTTACTTCCATGATTTTTGGTGGTGTAGGGATTGTTCTACTAAACATTCGGGATATAAAATAATGTGTAGAACCTGAATCCAAAAGTAAGTTTTCTATTCTTGAATGAATAACTAGCGTATCTATCACCACTCCATTATCGGGGATCACTTCGGCAGTAGTGATGGAAAAATATCTCCCTTGCTACCTTGGAGGTTATTGGTTGCCTCAAAAAACCCTTGTCTTAGGGAACTAATTTTCAAGATTCCCTGGTTCTTTGCATTTGAAGTAATAAACAACGCGTTGAGAGTAGAACAGAGCATTCCTCTCCTCTTTCGTAGCCGTGGGTTTTTCTTGTCGACAGTTAATGGATAGGTTCCCTTCTTTTCCACACCTAAATCATTTTCTCATCCCCTTTAGGAAATTTATGGGGTGCTTCTTTCCACACCTTTGGCAAGTAGGGTACTGGATTTTCTTAGCAACATTGGATTTATCAATCATACATCTAGAATTGAAGTCCACCTTATTCTTCTTATCCCCATGATACCCTTAAGGTTCTCCGATCTCCATTTCAAACTTGAGGTCACATCAAAAAATTTCCTCATAGATGTCGAAGTCACAGATCGATAGGGATTTCCGTAGGCTAGGTTTCATCCCACCAAAGAAGCGGTCTACCTTGCATTCGGGGGTAATGAAAAAGTAGGAATCATATCATGAAAGCCTTGTGAGGTTTTCCTCATTTTCTTTGACATATTTTTTGTCTTTTTTCTTGAGGTCAAGGAAGTCCCTTTCTATCTTAAGCTGGAGGGTGCACATAAAATATTTATCAAAAAACATCTTCCAGAAATCATTCCATTCCAACACCTCAATCTCCTCCTTAGGCTTTGTATTTTTGATCAATGTCCACCATTGATCGGCTTCACCCTCCATATGATAAGAATCCAGAAGAACCTTCTCTTGTTCATAATATTAAAGGATGGAGAAGATCTTTTCAATGGAGTTGATCCATTTTACGGTGATTGGGGTTTCAAATGATATATTAAAAGTTGGAGGCCTTTGTCTCATGAATCCCTCGATAGTGAATTGTTCTTTATTAAGGGGGGTTGAATGTTCCTATTGACCCATGTTTCTATTCAATGCTTGAGTTAACTCAAAGAGTATCATGACAAAGTTCACGATTCCCACTGCCATCATATTGGGATTCTCATTAGAAGAACCATCACATTGGTCTTCACATCGGTTTTTAGCCTGATTCCTCCTATTACCATCCATTGGAAAGAATAAAAGGAAAGTTATGGGTAACACATAAATGGTAATCCAAAAATAGATGACTTATAAATAGCTTTTATTTCCTTAACTTATGAATATATAGGCTTAAATATATGTTATCCATTATCTACTTTATAACATATATTCTTAGGAAATTTTTTTATTCCCTTAATAAATGTTCATACTAAACTTGTGAATTTACCAATTCATATCCCCCAGGAGTGTTGTAACCAAGAGTGAAACAAGGCCCATTTTCATGTACCAGGATACCCGGGTCAAGCCCAAAACTCCTTGTCGGGGTTTTCACCCCTCGGTACAATTGTGCCAGAGCCGCCTCTACCTACTTGTATCCAGACATGGATGTATTTTCTTGATAAAAAACATACTCAATACTCACAAAAACATAGAGATGTTTTTATTATACTTAGTCTTATCCCTAAGGCTTTCACTAGGGTTTTCTAATCCTAATCTCAAAAAATAACCAATCCTATCCTCTAATACCAACTACAACAACCCTGCACTTTATTACACACTAAAACATGATTTATTACATAAACTTCACATAATAAAACATAGAAGATCGAGAGGTATAGTTTCTTTGGGGGATAGTATCATTACATAACCACTTAAAACATGAAAGACAACATCTTTATTGAAAACTTCCTTTACATGACCACTACATTCCCTAGTACTTAACATTGCATGGGATAACCTGAGGATATGCATAAGAAAAGGGTGAGATATAAATCCTAGTAAGGGAATAAACATGGAATAACATGAGGAATACAATAAATGTTATAAAATAGGCATATCAATGGAGAACAAGAGAATCATGAACATAAAGGAATGACAAATCATGATAATCATAACATGGAAATGTGACAATAACACTTAACAAGGAATTTTCATGAGCCAAGGCTCATTGCACATGGAGAATGAGTAAACCCTCATTGCACATGAAGTATGAGTAAAACCTCTTTTCAATTGAATAATCATGAGTCAACACTCATTGAACATGACGTATCATGATACTATACTTTACCCAATGCATTGGAGCTCTATCAGGGCACATCCTTCTTAAACATTTTATTTCATGCATAAGTGTGCCACATAGATCATAAAACATGGATCAATCATCATCATTTATTCCATGATAAAGGGATGCAAAATAAATATATGAATAATTATAATCAATAAGTAAATGTTCAAAAAGGTGAATAACCTTGATAGAGAAATGTGCATGATATTCACTACACAATGATTTTGGCTTGGAAGATTGCAGTGCAATTTCGGCAGCACAACAGCGTGACATAAGACTTCATAAAAAAGGTTGATGATAAAGAAAGGGGTATATCATCATATGTACATGAAATGGATAGTAAAGGGAGTCATATAGATACATGTACCAACATAGGTAATGGAATTTAGATTCATAATACAAAATAATTTCTTGAATGTAAATGAGGAGAGAGAATTTCCTTACAGAATTTTGGCATAGTAACAGGTGTACATAAAGAAATTAATGAGAGAGAAAGGGGTCTCCCATAATTCAAAAATAAATAGGGCAGTATAGGGGAGGTGCAAAATCATACCCCAACATTTATAATTGAAAATAAAAAGACATAACAATACTAAGAAACTTGGCTAAAATGAGAAAGGAAGGAATCCCTTACTTGGAAGTGTGATCCCAAAAGCTTGGGAGAGGCTTCATGGGAGCTTGAGGCACATTGGGAGGATTATAGAGAGAGGAGTTCATGGGTTGGTCAAACTCCAAAGGCTTCGAGTGAAGAGTAAGTGATATCTTTGGTGGGTTTATATAGGAAATGAGAGGGAATTCTTTATTATTTAGGTTTGGGAGACCTCACATTAAACTAATCAAAACCACAAACCAAACCATGGTTTTTGCCCATGGTTTTTTCCAAAGGAGAGTGTAAAGTAGTATTTTATAAGGTAAATGGAAAAACTTCTTAAAATAATTGGGTTTCTTATGTGGAGGTGAGTCACACTCTCAAGGAAAAAAATTTTAAAAGACAAAATGTTTTATAAGCCTTGAAGGGTTCACTAAAACTTTGTAAATTAAATCAAAAAAACCCAAAATCACATTATTTTAATGGTAAAACATATATTGGACGAAAATAATTTTTATAGTATTTTATTACATCACTATGGTCTATTATGATGTCATAAAACACATTATATATTTAAACAGTATTTAATTTTTACCCAAAAAAATTGATTGTCTCAGAAAATTATGAAAAATTCACTGCTGGATAATTTTGACATCCTGATTCCAAAAATAATATTCATTTTATCTAAATAATTTTCGAAATATGTGAATTTTTACTTCTAAAATAAAAACAAACATTTATAAAAAATTCATGGGTTTTGACAAAAACAGCTTTCAAACATTAATAAAAATTACAATTGTATTCATAAAATTATACTATAATTTATATTTAATAAAAATTAATTTAATAATAATAATATTTTATTAAAATAATATTTAATTTAAAATTCCATTAATTCATCAAAATATATTTCTTAGATGAATATTAAATAAAAACACTATTTGTGCTTTAAAAACTATTTACAAAGTAATAATAAAAAAATGTATATTCTCTATACAATAATAATGTACATAGTCATAATGATAGGGTATCATTACATAACCCCATATAACACTCGAATAAGACTGAAGGGTATGGTGTGCAATGGTGATAGACTCTTGGGGTGGCTCGAATAACATCGCTTGGGTGGTAATCTCTTTTAACTTACACTTCTCCCATAGTTAGTTCCGCTCAAACTTAACGTGTTCAAGCTCAGATTGTTCTTGGTCAAGAGTGAAGAAAAATAACACCACCTCCTTTCCAAGCTCCGAAAAATGGGCTTCTTACGGGGCATGTCTACTAGATGAGACCATCACTTTCTTTTTCTAAGTAAAATGGATTTTTTAAAGCCTGATATTTATACTAATCATGTGATCACTGTTCGACGGATATATTAGCAACAGTCACAATTATTAATTGTATTTTAAAATCCAAAACATAAAACCAAATAAGTGCATACGTTTTACATAACTATACTAATGAATTTAAATATACTAAGAGGAATTTTCATTAATGAATTTTTGGGTCATTACAGAAAATATTTACATTATTTATACTTTTTGATTCAAAATATAGAATCTGTTTTTTCTAATTCAAAACAAAAAAAGTTTCAGTAATTAATGTAAAATTAATCCCCATTGTCAAAACTAGAAAATAGGGTTTTTAAAAGTAAAAAAGATCAAAATATTGCCATGTGTTTATATCAAATTTCAACGTGAAATTACCTCAAATGAAAAAAATTGGATTAAATGATAAAAAATTAATCCTATTACACTTTAAAACAAATTAAAAGGAAAGTATGACTATATAAAAAAATTATACAAAGAGGCAGTTTTGAATTAAAATTCAGTATTTTTCACTATTCCATAAAAATGAATTTTATTAGAAAAATAAAAAAATTTAACTGAAGTAAATTTTTATCTCTATATTATAAATAAGAAGTTTATTTTTTGAAATATCATATATAAAATTGAAAAAAATAGATTTAAAAAGGATTCTCCATTAAAAGGCAATAAAACTACCTTTTAAAAATATTAAAATATTTTATGCTTATAACTAGATTTATTATCATTTTAAGACTCTAAAATTTATTATATAAGAGTGAAATAATTTAATAAACATGTGTAAACATAATATAGTTAGTTCTGTTCATTATCATTAATACGATGGCTAAACGATAACTATTATTTAAAATAAAAATAAAAATAATGTATTATTTTTTAGTATAACCCAGTCTTGTGAATAACATAAGATTTTAGAGAAACACGTTGTCATATAATGAGTACAATATCATAAATAGAATCCCATTTTAGGTAAATTTAATATCTAATTAAAAAATATTAATAGATATGAAAATGTCTTATTTTATAAATACCTGGGATGTTACATTCTTCCCCCATTTTGGAAATTACATCTTCACAATTTTATTAACTTATCAAATAAGTGGGGGGTATTTCTCCCTCATAGCATTTTCAGATTACCATGTTTCCTCTTCAACCATATGGTTTTTCCACAAAACCTTAACCTTAAAAATAAACTTATTCCACCACACTTTCTCTCTACAGTCAAGAATCTAGACTGGTTGTTCTTCATCAAAAATATTATCTTCCAACTGAACTATTTCTAGATTAAAAGCATGAGATGGATCCAAAAAATACTCTCTCAACATGGAAACATGAAAAAAATTATGTATTTGGGATAAAATTGAAGGTAAATCCACTCTGCAGGCAACTGATACAAATTTCTCTAGGATTTCATAGGGTCTAATGAACCACAGACTCAACTTTACATTCTTACCAAAATGAATCACACTTTTCCACAGTGAAACTTTGAGAAAGAAATGACCACCTACCTCAAAAGAAAGATCCTTCCTCCAGTTATCTTCATAACTTTTATGCTTCCTCTAAGCTATACTCATGTGTTTCTTAATCAACTAAGTCTTTTCTACCATCTATTCTACCAATTTTGGTCCCATCGAATTCCTTTCACCTACTTCATCCCAAAAAGCTGGAGTTCGATGCCGATTTACATATAATTCCTCAAATGGTTCCATCTGTATACTAGATTGAAAACATTTATTATAAGAAAACTCAATCAAAGACAGATTTTGGTACCAAATTCATTGGTAATACATTGAACAATCACGTAGAATATCCTCCAATTTCTAAATTTCTTGTTATATCTTCCCATCAGATTGGGGATGAAATGATGCACTAAAATTAAATTTAGTTTCTGAGGACTTTTGAAGGCCTTTCTAAAAGTTATAAGTGAACCTGGTATGAGGATCATACACAATAGAGATAGTAAATCCATATAACCTAACTATATCCTGAAGATACAACTTATAAAGTTGATCTAGAGACAATATATCTTGAATAGGAAGAAATTGAGAAGATTTAGTCAATCTATCGACAATAACCCAAATTGTATTTTTACTTAGATAAGTCTTTGGTAATCCCACTACAAAATCCATGGATATATTTTCCCATTTCCATTCTGGTACTATAAAAGTATGAATCATCCCTTTTTGGAAACTTCCATTCTTCTTTCACCTACTAAAAAGTCAAACACTTCACAATAAAGTCAAAAATATCTCTTTTCATTCCATCCCACCAGTAATACTCTTAAAGGTCTCTGTACATCTTAGTACCACTACGATAAACTGCAAAAAAAAAACTATGAGCTTCACATAAAAAATATTTCTTCAACTATTAATATCTAGTCACACATAATATCCTTGAAAAAATAAAAACACAATCTTTATCAATGTTAAATTCAGGAAAATTACCCTTCTAAACCAATTATACCTTTTTCTAAAACTCACTATCTTCATTATGCACTTTCTTAATTCTTTCTAATATAGATGATTTCACTAACACCTGAAACAAAACAAAGTAATTCCCTAAAACAACAACTTCCAATTGAAAATTTATAAAATCATTAACTAAATGATCATGTTCTAAACATAGCATGGTTAATGTAACATTATTTTTCAGACTCAAAGCATCAGACACTTTGTTTGTTTTTCCAGGATGGTAATGAATCATTCCATCACAATCCTTTATTAGTTCCAACCATATTATCTGTCTTATGTTTAATTATTTCTGAGTGAATATATACATTAAACTTTTTTATCATTATATATTTCATATTTTACTCCATACAAAGGATGCCTCTAAATTTTTAAATCAAAAACTACATCAGCTAATCTCAAATCTTATGTAGGGTAATTTAACTCATGAGTTTTCAACATACATGAAGCATAACCAATTACTTGATCATTATACTTTAGTAAACAAAAAATTACTTTCAACGAAGCATCACTATAGATAATAAATTCACCATTAGTGGAAGTTAATGCCAAAACTATATAATTCGACAATATTCTTTTCAATTCCTGAAAAAAATAATTACTTTCTTTTGCCTAGTTTAAATTAACACCTTTTCGAGTTAACTTAGTTAGTGGGATAGATAACCATGAAAAATTTTCAACAAACCACTGATTACAACCTTCTAAACCAAGAAAAATACGATTCTCAGTTATATTTGTGGGTCTTGGCCTTTCTTTAATTTTTATTGTTTTAGTAGGATCAATAGTTATTCTATCTTTAGAAAAAATGTGACCAAGGAAAGAAATTTTTTGTAACCAAAACTCACACTTAATGAATTTCCCATACAATTTATTTTCTTTTAAGGTTTACAAGAAAACACTTAAATAACTTTCATGGTCCTATTTACTTTTAAAATATATCAAAATTTCATCAATAAACACAACCAAAATCTTATCCAAAAATTCACAAAATATTCTATTCATAAAATATATGAATAAATTAAATGCATTAGTTAACCTAAAAGGTATAAATACGAAATCATAATGGCCATATGTAGTATGAAACATAGTCTTCATAATGTCTATTTCCTTCACTTTCAACTTATGGTACCCCAACCTCAAGTCAAACTTCGAAAAATACTGAGCTCTCTGAAGCTGATCAAACAAATCATCGAGATGAAGAAAAGGATACTTTTTCTTAACAATGATTTTATTCAAGGCTCTATAATCAATGAAAATTCTCATTGAACCATATTTTTTTTAACAAAAAAGATAAGAGAACCCCATGGTGATGTGCTAGGTCGAATAAAACTATTATCTAATAACTTCTGCAATTGCTTCTTTAACTCTAAAAGTTCAATTTGATACATTCTATAAGGGGGTTTTGAAATTGTATTATCCTCAGGAACTAAGTCAATAGTAAGTTAAACTTCTTGGTCAGGTATAATACTAGAAAACTCATCAAGAAAAACATAAATATACTCATTTACCAATGGGACATCATTAATCTAAAAAATTCATTTGTTTTTAAATATATGTGAAAGGTAGCATTTATTTAAATCTTCTAGAAATTTCTCAGCTTCTTGATATGATATTATAGGTAAGGGTTCATTATTATACACAAAATGAAAGTATTTCTGAAAAGAAAATTCTTTAGATCTACAGTCAATCTTAGAATGATAGACAGAAAGCCGATCCATACCCAGAATGACATAAAACTCTACTAGAGAAAAAACAATAAGGTTTGTAGGTATATTATTTCCACATACAAGGACATGAATATTATTATAATTTATTTCTTTCTCAACATTTCCCCCATGTTTTTTTACTATAAGTTCTAGATTCATTTATTGAGGTGGAATTACCAATTTACTAGAAAATTTCTTAGAATGAAAGAATGTGTAGATCCAAAATCAAACAACACATTGACATAATCTGAATAAAAAAAAATTTACCTGATACCACTTCATTTTATGGCCCAACATCTTCTAAATTAGTTTCAAATGATTTCACCACACCTTTCTGTTGATAGTATGACTACTTCCAATCATTTGAGTTCTTTGTCGAAAACTCGTTTTCATAATGACCCATCTCATTGCACTTAAATTTTTTTACTAACTATGAATCATATTTTGTCTTACCACTAACATGATATTTTTTAGTGAAATTACAAGACTTATGTCCTATTTTTTCACATCAAAAGCACTTACCAAAATTCAATAGGCATTCCCTTCGGTGCTTTTTACCATAATTTTCACAAACTGTAAACTTAATTTTCTTACCATCATACTTTTTCGAAGAATTATTCCCTTTCACCTACCACCTCATCCTCTTATTATAAAATTTGTCAAAGAAAACATAATCATTGGTAAACTCCATTTCTACCTTCTCTGCACATCGAACAAGATTTTCATGACTTTTGAAATCACGGTTAGCTATTACCCTTTGATACATTGGCATTAATCCTGAGTAAAAATGATTGATTTTAATATCAAGATCTCAGATGAAATTTGGATCATACCTTACTAATAGAGTAAATTTTTCTTCATAAGTAGCCACTAAGTCATCTTATTTCATTAATTCCAAGGTTTTTTTCCATCCTAAGTCAAACCTCCTTAGGAATATATTTCTCAAGAAACATACCTTTGAATTCATGCCAATAAAGAGAACCAATCGCCTCACTATCCCTTATATTATTAACCATATACCACCACCGATCGTATTTACCTTCAAAACAATAAACATCAAGACTAACCATTTTATTTTCTAAATAGACCATGGCATCAAAAATACTTTACAGTGATTTAATCCACCCTTCAGGTAGAACATGGTCAAATGATCCTATAAATGATAGAGGATGTTGCCTCATGAAATGATCCACTAATGTCATGTTCCTCTATGGTTGATCTAGATGATATCATTCATGGATACCACCACAATTTATATCCTGAGTCAACTACCCCATCACTGTAACAAAATGTTCAGTTCTGATTCTAACCATCTAAGGTTGTTTATTTGGAAGGTTGTTTTCCTCTAGATGTCATCCTACCATAACTGCCCTATTTCCTATATGGTAAAACATTCTGGACAAATATATATTATATGAAGCAACATGGTAATATTGAAATTCTATATCATTTCAATTTGACCATAAAGTAAACATAATTTATGGATATTATATTAACAATATCCTAACCCCTAAAGTTATCTAAACTGACCTCTGATACCAACTATAATTCCCCAGCCTTAAACATTACATAATATTGATTTAAGTCAAGAATTCATATTGATGATCTTTTCAGGTTTAGAGTATTAGAGAATTAGGACATAACTAATACTTAATAACTCTAATTTAGAAAAATTGGATAACAAAAAAATAAAATCCATTAATCCCAAAATATAAAACTTTTAAAAGTAAACATGATTTTTTTGTTGATAAAAATATTCTTGACTTCTTACTTTCTCTTACCCATCATTATACACTATGAAAACCATTAAAAAAATTGGTATGAGAACAAAAATCTTAGTAATGGATATAAAAGAAGAAAATAAAATATTAATACATGAATATTTATAAACCCATGAAATCATAAGAATCCTGAAAAAGTTCATAGAAATCATAAACCATAAAGATAACTTGTGGAATCCATATCATACTTACATTGTAGCTTTTATAGCTATATAGGGAGTAACCTTCATGGTTACGTTTGGAATACCCATCATAGTACATTACCTAAATATATTAGTATAAAACTTATTGTTTAACTCCATCTCATTACCCAGTACATTAGAGAGCTATCACGGGCTCACCGGACCTCGGTTTATCCTGGAACCGCACATATACATAAGCAATTACCAAGAAACATAACATATTCATAAAATATAAACCATGAATAAAGGAAAAAATAACATTTCCACATTGAAATAATAAGATATCATTTCAAGATATAACCAATTAATTCTCAAAATAATTTTCAATACCAAAATACCTAAAAAGATAATATTGTATTTAATTTCTTTTAAAAAAATTATGTCATGTAGAGGAAGCCAAATACCAAATAATGGTCCCAGCATTGAAAATGTCATTGTCACCAAATACGTTAAAAAAACATTCCTTTTTTTCATTTAGTAAAATTATTAATAGAAAAATATTCCTTTTGAAAACATTTTAATGAAATTAAAAGTCAAAGGGGTTTATTATAAACTGTAAAAAAAGGTGGTGTATAACATCAAAATATGCCTCAATGAAAGGAGATTGATATGAGGTCCCTTATCATGAGTCCAACTCATCATGCAAAATATTTATATTTCTGAATAATAAACTTAGATTAATTTATACTTGATTTAAAACATTTTTTATGTTTATTTTTTCTTTTATATCACTTATTACCATGCTAAAAAATTATATAATTATTTAAGTTCATATCAGATGTTTTGTCGATATTCAGTAATTCAGTCGAAAATGAACACAATTTTGATGTTAATAGTCCATGTGTTCATAAGTACATAATCTCCATAATAGTATTAATGACACAATAATCACTTTTATACATTAATCATACTTTTTAAATCAAAACATTAATTATGGATATGGAAAATGAATGTTATATTCATGTAGGTGGTAGGCTGTACGTACACAAGAGTAGCGTTTTAATTTTTCATTGATCATTATAGAAATAGGGTAATTATTATTTAATATTTACAAAATGATAATAATAATATTAAAATCATAATAATCATAATAATCATTTAAAAATACTTATATATATATATATCATATAAGTGATGTGGTGAATAAAAACGATTCATATCGCTTTGTGGAGGTGATAGTTCACACGTACGCACGAACAACGTTATTGTTTTTATGTGAATGAAAGGTAAGAAAATAATTGAAATATTATTATTTTACAATGATAAATATGTCACAAATATCACATATTAATATTTATTCCATCATTATAACCAATATAGATAGACGGTAATGGAAAATGAACTAAATGGGTTCGTGGAGGTGAAAATTCACACATATGCATGAATGATTAATTCCTTTACCATTTGATGGAAGTAGAGATATATTTATGGGATGATATTAACATAATATCATTTAATTATATTTAGTATACATGAGTTATTATTTCATCTTTGAAGAAGAATATTTAAAATAAGTGTAAGAATAAATAAACTAGAAACTAAAAAAAACAATACCTCTTCTTCGGTTGATCACCTTTGAAGAACACCTTAAAACCTCTAAGAAGGGTATTATGAATACAATAAGGCCTAAATAATTTGGGGATGGGTTATAGGAAGAGGATTGGGCAGATATTGGCCAATCCAAAAGGCTTTGGAAGTGTGATTATTAGAGAATAGAGGGTACCTTTTTATAGGAGATGGGAGGGGCACCCTTGGAATTTCTTAAAGTATTAAATTAATATAAATTAATTTTTTAATACAAAAGATTATAAATTTAAATATGTATAATATATAATTATTATAGTTATAAATACTCTAATACAATAATTTTTAGACATGTATTGATTTTATTTTAAATCTTGTCTTTTCAATTTACCCTTAATTATTCTCTTTTAATTTTAAAAGTGGTAACAATATTTTAATTATTAAGAGACTATTAATTTTACTTATATGAGATAAATTTCCCCTAATTGGACACATAATAAACTTTTATACCTTATAATAGTAACTTTTGTATTTTAATTTTTTTTAGGATTTTTAAATAATTTAATAAATTACTATTTTTTTAAAACATCAATTATATCAATTTTTACACTATTCAATTTATTGAATTTAAATAAAATCTAAACAGAGATATAACTTCAAAAAAAACCATTTAATAGTTTTATAACATGTCATGTTAACTTATAAATTTTTTTTGTGACATAAATTATGTCAAATAATATTTATTTTAATATTTATAACATCATTTATTTGATTCCATCATTAATAAAGTAATCACTGCATCATCATTGTGTCATACTTAAATTTAATTATTTAATGTCTAAAATTATAAATAAAATACTATGATGTATTAATTTTTTTTAGATTTATAATTAACATTTATAGTCTAATATATCACTTATATAAACCCATATTAAAATTATTTTCTTAATAATATATATATTTATAACATAATTTCCTTTACTTTAAATCAAAAGATATAAGTGTCATAATCAGACCCAAGTTGCTTCCAAAGGCCAAATTTTCATCTTAAGGGTTTTATTGGCCAGAAATATCTCATAAAATAGTATTAGGACAAGTTTTAGGGTAGTTTTGTATTATTATAATATTATTTTACCCTTTTTTACCTGATTTACCCTTTAAACGTGGTAAATAAAAATAATTACTAAAGTTACTATTCATAGTGTCCAAAAATAAAAGGGATCAATTTACATAATTTTGAAATTATGATTCCAAATATTGAATTAATTTTTCCAAATTCAAAATAGATAAGTTTCAATAATTAATGTAAAATTAATCCCAGTTGTCAAAATGAGAAAATGAGTTTTTTTAAAAGTAAAAACCATCAAAAGATGGACATGTGTTTATATAAAATTTCAATCTAAAATTACCTCTAATGACTAAAATTGGATTAAATTATAAAAACGTAATCTAATTAAACTTTAAAACCAATTAAAAGGATAATCTAACTATATAAAAAATTAGATTAAAAGGAAGTTTTGAATTAAAATGCATTATTTTTCACTATTCATTAAAAAATGAATTTTATCTAGAAAATATTAAAATTCAGCTAAAGTAAATTTTGATGTCCCACTTCTAAAGAATAATTTTATTTTGTCAAATATAACAAATAAAAGTGACTAAAACTATATTTAAAAAGGGTTCTCCATCAAAAGGAGGTAAAACTACCTTTTAAAAATATTAGTGTATTTTATGCTTAAAACTGAATTTATTCTCATTTTAATCCTCTAAAACTTATTATATGAATATAAAATCATTTAATAAACATGTGTAAACAAAATATAGTTAGTTATGTTTATTCCCATCAATACAACAACTAGGTGATAACTACCATTTAATATAATAATACTAATAATGTATTATTTTTCTTTATAACTCAGTATTGTGTGCAACATAAGATTTAGGAGAAACCCATTATTGTGTGTCAAGTATGATATCATACATAGAACCCCATTTTAAGTAAACTTAATATCAAATTCATAAATATTAATAGATATGAAAATGTATTATTTTATAATTACCCGGGATGTTAACCTATTAGTGCCCTATTTATAGTAAAAATATACCATTCATGTAAATTTATCAGATTTTGGAAAAAACATCACCTCCATCTCACAATCAGTGTGAAAATTCCTTTCACGAGTATTATTTTCATGAGAGTCTACCTTATGTTAATATTAATTATTCCTTTTCTCTAAAAAGTATATGTAAGCTTCTAAAATAAACTTCATACATCTCTAGAGCCCTTCTTTCAAGACTACCCTAGGGTATTATCTACATTGGACATTTTTCAACATTATTTTTCAATATACACAACCTAAAAACTCCAAAACAACATGCTTATGGATTTTTTACAACAAACCCTCCCTTTTGGTTTATTTAAAACACTTCAAAATCCTTATCCACCCCATTGAAAAATCTTACAAACTTCCTTATTTAAACACCATACACCCTTTGTATATATAAATAGTGATCAAAGAATAAATACACACATAATCTAAGCCCACATGTGTAAATATTGATGTGAGAAATAAGAGAAATATGAAAATATTATCAATGAATCACTCTACTAAACTATTTGCCTCAAATTTCTATAAAAAAACCATGCTACCCATGATAAACACATCTTATCTTCTACCCTATATATTTTATCTCTATGATGTAACATTATAGATATCTCCCTATTTTTCATCTTTACACACCCCTCACATTTCAAACTCACCCTTAGAGAGTTTGAGAAACCTCTCCCCCTTTTATGAATAATATCTCTCCTCCTTTGGAAACAAATCCAAAGACCCCTATTTTATAGACTGTAATAGGGAAAGAGAAATTATCTTCATATGGGTAAATTCACACCATACCTTGGAGAGTGTGAGTTTCATGAACACATATTCTAAGTATGGGGTTCGACTGGATTTTGGGAGCCAACTGATGCCTTGAAAATTCGTCTTTGGGAAATTTCTTTGTCATAATTTATGTGACTGAAAGTTCAATAGGCACATAATTATATTTCCTAAACCCATGATAAAATTTATCCATGATGAAGTTATACATTATTTAAATTCACTTCATTATTGAGTGATGGATATGATTTTTTATAAGGTTGATAGCACTTGAATTATTATAGTAGATTATAATAGGATACTTCACTTAAAAAAGCATATATTTAAGCTATTTCTTCATCTAAAATAATTATGTTCATTCTTGAGTGGAAATAATATATTCATCTTCTGAAAAGCTTAGTGAAATTTAATCCTACTTCTTACTCAACTATGAAATACACAATCCTTTGAGATAGAATGAACCACCTGATGTCATTTTTCTCTCATCTTCTAAATGGACCCAATCTATATCTGTGTAACCTAATAACTCAGGATTTGATGTTACACTATAAAGAAAACTAAAATACACTATTCCTTTGATATATAATAGTATTATATTTACTTATAAAAGTAATATTTCATTGGGATTAATCCGGTACCTTGTATCTTAACAAGCGATACAGACAATATCAGCTCATATATATGTTAAGTAAAATAACAACCTAATTATCTTTCTATATTCTGTGACACTGACCACTTTTCCATTATTATCCATTGAGAACATCATCTAGGTAGAAACCAGTGTTTTTATTTCCTTGGAATCCTATATTACAAATAATTTCAGGACCTCCTTAGAATGTTTAAATTAATAGACAAACATTCTATGCCTTCTTTATATCATGTTCCAGCCAAGGTAAAACATCAACTCTCTAATCAATGACATTTTAAACTCACACCTAATGAATTTAAAAAATATATTACACTCTTCTTAGTTTGATCTACCAAAGATTATTTCATCAATATATATGATTACCATCATCATTATTTATATGAAAAACATTATTTTCATCTTTATGTATAGGAAAACTATCTAGATGCTCAATATATACTTCTTCTTTAAGTAATCCATTTAGAAATACTGATAATAAATCTATTTGGAATACCTTGTATCCCGTATTCACCACTATTTCCAAGAATAGTTGAATTGTTTTTATCCTTTCCACATGATAAAATGTATTATCTACATTGATACCATCAATATGGGAGTATCCTTTGCACATAAGTTATGCCTTGTTTTGAATCACCATATTACATTCATTCATTTTTTTCTGGAAAACCTATTTTATCCTGATGACATCCTTATCTTCCAAACTCAACAAATATATGTTTTTTGATTCTTATCAAATTTTTAAATCTCTCCATGCATTGATTAAACCCAATTCTCATTTCTATAATCTTACTCAAAACATTTTTCTTTACCTAATATAGGATTGAATTTTATATAGAGACTTTATTCTCCTCATTTGTACTGGTTCTTTCTAGTCACTAATGATATCCTACAGATCAATTTAAAGTAGGATTTTTGGATTCTTTTTATTTACCAATATAAATCCATTTTTATCATCATTAGCATCTTCTTAAAAATTATTATTTCTACACTATTCTTTGCATGTTCCGCTCACCTCATCATCAATTTTTCTAGAATCTTCTCACTAGTTTGCTAAAGATTTCATTAATTTTCTAATTGTAACACCCCAAGGTTTTAAAAATAAATTGAAATGAATGAAACATTGTTTGAAGTAGATAGTTATAACTAGCCAGTAAACATAATTTTTCTGCTTCTATGATTTGAATTTTGAAAAATGGATATACATGATTGCAATCAGTAAGTTATTTAGAGTCTGATAAGACCAACTTAATTTTTGGTGAATAGTAACATACCCTTATGAATAGTAACATACCCTTATGAATAGTATTTTACCCTTATGAACAGTAACATAAAATTATGAATATTAACCTCACCCATGATTATATAAATATATATAAGACTTAATTAATAGTACGATATACCCATATCTTGGAATAAGTAAATAAATGTTTTAAAATTGTTATTTTTTGAAAAAAATATTATTTTATTTAAAAATTTAATTTCTCATATTTAGAAAATTATTTTGATAAAATAGAGTTTATTTTTGGATTCTACCCATCGAAAAATATTTTGAGTGTTTTTTTTGTAATTTTCTGAAATGCATGAATTTTTGATGAATAGTGAAATACGATAATTTAAAAATTAAGATAAATACTTGATTTATGGAGTCATGAATGATGTTTTGATGATGTAAGAACACTTATCTAGAACTCACATGAAATTATTACTATTTTTGGTCTTGTAATCATAACTATTTCTTATCTTGTGGAAAAATAATAAAATAATGATTAAAATAAGGGAAAACTTCTCCTCTCCTCCAATATAAATACCACTCATTTCCTCCCTCTTCCTCCCACACCTCTCAAGAATTGATCCATGCCTAATTTCTTCCAAATACCACTCTCAATACCCTCCCCCATGTTCAATATTTAATGGTCTCACCAAAAGGCCAAAACCAAGGGTCTTAGGAAGGATCTCAAGGAGAAGAGATCAATAGGTAAACATCCTCTTTTGTTTTCTTTCTTTTCTTTTCATTTTCTATTATATTATTCTTATTTCCTCACCTCCCCTTATCCAAGAGGAATGAATGATATAGTATCTTAAATATTATATATTTCATCATGTTTATGGATGATTCACCATTATAATTCTTCTCCTCTCCCACTTATTCAAGAAATTAAAACATCGTCCATGATGTGTCCATTTACCGACATCGTGGACGATGTGATTTCAATTTCTTTTAATTAATTAAATAATGGCCATGAAAATATTTTTATGGTTGAAAAATATTATAATTTAATTATTATATCTTATTTAAGGTTCTTTAATCATTTTTAAACATGATATTAATTTACAAGAAAAATGAGTTCATTATGATCGAAGAATCGCCAAAATGACTTGAAAAAATATCAATGATGTTTTAACTTATGAATCATCCTCATGTCAGAATTAAAAATTATAAATAGTATAATTTATGGTTCTGTAAATATTTAAATAAAATTCCATTCTAATTATGTAGTTTCACTTCCAATTGACAAGAATATATATTATTAACCGATCATAGAAACCATGTGAAGAACACACCTCAAAACAATGGAATTAACAAAATATTATTAATGAATGGGTGGAAAGATGTTATAAAATGACCATGAACGGTGTTATAAACATGAATATATTTATTTAAAATATTAATAACACTATTTTAACCTTCATACAAGAGGTTTAAACATGTTTTAGGGAAGTCGAACCCAAGGTAAGGGATCCTCTCTTTCTCACTTTTATTCAAGAATCACCCCTATGTTATGCTCTTTAATTTTTAATTCCTAATTATGGTGAATGTTTTTTAACCTCCTCTATACTTCCCTTATGATATATTAATGATGATATAACCTATTTATATCTCATTAATACCTCCCGTTTACATCGATTACCATGTAAAAATTTCATAAGTAAATTCTAAAACCAATTTCCATTCTTTGGGTTAACCTTCAACTTCAAGGGTTTTTATCATGCTAATATGACTTGTGAAATGTAATTTGATTATATTTGGTTGTATTATGTGTATTTATAGTATATATACATATTAAATTAATTTAATCAATTATCTCTTCAATGTTATGGTATTTGTAAAGTAATTTCCTCTTAAAATCCTTTTAAAATGTCTTCTTTATTACCATAGTATGTTCCTTGGACATAATTATGCTGATTTGAGCCCATTATAGCTCAATATATGTTGTGTTGAGCCCATTATAGCTCAATATATGAAAGGTGAACCCCATTATGGCTCTCTAATTCATTGGGTACTCCAAATATGGAATTTTACCAAATGGTTATTCCATGTGTAAGGGAGATTATAAGAGTGATATGGTAAATATGTACCAGGAAACCACATGATGTTTCCATGCATGTTGATGATTTTTTATGAAATGGTTTTTATTGGTTCTTATGTTATCACTTTACTAAAAATTTATTTCCTTATATCCCTTACAAAGCTTTTTGTTCTCATCCCATGTTTTAAAATGTTTTTCATAGGTTATAAAGACCTGTAAGAGAAATAAAGAAGACAATTTAAATTTCATGAATATTTTTCTTAGAAATTATGTTTTATTTGAAATGTTTTATATTTTGAAAATAATGGATATTGATTTAATAATATCCACATGTATGATTATGAGATGTTATGTATTTTTTATGTCATAATTATCTAAAACTCTAAACTTGAAAAGATCCTCAATGTGTAAGAATGTATGTTCTTGTCTAAAACTCAAGACTATGTAGTGTATTAAGGTTGAGACCTTATGATAATATAGAAACTTCATTGATTTATACAACCTTTTCAATATATTTTTTAAATCCCTTATATTCCTTTATCTTTTTTGAGTATCTAAGAAAAATCCATTTATCTCCATGAGAATAAATCTTTTTTCTTTTTTTATTATTTTTAAATATCACTTACTATAAAATATTAAAAAGTAAGTAGATAATGTATTATTTTACTAACAAATCTTGTATAAATTATTTTTTCTCTTAGATAGAACAAAGCTCTATTGGAGAGATAAATTTATGTCATGACTGATTCCTTACAAAAATTATCTGGTAGGTATTTCTCAATAAGAATTGTTTTATCCATGTTGTTTATGATCAATTTCTTCTCCCAATTACACAATTTTGTTAAGTAGTCCTCATTATTGAGACTTGGTTCCTTATTCCATGCTTCTTTAGATAATATTACACTTAGATGTCGTTAAAATTCATACCATTTTATGTTTATATTTTTAGAATAATCTACCCAATAATATTTTTAGGCTTCCTCTGATACTTAGTAATGTAACTGAACACTTCAGACTTATGGGTGATGACCAAAAACCATGACATAATGGTATAATAATCAATGAATCACACACAATATATCTGCACATTAATATATCTAGGTTATATCATCCCAAAAACATCAATATGCACTAGCTCAAACAACCTTGTGACCATTAGTTTTTATTTTTTTTATAAACATCACACATGTGTGTATGATCACATGATAGTCTAGTGATATCAAAAGCTCTATCATTATTAAACAGATCTTTTAAGGAATGTTGGCTCAAGGGTCCAAGACTTTTATGACACAACACTTTTAATTATTCCTTGGATATAAAGCACATATCTTATTCTCCACCAATGAGTTAAAGATTACTCTTTACATGATTCCCTTTCATTACAACTAAACCATTCTTTTAATTGATGATACAAATCTTCTTGGAAAAATTAACTACATTTCTTTAGTCACACAATTAAATTAAACTCAAAAGGTTGTGACCAAGACCCCAAATAAACAATAAATCATCATATATTATGTATTTACCCCCAAAATTCATCTTTCCATGATCTAATGTTTTTTAAACCTTCCAAATAATATGATACCTTCTTTTTCATTGGTTATTACTTGGGATAGATCCTTATTTTCCATCATATGAGAAGTACATATGCTATCCAGGATTCATGTACCAACACGATCTAATTATTTTATAGAAATATCTACAACCACTAACTTATCAAATATTTTCTTTTTTATCCATGCATTTTTAATTCCAACTCAGGGATGATTTGTATACATGATCTTCCTCTGAATGTGATAGAACAAATTTCTCCTAGAAATTATAAAATTGACTTTTTTTTTCAGACCACTAGATAATTCATTGAGATATTGCATACAACCAATTTGGTTATTTATAAGAATATTCCTCCACATCATTGATCAGTGATACCTGGACATAAGGCTATACCCCCGCACTAAAAGAAATATCCATTGAGAGCATACATGGAATGATGAAATCTTCTCAGCATACTTAGTTACTCTTGTTCCATCCATTACCACTTGTATATGAAACATACATTTAGATAGTGTTTCATCTTTACAAAATAATAAAAACTTATTTATGGTCTATTATTGTGTGTAATTTAATGAAATTGGTGGGTTTTTTTCTTTGGCTATTTTTATTAAGAGTCATACCCAAATCAACCTTCAATCTAGAAGTGAGTTCTTATGGACTAACATCAATCACAATTAAATTTTAATTGAGATCAATACGCATGCCATATTTGTCATCTTGATGTGTCTTCTGATTCCATGAACAATTCTCAATCTATGTTACTGGGCCTCCATGCTCATTATTCACCATATCTGCGGTCAATGTTATCTTCTATGACACATCTCTACCTTATATAATATATGAAATGATAATGAAATTAATGAGAGATACAAACTATTTTTACTGGGTTCACCAGCACAGGGATAATCCAAGGAGAATACAATGATGATTCTTTGATATACCATAATTACTTAGCACACTTCTTGTTAACAATGTTTAGAGTGAAATAACTATTACCCTAGTTTACAACCATTCACTTCAAGACCCCATTTCACTTTTACAATTTGATAACTCGCTACTCTCTCAATTGAAGTATACTCACTATTCCTTTATAATATCCCTATAATGTGTTGAATCATATTTTATTACACCAAAAATGGTGTGTCATTAAGTCCTTTTTTATACAAAATAAAAATTCCACTTTTCTATAGAAATTATAGGAAATTACCTTAAGATTTATATAACCCTACCTATGTAAATTTTTTTTCCATACAAAGTTTTTTTCCACAACATCGATTCATGAAGTGTAACATTTTTCTTATGCGTAAGTGATGGTCATGTAATGTGCCTTCATGCAAGATATATTTTCATGTAATTCTTACATGAAAACAAAGATCTAAGATATTATCTAAGTCTTACTCTCTCCATCAATTATAATTAGTTCTATATTTATAGGAAAAATTGATCAATCATGAAATTTCCATTAATTTCAAAAAATTCTTTTCCTCTATCTCATAATCAGCTTGAAAATCCCTTTTATGAGCCCTTTATTCATGGGAGTCTACCTGATTTGTGTGAGAATTATTACTTTTTTTATAAAAACTCCATATAAAATTATTTAATATAATTCATAATTATCTATATATCATCATTAAATACTTTCTATGTTGTTCTCCACTTCGGAAATTTGTTAACATGATTTTTAAACAAACACAACCCAAAAACTAAAAAAGGTCACCCCGAGAGATTTTTTCCAATAGAGCCATTTTATGAAAAATTGAAAAGATTTTAAGATATTCTGAACAAGGTATGTAGCCATTTTTTTTAAATCCTAGAAAAATTTATAATCTTTTAAAGAGGTCAAGAGTAAAAAAAACAATTCATTAGTATGATGTTTAATGAGACTTTTAAAAATGAAGACTCAAATGATACTTACAAGTTTTTGGAAGTTCTTGATGAAAAAAGAAAACATGGAGAAAATTAGACTATTATGAGAAGCCTCTAAATATAGTGAGATTAACACTCTTAGGGTGGGATATAGCCTCTTATATAAACTTATAAATATCATTAAGAAGGTTAAGGAGATCAATTTTATGACAGTCCAATAAATTCAATATTTCGACCTTTTTTTCACAATTTTTGAAACAAATTACCATGGGAACGAAAATTACACAACCATTATTTCTATAAAGGATGTTCTTCTAGGAGGAACACATTCAGAGGTCAATGTTATGAATTTTTGGAATCCATAATACCAAAAAAAAATATTATTCAAGGTATAATTACCACCCATGATTCCATTGGAGGGATAATAAACAACCTAATCAACAATAAGGTTCAATTAACTACCCTAAATAAAATTTTACAAATCATAACTAGTTTCATTCCCAACTGATCTAATTCCTACATTCCCCAGTATTATTCCAACAACCCATCGGAAAAACTAGTATGCTTTCTTTATCTTTTTCATGAGAGGATCCGAGGAGGATCCTACTGAGTATATATGTTATAATCTCTCTATGTATTATAAACTATTTTTCAGGACTGTAAGAGATGGTTAGTGACTAGGATGGACTTTATTAGCTATTTTTTTTGGTTGAGGAGATGTTTGGGATTCAAGGTTACTATCGAGGATAAAATTTTGGTACATGTAATTTATTTTTAAATTTTTGAGTCTTTATAAAAATGCATGAATATTTTGGGTTCTCTTTTATTATTTATGAGAAGTATTTGGTTGGAATAATTAACTTATATCTCATTCCTCATGTTCTTATTAGAAAAAATGACTCTCATTTATGTGTATGACATACCCTTAGCACTTTCTTCCAACCCATGACCTTTTGGAGGTGGTATTCGGGAATCATTATCTCACTTCTCTCATTTATAGTCTAGGAGGGGTACCTTTGGGGGGATGGGGACATGAAATTGAGAATACATAATATTAATTAGAACACTATAATTGGTGATGATATCAGAGTTTTATTGATGTTTAGAGATATAATTATCAAGGATGTTACATGAGTTGTGAAATATAAGGGTATAGTCTATAAACTAGGCGAGGGGGACTAATGATGATGAGATGCAACTTATGATATTAGTGACCTAGAGTGTGATAACCCATTACTAGATTCTTGGTATGAACCAAGTTTTTTCTTTGTTCTCTTGGTTTTCTTGTTAATATCTTGTTATTTACCCTAATTATCGGTTATATGACAAATTTTTCATGACAGTTAAAATTAATTTTGATTTAAGGATGATTTTATAGCATAGGGTAGACCCTAGGTCATCTCTCAAGGAGCATTGATGGTTTATAGTGTGAATTTTCAATGAAAAGGACTAAAAATTGGGGGTAGTTTTGATGTTTTTTGAAAAAAATAATTGAATTTAAAGAGTTTAATAGTTTAAAATAGTGAATTTTAAAAAAATATGAAAAAATGGGTCATTTTTTGTTCAATACACACATTTAAATTTTGTTTTTCTTAGAGATTAATTTAGGTTTGGAGTAAATCTTTGGTTAAAATAAATCAAAATCCAAATTAATTTAAAATATTTTATATTAATGAACTTAGAAACAAACCTTGAAATAATTATAATATAAAAAAGGTTCAAATCATATTCATGGTATACTAACTTTCCAATAAAATTTAAATATCAAATCAACAAAAGTCATGCACTCAAAACTTCACACTGATAAGTCAAAAGTAAAGAGCATCCCATTCGGTTGAATGAAAAAAAGAATTAAAAAATAAATCAAAGTAAGATAAATATAAATTAAATATTTTGAAACCCAAAATACATCAAAACCATATAAAAAAAGTTTCATAACTACATTTACAATATGTGTAGCTCCTTCACAAAAAACACCCACTGTAAGCTTTCCATCGAGAGGAGGAGCAAGCTCGTGTGGAACTCCGACTTCATCTCAGATATCCCTATGAGGATAAGAAGTTATATAACCTAAAAATGTATTAGAGGAATCCTTTTGGAATAAAAAATATCATCACATTTATTCCTGGTCTAACTTGAAAATGAGGTGCCCATGGTAACCTTTTATAGCTAAAATGAGAGGTGGTTTTGTGTACCCATATTTCAAGATACCACTTGTTTATCTATTTTGGACTATAAAACTATATTATTTAGACTCAAAAAAAGATAATATTTATTTTAAGACATATTTAAAATTATAATGTAAAATTTGGAAGCCATTAGAAATATATAATGGGAGATATTGTCAAATTACTGAACCGAAATATTGACTTTAAGAAAATTCCATTCCCTGAATTATTAGTTCAGTTTGGCCAATAGATGGAAGAATTGGGATTGGATGTTTTGATATTATTTTTATCCCTATAATTTTTGGATAATATCACAAAACTTAATCCAAATTGGATTAACTAATTTATTGAAATATGTAAAAACTTGTACATATGTCCTTGGGATTCCATGCAGTTTGGCCCATTTTCATTATTCATTACCTATAGTCCTCCAAATCACTGTAATTTACCAGTCAAGATTGTTGTATCAATGAGATAAGGAGGGGTTGAATTAGTGATATCATTTTATTTTAAGTTTACTTTCTTTTTAAACAACATTCACCACCTATTAAATAATTCTTTCTCTGCTGAAAATGAAACAAACACACATCCATAAGAACATAAACATTTATAAGGTCCACTACTCAATAAGAGTAGCTAAATCATTAGTATGGTTTGGAAACAATAAAAAACCACTCAATATACTATAAAATAATTCTTTTGTGTGGAATATAATGAGTAGTATATGACCTTACAATCATGTATAACTTTAATCAATACAATAATGAATGCGATTCAAGTAGCACTAAATGATGTTATAAATTTTTTTTAAAAAATATGTTCTAGTGTTTTTTGATCAACTTTCAAAAATATGTTCTTAAAATAAAATTTTTCACTTTATTACCTAGAAATGGGAAAGAACTTGTTGTGGAATTCTTAATGATACTTGGTCCGATTTACTAGTACAATTCCTAATTCTGATTGCTCAATATGGAAATTTAACTCTATGAGAATACCACTGAAACAATTTTGGACTTCTTCTCCCTCAATTTAGAAATCTCAATACAATTTTCCCATCTAGATTATCTAGACCAATACGATAAAAATCTAAATATGATCTTGTCTCTTCTAATTTCTTCTTATATCTAAAAATTTCTTCAGGTAATCTTAATCCAGAAACTTCTTTTCCCTAGAAATCTAGAGCCTCTCTCTCTTACATTCAATAGTACTTCCATTTTAAAAAGTAAAATGTACTTTATCCTTTTATAGTAAACCCAAAATGGTTTGGGATCAATTCCAAAAATATTTTCCTACCCAGAAAAATTACCTGAAATATGTATTTATATTGAATTTAGGATGTATTTATGACTTTTTCAATGCTTCTCAACTCCTCTCAAACCTTCTCAACTCTTCTAACAACTTCATCTTTCTTCTGAATTCTTATCATTCTTTAATTTTATTCCAATTACAATTGCACAATATGATTTCTTCATTATGATAGAGGAAATTAGTCACTTTAATTTTCTTGAATCAAATACAAATAAATTAGAACAAAATACATATCATTACATTGATATACATCAATAAAAATACTATATTCCCATTCTGATTTCTTCAATATGACGAAGAAAAAAAATCTTTAATACATTTCTCCATACCAAATTTTATAGATGTAAAACATATGTATTCCCATTATGATGCCCTATACCAATTTATGAAAAAAAGGAAAAAATATCCTTATTCAAACTATTCAAGAAATATTCTTTCCCCCCTTAGAAAATAATTCAAAAAATATTAAAATAATAGTATTCTCCTACCTTTATTCAGTTCAATGATCCTATGTATAATGTAGTTATTGGTTTCATCCTCTTTCTAATAGATCAATATCTTCTTCATTCGAAAAATTGGTGTCAGCTCTATTCTGATAGATCTTGACTTAATTTTTAATGAAATTATTATTTATCTTGACCAACATGAAAATAGAATAGAGTTATTCTATTATACTTGACCCAATCGTATAAATATTAGAGAGACAATAAATAATTCAATTTCTTTTCTCTTAAACACTTGATACTAAATTAGAGAGAAAAAAATTCAACCTGATGAATGATTGACTATATTGTTGATCAATTTATGACTTTCTTTTAGTATCTCCCCCCAATAACTTTTCTCCTTTTACTTTTCATTTGTCCCATAAACTCAAAATGATTTTTTTCCTCTGATGATTATGATGTTATACTAAGTTCAATGCACCAGTATCCACATATCTATCTTCAAAAACTTTTTCTTTTCTCTGATTATGATACCCATTAACTCTTTTCTTAAAAAATTTAAATATTTTATCTTTTGGTATAATTGAAAAGTAGAACCTTTGGTATCTCTCATTATAATCAAAATTTATATCCTTCAAAAAAATATTCAACTGGTGATCTTAGACCGATGAACTGAGAGAATAAAAATTTAGACACTTTATTGTTTCATAAAATTATTCTTATAAGAATGACTTACATCATGACTTTGAATATGTAAAAAATAAAATTTAGCATTGTATTAATAATAATGGAATGTATTTCAACTTACCATTCCTCCAAAACATATTTATTTCTTACCAAGATTGAATATGATTGGAAGTAATCCACTTTATTTCATCAAGATAGCATCATAAGTATTATAACTTAATTATGATTTATGAGAAATAAAAAATAGAAAAGCAGCATCAGATTTAATCAGAGTCAGTAAAACTCCAAAGTATCACCTCATTACAATCTTCCTAATGTTATAGACCTAAGGTGAGTCTGATGAACCTATTTTTCTAGAAAACATCCTCCCAATATGATGGAATTTATTAAGAATTGTGAGTCTGATTTCTTAAATACATTGGTCAGTATTATTTTGAACTCTTACAAAGTGAATTGATTTATCTTATTTGATTGCAAAATAAAACACACTTGTAATGAAAACTTCTTCTAACTTACAAAAACCTTATCCAACCAACTGGGTCCAAAAAAACTCCCCATTTGGATTTTTTTGTCAACCATGATTCATAAATCACTGAACTTTGTATCATGATGCTATGTATTACTTATCAAAAATTATAATCCTACGTGATCTAACTCATTGTATAAAATAATAATTATTGATAAAAAACCATGCTGTCCAAAAGTAGTGAATAATGAATACTTCCTCATATTTTATTTAAAACTTTATTATTCTTCTTCCACTTTTCTTCTTCAACTTTCCTAAAAACAAAGTTTTCCTACAAACACTCCAAAAAATAGTTAGAATAGTTCACACACATACATGCTAAGATCACAACTTACACAAATCTCTCCCTTTATGAAAGCTTCCATAAGGATAGTTTTATAAAACAATTATTCCCCTTGAAAAAAAAACCCAAATGTAAGATGAGAGAGGGGACACAAAAACATACCTTAACCTTGATGAGAAGAAGTTTGGATTCCCATGTTCAACCTCACCTTTTGAAAAGGTTCCTTTGGTAATGTTTTTTTAAAATGTTAGTAACTTATTTCACTGTAGGAACAATCTATATATTCAATTAATTTATCTTGACATTCTATTTGATGAAATAATATTTGATATCAATATTTTTTGAATGATAATGTTGTACTAGATTTTAGGTAAGTTTGATGGTACTTTGATTATCACAACCTAAGAGAAAGGGTAACTTCACTTCAACAAGTAAATCTTCCAACTAAGTCTTCATCCACATAAGTTGGGTAGCGGCTTGAGTGGAAGCAACATATTAAGCTTCATCTATGCTAGGATTTACTGAATTTTGTTTCTTTATATGAAAACTAACACAAGTCTTCCCTAGAAAAAAAACTCTAACAAATGTGGATCCTAAATCATCAAAATTTTATGACCAATTAACATCTGAATACCCAAACAATTCAATACTTTTTGAGACATCATACATGATTCTGAATTTTTTTCCTTTTATATATCTGAGAATTATTTTTCTTTCATGTCATTGTGATTATTTAGGATAACTATGAAATCTTTCACATAAGGTAACAACATAAACAATTTCAGGTCTTGAGGTAGTCAAATACAATATACTTCTAATAATCTTTTGAAACTCTTTCCAATTAGCTTCCTTGCCTTCTTAATCTTTAGAAAACTTGGTTTTAATTGAAATCATTGTGTAAATCAGTCTTGAATTTTCCTTTCTGAACTTCTTAAGAATTTCCTCAGCATACTTTTATTGAGAAATAAAAATGTGCTTCTTATTTTGTAAGATTTTAACACAAGAAAGTATTTCATTTCCCCCAACATAGAAATCTCAAATAACTTTTTCATCTATTCAGAAAATCATTTACAAGATATTTCATCATTCTTGGAAAATATAATGTCATCAACATAAATAGTTATGATAAGTGAAAAATCTTGACTTTCCTTGATGTAAATATTTATATCAACTCTTCCTTTCTTAAAGATCATCTTCCTGAAGTAATTATCCAATTCACAATATCGTGTTATCAGATCTTATTTTAACCCATACAAGGATTTCGTCACCAGACACACATATCTTCCATATTTCCCAACAAAAAATCCATAAGGTTGTTCAATGTAAACTTCCTCATCAAGATCCCCATTCAGAAATTCGTATTTTTCATCCATTTGAAAAAAAAATTAACTTTTCTTTTCATTAATAGTAAGAAATATTCTGATTGTTTCTAAAAATTCCACCAGAGAAAAAGTATCATCAAAATCAACACCTTTAATTTGTAAGTAACCTTTGCACACTAATATTTCCTTATTCCCTATCAGTTCACCTTCTTTATTCATATTGTTTTGGAAAACCCATTGTGTACCAATAAATTTTTTTTATTCGGCTTGGGTATGAGTTCCCAAGTATCATCATTTTCTATTTAATCAATCTCTTCATTTATCACCTGAACCCATTCTATATGATCAAAAGATTCTTTCACATATTTCATCTCAACTTTGGAATAAAAATAAGTATGTGTAAAAACATTTGATGTTCTTCTTGTTTGAACCTTTTTTATTTTAATCACCAATAATGTTCAGAGCCTCCACTTACTTCCTCATCCTAGGATGATATGTTTGAGTTTCTTCCTCATCAATAGAAATCGATGATTTCAATTATTCTTCTTGATTCAGATTTCATTGTCAGTATCTTTATCAGGATTGTTAACAATTTTTTTATCTTTCTCATCTTCCCTATCTGATCGAGTTTTTTTATCTTCCTCATCATTTTCAATAACCTTCACATCAATATAATCAAAAATTATTTCTATTTCTGTATAATAAAACCTATGTCCTCTTCCTTCTGGAGCATATCAAAGAAAAATATAATCTTCATCTCTCTGCTCAAACTTTCTAAGGATTCCACCTTTTGTATTTATAATTCATGGACTCCCAAAAGATCTTAAGTGTTTAAAACATGGAGTTTTATCATAAAAAATTTCATATGAAGTCATTTATAATCTTAGACAATAGAAACATCAATGTTGGATATACACAATAGTACTCATGTCTTGCCTCCAAAATTAAATGAGAAAGAACATGATCAAGAAACATAGTTGTCTAAATTTCCACCAAACTTCTATTCTTACTTTAAACAACCCCATTTTGTTGAGGAATATATAGTGAACTATACTCATGTTGAATTATATGCTTCTCAATATAACTTTTAAATTATTCATTTCCATACTCACCACCATTATCAATTATCAACTTTATGAAATACTCACATTCCTTCTCATATTTACTACTGAAACTTTTAAACATTTTTAGAGCATCTGAATTATGTTTCAGATACATGAAACAAGTAATGAGAGTAAAGTCATGAATGTAAGTGATGAAGTACTTATCTATATTAGTTTATTATTTTCTCATTGGCCCACATATATCTAAATATATAATTTCAATGGGCCATTTTGATCAAATTTTAACTTATGCATAGAATTTGAAATCTTTCCTTTTTGACAAATAGTGCAACACCATTCTCCACTTATTGAAATATTAATAATTCCATAGACACAACCTTTCTTAGATAACTTTATCATGTTTCTATGAGACATGTGTCCCAGACTCATTATGCCATAACTAATTATCTTCCACTATTCCCAAGTAACAAGAGTTTTTTATTTACCCAAATTGAAATAAATTTCCTTTTATACATTATCCTCTTGTAACTATCTTTCCATCTTCCCCACTCTTCACAAAAAAACCCATATTTTTTTAAAATAATTCCAATGTTAGCTGATCCAACACCTTTAATTATTAGATATTCATAATTCCAAATGTCACTATTACTTTAAAATATTTCACATTCTTCAAAAACATTAAATCTCTAATCATATGATAAGAAAAACCACTATCCAAGATCCAATTTCATTATCCTTTTTTAGTTTTCAGAGTGGTTTCTACAATAAGATAATTTTCATTACCTTTTTTTCTTTATCTCTAGATTCTGAGAATTAAAAAACTTATGTTGTTCTGGTAAAAAAACAAGAAATCCTTTAGAAATATGTCTAGGTTGTTCACATCTTTCAAAAATAGTTTCTGTAGGTTGGAACCTATTTTCAGTTTTTACACCAACCTTCTCAGATTTATTTCGAACATCCTTCTCAAAATTTTTCCTTTGAGGGGATTGACTCCCCCTCAAATGTTGGCTTATGAAATTTTTGGAAGAGTGAAATGTTGTTTATTGAACCAACATATATTTTTTATATGCCAGAATCGACCACAATACTAGGAGTATCCATATAAATAATATTTTCTTTAAAACTTTCATATTGATCAAGGTTGTGAACATGTTTCTCAACAATATTATTATCTTTCTTATTAGAACTTTTTTTACCACCAACCTTTATATTCTCAAAAAAATCTTCTTTTTTAGCTATGTTTTATTTTTTCCTTATTAGAACCAAAAGTAATAGAAACCTTTTTAGAATCAGCATGTTTAGAAACTTCTACCTTCTCAAATTTGTTGGTCTTGACCACATACATCACTTTCCTAGATTCATTCTTCTCAAAAACATTTCCAACTTTCTTCTTCTCAGAAAAAACTTCATCTTTATTATCAACCTTTAAAAGTAAGTTTTGTTCCTTCTCAGGTTTTCTTTCTTCAGATTTCACCAACATCAGATATAGAGTTTTGGAAACTTATATCTTGCTGCTCATCTTTATAATGTTTTTGTTGTTTAAGTTTAAAATATTATTTTTATTTCAACTTTACTTCTATATGTAAATTATGTTTCTTTTCTTTATCAAGATATTTCTTCAAATCATCAATCTCTTTCAACAATTTTAATTTATCATCGATAAAACCTTCTTGATTATTTGATGAGGAATTTTCATTTTCAGCTTCTTGATTTATTTTTCAAGCCCTCCAATCTTCCTTAGACATTCTTTCAATTATTATTTAATATGAAATTATAATTTTTTTTCTTATCCTTCTTCATAACTACTACTTTTTAATTCTTCATTATTCACTATTGCAATAAATGTATCCTCATCAGCACAATCAATAGATTTTTTGAATTCAGATTCACTTTATTCTTCTTATTCATTAACTTTAGATAAGAAAATTCTCCTTTTGGATTTGGATAATTTTCTATCTTTACATATAGAAAAATGTTTAACCTTATCACCATATTTATTCTATGAACTTCTTGTCCTTGTTTCTTCTTCATCACTATCCTATTTTTCTTTCTTTGACGATAATTATCCATAAAGTTCCCAACAATTCCACATTCATAACACTTCAAATAAATTTCCCATTTTTATTTACCTAATCCTCTTCCCATACTTTTAGAAAACAAGGATAAAAATTCATCAAGGTTTTTACATACCTCAGTTTTGGATTCATAGTCAGCAACATTATCTTCCTCAAGAACTTTATTATAATTTTCTTTCTTGGACTCCATGAAAGACATTTGCCTATTATTATTTTTTACCTTCAAAAAATTATACCTTCTCATTTTATAAGTAATGAGAGTGTTATAACGATCATCTAGTGTTGGAGTTTCAGGATCTCTATCTTCTAATGAGAAAAATTTAACATAAAAATTTTTGAGAGCAATTTTAGAGATATCTTCAACAATAGTAGAATCCTCCAAATTTTCACCAAGACATCTGATAGTGCTGAAAATTTTATTTAACCTGGTAAAGAAGTCCCTAACAGATTAATACTCACCCATTTTCAGATATTTAAAATTTAGCCTCCAGATTTTTATTTTTTACTTCTGGAATTTTTTATTAACTTTGTAAATATTTTTTCAACTTACCCCATATACCTTTGGTAGTGGAAAAACCCATTCAATCTTAATAACTCACTTTCAAAAAGTGACGAGAGTAATAATTTTTTATCTCTTCCATTATTATAAATATTATTCTTATCAATAGATGTAATAGGAACTTTATCATTAATAAGAGGAAATCCAATTGTTGCACCTTTTATAACAACATACCCAAGAGACATAAGATAAAGAAAAATTCTATATTTCTAGATATGATAGTTCTTAGTATCGAAGACAGAAATACCTTTACTATTGAAAAAATTCAGATTCAACATAAAATTTTATTCAAAACTTCATCGAAGAGAAGATGTAGGGAACCTTCAACTCTAATAACACTTGTAATTTCCCAATCAACACTATTGTATCACTGAGAGGGGGAGGGGAGAATTAGTGATATAATTTTCTTTCAAATTTACTTTCTTTTGAAACAACCTTCACCTCTTGTTAAATATTTATTTCTCTGCTAAAAAAAAGAAAACACATCAATAGTAAAACAAGAATTTACAAGGTTCACTACTGAAAAAGGGTAGTTATGTTTTTTTATGGTTTGGAAAAAATCCAATACCAAAAAATCCACTATAAAACAATCCTTTTGTGTGGAATACAATGAGTTAGATATTCTCTTAAACATGTGCATCACTATGATGAATACAATAGTGCATGTTATTCAAGTATCACTAAATGATGAAAGATAATTTTTTAACAAATATTTTATGGTGCTGCTCGATCAACTTTCACAAATATATTTTTCAAAAAAATTATTCACTTTCTTACCCAGTAGAAGGAAAAAACTTCTTATAGAATTCGTAATGATACTTAGTCTAATTTCCTAGTTCGATTAAAAAAATTTGATTACTCAATAAAGAAATATAACTATTTGAGAATACTACTGAAAGAATTTTATAATTATTCTTTCTCAGTCTAGGAATCTCAATATTATTTTCCCAATCTAATTATATAGCCCAATACGATAACTAGTTGAATACCATCTTGTCTCTTCTCGTTTTTTCTTTCGTCCATCAACTTCATCAGGTAACAACAATCAAGAAACTTCTTCTCCCTAGATATTAATTGTTTTTCTCTATTATTATCAATATTAATTCTGTGTTATAAAGTATAAAGTACTTTCTCCTTTTATAGGCAACCCAAAATGGTTTGGGAAGGATTATAAAATCTTTTCCCGATCTGCTAAATTCCCTAAAATATCTACTTCCCTTAAATTCCAGATGAATTTACAAATTCTTAAATAGTTCTCAAATTATATAAAATCTTATAAAATTTTCTAAAAAATTCATATTTCTTGTTAATTATTATCATTATTCAGTACAATTTTGATTTAAATTTCCCAATACGATTTATTCATTATGATGGAGGCAATTGGTCACTCCGATTTTTAACCCACTTGCAAACAAATTAGAACTGAACACATCTCATTACATTGATCTGTACCAATTGAAATACTATCTTCCCATTCTAATTTCTTCATTATTATAAAGAATAAATATTATTAAATATGTTTCTCTATACCAAATGTGAGAAAAATAAAACATATGGCTTCCCATTATGATGCTCCATACCAAATAATGAAAAAAAGGAAAATATATTGTTCTTCAAAATATTTAAGAAATATTCCTATCCACATTTGAAAATAATTTCAAAAATATAAAAACAATATTATTCTACATATTTTCTTCAGTCCGATGATCCTAAATATGATGAAGTTATTGGTGTCAGCATATATCTAATGGATCAATCTCTTCTTCATTCCCATAATCAGTGTCATCTCTAGTCTGATATCTCTTGACTGAATTGTGTTGGAAATTATTCTTTCTCTTGACCCACTTGAAAATAGATCCAAGTTATTCCATCACACTTGACCTAATTGTATATGCATCATAGAACAACTGAATACTTTTTTTTTGCATTTTCTCTTGGCCCACTTGATACCAAATTAGAGAGACAAAATAATTCAACCTGATGAATAGTTGATTACATTATTGATCAGTCTCTGAATTTTTTTTATAGGCCCAAAAAAGCTTTACTTATTTTCCTTTTTTATTATTACCATAAACTTTTAATGAAAAAAATTCTTCCACTGATGATTATAATTTTATACTAAGTCTGAAGAACCAGTATCAACATCCCTAGATTTAGCGACTTCTTCTTTTCTCAGATTACAATACCCATCAAATTCATTCTCCAAATATTTAAATATTTTTTTTTCTGATTGAAAACCATCACCTTTGGTTTATATCATTATGATAAACATTCTAGACTTCAAAAAATTATGTTTCCGGTGATTTCAGACTGATGAACTAAGACAAAAAATCTTTAGCAACTTTGTTATTTTAAAAACTTCTAATTGTAATCATGAATTCATTCTTGATTTTGAATGTGTTGAAGATTGAATTTAGAATTGTATGACTAATAATGGAATTTATTGGAACTTACTATTCCTCCAACAACATATTCATCTCCTAACAAGACTAAATAGGATTGGTAGAATTGCCTTTGTTTCATTAAGCTAGCATCACATGTTTTAAAAGTTAATTATGATTTGTGAGAAATAAAAAATAACAAAGCATTTTCAGATTTAATAAAATCCAGTAAGTCTCTAAAGAAATAACCTCGTTATGATTTTAATTATGTTCCTAACCCAAGATGAGTCTGATGAACCTATTCTTCCAAAAAAATCTTCCCAATATGATGAAATTTATTAATCTTTATCAGTCTGATTTCTTGAATACATTGGTTAGTTCTATTATCAAATCTTAAAAAGTGAATTGATTTATCTTCTTTGATAACAAAAGGTAAAAAAATCTATTTTTTTATAACTTTCAAAAACCCTCTCGAAGATAAATAGGTCCCAACAATCACCTACTCATACAATTTAATCATCAAAATAAGAAAAATTTAAATTTTAAAAAGTGGAAAACATTAAATAATTAAATTAAATGTGAAGTGATTTGTTTTATTATATTTTTAATTTTCAATAAAAAAATAGTTTAATATAGTAATGTAAGGTTGAAATAAAATAATGAATTTTAGTACGATCACACTTCCTAATCTATACATTATCACTCCTAATAAAAGTCACATTTTAAAAAATTATGCATGGATATATTCCCAAATTTAAAAATATTTAATATTAAATGAAAATTTAATTTTTGATAGTAATTTTTTTAAAGAAAAAACCTCACTAAGGAGTTATTATCAATGATCATGGAAAATATGTCTCATAAATTGTAGCAAAACAAAATTCCAGGATATGTATGATACAAGTGTTATAAAGGAATTCACAAGTTGACCACGTCACTAAATATCTGTGTGCATGTGTGAAAACCATTTCATGATATTATTTCCACTTTCCATATAAAAAATATAGGTTATTTTAAAAATTTTCTACATACTTGATTCTTTCCACTGAACCTTCCCTACATCTTTTGCAATACAATTTCAATACCCACTCACTTAAGCATTGCTAGAATTCAAATCATAAGCTCCCATTCTTGATATCCCCATCTGTTATACATTTAATCACTCACCTAATTATTTATCTGTGTTTTTTGTTTTTTATGGTGTACAATAGTCTAATAATTGGTACACACACACATGTCAATCCAATATAGCAATAAAAATGATTATATACAGAATAAATGTGTGAAAACATCATTTTAGAAAGATGAAAAATATCAACCTAACTTATATTTACCTTCAATAAAGTAAGAAATATTCACACTTCATGGTTGGGTTCAATGTGATTTGTATATATTAAGTGACACTATTAACCCATTAACTACTCACACATAAGGTATCAATTATCTCAAAGGTTTTATAGAGATACAACCATTTATATCATCTAAATACAATCGATTAACTAAAAAAATCACACATTAATGATAAATTCTTTCAAAAAACACATTCCATTAATGAAATAAATTTTCTTTAAATGTTAAAACAACTAGAAATATGGAGATTAATCATGAATTTTCAATAATTTCCATGATTATGTGGGAATCAGTAATGAGTATTTTGGTAGAAACAAAAAAAATGTGTGGGGAAAGGTAAAACTACTATGCAATAAGTGAAAAATAGAAAAATAAGAATGATGATGAAAATCATGAAGAACCAAATAATTTATCCACCCCCAAACTTAGTGTGGGAAAGAAGGATAAAACTTGGTTAGTGTCACTGATTAGTTTCTTCTTAAAAATGGTGTTCCTGTATAGGGGACTCTAGAATGGTCTAATGAAAGATATTCAATTATTATCCATTAATAGTGAATGTTTTTTTTAGTTTTTTTATTTTGAACCTATATAAAACCAAATGGATTTACCTTAGTAATAATGTATGGGCCAAACAAGTGTGAACAAAGCTTACCTAGGTGTAACTTCAATTGCATTGTAAATTTGGACCTTATTCCCAATGTGTAATTTATGATGAAGGATAAGGTATTTATGGTTATCCTTGGTTCTCTATTTATATATCCAGGAGTTCGGATATGAGTTTCTTTAAATTTGCACTAGCTCTTGAATTTTCAACTTCCTATGCTCACTTGTATATGATAGGTTCATATTAGATTGTTTAAAAACCCAATACGCATGGTGCTCTATATCCACAGAGAGGTTAAAATTATTTCCAAACACAATATGATATGGTGGAATTCCAATTGGTGTTTTCAAAGCTATATGGTATGGCCAAAGTGAATCATTCAATTTAAACTCCAATCCTTCCTATTAGGTTGTACTATTTTTCCAAGATTTTATGAACTTTATGATTTTAAATTTACGTGTTCCTATTAGTTTGGGGGTGATATGAAGTAGATGATCTGTGCACAACCCCATACTTATGGAGCATGTTTTTTAGGTTTTGGTTACAAAAATGTGAACCCTAATCACTAAAGAGGAATCTTGTAAAACCAAACCTGTTGAAAATCAATGATCACACAAAATTGAAAAAAAATCAAGAGTCATTGGTCCTAGTATCCTTTTCTTACACCAATTTAGAGAAACTTTTAATATCCAATAAGTTGTAAACGAATGAGAATGATTTTGGAAAAGGCCCCATGAGGTCAATGCCCCATGAATAAAATATTTCTCAAAATAGCATAGCTTGTTGGGGAATTTCATTCCTCTTGGAGATATTCCTAGTAGATTGACATCGTGTGAATGAATTAAAAAACTAATGATAATATCTATACAATGTTGTCTAATAAAGTCAATATTTAAGTAAAATTTGATCTATATGTTGATCGCCAAAGTGGCCCCCATAATCCAAAGTGTAACATAAGCTCCAACGGGGACCCTAAATGATGCCAAAAAATTCAAAATTTCCATATACCAAGGGGTAAGGTCCACTACACAACAATGGTTCTCATTAGGAAATAATTCTATAATGGGGAGGGACGAGTCAACATGGTGGTCCAATGGTGGGGAAATCTTACTAATATGGTCTACTACCACATTCTCTAATCTTTTTTATCCTTAATTTCTAGATTAAATTATTGAAGTAGTATCATCCAACAAATGAGATGTGTTTTTAATTTTTGGTTTGTTAAGGAGATATTAAATGACTACATAGTCTGAGAAAAAATTACGTTGGACCCAAAAAGGTATGACCTACATTTATCCAAGGAAAACAACATGTGAAGATTTCTTTTTTTGGTTGTGGTGTAATTTTATTGGGTATAGTCTAGTGTGTGTGAGGAATAGGCTATGACATGTGGATCTAGATCAACCCATTATGGAAAGACTTCCCCAAGTGCATAGTTAGAGGTGTCACATATGATCTCAAATGGTAAATCTCACCGAGGTGGTTCGATTAATTAGGGTGACGTAAGAATCAATTTTAATTTTTTAAAATCACCTTATTAGTATTTATCTAAAACAAATTATTTTTATTTTTAAATTAATAAGAATAGGGGGATTAAAATATTACTAAATTTATGAATGAAATGATGATAAAATCTAGCATGACCTAAGAAAGACTGCATGTATGACACATTTTTGTGGAATGTTAGGGGAGAAATGATGTGTACTTTTGATTTGTCTACTTGGATACCATCCCCATAAATTACATGTTCTAATACTATACCTTGTTTCACCATGGAATAAAATTTCTCATAATTTAATAAAAGTGGGTTTTCAATACAAAATTTTAGGGAATAATATAAACAACTAAAAAAATCATAAATATAGGATTTATAAATAATAAAATCATCCATGACAAAATAAATGAAATTCACCAGGAAATATGAAAAAATAATAACTATTCACCACTAGAAAATACCTAGAGCATTATATAGACCAAATGGAATCCTCTTATATGAAATTTTTTTAAAGGGGAAGGTAAAGGTTTTCTTTTCCTAAACCGAAGGTAAAATATGGATATAAAATTATCCAGAATTCCCATCAAGAATCATGTAGTAGGCCTTACAATCTATCCTGTCTAGCATCTGGTTAATGAAAGGAAATGGGAAATGAACTTTCTTGGTGTTTTGTTTTAGTCGATAGTAGACTATACAAAAAATCCAACTATTCTATACAATGGTTGGAACCAATTCATCATTTTCATTTTTTATTATTATAAGACTATTTTTATTAGGAACTACCTACATTAGACTAACCCATTGGCTATCAGATATGGGATAAATTATTATAGCATCTAATAATTTGGTTACCTCTTTTTTAACAACATTAAGGAGGTTAAGGTTTAATCATTATTGTGATAGCCTCACCAGTTTAGCCTCATCATTCAATAATATATGATGAATGAAAATTGATGGGACAATACCAGGAATTTCATAAATGTTTCATAACAATGTTTTTTTATAATCCCTCAAAAGTTCAAGAATGAAAAATTAATGACTTTGAGGGTGTGAACTAGAAATCATGACATGAAACTTGTTTCCATTCTAAATATATTAATATTTCAAGTTTTGAGTTAATAGTTTATGTTCCATGTATGGGATATTTGTGATTTATGAGAGTGAATTTGAAAGTGAGAGGTCAATTACCTCATCTAATTGCTCAATGGTAACATCCTAGACAAGGAATGAGATTTTACAAGTTGAGTAGTATGATCGATGGTCATAGGATCCTAAGTACTCTAGAAATCATTAATTAAAAAAAAATTCTGCAATTTTAACAAACCGAAAAACACTAGAAAGATGAATCACAACCCAAATAATAAAATATTCATGAAGAATATAACAAATCAGATTATGAGTCAGGGGGAGAATGTTGCTTGTGTGCATCATCAAAGAGAAATTACATCGAATAGATAGGAAGAGTGGAGTGTTCTTCAATAGGGTGTTTCATGGAATCAAGGATATTGAAACTTATCTTTTCTCCCCTAAAATCCTTGGAAAATTTACTAATTTTAATGTTGATGATTGTATTTTATATTTTAAGTAAATTTATTCCTAGAATGAGGGGATCCTATCCTTGAGTCGTGTTATCTTCCATCTCAAGAACATATAAGTTTGAAGGGATGACTATATTATTTACACACATGAGGCCATTCTTTATCACTCGTATTGAGTGTGTTCAGATCTGGTTGGAAAGTTTCATGATGATTTCTGTTGGTTTAATCTCTCTAAACTGTAGAGAAGCATATAGAGAATGAGTCATAAAATTAACTCGACCACTTAAATCAAGCATTTCTTTAGAAAAGAAACTCTCCCCACAACTGCAAGGTATTGTAAAAGTTCCCATATCATTTCATTTTTTTGAATCACTAGTTGTATCATGGATGATAAATTCTTACCAAGGTTTAAGCTCTCATTTCTCTTCAATCTATTCATATGGGTGAAAAGTTCTTTAAAAAAATTTGCATAGTGAGGAAATTTTTTAACTGCATACAAGAGAGGAATGTTAACTTGTACCTTTTTAAATGTATCTATGATCTCTTTATTGATTTCACTATAAATGTTTTTTATTTTATTAAGAGAGTCTCGATAAAAGGGGATGGGAATGTATTTTTTAGGGAAATCCTTAATGATAACCCTTTTACCCTTTCTTCTTTGTTTATATTCACTTGAATATTTTGAGGCAAGAGAAAGAGAGTTTTTAGGAGGAGGAAATAAATGATTTGTAGAATCACTAGAAGGAGAAAGTTATTTACCACTTCAAAGTGTAATATCACATACATTACCTCTTCTATTGGGATTGGAAGCTGGTAGGGATTTTAGTCATCCAAACCCTTGAAATTGGATTTCACCTACTGAGTTGGCGAGTTTGCCTAATTGAGTTTTTAGGTCATGTATGACTGATTGTGTGTTTTTTTGTAATTAAAGGCTATTTTCAACCATTTTTTTCATCATGTACTTAAGGATAGGATTAGGTTTATAGGGGTAGTTAGAAAGGACTTTCTGAAGGTTTAGTATTTCTTGGCGGTGGTGAAGGATGACTACTCTTCCCCAGGTGGATCCATAATAGTTAATATTGGTTTGACTACCCCCATTCCTATAGATTTTGTTATCCTTACACATAGAGTTGTACATATGGTATGGTTATTTCCTAATAGGTTATTTATAGGGGAAATATAGAAATATTTCCTCACAACTCTCAAAATATTCTCTCAATTGGGGGAACTAGTTAGAATAATAGTTGTTGGCGGCGTAGATACCATGATGAATTGAAGTAGGAGGTTAGGATTTCCCTAGTTAAAGAGAAAGTTTATGGATTAGGGTACTTAACTCTTTGAAATTTCTATCCACCTTCTTAAATTCAAAACTTTTTACCTAATGGACACCTATGATGGGTATACTAGACCATGTAACAAACTACTTAGTGTTTTGTGCCATGTTTTTTATAATATTACTTATTGAAATAAGGGTCTTGTCCCCAAGGGAACCACCTATAGTAGCATTGATCATGTTATAGTCAACTATAATTAAACCTTCATAAAAGTATTATATTAAAAGTTTCTCACTTATTTGGTGGTGTAAAAAATGAACAAATCCTTTTAAAACACTCTCAATATTCATAATTTTTTTCTCCATTAGATTGTATTATTACAAAAATTTCTTTCTTATTATTGTAGTTCAAAATGTTGGGAATTATTTTTTAAGAAAAAGTCATTTTATGTCTGTCCAACCCCTAATTGGAGAGTTAACATTGTTTAGCCAATCTTTTACAGTGTCTTATAATAAGAAAGGGAATTCCCTAAGATTAAGAAAGTTTTCATCAACATTAGCAGGTTTAAACATCAAACACAAAGAAAAAAATTTCTTTAATTTATTATGTGGGTCTTCTCCATCAAGTCCATGAAATATTTGTAATAAATGAATTAAACTAAACTTTATTTTGATGTTTTATTCTTCAACTTATACTTGAATATATATATATATATATATATATATATAGGTTTGATATCAACATTAGATGACGTGAGTTCTGTTATTGGTTTGGTAATTTTATTCCATGTTATACATGATAAGTTTAGTTTCTATTTTATTTCCAGAAGAAGAAGGGTCTATAATAGTCTCAAGGTGTAGCACATCCTCCTTCAAGGGATCATCATATATTTCTTAGTGTCACTGGCATTGAATTCTCTCTGGTTTGAGGTTTAAAGAAGTTAGATCTCCTGGAGAAGAATTAGTCATGCACAAAACCTACATAATAAACAATTTAGAACTCAAAAATATAAGTAAAATTATAAGATAAACAAAAAAATATTCAAAAAATTTAAAAATATTTTATAAAAAATTCACACTAAAAACTAAAGCACTCCAAAAAAAGCATCAAACTTTGGCCGCATTATTAGGAAACATCAAATTTATTATGATTTAAAGATGATTTTATAGCATATAGTAGACCCTTGGTTATCTCTCAAGGATAATTGGTGGTTTATAGTGTGTATTTTCAATAAAAATAACTAAAATGTTGGGGTGATTTTAAAAAACATTCTAAGTAAATAATTTAAATTAAAGAGTTTAATAGTTGAAAAAGTGTATTTTAAAAAATATGAGAAAAAGGGGTTATTGTGAGTTCACTGCACACATATTAAGTTCATTTTTATAAGAGATTAATTTTGGTTTGGAGTAAGTCTTTGGTTTAAATTAATTAGAATCCTGATTACTTTAGAAAGCTTTTATATCAATGCTTGTAGAAACAAACCTTAACATAAAAATAATATCGACAAGTTATATATCATATTCATGGTATAATAACTTCCAAATCAAACCGAAATATAAATTAAGTGGGGGATAAAATTATTCTTGTGTTTTCCAATCATAACTACACAAGTGAAGCACTCAAAACTTCAGACTGATTAGTTAGAAGTTAAGATAATTCCATTCAGTTGAATCAAATATAGAATTCAAATATAATCAAACTAGGATAATTCTAAATGAAATGTTTTCAAATATAAAATACATCAAACCATTAGAAAAACAAGTTTCATAAATCCCTTTACAATATGTGTATATTCCTCACAAGGAATACCCACCTTTTATCCCACCCTAGAGAGAAGGATGAAGCTTATGGGGAACATTGAATTCATCACCTATCTCCATACGAGGATAGGGAGATCCATAAACTTAAAATGGATTATAATAATATGTTGGGACTCCAAAATATAAGTTCCTTTACTCCTAGTTTAACTTGAAAATGGGGTTCCCAATGTTCCCTTTTATTTCCAAAATGAGAGGTGGTTTTGGGAACCTAGATTTTTAGATACCAATTGTGTCTTAGTTTTGGATTGGTAATTTTCTTTATCTTGAATTATAAAAAAGATAAGAATTAATGGAAGGCATCTTTAATATAATAATGTAAAATTCAGTTTCCATTGGAAATATATAATGGGGGATATTATGAAATTACCAAACAAAAATTTTGACTTTGAGAAGATTCGATTCCCTAGATAGATTAGTTAGGTTATGAAACCACATGAACAGATTAGGATCAGGTTTCTTGATATGAGTTATATCCAACTGAGTTTTAGATCAAATAATAAAATTTCATCTTAATTGGATGCACTTATTTCTCAAAATACGTAAATTAGTGGAAATATGTCCTTGGGATTCCTTGTAGTTTGACCCATTTTCCTTCTACATCATCTCTGGTCCTCCAAATAAACTCCTCCTACAATGTAATCATAAAAAGTACAATTTAACTTTTTAACAGTGATAAAAATTAAATAATTTAGTAAATCTTGAAGTGAATTTTTTATTATATTCTGAATTTTGAATACAAAATTAGTTTAATATAGTAGTGTAAGGGTGAAATAAAATAGTGAATCATAGTGAGATCATTATACCTATTGTTTATTGATTAATTAAAAATTATTTTCCCCTTTAAAGGGGTCATAGGTGTATGTTTAATTTATTTAGATATTTTGAAATATGTAAATAAGGATTTATTATGGGTTTAGGCATGATAATATAGCTATAAAAGCTATAGTAGGCCCACCGACTAGGCAATGAGGGCCATTGGCCACCCAGTGGGGGGATAACAATGGGGTTTTTATAGAGAATGTAAACTATCCTGATGGTGGGATGATGGAAGTAGGAAAATTACTATATAAAATAAAATAGATATCTTTAAAGGTTCCTAATAATACTAAAAATCTTTCAGGTTCCACCGAGTAGCAAGTAGAGGCCACTGGCTAGCCGATGTCATAGACAAGGTTGAGAGACAACATGAAAATATCATATTTTTCATTTTTTTAATCTCCACTTAATTTCTAAGACAACACACTTGATTTAATTTAAACCCTAAACACCTTTAAGTCTCTCTAGAGACAAATTTGTATCTTTTAACCTCGTTTCATCACATATCGAAGTGCTAATTAGTGCGTTGGACCTCTTCCGGTAAGTGTAATCTCAATTTGATCTTGGATCCTCCTTTTATCCTCTCCCTCCCTCTTCGAGAGTGGAGGGTATTCATGTAATTACTATATATAGATCTCTACTTTATGAATTGCGATTCAAGGGTTATAATTCAATCATTCTATCCCTTGAATCTCTATTGGTGGATCCTGTGTGGGTGTTTTTTGATCTTTATTTAGGTAGGTGGTTTTTTAATGAAATATTTATAAACTGAAACATTTGATTCTTATTTAGTTTAATTTTTTTTCAATTTAATTTTAAATATTTATTATCTTGATAAATAAATTGAAATGGCATAGTGTGTGTAATGAAATCCCTTGATAATGGATTTTGAAAATTAACTGTTGATTTTTGGAAAATGATCTTTATTTCAGGAGAATTATTTTGAAGATTCATTTTGATGAGATGAAAAAATGAAATGTTTTATGATTTGAAATGAGAGTATTTGAAATTAGATTATTTTAAATTAAAAGCATGAGTTATTGATAATGTAATTCCCCAAATTCAGAAGTCTATAGCCAATGCATTATTTTAACATGTTGGCATGATTACAAGGAATCAAATCCTAAAGTAATGATCAATTTAGCAGTCTTGGAAAAAATATTACATACATGAACTTTACATTAAAATTTATAACATAAAAAAGTATATATAATTTTTTCAGAATTCCATTATTCCCCAAGATTAACCCTATATATCAATCATAAAACAATTCTTGGTATCCTAGGAAAATAAAACATAAGAAATGGGTGAGCTCAAATGCTTAGTAAGGATAAACAATATAGCATAAGCTATAAAAAATAAGCATAAACTTTCAAGTCAAGTTACAAAAGTAAAATACAAGCCTTTTAAAACATTATATTCTACATAATATTTCTAGAATAAATCAAATAATTCCAGTTAAAAAATGACATGGATATTCTACGAGTCGAATAATCATATGTAAAATCAATAACTAATCTCCAAATAAAGAAATTCATAATGTCAGACATCATAACCACTACGTTAAGGCCTTGTTCCAAGACTATACACAAATATTATATCAAGGCCTTATGCCAAGATACTAGTTTGTCTAATGAGACATACCGATGAATCAAGGGTTGATATCCCACCTCTCCTTTGACTTACTAAGTCTAAGAAATTTCTTATATGAAAAGGTTGAAACATAGAATAAACATTCACATTTAAAACTAGCATACGAAATGTTAATATATTAATCATAAACCATGAATAGTATAAAAATAACGCATCCACAGTCAAACATATCACAAAACCTTCAATACAATATGGAAGATTGTATCATAATAAATCAATATAAAAAATCATATAATCTAATAAAGGATGTGTACATAGATGAAAATAATTTAATAAATTCATTAAAACTCTTTGAGGGAAATATCAATTTTTTACTTTAAATAATTTAAAAGCCGTGCAATTTTAAAACCAAAAATTTATTTTGAAAATAAACTTGTAATATTGGAATGGAATATTTAAAATGGTAAGATGAAATAACATCAGAAAATAACCGCTCTTTCCATATAAGTTAAAAAACATACATTCCTTAATTTGTCGAAAAGGTTATAAAGTACCCTGTTTAGATAACAATCGAAAGATTCCTTTTATTTTTTTTTATAAAAGTAAAAAATAAGTAAAAAAAACTTTAAACATTAATATGATAATATTAAAACATTTTTTGAAAACATTTTTAGAGACATGGACACAAATGATAAAGATGTCCAATTAGATACTTACGTATCAACAACCTCGAATAATAATGATATTGTGAAATTAACCCATACCTTGTACTTTTATTTAGTAAAGGGTGAGTGAAACTCATTTATAATGATTAAAGTATGTTATTAAATTATAAAAGAACCATATAAATATGTATGATATCATATATGATCCTTCTATATTGTTTTTAATAATATTTCAATATTACCATTATTTTGGGTGTTAACTGCTTTGTTTTCCTATGCATGTGTCGTCATCTAAGTCATGTTTCTTATGAATATGATATATTTTATTCATATAAATAATTATATTAACTTCATAAATATTATATTTAATCATAAAATTAATTTTATAATCATTCTTGAATGGTTAATATGAATAATGAATCTCATCGCGTCGTGAGGATGATAGGCCATGCATACGTACGAGTGACGATATCATTCATTTAATGGTTAAATGGTATGAAAATGGATGGTATATTAGTTATAAATAATAATAAAAATTTAATATTCATTATTTATGTCTATTATACTCATAATTATACCCATACATAGAATGTAGTGTCAAATAATAAATTACACCATGGTGTGGAGACGGTAAGTCGTACGCACGCACGCATGGAGATATTATTATTTATAGGATGGATAAAAAGAGGAATATGGTTTTCTAATAATTTTAATAAAATTTATGAAGGTATATGGTAATGGATATATTATTTTACCATTGAAACAACAATGATAGAGGAAGTAAAATAAGAAAATAACTTTGAAAGAGGTGATAAAATGATTACCTCTTCTTCAGGTGTCTCCTTTTGATTTACAGAAAAGGAATCCTTAAGTTGGTTTTATTCCCAAAGTGTAGAGTCTAGGATGAATTGAGGGAAGTTATGAGAGTAAATGGGTAGGGTTTTTATGATATAAATGGATTTGGAGGTGTGAGTTAATGAGAAAGAGAAGTTCCCTTTTAAAAGAGAGGTGAGAGGAACTTTTGGAAAATCTTGAAATATTAATTTATTATAAATTGATTTTCAGTTTCTAATAGACCAAAATTGATTTATTTGGAGGATAATATGATTTTGGGTCAAAAATACTTTAAACTAATATGTTTTATATAATTTTAGGTAAAAAATTAACTTTATCTGTTGGCTTTAACCATTAGTTAAATAAGTTAACTGTTATCATGTCTTCTTGTATTTTTATACTATATAGTTAATATAGTTATTATAAAATGACAAGAGAACCTAAAGTGGATAATTAGTGACATTTATATAAGTTATTTTTCTGAATATTATATTTTTATTACTATTAGATCATTTAATAAAAAAGTGTTTTTTTAAAAACTCATTTATGTCAATTTTGACACTATTTAGTAATTTATTTTTGTTAAAGTAATAAAAATTTGATTCCTTATAAAAAAATAACTAAATAAAACCTATAATGTAAATTTTAACCAAAAAATTCGTTTATGGAATAAAAAATCTCAAATTATATTTAATTTAATATTTATAATATCATTTATTTGAATCTTCCATTCATAAGGCAATCACTGTATCATCATTGTATCATAAATAAAAATATTTATTTAATGTATAAAAATTAAAAATAAAATAAAATGATATAGGAAATATTTTTAACTTTAGAAATACTATTTATAGTCAAAGATATCAGTTATATAACCCCATATAATATTTTTTTGTAAAAAGATAAATGTTTATGTTATATTTCTCTTAACTTTCAATTAATTACTATAACAAGTCATTATCACACCCAAGTGACAAAAAAAATACCAAAAATTAGGATTAAGGATTGTTTTGGTCTCCCAAGACTCATAAAATAATATTAGGACATGTGTTATGGTAGTTTTATATTATCATAATATTATTTTTAACATCATTTACCTAATTTACCCTTTAACCATAGTAAATAAAAATAATTACTAAAGTTACTATTCATAATGACCAAAAACAAAATATAACTATTTAAGTAATTTGGAAAATATAATTCCAATATGGAATCCATATTTTTAAATTCAAATCATATAATTTTTATTAATTAATATAAAAGTAATTCTCATTGTCCAAACCAAAAAACATGTTTTTTAAAAGTAAAAACCATCAAAAGATTAATATGTGTTTATATCAAATTTCATTGTAACATTACTTACAATGAATTAAATTATATTATATTATAAAAAATTAATCTAATTATACATTAAAACCAACTAAAAAGATAATCTAACAAAATAAATAAATTAGATTAAAAAGCAGTTTTGAATATAAATGCAGTATTTCCACTATTCATTAAAAAATGAATGTTATTAGAAAAAAACTAAATATTTATACAAACTAATTTTTTATATCCCTATTCTAAAGAAGAATTTTATTTTGTAAAATTGAATATATAAAATTGTCAAATATTGGATTTAAAAAGGGTTCACCATTAAAAGGTGGGAAAACTGCATTTTTTTTAAAAACACTTCTTTTATATAAAAAATTGAATTTATCCTTATATTATGTCTAATAAACACTTAATATGAATTTTAAAATTATATGGGATATATAAAATTTAAAATACAATTAATACCATTCATAACATTTTTTTAAACGGGTAGTTTGATAGGTCGTGGTGCGCTTGAACTTAGTGTTGCGTGTAATGAAAGCTATTGAATTATTTAAAAAGAAAATTATTGTGGAAGCTTGAGGTGTTATATTCTACCCTAATTTAATAAATTTATCCTTCAAAATTTAAACTCGGGATTGAAAATTAGGGGTTTAACATTTCAAAATATCATTGTTGAAATCCCACACCCAAAAATGGATTAATAAGACCTATATTTTAAAATAAATAAAGAAATGTATGAAGTTTACTAGAAATAAAACATACTAAGGTTCCATGTAGGAAAAAATGGAAATTAATGAAAATATATCCATCAAGTTATGATGGAAAGTGATAGATAACATTTTTAGGAGAAAGTTAACAACTATAAAGCTATAAATCTGCGATGATCCAAGGGACCATTTGATTCATCTTAAAATAAAGTACTAGGAAAACATTTTTGGTTTTATGATCCTTTACATAGTGTTGTAGAATTAATTTAATTCATAGAATAATAAAACAAGTAAGCATACTTAATTTACTTGTAGAGTTTCATCCATTAACTAATTTTTACCACAAACTCATCTTTCTCTTCAAAAGATAATAAAACCAAAAAATATTCTATTTATCTTAATCGTATAAGGTTCTAAATATAAACTTATACCATTAAAATAAATAAAACTATTTTATAATAAATAGGGGCTTTCCGTAGGCTAATGGTAGGCAATAAAGACTAGACACACTTTAGTTGTGGGTTTGATTCCCCCAGCCTTGCTTGACATGATAGGTTGTCACCCAACCTAGGGGTTGTCCTTTTTCTCAAACTATATTATTATAACATTCCAGAAATAACCTTAGGAAATATTTTAACTTAAAAAATATTATCTAATATACAAATTAATCCATTACAACCTTAATAATTTTTGAAAATACTTCTATCCAAATTAACAATCTAAAAATATTTCTAAATTTTTAAAATCAATCATAACATTAGATTCCCCAAAAAATGTAATGTATCTATTATTGAAAAATAACTTTATAACCTCAAAAGTCTTAATAAAATAATTAATGCTTCCAAATCCTTAAATAAGAAGTAATATCATACAATAAAAAATATAGTAATATAATTCTTGATTCCAAAAACATAAATACATAAATTATTCCACTTCGACTATATTAACAACATAAGCTAGACCATGATCCATTTTATTATTCTGAACCATATTTCCCTAAATCTTTGGACAATAATTTTAATAATTCTCTATATCTTTACAGTTATAGAATTCCAAATTTACGGCTTCTTTATTTCCCTTACAATCACGATCATGGTGACCATTTTCTCCACAATTTTAACAAACTCCAATTAATTTTAGGCAAGTACCAGGGTGTTTCATTCCAAAATTATCACATAAGCGAAAATCATTATTTAACTTTTTAGATTTATCCATCTCTTTCTACGCTATTCTATTCTTTTCTTATTTTACTTTAATTTCATCAGACTTAAGAATTCATTTTTTGTCTTGATAGCACATGAGACTATATCTTTGTATGATGGAAAAGATTGCGAGACTAGTGCCTATCAGAGGAATGGTTTTAACCCATCAAAGAATAGATCAATATTAAATATTGGATTATATATGTAGTTTTCAGAATATCTTTCAATCCTTGAAAAAATAACCTATTACATTGAAACATTCTCATTCTCTTTTTTCCGTAGACTCATAAATTTTCTTTCCATATCAGCTCGCTGTTCACGAGGAAATTTTTTTTCTATGAAAATTTCTTTAAACTCCCTCTATTCCATATTTTATATTTCTTCATCCTCCTCCATGTTTTGAATTAATGATCACCATTTATCTGCATCTCTTGAAAGATAATAAACTACCATGATATCCTTTTCCCTTTCTCTACTACCCAAAGTAAGAAATATTTTCTCTAAGGAACTTATCCATTACTCAACTACACATATATTTGTATTCCCATTGAATGTTGGAAGTTCTTGTCTTATGAATCATTGTAACATTAATACTCCATGGTGTGGATTAGGATACTCCATATGGGTAAGGTTATTTTTTATAACCTGAGTCAGCTATCCTAGTATGGTTATAAGCTATTTAGATTCAGTTGTTTAACAATCTACACTATCATTATATTTCATAGGAGGGAAATTCCTACATGGATTACGTGCATTGATACAATTTCCATTCATTCTACTAGTTTCTATTTCTAAACAATTGAGTACACTAAACTAGGTTATGAATCATAATGTATAATTCCAGACTATTAAAATACTTAAAATAAATTGAAGAACTTATGTATATATAATTCATAATCACAAAGATGATTTATTTGAGGTCATAGTTAATAATAAATGGTTTGTAAATAAAATATGAATTATCCTGATCATATCCCATAGGAGTGTCAAACTAGGTGTGCAGTACAACTTGTTTCTGTGTACCAGGTTACCCCGAGTCAAGCACAAAACACCTTGTCAAAGTTTTCACCTATAGATACATATGTGTCAGAACCATGTCCACATGTAGTATCCAAAAAGGGATGTATTTTATATGAATACCAACATAATATCAATATTTTATGATTTTATTTTATACTTATCCTTAAAATTTTATCTTATGGTAGTGTTCCCTAATCAAAGTTTTTCTAAATATAGTTTCCAAGGTTTGTACGAAACTTCTGTTAATACCAACTGTAATTCCCTTAAATCAAAAGCCTAGATCTAGTATATTATTTTAATACATTGGAATGATTACAAGGAATAAAATCCTAAGGGACAAATCCATTTAGAATTCTTGGAAAATAGATTACATACATGAACTTTACATTACAATTTCAAACATAAAACACAACATAGATAATCCTTCGAGAACGTCATTATTCCCCTAGATTAACCCAACATATTAATTATAAAACACTCCATGGAATCCTAGGAAAATAAAACATAATAAATGGGTGATATCAAATGCTCAGTAGAGATAAACAATATAATAGAAGCTATCAAAAATAAGCATAAAATTTTAAGGCAATGTACAAAAATAAAACACAAGACTTTTAAAACATTATCTTCAGCATAATATGGAAATAATAAATAAAATAATTCCATTTAAACATTAAAATGGATATTATATGAATAAAATAAGTATACGGCCCTTGTAAGGGTTCCCCCTCATCCCTTGAAAGTGGGGTTATCAAAAATCAATAAAAATGAAGGCCTTTGGGCTATTCAGGAATAATTTCAGACATCATAACCACTACGTCAAGGCCTCGTTCCAAGACCATACACAAATATTATATCAAGGACTTGTTCCAAGACACTAGTTTGTCTCATGATACCTACCAATGCATCAAGGGTATATAGTGGGCCCCTCCCCTCACTTACTACCTCCAATTTATTCCTCATATAAAAAGGTTGAAACATACTATAAACATTTTTATTTAAAACTAGCATGTGAAATGTTAATACTTTAAACATGAACCATGAATGATATTAAAAAAAACATCCATATTCAAACATATAAAAAAACATTCAATAAAATATGGGATATTGTATCATAATAAATCAACCTCAAACAAGCATAAAACCCAATAAAGGATGTTGAACTAGATGAAAATAATTTCATAAATTCATTAAAACTTTTTAAGGAAAATATCCCTTTTCACTTTAAATCATTTAAAAGACTTGAAATTTTAAAATAAAAAATTTCTTTTTAAAATTAACTTTTAATTATGTAAGGGATGCTTCAAAATGGTAAGGCGACATACCAGTGTAAAATAGCCACTTGTGTCGTATAAGTTCAAAAATATACTTTCTTTAATTTTTCGAAAAGGTCATAGAGTACCTCGTTTGGAAAATGACCGAAATTTTTCTTTATTTTTTTTATAAAAAGTAAAATATGATTAAAAATTAATTTAAAATTATATATGATAATAGTAAAAAAAATTATTCAATTATTTTTAGAAACATGGAGATGGATGATAAATATTTCCTAGTATATACTCATGTATCAACAACCTCGAATAATAATGAGATTGTGAAATTAACTCTTACCTTGTACTTTAGTTTAGTAGAGGGTGTGTTAACCTCATATAAAATGATTAAATTATGTTATTATATTATAAAATAACCATATAAATATTTTTGATATCATATAAAATCCTCTTATATTGGTTTGTTAATAATATTTCTATGTTTCCATTATTTTGGTTGTTAATTACTTCATTTTCGTCTGCATGTTTCATTATGTAAGTCTTGTTTATTACGAATATGATATATTTTATTAATATCTATAATGATTTTAAGTTCATAAATATTATATTTAATCATAAAATTAATTTTGTAATCATTATTGAATGGTTAATGTGCTGAATGAACCTCATCACGTCGCGGAGATGATAGGCTGTACGTACACACAAGCGATGATATCATTCCTTTAATGGTTAAATGGTATGGAACTGGATGTTATATGAAGTATTAAGAATCATAATAATTCCATATTAACTATTTTTGTCTATTATACTTAACATTACACCTATCCAAATAAATTTGTATTGAATAATAAATTACACTACGACATGGAGTCGATAAGCTGTACATAAGAACACAAAGTGATATTATTATTAGTAAGATGGATAAAAAGAGTAATATGGTTGTAACATGAATTTTAATGACATATCATCATGTATATAGTACTATATATATTATTTAATTATGAAAATAACAAAGAAATAGGAAGTATAAGAAGAAAATAACATTGAAATAATTGATTAAATGATTACCTCTTCTTCGAGTGTCTCCTTTTGATTTTCACAAAAGGACTCCTTAAGTTGGTTTTCTATGAAAAGTGTGAAATCTAGGATAAATTGAGGTAAGTTGGGAGAGTAAATAGTCAGTGGTTGGCCAAGATAAAGGGATTTGGTGGTGTGATTTAATTATAAGGAGAAGTTCCATTTTATAAGATAGGTGAGAGGAACTTTTGGAAAATCTTGAAATATTAATTTATTATAATTTTTTCTATTTATAATGGGAAAAAGTGATTTATTTAGAGGATAAGATGAGTATGGGTCGAAAATAATCTCAAAACATAGGTTTTATAAAATTTTAGGTCACAAATTTAACCTTATCTTTTGTCTTTAATCCATAGTTAAATAAGTCAACTCTTACCATGCCTTCTTGTATTTTTATACTATATGGTTAATATAGTTACTATAAAATGACAAGAGAACCTAAAGTGGAAAATTAATGAAATTTTTAAAAATATATAAGTTATGTGGTTAAATCCTATATTTTTATGACTATTATATCATTTAATAAAATAGTGTTTGTTTTAAAAACTCATTTATGACAATTTTGACACTATTTAGTAATTGATTTTTATTAAAGTCATAAAAAATTTAATACGTAGAAAAAAACATTAAATCATCACTAACATGTCATTATTATACAAAAAATTATCGTATGGAATCAAAAAGCTGAAATTATATTTATTTTAATATTTATAATATAATTTATTTGAATCTTCCATTTATAAGGTAATCACTACATCATCATTGTGTCACAAATAAAATATTTATTTAATGAATAAAAATTATAAATAAAATAAAATTATGTAGTAAATATTTTTATATTTATAATGAAAATTTATAGTCAAATATATCAGTTATATAACCTCATTTTAAAATTGTTTTAGTAAAACGATACATGTATATCTTATATTTCTCTTTACTTTAAATTAATTATTATAACATGTCATTATCACACCCAAGTGGCATCCAAATACCAAAAATTTGGCCTATGTATTGTTTTAGTCTTCTATGACTAATAAAATAGTATTAGGATTTGTGTTAGGATAGTTTATATTATTATAATATTATTTTTACCCTTATTTACCTAATTCACCCTTTAACCATGATAAATAAAAATAATTACTGAAATTACTATTCATAATGCCAAAAAATAAAAGATACCTATTTAAATAATTTATAACAAATTATGAAAAATATAGAATCCATTTTTCTAAATTCAAAACACAGAAGTTTCATTAATTAATTTCAATCAATTTCTGTTTTCAAAACTAGAAAACGATTTTATTTAAAAGTAGAAACCATCAAAAGATTGATACAATTTTATATCAAATTTCAACGTGAAATTAATTCCAATGAGTTAAATTATATTAAATGATAAAAAATTAATCTAATTATACTTTAAAACCAACTAAAATGATAATCTAATAATATAAATAAATTAGATGAAAAAGCAGTTTTAAATAAAAATGCTGTATTTTTCTCTATTCATTAAAATATGAATGTTATCAGAAAAACCCAAAATATTTATCCAAAATATAATTTTATGTACCTATTATAAATAATAATTTTATTTTTTCAAATTTAATACATAAGTGTCAAATATTGGATTTAAAAAGGGTTCTCCATTAAAAGGCGGAAAATGGAATTTTCTGAAAAATAATTCTTTTATCTGAAAAATAGAATTTATCCTTATATTATGTATATGAATAAAATAATATTAATTTTGAAATTATATTGGATATATAAAATTCAAAATTTGGTTAATACTATTCATAACCTCTTTTTAAGTGACTAGTTTGATAGGTCGTGGTGCGCTCGAACTCGGCGTTGCATGTAGTGGAAGCTATTGAATTATTTAAAAAGAAGTGTATTGTGGAAGCTTGGGGTGTTAAAATTAAAAACTATTTGAATTTGGTTTTTGAAATGAAAGTCATGTTTTTGAAACTTGAACTTGGTCCTAATTTAAATGATAATTAGAAATGATTTGAGATTGATTTAAATGAATTATATCCCCAAGTATGCTTTTCTTCCTTAAAGAAATTGGGATATTGGGTATATTGGTGGTAAGAACACACTATAGGAATGCATTAGCTGTCATGAACTATCCCCTAGGGACCATTCCATGACTACCCCAAGCCCACCTCCCATAGTCCAGGGGCTGGCGACTAGCGCTGAAGGCATTATCCCACAAGTGGGAGGAATTTTCTCGAGTACCTGTACAAATAAACATAACTCCCAACCAAAGGTACTAGAAAGTAAAATCGAAGGAAACCATGAATGAAATCTACTAAGTAAAACACAAACAGAGTACAAGGGAAATTAAAGTACAGGTTGGAAACCTGACCCAATATAAAAGCCCACCAAAAGAAAAATAGAGCAAAAGTAAAAATCTAAGTCCCCAAAGCTCGTCCGAACAAAAGTCTACCTAAAGGGTAGGTGAAGGATAGCTGCCTAAAGCTATAGAAGTACACATCGTCTATTTGATCTCACTGAACACCACCAAGCCCTGGTCCTCCCTGGATTCTTTCAAAGCATTGGTCGTCTGCACAAGACATAACACATGCAGGCAAAGCCCGTGTAGGGGTGAGTAAAACAATACTCAGTAGGGGACTCTAAAACTAAAAAGGTAAAGAATAAGAGAAAAACCAAAAAGGAATGAATAATCATCTATACTCAAATATATTCCCATACATGTATCATGGACATTCAGATATAGTCGTCTCATCCACTATGAAAACATGTAGTCCCAACCACACCTTCAGTACCAAGATTCTCATAGAAGGGTCAAGGTGTAACACATAAACCAGGAGTACATACTCCATGAGCTCACCATCCCCGATGGTACCCATATGTGGGATTCACTCTAATGGGAATAGTCCCACCATTCTTATTGGTAAATCCAAGAGAATTTTCTCCATCGAGAATATTCTACTAGGTCCAAATCTTGTGCCCGACACTAGAGGTCTAGTCACCACAACCTTGTGCCCGAGGAAAGACTAAGAAAACCCAAGTGAAGAGGCCCACCCTCACCACTATACACATAAGAGGGATCTATGATCCTAACTATCTCAAAAAACCACAATCACTCCTATAAGAAGTGTCCCATACCTCAGTCTATTGAGGGATTACTATCTCTTATCTAGTAATCTCTTTCATCAAGTGGATGGGCCCACTCCTAGCTACTATGTCTGACACACAAGGGAGCTCCATCTCCAATCGAGGACCCGCACCCTACCCAGTAGGGAAGTACTACTCAGTGAATAGAAGACCCATGCCCAGTTATGAAATGGGAGTACCTACTCTATCAGTTCATGTTTGGAGGACCCATGTCCTAGTATGAAAGGGGAGTACTGAATCATATAATAGAGGACCCACACCATACCCAGTAGGGGAGTACCGACTCTATTCAATCATGTGTGGAGGAACCATGCCCTGAAACATCTAAGTAGTACTGAATCCATTAGTTTGTTCGCCACGGGGGACCCACACCCTAGTACGTAAGGGGAGTACCAACCCCATGCTAGAGGACCCGCTCCCTAGCATGGTAGGGGAGTACCGACTCTGTCGTAGCACTGTGTAAGGATGAACTGCACCCTAGAACGACAAGGGAGTATTGACTCCTACAATAGAGGACCCGCTCCGTACCCAGTAGGTGAGTAATGACTCTATATGAATTAGGTATGCATGACCTGCTCCCTAGTCTAATAGGGGAGTACCAACTCTAAGGATAGAAGACCCTCTTTCTAGCACAACAGGGGAGTACCAACTCTTCCTTTACAAAATTCTCCAAGAACCTGTGCCCTAAAAGGTGGGGAGTCCCATCTCTAACAAAGCATAGAGATAAGGAGTACCCATGACTTGATTCATCAAGATAGTAACCATCCTAACATCTCATTATACGAATCACCCTGATTATACCCAAACTCTGCCTGTACCGAGAGAGCCTACTCTTAAAACCAATGAGGCTATCCTATAACTTTCTCAAAAACCCACTTAGAGTATCTCAAAAGGACTGTTTCGTCCCAAGGGTTCCAACACCGTAGATGGATCATAAAAAAGACACTCTGTTTGAATGTTATGGGAATTTTTTGTGAAACGGGGAACAGTTGGGTCTGGCTCTGGTCTGACCCTGTCAGACCGACCTGACCCGGCCCAAACCGGCTAGGCCTAGCACACTAGGCTGTGGGTATGAACCATTGAGCTTTCCCTGTTGGTCAGTGGGTTCGGCCCACTGGGTATCAGTTCTGTCCCGCCAGCACAACCCAACCCAGATCAGAGTGTGCCAGCTCCTCTAGACCGAAAGCGACATAGTCGAGCCTACCTGCCACAAGGCGGTGCCAGCTGGCACCACCACTTCTGCTGAACGGTTTGCTACGCAGACCCGGTATTTCTTCTAGACCCATGCCTATGGGTCCAGCTCATTACATAACCAAAGGGCACAAATTTCTTCACATGATAGTCGAGCAACTGCCTCTACCCGATCCCCTAAGGTATGCCGCCCCGCCATCTGCCACTAGGCCGACACTGCCGTGGGCCACCTCTGTCCACCTGGAATAAATTTTTGCGGACCAATAGACACACTCAAGTGGTATGTTCTTCAATATAAAGGGTTTTATATAACCCTTAGGTTTAATTATTCATCGTATGGGGTTCAACTCCTTGTCACAACACCTTCCACCGGAAAGCGCTTGATCAGTGGTATTTCCCACACTGGCTCGATCTTATTGTTGTCTATCATTGTCACACCTCAATCATCATTGCACCAAGAAGGTTGTGCAATGACTGGTCATTCGTCGACCGTGAAGAATAAGAAGAATGTGCGGAAAGTAGAGAGGAAAACAAAAAAATCAAATTTTAGGAATGAACCTCAATCGTTGTTCGTCAAGATGTTAATCCACTCATGTTATATGGGTTTAGCAAAAAAACATCCAGAACCTCAAATCCCTCCAAAACATCCGATAGTAAAACCTCGTACAAGAACAATCGGACCACATGTCAACCTGTTCGTGGGTTGATCAATGTTCTCCATTTATAACCAAGAACTGGGAAATAATGGAATTTAAACAACAACCCCAATCTCAAAATGTTCCTTCATTGGCGAATAACTTCTCCGCATTGCTGTCATTTTCTATTGTCGATCTCCGATCCTAGTTAAAATATCCAATGGATTCGTGGCCTCTTCTCGGTTTGTCAGCGTTCTTAGTTAGAGAGTATCCCTTCAATATTTTTCAAAGGAATTCTAACATGATTCCCCAACCCAAAATCTCATTAAAATAAAAAGTTTCACAACATTTATGTTATGTTGATTTTATGAAGTCATTATGCTGTTTCATTTAATGAAACATTGTATTCAGTTTCGCTTGTTTGGAAGACCGTTGGGCTGCAACGATTTGAAAATTCAGAAAAAATAAATCAAGTTTATTTTATTTTTAACTTTTTCATTAAAATAATGAAAAAATAACTCTTCTCATCAACCTGTATCCATCGTTGTTAAGTCCATTATTAGGTAATGTTTCCATTTTGGACGCAACGGTGCTCTCATATTTTCAATTCCAGATCCCTTTTATAAGTTTCAAAAATTGCGCACATGTGCCATTTTAATCCACTTAAAAAGGATAAAAAACTAACTTTCACCCATGACCCATGTCGGTCGAGGTTAAGCTATGCCTAAGGGAAAAAATCCCTCACAAGATCAACATTACTCTCATATTTTCAATACAATTTACTATTTAGGAGTTATAAGGATTTGAAAATAAAATAATTGTTACTTAATTATTTTATTTACGACCAAAAACTAACTTCCACTATTGGCCCACACCGGCCAATGTTAGGAACTTTCTAAGAGAATCCTATAATTATTAGTTCAATGGTGCCCTTAGATTTTCGATCCGAGTATCAGTTCAAAATATAGAAAAATCGGCTCACACTTTTAATTAATAAACTTTTAGTAAAGTTTGAAAATTCGTTCTGGACACTCTGTGTCTCAGAATTATGTGCCTTCTCAGAGCATGGTCTCTTAAAAATAGCATTTAAATTTGAAAAATAATTCCAAGGAATTATAGGACATTACATTCTACCCACTTTAAGTCTTTTCATAACCAAAAAGAAAAATCCTAAACTCAAGGGAAGAAAAATGAGTTCATCAAGGCTATCTGCGCTGCTTAGAAACACACACCTTGAGGAACCTCAGAGATTAACAACTTTCATATCCATCTTTTTCTAGGTCAACATAATTAAACAATGATCACATGCCTCTTTAGCTTCGATAAGTGGGAATAATACTTAGTACTCCGATCCATTTTTAGTAATGGGGTTTAGCGGCTCACCCCATGCTAACATTAAGTAGATACAAACTAAAACCCACAGTTCACATCCACCCCTAGATGAACTATTCTAAAGACTCCAAAAGTATTATGCATTCATGGATGATGCTAAATGCACGTGGGTATTTAGAACGAAACAAGGATGCCCACGAGCGAACGTTGGGTCTTACTAGGCCCTCTATCTACAACCACTAGCAGAAACAGAACTTTCCAAAACAAAAACACTTCCACACCCACTAGTGGTATCCCAAATGAGTATGGATGGTAAGTTACCATTCCATACTGTAGAAAAATAATGGGGTCTAACTATTCCACCATGGAATGATTCCATGAATGACTCTTCTCGAGATTCCACCCTATGATGCCTGAGTTTTCCTTTCATCGGAAGGAAAACCTATTTTCACCATCGTAGACACACCACATCCTTTTCTTAATATAGTCAATCCAGGTATGAATGGTAGTAGTCCATGGTGAGAATGACATCGTAAGGCATAGACTCCATGACTAAGAGATCCCAACCACAACTCTCACCTCCAAGAGTTAGGTCACACTATCATCACCTGTGTGTGATCAACGGGTATCCTCCAGAATGAGTCTCTAAGTGTGAGGGTCAAGTCCACTGTCCAACTGAAACATCTAAGTATCAAACAGAACTCACGGATAAAGGAGAACGACTAGCACCTATGTATATTTAAAATGGTAAGCCAAAAAGAATACACAAACTGTACCTCGAATTTATCCTAGAGCTTCTTGGGCATAAGCCATGACTGGATGCAGCTTTCCTCACCCACACCCTCCATCTCCCTGACCTTGGAATGGTCCACCTCTTACTACTCATCTAGATCCTCTTCACCATCAGCCAACTTTTGTAACTCCTTGCCGCAAGCGCTGCCTCTACCAAGGAGGGTCATCTTCTGGCTCCCTCTCAATAGCACGACAGGTCAGAAAATATATAGTGAGATTCCCCTATCCATTTCAAGCATAACACCACCTCTCCTACAATTGATCTTCTTCTTAGCACTTCTCATGCCCTACAAATGCATGTGTCTATGTTTGGGCATGGGTATGCCTCCTACATTATGATCTTATTGTCAGCCATTTGTTATCTCCATCAGATGCCTCTACCTCATGACCTCTATTATAGGTCATAACCATCTGCTCCTCCACTAGGTCACCCTCAACCACCAGGGCTCACTCCAGCACCCCATCACATGTCAGAATGATAAGGGGTATCATCAAAGCCCTGATTTCACAGTGTATTCCCTGATCGAAGGTTTAGGGCCTCATGTAATAGTCCCGCACCATATATGTAGAGTAGCGAGAAAGATATATGAATCTCACCGAGTACTCCGCTACTGTCATGCTTCCCGGTCGTAGGTGTAGCAGTTCCTATTTACGCACAAAACGTAAAGTCTCTGGAATGAAATTCTCCCTAAAGAGGCTCTAATATTAAATCTAACTGATGGTTTCCTCATCGTGCGTGTAGATCAATAAGCTCCACCGTCGTCCCATTGGGCCCTGTAGAAGGCTCATGGGTAGTACTACCATCTGGTCAAGAGGCATCCTCACTAGGCAGAAGACTTGCATAACTGCCTCAAGAAAATCCTCATCTATCTAAGGATCTGTATCAACCTGTAACCTGAGAGGTCTCTACCTCTGTAAATCATGTATCGCACTCATCCTATGCACATCCTCTATTTGTAGCGCTGGTAGCAACTGCTGATCAATGGGTAGCTGCATCACTTTTTCACCTCTTGGAGGTAATTCCACAGATTTAGTTCCTTGAAAAGAAGCCTCCACTTGAGGTGGATCATCATCAATATCAAGTTGTAGAATCCTCTTTGGCTGTCATCATGGTTTCATCCTAAAATATATCAAGATGAACCATAATTAATGAGTTTATCTGGAGAGCTAACTCAAGAAGGACCTAGAAAGAACAACCATTCCTACATGATGCATGTACCCTTTATTTTTCCATAACTAGTGTTTCCATGTACCGAGTCAGAAAGTAGGTGTGAAGAGTCCTGATGTATGGATACGTCAGCTTCTGTATCAAAACTATAGTCCTTAACCAGAAATTTGAACTCAAAACACTTAAAACTATTTCCAAAAACCCAAAAAATAGACCCCCAATATTTGAGGTAGAAATGACCAGATATGATACCAATTTTTCATGAACTATCCCCTGGGGCTGGTGCTGTGACTACCCCAAGACCGCCTCCCAATGGGTAGGGACAAGTGTCCAGTGCTGAAGGCTTTATCCCACAAGTGGGAGGAGTTTTCTTGAGTACTTGTACACATTCACACAAATCATAACCAAAGGTACTAGAAAGTAAAATCCAAGGAAACCATGCATGAAATACACTAAGTAAAACACAACCAGAGTAAAACATAAATTAATGTACATGGTGGAAACCTGAGCCAGTATACCATCCCACCAAAAGAAAAACATAGAAAAAGTGAAACTCCAAGTCCTTGAAGCTCGTCCACCCAGAAGCCTACTTGAAGGGTAGGTGAAGGATAGCTGCCTGAAGCTGTAGAAGTACAAATCATCTGTCTGATCTCACTGAAAACCATTAGGACCTAGTCTTACCCGAACTCCATCAAAGCATCAGTCGTCTAAAAAAGACAGAACATGTGCGTGAAAATCTCATACAGAGGCGAGTAAAACAATACTTAGTAGGGGATCCTAGAACCACAAAGGTAAAGCACAAGATAACAGACACAAAGGAATGCAAAATCATCTAAACTAAGGTATATAACTGTAAATATATCAGGAACATCTAGAGATACTTGTCTTATCCACTAAGAAAACATGTGGTCCCAAACACACTGCTAGTACCAGGATTCTCATAGAAGGATCAACCTGTAACACATAAATAAGGAGTACATACTCCACAACCCCACCATCCCTGATGGAACCATCTAAGGGATAAAATCCATCAGGTATAATCCCACCATTCCTAATGGTATGTATGAGAGAAAATGCTCTATTGGGAACATTTTAATAGGTCCAACTCTAGTTCCTGACACTAGGGGTCTAGTCTTAATATCCTTGTGCCCAATGCAAGACTAAGGAAACCCAAGTGAAGAGGCCCATCATCACCACTGTACATGTAAGAGGGATCCATGATCCTAACCATATCTTGAAACTTCCATCATTCATATAATGAGTGGCATGTACCTCAGTCCTTTGATGGAGAAATATCCCATATCTAGGCATCGCTTTCATCAAGTGGATGGGCCTGCTCCTCCCTAAGGTGTCCGAAAGCTGGGGGAGCTCCATATTCAATTGAGGACCCACATCCCACCTGGTAGGGAAGTACTACTCAGTGACTTGAGGACCCAATCCCCGGTACAACATGGGAGTACCTACTCTGTTATTTATGTGTGGAAGACCCTTACCCTCGTACAATAAGGGAGTACCGACTCCTACAATAGAGGACCAAACCCTACTCGGTTGGGAAGTATCGACTCAATTAGATCATGTGTGGAGGACCCATGCCCTAAAACTGTAGGGGAGTACCAAATCCATTAGTTTGTTTTCTACGGGGACCTTCACCCTAGTTCGTTAGGGGAGTACCAACCCCAGTCTAGAGGACCCGCTCGCTAGCATAGAAGGGGAGTACCGACTTTGCCGTAGCACTGCGTAAGGAGGAACTACACCCTAGAACAACAGGGGAGTACTAACTCCTACAATAGAGGACCTACTCCCTACCTAGTAGGGGAGCACCAACTCTATATGTGTTAGGTATAGAGGACCCATACCCTAGTATAATAAGGGAGTACTGACTCTAAGGATAGAGGACCCACTCTCTGGAATGACGGGGGAGTACCAAATCTTCCTTTACTAACTTCTACAAGAACCCATTCCTTAAAACATGGGGAGTCACATCTCTACCAAAGTAGAGGGATAATGATTACACACGCCTTGAGTCATCATGGGAGTAACCATCCTGAAATCTAATTATACGAATCACCCTAATTCCACCCAATGTCTGCCCGTACCAGGAGATCCTACTATTAAAACCCAAAATCTATCTTCTAACTTCCTCAAAAACTCACTTAGAGTATCTCAAAATAATCCTCTCATCCCTAGGGTCACAAAGTTGTAGAATAATCATCAACTGGATGCTCAGTTTGGAAGTTATGGGCATTTTTTGTGAAAATGGGGGATGACGAGGTCTGGGTCCGGTCCGACCAGGTCGGACAGACCCGACCCTACTGGACCGACCCGACCTGGGTCCTCTGACCTGAATTTGGTTCGAAATAACCCAAACTGTCCAGGACTAGACTGAATCAACTGGGACTACCCCCTAGGTTGCAGGTTTTCCCCCATTGGGCTTGGACAGCTGGGCAACATGACCGGACCATTGCCAGCCTGACCCGCTAGTGCAACCCATCCCACATCGAAGAGGTCTGACTCCTCTATACTAGACATGGAATAACTATGATCACTTTCCCCCAAGTGGTTCCAGATGACTCTGCCACTTTCTCCGATCGGTCTCCTATGAGGACCGGGTCTTCTGGCTAGACTAACGCCCGTGAGTCCAACTCATTCCGTGACTGAAGGCTGTGGATTTCTTCATGCAGTAGCTGAGAGGCTATCACCGATGACTCCACCATGGCACACTTCCCTTCCATCCAGTACCTGGCCGGTGCCACTGCGTGCTGCCACCAGTAGCATTAGCGGTACAACATAAACTTTTGCAGACCACCAGACATGCTCTGGTTGTCCGTTCTTTGATCCGAAGTGTGTTCAGGAACCCTCAGGTCACGTTATTCATCTCATAGGGATAAAATCCATATTGAGACACCTTTAAATAGAAAGATATTGATCAGTATTATTTCCCACGTTGCCTCGATCCAATCGTCATTTGTCATCGTCACACCTCTATTGTCATTGTAGAAAGAAGTTTTCACAATGATCGGTCATTCATCGACCGTGAAGAACACGAAGAACACATGAAAATGGGTGAGGAAAACTAAACAATCAAATTCATGTAATGAACCTCCACCATCGTTTGTCACGACGTTAATCCACTCCCATTAGAAGGGTTTAACAGAAAAACATCTGGAACCTCAAATCCCCCCAAAAGATCCTGCAGTCAAACCTCCCGCAAGAATTATTGGACCGTGGGTCAACTTATTATTGGGTTGATCTGCGTTCATTGTTGAAAACCAAGAATGGGGAAAAGAATAGAATCTAAATAACAACACCTACCTCAAAAGGTTCTTTCACTGACGAAGAATGTCTCTAAATTGTCTTCATTTGCGATAATCAATCTCTAGTCCCGATTCAGATTTCCAAAGGCATTGTCGCTGCTTCTTGGTTTTCCGGTGTTCTTCATTGGAGAGAATCCCTTCAACGTTCTTCAGAGGAATTATAGCCTAATTATCCAACCCAACATCTAATTAATAGAAAATTTGTCGCAATATTTCTTTTACGATACTGTTACAAAGTCGTTATACTATTTCATTTATTAAAACAGTGTATTCAGTTTCTCTTGGTTGGAAGACCATTGGTCTGTAATGATTTGAAAATTCATAAAAAATAGAACAAATTTATTTTATTTTCAACTTTTTATTTAAAAGACAAAAAAATAACTTTTTTGGTCCACCCATGCTAGTTAATGTTAAGTCAATTATTATGTAATTTCTTTATTCTAGATGAAAAAGTGCCATCAAATTTTTAATCTGAGCACCCGTTTATAAGTTTCCAAAATTTTGCACGTGCGCCATTTTAATCCACTTAAAAAAATCAAAAAAAAAAATAACTTTCACCCTTGACCCATTCTGGTCGAGGTTAAGATATACCTAAGGGAAACAAGCCCTCAAAAGATCAATGGTACTCTCATATTTCTAATCCAAGTTATGGTTTAAGTGTTATAAGTATTTGAAAATAAAATAATTGTTACTTAACTATTTTATTTACGAACAAAAACTAACTTCCACTATTGGACCACCCTGGTCAATGTTAGTACCTTTCTAGACAAATCTTGTCATTCTGAGTTCAACAGTGCCCTCAAATTTTTGATCCAAGAATAGGTTCAAAATATAGAAAAATATTCTCACACATTTAATTAATAAAATTTTAAAAAGTTCAAAAATCCACTCCGGCCACTTCTGGTCTCAAAATTACGTGCCGTCTCAGAGCTTGGTATCGTAAAAATCCCATTTAAATTTAAAGAAAATCTCCATTGGATTCTGAGACATTACATTAGATCTACCTAGAAATGTATTAACTATGAAAATGGTAACTAAACTATGATAAAGGAAATGAGTTCACTCATTAGGGAATTATATTATTCCCTCTAGGATTGAAATCTAGGGACATGAGCATACCTAGATCCATATTTCATTGAGATGTGTGAGAATCACTATATAAACCGAATATGGGACTCTTAAAAATGATTATTCATGGTTATTTTGAAAATTATTCTCATATCTACTTGTTTTTATGGAATAAACTTTTGTACTAGTTTTATACTAGCCATTGAAATTATTTTAAAAAAATATTTTGTTGTAAGTTACGAAAAATATTTCCATAACATGATTTACTTAAAATTGTGCATATTTGGCTTACTTGATATGAATTGACTATGGAATACCTGGTGAGATCCTATATGGATTTTTTTCTTTAAACCTACCTTTTCCTTTAGGAATTTTTATATTATATTGTAATTATTATAGGTAAAGTAAATTTACCACTTAGAGGCGGTTGATGTTCTTGATTAATAGTACCTTGGGAGTTAGCGGTAACTGATGGAGCATTTGATCCACTTATTTAATGATGTTAATTGTTTAATTTATTTAATGTTTTGACTTTATTACTTTGGTATACACACCATTTTCATACCAGCATATATCTACATATGGTAATTTCTCTCTTTAAGAGTATTTTTCGTCCTAGTTATTTTTTAACTTATAACCACTAATTTGTCTTTTTGAATTTTTATACTGAAAAAACATTATATCATGATTGGTTTAATGTCTAGGAACTATTATCCAACCTATGGGTATTGGGAGCACCCTTTGGGTCATGTTAATATCATGTTGGGTATTATTTAGGCAGGTTATGTTAGTCATTTAGTGAAAAATTGGGATCAAAGTAAGGTTGTGTTCTTTCTGGATGTCAGTATACAGTTTGGGATATTTGGGTTGATAAGAGACCAGATTGTTAGGAATTTAGGGTCTCATCATAATGAGCCTTAAGTTACAGTTGTATGTTGTAAAAAATTTCTTTTATGAGTTGTTTGATCTGATTTTAAACTTTTTATAAAGCATTGGTATGATATTTTTCAATCTAGTTGAATCCTCCTTTATAGAGTTGATGATATTGAATCTATTGAATGATATTATCTTTCTTTATATTATTTTTTTGTAGTACCATACCCCCAATAATATTTTCAAATTGAACTCAGGAAGAAGATTCTGATGAACCTAGATAAGAAAACCCTCCAGTTGATCAAAAACTTATAGAGGTTATTGTGAATGTGGTCTAAGATTTGGTCAAGGTTGCTACACCTATTCCCATTTAGGTTATTGAGGTTGTACCTCAGAGGGATGATAATAGCGATCATTCTAAAGACAATATTCATCTAAAACCACTATATTTCTAGGGTACCCATGATCCTTAGGTGAAAAAGGATTGGTTGAAACAAGTTGAGAAACTCTTGAAGTTCATGGGGATTCCATACTATGTTAAGGTGAAATGTGACATTTTAAAATTGAAGAGCCTAGAATAAGGTGGTGGGATTATTTATTCCTTGTAAAAAAAATTGTGGGAATGGAGTGGAAATACTCCAGGATATTTGCACAGAGATATTATATCTATAATGTATGGTATTGGATAAGTCAGTGGTGTTATTTTAGTTTTATAAATATGACCATACAATGACCCAGTATGCCATCAATTTTTATGAGATTTTTCATTTCTCTTCCAAAATGATATCAGATGAGAAGAAAAAAGATCAAAGGTAAGAGATGGGTATTCAAGAATATATCCAATATCATGTTTTACTACTTAATTTCACCTCATATTCGTATGGTTTGGATATATATTTGATGGAGTAACTTGAAATGGTTGGTAATTCAGGTTTGATGGGAGTTCCTCCTACTCCTAGGGGTAGCTCGAGTGGTCCCTTTAATGGGAAGAGGAAGTGTGATGAGTCTCATGGTGGAAACTATAATAGTGTATATCTGAAGAAAAACTAATTTAAAACTTATGTAATATCTAGTAAAGGACTAATAACATGTTTCTATGTTGAAATTTTGGTCACTCAAAGTGAGCTTGAATAGAGCCACTGAAGATATGTGGATCTTATGGATTCTTAGGTCACTTCCAATTTTTTTTTATGTTTTTCCCACTATGTGTAGTGGTATGGGATTTACATTATCAGGATAATTTTTTTTCGTAGTTATATTCCTTAATAATAAAGGGTTTCCAACCATAGTTATCTGAAATAAAGCATCTTCACATAGTAGATGAGTCTCCAGTTAAGGATGATGCAATTCCTGTGATATTTAGAGGTACCATTACCATTTCGTTATCATTAGGGACTAGTTTATTTGATAAAAGTGTCTTCCCTTCCTCTATATATACCCATATTATAGAATCATTGAATCTTTATATGGATCTCAAACCTTATGCAATGGAAATTGATGTGCCTCTCAGGAAAAAGAAGGTGCGGGGTATTTGATTCTTATCTTTCACTTTTTCTCTATCATGAGTTGAGATTATTTGGTACCATTTGGTTATTGATAAAAAACCCTATAGATGTCATTATTAGTATGAATTTACTAATCCCTCATAAATATACTATTTATTATTATCTTTAATGGGTCTCTTTTTCTTCCCCCGATGGGGAATGTCATATCTCTCAGGTAGAATGATACCTGAGTTAAAGTTGAGCCAAACCTATTCTTTGAGAGTTTATTAGGATAATATATATGTTTTATTTTAAAATAGAGCATTAATATTTAAGTGGTGGTTTTACTCTAGTATAATATGAGTTTCATGATGTTTTTCCAAATGTTTTCAGGTTTCAACCAGTGAGGGAGGTGTAGTTTTATATTGAGTTGGTACTAGGTACCCAGGATAATTATATCAACTCTTACCATATGGAAGTAGCTAAAATGGAGTTAAATAATTAGTTGGATGACTTGATTTTAAAATTATTTATTCAACCCATCATGTCACCTTGGGTAGTGCTAGATCTTTTTTCTGAGGATTTCAATCAAACCCTTCAACTTTGTATGGTTTATCAAAACTTCAATTCTGTCATAATAAAGAACAAGTATTCATTTCCTTATATTGATGAATATATTGACTAGTTGAAAGAGTAAAAGTTGGTCCAAAATATTTATCTATAGACTAGTTACCATTATCTTATGATTAATGAGTATGATATCCCTAATACCACTTTTAAGAGAAGTTATGGACATTATGAGTACTTTGTTATGATTTTTGTATGAATAATGATCCTACTATGTTTATGGATTTGATGAATACTATTTTCCATTAATACCTCAACTATTTTGTTTTGGTATTTATGGATGAAATCTTAGTTTTCTCTAAAACTAAGGAGGATCATGTGTGTAATTTGAGATAAATTATGGACATATTGAGAAATAAATTACTATATTCCAAGAACTATAACTAATTTTTTTTGGAATTGGGACGTAATGTTCTAGGGATATGTGGTATTTGATCAAGGTATTTCAGTTGATCCTGAGAAGGTGAAAAATTCTATGACATGTAGGGAAACATGAAATGTCATTTATATTTAGAGATTTCTAGGATTGTTAGGGAATTATTTATGGGTTGTGAAATATTATTTTAAGTTATCTTCCCTATTGACCACTATTTTTAGAAGGGAGTGAAGTTTTTGTGGGATTCAAAATGTTTGGCCTCCTTTTATGAGTTGAAGTGTTATTTGACTTCATATCCTATGTTGACTCATTTAGAATCCAAGAAAGTAAATATGGTCTTTTGTGATGAATTAGGTTTGGGTTTGTATACGTTCTTATATAGGGTGATCACATAGTGTCTTATGATTCTTTTGAACTTTAGACTCATGAGAAGAACTATCCCACACATGATCTTGAACTTGTAGTTGTGATTTATAATATGAAGAGTTAGTGTAATTACTATTTTTGAAAAAGGTTTACCATCACTCTAATCATAAAATCTTGATTTATATATTATCACAAAATGATATAAACATTCAACAATGGTGATGTGTGGGGTACCTAAAGTCTTTTTACCTTAACATTTTCTATACCCCTGGTAAGGGGAATGTTATTTATGATGATCTAAGCCTTAAAATTTCATCCCATTCCATGAAATAATATTTTAAGTAGTGGAATCAGATGGATCTCTTTAATGTTTTTTAAGTTGGGAGTTTAAGAGGATGAGTAAGAGGTTATCTTGTTGAGTTGTAATCTGATATCCTCACTTATCGAGATGATTCTCTTGGAAAAATAGATTTATGATGAGTTCTAAGTAATTAATCATTATTTTTATGATGGGTAGACCATTTTCGAATGGTCTATATTGTCTGAGGATATCCTTTTGTTCAAGAACTGATTTGTTGTTTTATTACCTATGAGGAAGGATTCAATGATTTATTTTCATCATTCATAGTGGACGGTATTCCTAGGTATGAAAAAGTTGTTTTATGATATGAGGTGTCAATTTTTGGGGCCAGGTATGAAATGAGACTTTGTTGATTTCTTTTCTCATTATTACATTTATCATATGATTAAGGCCTAAAATCAAAAACCTTCAAGGTTTCTTAAACCACTTATTCTACCAAATTGGAAGTGGGATGAGATATCAATGGACTTTTTCATTGGGTTTCCATGTACAACTAAAGGAAAAAATTTAATTTGGGTGGGGATTTATCGATTGAACAAATCAACCCACATTATTTCCATTTGGGATACCAACAAAGTTGAGGACATGGGAAATTTGTATGTGTAGGAGATTATCAGATTTCATGGTGTTTTTTCTACCATTGTTTTTTATAAGAATCCCCAATTCACATATTTTTTTTAGAGAGGAGTCTAGGAGGTTATGGGATCCTAGTTAAAATTGATCAAGAAATACCTTCCTCAGATAGATACATGCTATATAGGTTCTTGAGGATATGTTTCATACCTGTGTACTTGAATTTAGAGGAGCTTGTTATTTCTATTTGGTTCTGATTGAGTTATCCCATAGAAATAGTTATCAATCATCCATTTATATGGAACCATTTAAGGAATTTTATGGTTGAACATGTAAATATTTTACTTGTTGGTTAGATATTGGTGAAGATTCCCTGGTTGGACCTAGCTTTGTTTAAAATACAATGGTAAAAATTCAGTTGATTTTTCAGAGAATGGTGATGGTACAAACCCATTATAAATCCAATGATGATCATCACTGATTCCATTTATAGTTATAGGTTTGTAACCAAGTGTTTTTGAGAGTCTCAACCCAGTTGGGTCACCTATGGCTTGCAAAACTAGGAAAGTTAGCACCTAGATACATGGGACTATTTGAAGTTGTTAAGAATATTGGAAAAGTGGATTATTATTTTTATTTTTCATATTAGATGATATCTATCCATAATGTGTTCCATGTTTCATAGTTTAGGAATTATCTCAGTGACCCATATCATGTCTTGAGTTGGGAGTATCTTGATGTGTAACAAAATTTTTCCATGAACGAGTAATAAGTTTCGATTGTTGATTATCAAATAAAGGTCCTTCAGAAAAAATCTACCCCCTTGGTTTGAGCAGTTTGAAAATAGGGTTTTGATTTTCATGAGATTTGGGAGCATGAGGAATCATTGAGAGAGTAGTGGATTCACCTATTCAAGGACAATTCTTCTGGTTATTCTTTCTAGGGGTAGAAACCATTTATGGTGGGGATATTGTAACATCCTTTTAATAACTTTTAGGTACAGACCTTGTTTTGTTATTGGTTCTCTTTTTTTAATGTTGATCTCTAGTTGTTTCCTCCATTTATTTGTTAAAAATATTATTTATTTGTTAAATATAGCTTGTTTGATCCTTTAAAGGGGTTAGAGGTGTCTGTTGAACCTTTATAGAGAGTCTATAAGATGGTAGTGTGTCTTTATCATGGGGTTTGGCATAACCATGTAGCATGAAAATATACAGGAGGCCCACTAGCTTGATAATGAGGGGAACTAGACAATCGAAAGAGTGATGGTAGTGGGGTCTTACTACATGAATCTCATTGTCCATTCATGGAGGTCTACTAAAAATTTAGTGGGCTCTTGGGAGAAGTGTAATTCCTACAGGAACTACATCAACCAACTGGTGGGGTTTTTAGGTTGTTTGGAACTCTACCAAGCACCACTAGGTTTCCAGTGACACCGACAGGGTCGGGGAATAATAGGTAAATTTTATATTTTTATTTTTAAATATCATATTAACTTCTAAAACACCTCCCACAATTTTCAATTGACCTTAAAAACATTTGATTATCTCTATAGATGGATTTATCTATCTTCAAATCATTTCATCATGGATCAATGTTCAAATTAATGTGTTGGATCTCTCTTGGTAAGTGTAACCTCAATTTGATAATAGATCCTTCCATCCTCCTATACCTCTCTCTTTCATAAAATAGGATCCTCATATCATTATTGGATCTAGATCTTTACATGATGAATTGTGATTCTAGGATTTTCCTTTGATCATTATATCTCATGACTCTCTGTTGGTGGATCCCATGTGGGTGTTTTTTGATCTTGATTAATGTACGTGGTTTCATAAAGAAATGTCATTCAATTGAAACTTTGAGTCTTGTTTAATTTAAATTGGTTTTCCAATTTATTTTTAACGATTTAATTGATTCTTTTGATAAGTGAATTTAAATTTCATGGTGTGCATGATGAAATTCCTTGAAAATAGATTTTAAAAATTAACTGTTGATTTCAAAAAAATGATCTTGATTTGAAAATAATGATTCAAAGAATGATTTTGATGAGATGAAAAGGAATATAATTTTTTATTATTTGAAATGAAAGAACGAGTTATTGATAAAAATCATTTAAAGTTTGATTTTGAAATGACATGCATGTTTTGGGAATTTGAACTTGGGTTTTATTGAAATGATTATTTGAAATGATTTGATATTGACCAAACAAATGACATCCCTAGGTATGATTATTTTTCTTAAAGAACATGAGATATTATATATATAGGTGGGAAGGAAACATGTTATCCATGTATTATATCTACCTATAATTAGATTAATGATAATAATTATGACTAAACTATGATTAGGGAAGGGAGTTCCCTCATTGGACTATTCTCCAATTCCCCCTAAGACAGAGATCTAGGGACGTGTGTACACTTGGATCTTTATTTTATAGAGATGTGTAAGAATACCTGCATTATCATAATCCCAATACTATTAACCATGGTGATATTATTTTTATGATTTATATATTCTATTGTTTTATTGAAAATATTGTTCATTTTTATTTTGATAGAAATGATTATTCAACCAGTTTTTGACAAAGATGCTCATATCTATCTATTTTGATGGAATGTAATTTTGTACTAGTTTTACACTATAAATTTAAATTATTTAAAAACATATTTTTTTTATGTGTTATGAAAGATATTTCCATAACATGTTTTACTTAAAACTGAGAATATTTGGTTAACTTGATATAGATTAATTATGGAATACTTTATGAGTGCCTACTGGGATTTATTTCTCATACCCTACTTTTTTACTTTAAGTGTTTATAGATTTTCTTATACCAGGTATAAGAGAAGGAACGAAACTACTTATAGGTGGTAGATTTTCTTGATTATCGATACCATGGGATTCAATATTGATTAATGGAACATGTGATCCAATTATTACTAGAAGTTTATGGAGTATGTATTTGATGGTTTAATGTGGTTTTTTGATGTACTGCCTTAATAATTTTATCTATATACTTATGGAACTTTCTCTCTAGAGACTTTTTTTTGGAATACCAACCATTTGTTCACTTATATTCATTTATTTTTATTATTGAATGTTTATTTTTTCCAAATAATTCCCTTTTGATTGTTTTGATGCCCAAACACTAGTCACTATCCCATGGGGATTGAGAACAACCTTTAGTCTGTGTCATGATTTATTTAGGTACCATTTAGGTAGGTTATCTGGATTGGTTTGTGAAATAGAGTATGTTAGGAGAATAATAGGTCATCTTTCCAGTTATTATTAGGATTAGATGTGATATGTGAGGGTAGCCATATAGATTAAGGTTTATCTGAGAAACATAGATAATTTATAGGTGGGAATCATGGTATATTATTTATGTGATAGAGATGATACATATGAGGTGTGATTGAGTATATGGTATAATCATGAAATGGTTACCTTAGTTAGGTAGTGGAAATTAAGGCACAAATAGTGATTAATTTGGGGAATGCATCTGATATGAATGATAGGAATGGTAAAATATTTGATTAGTAATGTGAGCCTAGGAACTATATGATACAAATTATGTTGGTGTGAGTCAAGTAATATGGTAGGGTGGAACTAGGGTGTTCACCTATTGGGTTTTTTAATGTTGTAAAAAATAGAAAATTTATTACCATTTAAACTAGTTCATTGGATACTCTCTTACCTCATTAATAAGAGAGAGAGAGAGAGATAATTCACTTGATATATGCGATATGTGGGATGGTATTTCCTAGTCTTGGCCTTGTATAACAAGCTTCATGATTTCATTAATGGTGATTAACCTAGAATTTTTTTGGAGGCACTTTGATGGGTGGATTTTTTTAAACTCTATGGGATAGGGAGGTTGGGTTGTAAATGTCATGTGGATCGTATGGATAATTCTCAATGATTATTATCAATTTATTATAATTTCAAATGAAACCTTAATATTATTTGGGTTAGTATGATAGTGGATGTATTAAATCCCTCGATATTGTATGATAATATGACCATGAAATATTCCTATATAACATGATGGGGTCTATGAATCCTTAGTTTTCATTAACCAATTAGAACTAGTTATTATGGTGTAGATGGAACTCAATAAATGGTCACACTTAGTTGTTATTGGGTATGTGGTGGCTTAGTTTGAGTAGGGGTTTCATGTTAATTGACCATTGTATGAGATATGATCTTAATGGTGTAGTGGTGAAATGAATGAGGGGTCATGAGAATATTGGATATAAAAAACATTATCTCATATGAGGGATGAGTTTCAATCATTATGAGATGTGTAATGTGGTATGATGTCCACTGATTGTTGTGAAACACTAAGGGGTTGAGTGACTCGATGAGATTGCTAGGAACTATGAGAGTGACTCAACTATGATGAGTGGATACCAATGAGGTGGCGAGAAACTAGTTTTCCTAAGAGGGATCCTTAGTAGGTTTAAATGTGAGAGTCAAATGGTAATGAGAAACATAATGGAACATAAATTATATTCCAATAGACTAAGTGCTGCATTGTCAATTAGTCGACCAAATTAAGCTATGGTGGCATAAAGCACTATGATTTTATAGAACTTAGAGAAGGGGTTATGGGATTGTTCTATTGGGATATAGGAAGTGGGTATCTTGATTTTTAGTGGTCGATTGATAGTGGATTTTGGGAATGATCATGCTTCTATATTGGTAGAAAGATAATTTTATGGTGGGGGATCACCCCATAAATAGTTCGAGTGTACAACACTCATTTTGGAATAATCCTGGTAAATGTTAGAGATGATGTGTTAATAGACCCAACTTAAGAGATGATTGTAAATTTATGTCAGTTCTTGGATGAAATATTTCAGTATATATTTAGTAAATAGAAAATACCTAAACATGTGTAATCACCAATGATGATAAAATAAAGACTGTAGATTTTATAATTGATGGAATGAGTTACAGTTTATAGTTTAGTGGATTGAGTGATTATGAATTTTGAGAGATAGACTTGTCAGATGATGGGGCCCTTTGAATTTTTGTTCTTCTTGGGAAGTATAATGATTAGATCTACAGAGAGAGGATTCATTTTATGAGTGTAGTATCATGAATAAGGCTATGGGTTTTGATGGGAATAGTGAGTTGGTACTCAAGTGTATCACAAATCAGGTGATGGTATGTTTTAAACTTATTACATAAACCACTATTTTATGAATTTTTTGAATTGATAATTCCAAAAATTCCTCTAGAAGTGGAGCATCATCGTAGAGTTAGTGGAATATTTTGTCAATGTGATATATGGCCCATTGGGTTTTAAGAGGTAGTCAATGTGATGGGGAATACAATAAATTATTTTTAAAGAAATTGTGTATGATTAATCATATAATTATTAAGTCACATATTTCAGGTGATGAACAATGCATATAATGGGTTAGAGTGGGAGGTGTTCAAGGTTTTTGATAATTTTCATAGTTTCGATGAGATGTCAACCCAACAATAGCTAGTGGGTGTTTGGGAATTGGAATTTTTATTTGATATTTTTAATAACCCAATATTTTAGAATATATTTCTCTTTAAATATTTTTTATTTATTTAATATCTTCTGTTACACTCATCACATATTTTAAACAAACCGTGATATAAATATTATTATTTAAATGTGACCATTATATCATAGCTGTTAAAATGTTCAGTATGAATAGAAATAAAAACATTATGGAAAATATGTTTATATGTTTTATATAATGTAAATTCATTAATACATAAGAACACAATTTTTATTAAATTAATTTTATGCTTTAAAAATAACATTTATTCAAAACTAGGTTTTATTTCTTTTTGTGAGAAAATATTATAATAAATTTATTCATATTTTGTAATTTTTTTAATAAAAATTATATCATTTTTGAAATTATCATATCCAAATCATATTAGGGTGAAATTTTTGGATTTTAATGAAGAGATTGATTTTACAGTGAATAATAAAATATATTGATTTTTGTAAAACTGTCATTTATTTTAATGGAACAATTTACATAATTATTTTAATTTGAACTTAAATTAATATAATAATAATTTATTTATAAATATTAAAATTAATTACATAGGAATCAAAATTATATGTGATTTTTGTATAAGTTCATTTTTAGGCTTAATTGTTTTTTCAATGAATTATTTTTATGTGCGCAATGAGTTTTTATATTAATTAATTAATTAAATTAATATTTATTAATGATGTTAATAAATTAAATATTATATGTTTTATCAAATTCTTTTACATTCATTTTATTTGTTTTAATAGGCATGAAATAAGAATAAATCCATTTTTATGCTTAGAAATGCATTTTTCCAAAAAATGGTTTTTGTTGTGTTTTGTGAACTTATTTTGAAATGAATTTCTACCAATTATATAAATTTATTAATATAAAATATATAAAATATTTTTAATTATCATAATTAATATAATTTTACAGTTTCAACTTAATTTTTGGTTATTATGAATAGTAACTGGGGTAATGATTTGTCACCTCGGTAAAATGGGTAAAAAGGGTTAAAACAATGGGACAAGACTTTAAAATAGATATAACACTTGAATTTATCATATTGGATGAGTTTTTTTTTCAAAAAAAGGAATTATTAAGTAGCTAAATAATGTTTTTTAAAACATTATTTTAAAATTGGTAACCCAAGACTGACTTTAGTGAAGATAAGTTATATTTTATTAAAAAAACTATTTTTTGTCATTGCATTTAATGGTATGGTTGGAATATAAGATTCAGTTTTGGATTTATAAAAAATTATAAAAACAGTATTTTTTTTATTATTTTACCAAAAAATTATTTTAAAATAATTTCTTAATTTATTTCAAGTTATAATTATTTTTCCCTCAAATCAGGTATTTTCCTCAAAACTGTTTTTCTTGATTTTTGTGTTTTTATATAAAAAGTAATTTATAAAACCTATATAAATTTAATATGATAAAATGGATTAAAAATTTGAATCAATATTTTAATTTTTTATAATTATTATTTTATTTTTGGTTTTATAATTAAGATATTATGGTAAAAAGTTAAGTTATCAAAGTTAAGGTTAAAGTGCGTTTAAAGTGGTTTAACTAGAATATAAGACTTAAAATGTATCCAAAAGCTTATAAAATGTGATTTTTTGTTTTTATTTAGACCCTAAAACATATTATATTCTAATTTTGGGTTCCTTGGTTACACTAAACATGATTATGGTATATATATATTATTTAATCTTTTAAGTAATTCCATGTGTGTCCTTTAACTCACTAATAAAAGGCAATATCCTCTTATTCATAATTAAAAAATCTTGAGCCCTATATCTCATAAAATAAATATTATAACACCTTCATAGACTCCTTAACCAATTTATATATCTTATACTCTTTCCAAAATACTATCCTTTCATGGTGTAAGGTATAAGGAAGAAGAGGTAATCATCTTACCCGAACTCTTTCAACTTAGTTATTATTATACCTACTATAAATGTATGTTATCCATTATAAAATAATGAATTAAATATATTAAATATAATTATTTTTTATTATGATTATGGATCAACCATTTTCTACTTCTTTTCCATCAGTTATAAAATTATAACTTCATTCATGTGTACATGTGGATTACCACCTCCATGAAGCGACATGATTGTTTTCTTGTTTATTTAATTCAAGGATGGTTATAAAATTGTTTTTAATGTATAAAAATTATTATTATGAAATAATTATTATTCTAGTTATGATTAAATAATTACCACTTTCACCATAGTCAATCTACCAAAGTCATTTTGGATATATGAGCTGAATGTATCCAAAAAGTCTGATATGAATTTAAATAATTAAGTAATTGAATATAACATGGTAATAAACAAAATTAAAGGAATAATAAAATTGATAATGAATATTATTGAAGTAAATAATTAATATAAATTTAATATTTAGGAAGATAAAGATCATACGTGATAAGTCAGACTCATGATAAGGGACAATTTAATAAAAAACATTGTTTTAAATGTTTTAAATATTTATTTTCCATTTTTTTATTCCATTTAAAAAATTTTATTCATGGACCTGTATTCAAGTCTATAAAATTATTAATAGATTTTTTTTTCACGTCCATCAGATTATCTTTGGATCTGGTTTCGTGTAGATAAGTTTATGCGAGGATCTGATATCATGCACTTAACTTAATGAGTGAACCATTTACTATTTATACATGTTCACAATGTTATAATATTATGTTCTTTTCCAAATTCATATGTTAATACTATGATATTTTTGTACATGGCTGATTATTGATGATTATCAAATCTTATAAATATTTTATTTTTTTATAACAATGTTTTATACCAGGACTCATGTTTATGATCTATGAAATATTGAGTATGAACAATTTATATTATAATCATCATCTTATACCCTTATTATTATATTATTATCTAATATGACCATAAATTGATATCTTCCATGTTTATTCTTATTGATCATCTAATCTCACCCTTTCTTATGTTTCCCCTCTCTAGTTTGTAAAGAAAGGTTTTAAGGATGGTATGTCAAAGAAGGATGTAATGTGATATGAAATTTATGGTATATATTGAATATAATTTATTAAATAATATGTTTTATGTATCTAGTCTCAAAATAAAATAAAACTTTATAGTACTGGAATGGATGATAATGTTAGGTATTGAATATTTTTTTTTAAAAATATGTAATATTTATGTGAATAAATTATCAGTCTCTAAAGTCGGTATCAGAGAAAAATTTAGTTAATATTTGGATATTAGGTTTACTGATTATTTAAACCATAGGGATAATTATACGTATTGGATAACTTCATGATGTTTTGGTAAGACTGATATTGTATAGTTTTCCTAGTAATAAATCCATATCTGGATTCTAAAAGTGGATGTGGTTTTGGAAAATATTTATCAATGTGTAATAACCCTAAAAAGTGTTGGTTGAGTATATATTGACTATCATTATTACACATGGTTAATGCGACTTTACTACACACCTATTTTGACACTCTAAGTGGATATACTTGGTTTAACACACATTTTACTTATAAACCATTATGAAGAATTTGAATAGATGATAACCAAGGATAGTCTGGGTTAAACCTATGATGATATATATTAAAAATAAGGTGTCTTGATTTAGAAATCATATAGTTATTTTTATGATTATACAATTTATCACAACTAATATTGTTTCTCACACTTTTTTTCAAAGGAATCGATTTAAAAATGAATGTGATAGAAAATGAAATGATTTTCCTCTTAATAAATTTAATGAGATTGGAATTAGAAGGATAAAACTTTTGATTATGCATAATTATCTATAATGATATATTATTAATGAAATAAATATATATGAGTTCTCTAACACATCAAAGAAGACGAAAATGGACTTTTTTGGAAGTTAAGGCGGAGATGATCATGGAGGAAATAAAGTTAAAATTCATTCATGTCAAGAATGTGTGAAGAAACACTCATGATAATATTTCAAATAAGGGGAAGTTATTTTACATGTATAAATGAAGGGAATCTAGAAATTAATTCCAAAGGAATATGATGTCTTATGTGTGAGGATCTTGGGAATTATATGAGTTAATGCCCCAATCTAAGGGTTAACTCCTAGAATAAGGAACAACTTATGGAATTCTAATCATTAAAGTGGAATAATTAATGTGTTTATGTTTTTGTATTAGAGAATTATGTTTTAAAAGTGTTTTTAACAAAGATATTATGGTTATAAGAATAATGAAATATCTAATGTTTATTTTGTAGTAGTTTTTTTAAGGATTTGTATACATATGTTTAATGGTACTGATAACCTAGAAAAGTGATTTAGTAGTAAGGTTATATTTTTATAGAATATTTTATTGAGGGAAACATAATCCTTAATATTTTTTTGATATTGAGATGATAATTTTTAGTTTGGATAAAGTGATGATTGATATTTATAAAGAAAATTGGATAATATTGGTGACCTTTAAATTGATTAGTGATTTTTTAAAGAAGTGATATATGTTATCTGGGGTGAAATTTAATAAATTTTTGTATTTATGGAATATATTCAATATATTATTATTTTATTATTGGAATAAGGATAAATTTAATATGTTACCATTGAGGTTTTGTGGTGATTCATGTTATTATCATGTTTTAGGAGAATATTTAATCAAAATGTTCACATGTTTGGTATGTGACATTATGAGCTGATTGAAGTTGTATGGTAATAAATTTTAAAGTTGATATTTAATAATAATATATATTATCAAATCTTTTAGATTTTTTTTTAATTTGGTCATATATATTTTGGAGTTTAACTATTTATAGAATGGATTAAGTTGAACTTTGGGTGTTATTATTGATGTTTCAAAGATTAATGTATTATATTGGATAACCCATGATAAATTTTTTGGTTATGGTAAATATCTAGATACATAAGGAATAAATTTTTAATCTTTAAAAGTTAATTTTAGTGCTTCAGGCATAAAAAATTTGTCATGAATATTCATTTCTTTGAGTAATAGATGAAGTAAAAATCGATGGAAGCATAAACATAGGATAAAACTGTTCTTATGAAAGGGAAAGAAATAAAATAAGTATATTTTTTTGTGTACTTTATTTTTATATCAAAATAATCCATTAATTTAGGAAAAATATCTTGCAATATAAATTTTATTATTTTACCTTCATTTCTGATGAATTGATGGTCTTTTAACCCATCATTGATTTATGTTTTTTTAGTCAATATATTTCTCATGACTATGTTATCTATCACTATATATTAGTCATTGGACAATATTTTATTCTCCCTATATATATTTTAACTACCCTCTAATGTTCTACTTATTTGGGAACTTAATTATGTATTATTTTAGGTAACTTTTTGTTTCCTTTTCAAATAAAGTATTATTATCTCTTTGACAAAGGTATCTTCAAATGATGAAACTTTGATGAAGAAGATAAAAATGATAGGGATTAACATATTTATGGAGGTTATAATTAAATAGACTAATATTTTATAGTATCTTTCTGTTAAAATATATCTAATTTATTTAATATCTTACTTTCCATGTAAGACTGAGTTTAAATGAACTGCGATATAAATATTATCATTTAAATGTGACCATTATGACCAAGACATTCAAATTGAAATTATGTATAGGAGTAATAAAATTATGAAAAGTATTTATAATGGTTTTATATATTTTAAAATCATTGATAAACAAGTATTCAACTTTTAGTAAAATCATTTTACAATTCAAAATACATTTTCTAAAATAATAATAATAATAATTTTTTTGTGATAAAATATTATAAATATTTTATTCCATTTTTAGAAATTTTATTTAATAAAAATTATATCTTTTTTTAAATCATCATATCAAAATTATCTTAGGGTTAATTTTTTTGTAATTTTCTGAATAGATTGAGTTTATAATGAATAGTAAAAAATATAGATTTTTATAAAAATGTCATTTATTTTCATTAAAAAATTTCCATAATGATTTTAATTTTATATTAAATTAAAATAAGTTTACTTTATTTATAAAAAATGTAATTAACTATATATTAATCAAAATTATATTTTACTTTTATATAAGTTCATTTTTGGGCTTAAAAACACATTTGTTTAAAAATTGTTTTTATGTGCACAATGTGTTCTTATCTTAATTAATTAAATATATAACTATTTATATATTATTTTAATTAAATTTATTGATTATATATTAATAAAATTATTTTACATTCATATTATGTTTTTTACTAGGCATGAAATAAGAATAAATCAATTTATATGCTAAAAATTCATTTTTCTAAAAATTATTTTCATTGCGTTTTGTGCACTTATCTTGAAATGAATTTCCACAAATTATATAAATTTAATTATATAAAATAAATTAAATATTTTTAATTTTAATAATTAATATAACTTAATATTTTCAACTTAATATTTATTCATTATGAATAGTACCCATGGTAATGATTTGCCACCTTAGCAAAATGGGTAAAAGGGTTAAAACTAAGAGATAAGAAATTAAAACAACCCTAAAAAATTACTTTATCCTATTGTATGAGTTATTTTCAAAAACAATTATTCTTAAGTAGTTAAATAATTTTTTTTAAAACATTATTTTGAAATTGGGAAACCAATATTTACTTTTGTGAATATAAGTTGTATTTTATTCAAATTAAAAACTATTTTTGGGTATTTGAATTTAATCAAATAGTTTCAAGATTTCATTAAGTTTTGGATTTCAAAAAATTCTAAAACATTCATTTTTTATTTTTATTTAAACAATAAAATTCATCTAAACTAATATATTACTTTATTTAAAGGTAAATTATTTTTATTATTAAATTATGAATTTTTCTAAAAAGGAATTTTCATGAATTTTGTGTTCTTATATTAAAAATAAATTCTACCACATATAAAAATTAAATTTGATAAAATGGATTCCAAATTTTTAATCATAATTTTCAAATAAGGCTATAAGACCTTTTTTTTCATATAATTAAGTTATCATGGTAAAAATTTAAGTTATCATGGTTAAGGTTAAAATGGGTTTAAAGTAGTTTCACTAAAAGATAAGGCATAAAATGTACCAAAAAAATTCCCTAATGTGATTAGTTGAGTTTATTTAGGCCCTAAAACAAATTAACTTTAATTTTTTCCTTCCTTGGTTCCAATTTTCTTGATTATAATATATATTTTTAATATTATATGCAATTTCAAGTGTGTCCTTTTCTTGAACTATAAAAGAGAACGCCCTCTTATTCATTATTCACAATGTTTGATCATTATAAATCATATAAAAACTGATATAATACCTTCCTATATTTTTTATTTATGTCCTAAAGCTTTTGGTGTTTTAAAAATACCACCCTTTCAAGGATTAAGGTTTAAGGCAAAGGCTATCTACTAAAAAAGAGGTAATTGTCTTACCGAACCTCTTTCAATTTATTTCTTATTCCACATATTATAAATATAGTATCTATTATAAAATAATTAATTCATTATTTTAAATATAATTAATTTTTATTATGATTATTTATTAAAAATTTTCCAAATATTTTCTATCTGTTGGAAAATGATAATGGCGTTCATGTGTACATGTGGATTACCACCTCTATGCCGCAATGTGATTCATTTCTATTGTATACCTTTCATGGATGATTATAAAAATGTTTTTAATTTATAAAAATGATGATTATTTCATGATACTATTTCTATATATTATGGAATGATTATATCTTTGACTATAGTTAACCTACCAAATTCATTTTGGAAATGGGAGGAAAATATCATCAAATCATTTGACATGAACAAAAATGATTAAGAAATTGAATATAACATGGTAATAAATAAAATAAAATGAATTATGTGTAACATACAAGTTTTTTATGTGTTATAAATGCTTTAAGTTTCAGTTTGAGTATTTATTTTTAACCCTTTACTTGTGCTTAAATGATAAAGGAAGGGTTTAGGAGTGCGTGAGGCTTATTCAAAGCCTATAGCTCTAGTTTTTGGAGAAGCTGTCTGAGGTTCATTGTTCATGAATGATTAGTAGTTACTATGCATCTCAACCATGTGGAATATATTTATGGGAGAATATTTTGAAAAATAATATGATAGAGTTTTCATGTCTATGCATAAAACTTCATACCTGTTGCATAACTGAAACACATGGTTAGCGCATGGTTTTTCTAATTGTGTGCCTAACCATGTGAGGGGGTGGATACCTTGGAAAATTTGGGAACATAGTTTTCACATGATTTGGCCAAATATGTGGCCAAACTATGCACCACTTTAAAGAATGGTAAAATCATTTTTTTCCTTACATGTTAATAACTTTCCACCAACTTTTTCTTTTTTCTACACATGAAATAGATTCTCCCCTCCGCGAGAGATCCTCTATGGAATCTCCTTAGAATTTGAAGTCTGTCCCTCATCTGAACTCTAACTAGACCACTATCTATCATGTGGGAAGTGTAAAGGTAATATATTTAATCCATTTCCTTCCTTTATAAGTTTATATAACCATCTTTAGAATTGTTTTGGTGAAAGATAATATGCTATATTTTCATTATATTTATCCAATTATCTGTTTTCTCTCATTCCAGCTTAGATCTGAGGATGATACTAGATGAGTGTTCCAATACTAGCATAAGTTAGGTGGTCTATACCATTTTCATTAATGTATCACCCATTAATAAATTTTTCCATTGTGTTTCATGATGAAATCCATGTACGTTTCATTATAGTTATGAAATATGTTAAATTAATTATGGGAAATATAATGTAGACCCTATTATATAACCAGAAGACCCAAGTAGAGGTTGGAACCTCACCAAGGATCACCCATTTGGGTTTTTACTTTTATACATGAGACTTATACACCATTTATATGTTTGTAGTTGACTTTTAAAAAGGAATTTGGTTAATTTATAATAAATAAATAATTATACTATAGCTTGGTAAATAGATTTCACTTGTAACCTTATCATTTATCTGTATAATATTTAAAATTTCAGAACACACATATTAACCATTATCAATTATAAATGAATGGTAAACATTGTAATTAAATATAAATATAATGTTTAATTGATTAACTCTTGGCCTATAATTAATTATAAATGGTTTTAAATGATCATAGTCCTTTTTTACTATTAATGGAGTGGTCAGACTGAGCTAGCCTTAGATTCTTGAGGGAATAACTTGGTCCCTCAAAGAATGCCACCCTGATTCATTAAATTAGTTTCCAAGGGAGATAATACCTTGGAATTCGGCCTTTGTATGAGTACATGAATACCTCGATGTAGTACCAATGAGTCATTGAATTTTTATCTAGAAATTATAATTCCTTGGATTATCTTCTTGGATTTATATTGATTTCTTCAGACATGTGACAACATGGATCATCGTCTCAGGATCCAGTCATTATTATCGTGGAATTTAATTTTTAATTTCTCTAAGAATCCATTTAGATATTTTACACTAGTGGAAAGAAAATGGTGTACCCATTTTATTACACTTAGACCCTTAGAATAGGCTCCATGGTTATTTTGTGAGATGGTCCGACATTCTAAGGTCAAGGATACCTTAGTTTCACCTTGGTTCCTCCTTATTTATTACAATAACATGGTTAATATTATTGTATTATTTTTCCATGAATTCTTATAGGTTACCTATTTAGAGACATCCAGATGAGGCCAAAGAAAGTATTGTTGGATGGGATTTCCATAAGGAACCTGATCTTGACATGATTATTATTTTAGTTTATTTTGTACTGGTTATCATTTTACTAGTATACTGCTATATTTATACTCATAGACTAGACTTATTATAGAGACCATTTATAGTGGCCTACTAAGTTATACTCACACCCTATCCAAGCCACCAATTTGTACCCAAATATACTTCATGATTATAGGCCGAGACAATGGAAAGAGACCAATGTTGGATGTTTGATTCATGTAATATGATGGTGTATGAGATAAGGGGACAAAGAATAGGCTTAGGATGATTTTAGAGTTTACCCTTTTGTTCTTTTTATGTATTTGTTTATAGTATGTATTGTCTTCTACCTGCTTCCAGTTTTTTTATAGTATCATGACATCATCATAATTGTATATGACTTGGATATTATCATTTATTATCAGTTTCTCATGGTTTTATGTTTTAATTATTCCACTTCTGTCATTTATTCTACTTCCACTGCTTAATATTTATTTTATTTCTCCCATTATTTGGTTATCTATCTATTATTTTTCTATGCTACACTCGGAAATGATGTATATTCTCCCCATAGAAAAACCATAGGCCCTCACTACTAGTTAAAAGACTTTGGCATATGAGGTGACACGTTTGAGGTCTTACGGATAACCAGTTTGGGTTACTCTTTAGTATATCATGGGTCAGGATGTTACAAAGTGGAATAAGAGATTATTTTATTTTTCTTAATATTTGGTATGTTTAGAGAGGAGATTAAGAATCATTGAAATTTGATAATGAGTTTTTTCTAGGAATGGCTAACCAACATACGGGGGAAAATCCAAATTTCATAGGATATGACTTGATATTTGGTAGGTCAAATAGGGTAATGAAATATAGTATAGAGGGGGTGAATAGACCAGATTAAAAAAAATTAATCAAATAAATTGATTATTTAAGTTAACTATTATATTTAATTAGTAGTAGAAATAAATAAATGAACCTAGCAATTTTTATACTGGTTCTATCCAAAGTTGACCTATTTTAGTCTTGTACCTCTCTACTTAGGGAAAGATTAACATTCAATATACTGATTTTTGAGGGGGAATAAAAACCAAATTACATAATCCTTTTCTAGAGGAGGGATAACCACAAAATTGAATTTTTTTTATGGGGATTCACAATCCAATTACAACATGAATTTAGACATTGGGAGTTACAACCAAAACAATCCTAATTTTAGAATATGGGAGTCACAACCGGAGTAAGAGAAGAATAAATGATTTTTTATGTGAAATCATAAAAAATAAAGTGTGCATACAAGGAAGGAAGTGGTATTATAGAGTCAAGAAACCAGAAAAAATATATATAAGAAGAATAACATAATAGGTATTGGTTCTTGAGAAATTGATCTGTTCATCTCATCAAGGTAGTAGAAGTCAAAACAGATTTATTTTGGAACTTTAGAGATCATCCAAATGATGAGACAAGGTATCACATATGACTTTACAAATTTCACAATATATTAAAAGTTCATAGATTTGTTCTCAAGGAAAAAAGAGTATTGAATAAGTAATCCAATGTGTACCTTAAAGTGTCATGAAACCTTTAAATAAGATCTATAAAATAAAAGTATTATGAAAATATCAGGGTAAAGCAATTCTAATTCAAAAATGGTTGAATTATTTATGATTGGTAGAGAATTATTTTTCAGAATAATCACAAAAAATAAATGTTTGAATTTAAAACTAAATACATATTTAAACCTATTTGAATAAAATATTAAATGATAATAAAAATTATATTAAATCCCATAAAAATCATAATAACGATTAAAATAAATATTTAACACATTATAATTTAATGTAGTATGTCATTTAAAACATAATTATAATTCTTTAAATTCCATAAAATAAGTTTGAATATATTGGTCATTAAAAAATATTAATTTAGATATGAATAAGACCAACAAATCAATTCAAGATATAAATATTGTAAATATCATAAATATTTTTTATGTGTTACATAAGATTAATAAAATAATTTGATAACATTTTAAAAATAATTAAAATATTAAAATAATATTTCACACAACTCATATATAACATATATTAATTTTAGAAATCAATAAAATACTTAAAATATTTAATATAAGTATGAAGCTCATCAAAATATAAAAATATGAAAAATATATTATGAGTCATTGTTAGTTAAAAAATGAGTCACTCAGTTCAAAAAACGAGTCACCGTTGAGTGAAAATACGAGTCATTGTTGAGTGAGAGTGAGTCATTGTTGATAAAAAATGAGTCATTATTGAAGTAAACAAGAGTAACTATTGAGTGATAACGATTCACTATTAATTAAAAAAATATTCAATCTTGAGTGAAAATATGAGTCACTATTGAGTGAAAATGAGTCCACATTAGTTTAAAAAATGAGTCACCATTGGAATATAGAAATGTATCACCATTATAAAGTCAGAAATGTGTTACCATTGGAATGTGTAAATGTCTCACATGTCTCATATATATCACATGTCTAACATGTATTATAGGTATCATATGTCTCATATGTATCACATTCTTCACATGTCTCACATGTCTCACAAGCCTCACATGTATCACAGTTAGAATGTGGAAATGTCACACCGTTGGAATGTGGAAATGAAGAGTATCTTCTATAGAATGAGTATATATAACAATCATAGAAGTAAGTATATTATTTATAGAAGAAATAATATTCTATTCATAAAGAATAACAATAATCTTTAGGAGCTTCCATGGAGGAAAGAGGCTGGAGGAGGAAGATGATGAATAATGATTCATCATTTTATGTTCAATCTTTGACATAAAAACATAAATAAATTTATAAGCCATATAAATGAATTAATTAGAAGTTAATCCAGAATAATTAACTGAATACAGTTAAAATATATTTCATATGAACCAAAGATCACTCAAATATAATAAGTATAGAAGGATATATCATTAAAAAATATTGAAATCATTTTTTTGATTACATCATAATGGATTGAAATACTTAGGATAATTTTAAAGGTATGTAAATGACATTTTTAGAGTTTAATTTAGTTTAATGAAATGAATAAAAACTTATTATATTTATAACCAAAAAAACCTTGATTGATTCCGATTATAAAAAAAATATATATCAAATAAACAGAAAATATTTTCAATTTAGGAAAATTTAGAATTGTAGATATATTGAAAGATGTTTGGGAAGTCGGTGAACCCCTTAAACAATAAAACCAGGATTCCATACATTCTAATTAAATTAATATAAATATGTTTTATTTCTAATAATAAAATTATCTAAATATTATGATCATTATTGTGTAAGTTATAATTAAATAAAGAAATAAAACTTTAGAGAAGTTTATACTGAAAATATTTCTTGAAACCACAAACATGTATAATCTTTAGATCAAAATAAAAACATGCTAGATATAGAATTAGACTTCATTATAGTTTAATAAAAGTTATATTAACATGTTATATTTTAAATTAAATAATATTTATAAAATTAAGAACACTATAACTCAAGTTATCATTAAAATACATAGAGGTTTTTAAAAATAGTTGGTCACATGAAATGATAAGAGAGTTTGTAATATTTAAAAACATAAAATAAAATGTAATAAAAAAATTCATGCATGAAGATGCATAAAAAATATCCACATTTTTGTTTGATTACAAACTATAAAATTTTAAAACCAATTTATACCCTTTTTATAAAAAAAATAAAATATAAAACAAAATATCCCCTAAACAAATACAATAATAAAATAATTTTTTTTTCAATATTCTAAGTTCAAATTTATTTTTTTCAAACTGACCATAGTCTAAAGGCTTAGTAAAAATGATGGATTGCTAATTTTCATTAAGGAAAAAAACTATACAACAATATCCCCCTTATTCCCATAATCTCTAATAAAATAAAATAAAATATAAATATTCTCTATTATAGAATGATTTAAGGGTTTTATAGAAATATAATTTTTAGAAGTATTATGACAATAAATAGTAAATTTATCAAGATAAATACCAAAATCATATAAATTTTCTTATTCTATAAACTTTGATCACAACTATTAATAGCAAATAGATAATCAGCTTCTTTAGTAGATAGAGAAACCGATAGTTGATTCTTAGAAGACCAAACTTTTTTATAAGAAAACAACACATACCTAATGTGCTTTTTTTTATAAATTCTATAGCCTAAAAATAATATTTAGAATAAGATAACAAATCAAAATAGTTATATTTAGAATAAAATAAATTAGATTCAATATTTACTTTAACAACTATAATTATAATTTTTAAATTATTAATATCTCATTCATTGGGATCAGCTTTAAATTTTGCACTTAAATAGACACTAAATATGATATTGTAACTAAATATTTATTAATATAGTAGGATACCTATCATGAATATATAAAATTTAATATAAAAAAATTTACCAGATACATCAATATTTAATTTACAGTTAGAACCCATAGGATTTTTCATAGATTTTGATGAATTGAGACCAAATATTTTAACTAACTATTTATTATACTTATATTGATTAAGAAAAAAATCCAACTTTTATTTTAGAAATTTTAAGTCTATGAAATAACTTTAATTCCCCCATTACTCTCATGAAAAACCTAGATGACATCAAAGTAGAAAAATAATTACAAATCATTTCACTAGATGAACCAATAACTTTATCATCAATATAAATTTGTATAATTAAAATATCATTAGAAATTATTTTAATAAAACATGTAGGATAAACATTTCCTTTATTGAAACCATTATATATTTAAAATAAAAAATAATAATTTCATACCAAGAATGATGTGATTGTTTATGACCAAATTTTTTTGGATAAATTAAAAACATAATTTGGAAATTTTTATTTTAAAAACTTTGGGGTTGAGAAACATAAACTTTCACAGTTATAAAACCATTTAATATATAACTTTTTACAACCATTTGGTATAATTTAAAATAATGAGAAAAATAAAAATACAATAATATTATAATATCCTACAACATGGAAATAGGCAAAAATTAATATTCAAATTCTATACCCTCTTTTTAGAGTATCCTCGAGCAATAAGTTTGGCTTTGTTTTTGAAAATCTTTCTAGATTCATCCAGCTTGTGTCAAAATATCCATTTAGTTCCTATTACCTACTCTGCCTTAAGAAATTATTATAAATATGAAAATTTATTTCTAAAAAACTTATTAATCTCATATTACATAGAATCAATACAGTTATAATCATTAATATTATTTGGAAAAAATCAAAAATAAAAGAAAAACTGGCACAAAAATTTAAAATATAATTTTTAGTTTTAATTCTAGGATCAACATTTCAATAAAATTTTTAAAAGGAAAATCTTTATGAATATTCTATGATATTAGACTAGGTTGAGAATAATTATTCCCCCCCTCAATTGATTAATCCTTATTCTAATGGTTTTCTTCACCAAAATTAAAATCTATAATCTCATATTCAAAAAATAATAAAATTTGAATTTAATTTAACATTATTTTCATCAAACATAACATGGAAATATCAATCAATAACCATAGTTCTTCTATTATAAACTCTATAAGATTTATTATTATTAGAATATCCAATAAAAATAACTTAATAACTTTTATAATCAAAATTTATCTAAATTATATTTTGAATTTAATAAAACAAATTTACAACCAAAAACTCTAAAATAACCAACTTTGGGATTTTTTATTTTTAAATAATTTAATAGTAGTTTTCATAAAAAAAGGTATAATAATAATTATATTTGAAATATAAATATCTTAAAAAATGGCCTCAACTTAAAAATATATTAGAAAATTATATTCACACAACACAGTTTGATCCATTTCATTAAGATTTCTATTTTTCTGTTTGACAACAGCATTTTTCTGTTGTGTTCTAGGAGTAGAAATATTATGAAAATAACCATTCTCTTCATAGAAGTTTTCAAAATATAAATTATGAAATTCACCTCCTTTATCACTATGAATAGAAACAACCATTCAACCTTTTTCATATTAAACTAAATTATAAAAGAAGTAAATATACATAAAGTATCATTTTTATGAGAAAGAAATTATACCCATATAAATATACTATAATCATCGATAATAACTAAAGAATATTTCTTTCTACAAAGGATAGAATTTTGAGTAGGAAAAATGATCAATATATACTAACTGTAAAGTTCTATTAGTACCCATATGATTGATAGGTCTAAAAGAAATTTTATGTGGCTTTCCTTTTATGAAAACATCACAAACATGGAGTTTTTATTTCTTCAAGAATGGTACTAGTAACACATTATCATGTTTTGAGAGATTATGTAACATTAGGAAATTAATATGACCTAAACGTCAATTTGAAAGGATGATGTCATTCTACACATTATTCAAATACTTAAAATCTTTAACATTTTGTTAAACAAAATAAATAGTATAAATATTTTATATTATATTAGCATAAAATAATAAATAATCATCTTTAAAAAGTTAATATTTATCATTTTTAAATTTAACTTTCATTCCATCATCACATAATTGATATTTTCTAATTAAATTATGTTTTAATCCTTCATTATATAAAAATTTAGAAATAAAAGTAGAATTTGAAATACTATCTTTACAAAAAACCTTTTATTTTTTCCATTGGAATTATCTCCAAAAGCATTAGTCCTCAATCACAAGTATTTTAAGTGGTAAAATTTTATGTTTACCTAGTCATATGCCTAAATAATCCACTATCCATTACCATATTTTTTTCTTGATACATCAAATTAATTTTTCCATCAAAAAAAAGTTACTAAAAAATTTATGTACCAAAGATAGTTCTGGTCGAATAGAATTAGGAATACAATTTTTCATTACACTTATATATTTTCAAAAAGTATTATATAGTAATCTAGATAATAAAAATTTAGAAATATTATTTTTTGTAAATATCAAATAATTTTTAAATCTAAGAGAACAATCATTTTGATATTGGATTTTTATGCCACATTTAAAAAAAGTAATAGTAGAAGTACATCCTTGATTAATTTTAATAAAATGGGTTTTAAACATTTGATGTAATCATAAATCATAGCCAAAACCGTGTTTATTTTTATATATTTTATCCAAGGACATCATTTTATGATTTTTTTCAAGAACTTTAATAAATGATGATAAATTTTTTAAATACTCTCAACTTCCTTTTTCAAATTTTCATTTAAATCCTGATCAGATTTCAAATTTCCCTAGACTATAGAATGAGAATCAGAAACTTTTTTTATTAATGTTTAATTTTCTTATAAAATTAATTTTTTTTAAGAAAAAAATTTCTCATTATTTTCCTTAAGCTTATTATATGAATCAGTAGGCTTAAAAAAAATATTTTTTAATTTTTCAATTTCATCATTTAATTTAAAAAAAATCGTATTTTTAGAATCATCGACAGAATCATAAAATTTAGAAATAAAACCTAAATTACTAACCTTAGATAGTGATTCTATTTTGAACAAGTTAGTAGTTTCGATTTCATTTCAAAATTTAAAATGGAATCAGATTATTATGAACAACTAGAATAGGTGGTAAATGACTTTTTATCCTTCTTTTTTCATTTTCTTTTATTATTTAGTTTCGGTATGTTAGGATTGATATTCCCTTTATTCCTTCACTCATAACAAGTAGTATTTGAAGCATTGTAATATGAACTTCCTTTCTTTTCTCCCTTGTTTTATTTTTTATTTTTAAGTATTTCTTATAAAATAGTTCTTGTATCTATTCTTTCTCATTCTTCTATAAACCCCAGTCACAATTTGATCCATATCCTTTTTTCACAATCATGTAGATCAAATCAGAAGAGTAAATAGAAACAATATTGACATATTTAAAATCCACACCTTTTAATTTTTTTCTCCTCATCAGCTATTATAAGGACCTAACCTTAAATGTTATATAATCATGATTTTTAGTCAAGAAATTTTCTTTCTTTAACATAAATGATCTTTTCAAGTTTAGAGTTTTAGAAAATTAAGACATAAATCATACATAATAAAACCATAGAATACTAAGTGTAAATTTACAAACAATATCCCTTTTCTCCAAAATCTAAAACTTTTAAAATAAAGCATGACCTATTTTATGAAAACTCTTCATAACTTTCATCATGACTTCTTCCAACCCCTTACTCAGCCTTAAGTCCTGTGAATAAAATTAAAAAGGGCAGGATGAGCATAAAAAGATCAGTAAGGGATATAAATAGAAGGAAAACTTTAGTCCATTTATTAACATTAAAACACTTGAAAACTTTATCATAAGATAATAATTTTCACCCATAAGAAGTAGTAAATACTTTCCTTTGAAAATAATCTCCTTACTTACCCTTTTTGTAATAAAAATATTATTATAAAACAAAAATAAAGAATAGAAAACACATAAAGTTATATTGGGACATTATTATACTTTTCATTCTTATAAATAGAAAAAACCAGTGGTCAAATTCCATACATGTCACTCTTAAAAATTGAATAATCATATGATCGAATTCCATACCCAATGTATTGGAGGAATATCATAGACCCACCCATTATTGATTTATCATGAAACAAACCATCATTAGTTTATCATATAACCACCTATCAAATGTCCTAGTACGATTATATAGTCATAACACATAAAATATTACAATTTTCAACATTTCACTCATAAAATTTCATTTTCAATGACAAGAAAAAATTTCAAAATATTGAAATAATCAATCCATTTTCAAAAACTAATTTCAATAAGAAAATACCCAGAAAAAGGGAAAGTGGGGTTTTTTTCTTCAAAAACTTTAAGGATTGAAGAGGAATACAAATATAAAAATAGACATAAAATTTCATTTATAATCCTTTTATATCAATATAAAAAATATGTAAAATAATAATAATAATATAGACATGGATAAAATATTTTTAAATTAAACCTTTAATCATTTAAAGTGTCCCATACCACTTTGAACATTTAAACCATCAACCCTATAAAAGAATAACATTTAACCAAAAAATTAATTAATGCGAGGAAAAGTAAATTCATGATAAGATATGTAAAAAGGGGATTTATATACAAATCATAAAATAATGCGGGTGTATAACATCAAAATATTCCTCAATGAAAGGAAATTGAGATGGAATCTCTTACCTTGAGTTTGACTTGTCATGTGTGTTTTTATCTTCCTAAATATTAAAATAATTTTAATTATTTATTTTATTAAGAATTATTTTCAAGTTTATAATTACTATTATTTCACTTATTATATTTATAATTAATTTTATTTCACTTATTACATTGTTTTATACAACTACTAAAACAATTAAGTTTATTTCGGGTTTTTTGACAAAATTTAGTTTATGTGTCAAAAAATGACTTTGGTAAGTAAACTATGGTCAAAGAGGTAATTATTAAAACATATAAACAATATTAGTCATTAAATAATTATCATATTTTCACATAAATTATACTTTTATAACCAATCATGAATTATGGTTATGAAAAATGAACCAACATTACAATCATGGGGATGGTAGGTCATACGTACTCATGAGTAATGTTCTCATTTTTCAATAATCATTATGGAAAGAAGGTAAGTAAAATTTATCTATATATAATGATAATTATATAAAAAATATCATATTAATTAATCATATATAATTATGTATATAATTATTATAATGTAAAACTAATAACATCACTTCAAAGATGCGGTAGTCCACACGTCCACAAATGACGTTATCACTTTTTTAGTGTGTGAAAATATGTTAATGAAAATGATATATTATATATTATATATATAGAAATTTAATTATTTAATTAATATAATATAGATATTATGTATGTAAAATATTTTTATTATACCCATCCATTATACATTCAATGTAAAGTTTGAACACATCACATCACTTTGAGGACACTGTAGTTCATATAGCCACAAACGATGTTATCATACTCCTATAAAATAAAAATCATGAAGGTATGTGTCTATAAAAATTCCATAAGTATTAATAAATAATAAATAATAAATATCATGTATATATATATATCATATAAAAATAGTGTGTAAATCATAATTACCAACTATGAGAGGTGGTAAAGGAAAACGAACAACATCATTTCGTAAGGCGGTAGTCCACCGTACACACCAAAAGTAATATTGTTACCCATTTGACGAATGTGTGTGTAGGTTTAGGTAAAAAAATTAAAATTAGAACATATAATTATATTGAGTATAATGATTTTATTATATAATAATATAATAAGAATAATTGAATGGATGGAAAAAGAAATAAAACATAATTGCATGTTGAAGAATGTTACATTTTTTGGGTTACTCCTTTTGGTTTGCACCAAAGGGATTCCTTGGTAGAATTTATTACAAAAGTAAGAACTCTATGGTGTGGATAGTGATGTTGGGATATTAATTTTTTTGGGTTTTACTGGTAAAAATGTCTTTATATCCATTAAGAAATGGGGGAGTGTAAGTCCCTTTTTATAGTGGAGGAGGAGTGTCATTCTTGTTAATATAAAAAGGTAAACACTATCGGGAAGTATCCCTTACATCAAGTGACTAAAATAATGATCAAAATTATATAAAATAGGGGATATGGTTGAATAATGTCTATAAAATGGGTTTTAGATATGTTTTTCTCCCATTTGGACTCAGAAGATTAAAGTTTAACTATTAAGTAAACACATTTTTACCTTAATCACTATAATTAATTTTAATTTATTACACTAATATTTTTGGTCAATTTTGTTACCTTATTATAAATTATATATTATTTGGAATTTAAATATGGAATCCATTTTAAATTATTTAAATCACATAATTGGTATAAATTAATTTAAAATTAATCTCACAGATGAGACAACAAAGCAGGTTTTTAAAGTGAAAATGTTTAAATGTTTGCTAAGATTTTATAACTAAAATCACAAAGAAAATGATTAAATTGATATAAATTGGATTAAATGATATAAAACAAAATCTAATTATATTTTAGAACCAATTCAAAATATAATTTATCTATAAAAATTATTTACATGAAAAAGGAGTTTTCAATTAAAATTCAGTATTTTTTACTATTCATTAAAATACGAAACTTCTCAGAAAAATACCAAAAATTTACCCAAAGTAAATTTTGATATTAATATTTAAAAAAATGAAGTTAATTTTTTAATATAAATAATTATAAATTTTTAAAAATTTATTTTTAAAGTAGATGATAATTTTAAAGGTGATAAAATTGCTTTTTTTAGAAAAATAGTGTTTTCCGCGTAAAACTAGATTTATTCTTATATTATGCCTATAAAATCTATTTTATTAATGTTAAAACATTTCATAGACATATTTAAACATAATATAGTTATTCCTATTCATTCCTATTAATAAAATTCCTATGCAGTAACTGCCATATTAAAAAATATATTAATAGTATATTATTGTTTGGTATAACTCAGTCTTTCATGCAATGAAATATTTCAAAGAAACTCATTATTGTGTGTCCTATATGATATTAGAAATTGAATATATTTTATTTTAAAATTAATATTTAATTCATAAATATTAATAAATTTGAAAAATACTTATTCTATCATTACTTAGGATGTTATATCCTTCCCCCTTTTGGAAACGACATCCTCATAATTTTATTCACTTATCAAATAAGTGGTGATATTTTTCCCTTATAGAGTTTTTAGATTCCCATGTTTCATATTCAACATATGGGTTTCCCATAAAACCTTAAACTTGTGAATTAATTTATTCCAAAACACTTTATCTCTATGGTCAACAACCTAAAATGGCTATTCTTTATAATAAATATTCTCTTTCAATTAAACAACTTTAGGTATCAATACATGGGAGGAATTTGGTAAATAATTCCTTACATTGAAACATTAAAATAAATTGTGTACCTGAGATAAAATGAGTGGTAAGGCCACTTGGTAGGAAAATTCCCAACTTTATCAAGGATTTTATATGTTCCTATGAATCATGGGCCCAAATTTTCATTCTAACCAAAATAAATCACACATTTCTATAGAAAAACGTTGAGAAAGACACAATCATCTACCTAAAAAGAATGATATTTTCTCCATTTACCCACATATTTTTTCCCTTATATGATATTTCCTCATGTTTCACTGAATCAACTAAAATTTCTCTATCATTTCTTCTACCAAATCTGATCCGATTTACATTCTTTCTCCTACATCATCTAAAAAACACAGGTCCTTAACACTAATTTATATATAATTCCACTAAAGGTTCCATATGAATAATAATATAAACAATGTTATTATAAGAAACCCCATGAAAAGAAATATATAAATCCAAACTTCCCTGGTAGTCCATTGAGAAAAGAACGAAGCATATCATCTAATTTATGAATTACTACCTAGACTATCCATCAGATTGAGGATGAAAATTTGTACTAAAATTTAATCTAATATCAAATGACTTCTGAATTACTTTCCCAAAATTAGATGTGAACCTAGTATCATGGTCTGATACAATTAAAAGAATCACTCCATGTAACTTGATAATACATTTTTTAGATACAGTCAATATATCTGATTAAAATAAATTATATCTTTAATTGGAAGGAAATGTGTAGATTTAGTTAACCAATCAATAATAACCCAAATTTCATTACTATCTTGAGAATTATTTTTCAATCCTTCCATGAAATTGATTGATATGTTCTTCTATTTCCACTGTATCACAAGAAAAGGATGAATCATCACCTTCGGTAATTGTCAATTTTCTTTAACCTATTTAAAAGTCAAACACTTCATGGTAAATTCAGAAATATATATTTTCATTCCATCCCACCTGTAATACTCCTGAAGTTCTCTATACATCTTAATTCTCCCCAAATGAATGATAAATGAAGAACTATGAGCTTCATTCAAAAAATATTTCTTTAACTGTGAATCACAAGGAGCACATAATTTTTTTAAAAATCATAAAAAACATCTTCATAAATATTAAAATCATACAACTTACCATTAATAATGGATTTTTTTTTGAAAATATTGATCTACCTTATTAGGGGTCTTAATTATTTCTGACAAAGTCAACTATATTGAAACCTAAAAAATAGAGTATGTCATTATATCTACAAATTCTAGGCCATAATTCCTCAAATAATTAACCAAATTGTCACATTCCCAATGTAACATGGTTAATGTATCATTATGTTTTCTACTCAAATCATCAACCACATTGTTTACGTTTATTGGATGACATTGAATCGCACAATCATGATCCTTTACAAGTTCTAGCCATCTTCTTTATTTAATGTTAAACTATTTCTAAGTGATTATATACTTTAATATTCTATAATCAATATATATTTCACACTTTACACCATTAAAATGATACCACTAAATTTATAAATAAAAAACAACAACATCTATATCCAAATCATGTGTAGGGTAATTTAAATCATGGGGTTTCAAATTATTTGAAACATATGCAATTACATTATCACTATTCATTAGCAAACAAACATGTCCTTTCAAAAAAACATCACTGTAGATGATGAATTCACCATTTCTGGGAGGATGGTCCAAAACTAAGGCATTGACAAATCTTTTTTTCAATTCATGAAATCAAACATCACATTCTCCTATCCAAATAAAACTAACTCCCTTTTATGTTACCTTAATTAGTGAGATAGATAACTAAGAAAAGTTTTCAAAAGCCATCGGTAATAACCCTCTAATACAAGAAAACTATGAATATCTATGAAATTGTAAGGTCTTGTCCACACTTTAATAACCGTTTTAGCAGGGTCAATAGTTACACCATCTTTAAAAGTAATTTGACCAAGGAATGATATATTTCTCATTCAAAATTAACTCAAACTCAACTTTACATATAGTTTCTTTTATTTTAGGGGTTTCAAAACAATAATTAAGTTTCTTTAATGTTCTTCATGGATTTTATATCATACCAAAATATCATCTATAAAAAAAACCACAAACTAATCCAAAAAATGTTGTAAGACTCTATTCATAAGAATCATAAATATAGTAGATTCATTAGATAAACCCAATATTTTGTCCGAAATTCTATCTTTAGAATGTCACCATCCTTCAACTTCAGTTGATGGTACCCAAACAGCAGACCAGTCTTTAAAAAACACTAATCTCCATGGAGCTGATCAAACAAGTAATTTATATCAGGTAACATATAATTGTAATTAACAGTGATGTTATTCAAGGCTCTACAATCAGTTAAAATTCTCATGTAACCATCATTATTTTTAAAAAATAAAACAAAAGATCTCAATGGTGAATCACTAGTTTTAATGAAACATTTATCAAGAAAATATTGTGACTGATTTTTCAATTCCACAAGTTATATTTAAGACATTCAACTTTCTGATCAAGAACACCACCAATAAAATCCTTTGGAAGAACATTTGTATATTTTTTTATTACTAGAATGTCACTAATGATAATTATTTATTTCTTTTAAAAAAACACAAGCGAGGTAAATTTAAATTCCATAATAAATCTATTTATTAGCTCCTTGGTATGTTATGAAAGGTATGAAATCATTTAATAGAACTTTCTCAGATTTATAATCTATTTTAGCATGACAAACTGAAATCCAAATCATACCCAAAATGATATAAAACTCCACTATGGGTATTTTAACAATATTTTTAGGAAATACCATCCAACTAATGACAATAGTAATATTATTATAAATCATGGTTGATCTAATACTCACACCCATAGTTTTTACCAAAAGTTATATCTTAATTTTATGAGGTGATATTCACAATTTTCTATAAAACTTTTAAGAAATGAAAGAATTAAATGATCCAGAATCAAATAGGGTATTGGTATAATTTTAATAAACCCATAATATACCTTTCAACATTTCAATTGATGGCCCAGCATCAACCGTAGTATTAGAAAAATATTTTTCCACACCCTTTTTCTTCCGATGTTGATGGTCTCCACCTTAGGTAATCAACATTGGACACACGTCGACATAATGCCTTAAATAATTGTAATTAAAAAAACTTACCAATATATTTTCATTTATTTCCTTATAATATTCCTTATAGTCATGATCTATATGACCAAACTTTCCACATTTGAAGCACTTACTAGAGTTTCAAATACATTATCCAGGATGATTTTTTCCACACTTATCACAAGATGAGAATTTTTATCCTACCTATAAATTTATTTGATGAATGTTTTCCCATTTACTATCAACTAGACATCTAATTTTTCTTGTTTTCATAGGACACATGATCATCAAGAAACTCTATTTCTACCTTCTCTACATATTGAAATTTTTTCTCATTGCTCTTGAACTCACAATAAGCCAATTACCTTCCATTATTGGATTCAATACTGAGTAAAACCTATTTATATTACTATAAGTATCTCAGATAAAATTTGGGACTTACGTTTCCAAATGATTGAAGCTTTATTCATATGATGCCACTAAATATTCCTCATTTTTTCTCATTTCTAATAATTTTTTTCCATCATAAGTTGAACATCCAAAAGAAAATATTTCTCAAGAAAAATATTATTAAATTCATCCCATTAAAAGGAATCAATCTATTCACTTTCCCTTATATTATTAAATATTGACCACTACTGGTAAACTTCACCTTTAAAATGATAAATTAAAAGATTTACCTTTTTATGATATGAACTACCCACAACATGGATTATCTTTTCTCGGGATTTAATCCATCCTTCAACTAGCACGGGGTCAGGTGACCCTCTAAATTATGTGGGATGTTATCGCATAAAATTATCCACTATCATTATATTTCTCTATGGTAGATTAGGTTCCTCTATATCATGGACACAACCACCGGTTATATCCTATGTCAACTGAGCCATCACTACAAAAAACTGCTCAATTCCAATTCCAACCATCTTGGGGTGTTGATTCAAAAGGATAGTTTCCTCACGGTTTATTACCAATATATATTCTCTATTTAATTTGTGGAAAATAATTCTAAACATACATATTTTAGAAAAATAAACATGGTAATATTAAAATTATATAACATTCTTACTTGACCATAAGGTAAAATATTCTAAGGGAATTCTATTAAAACTATCCTAAACTCTAATATCATCTGAAAATTTCCTTTAATACCAACTATAAGGCCCTAAAATTAAAAATTACATAATTTTGAGTTTTAGTAAAGAATTTTACTTTCTTTAACATTTCATATATTTGTAGTTTTGGAGTTTTATATAATAATTCCCTAAATCATACTTAACCAAACTATAAAATAAAAAGTGGATACTTATAAACAGTATACATTTTTCCCATAATCTAAAAATTTTAAAATAATGAATGATCTATTTTATGAAAACTCTTAATAAATTTCAACATGAATTATTCTAATCCCTCACTCATCCCTAAGTACTGTGAAAAAAAGTAGAAAATATGGGATGAGTATAAAAAGATTAGTAAGAGATATAAAATTAAGGAAACATTTAGTCTATTGATAAAAATTAAAACCCATGAAAAATATATCATAAAGTAATACTTTTCACCCATATGAATTATTAAATACTTTGAAAATAAGCTCATTACAAACACTTTTTTAATCAAAATACCACCATAAGACCCATAAAAATATTAGAAAACACATAAAGGTATCTTGGGAAATTAGTATAATTTTCAATCTTATAAATGAAATAACCATGTGGTTGAATTCAATATATGTCACTCCTAAAAATGGAATATCTATATGACTGACTTCCATACACAATGCATTGAAGGTATATCACGGACCCAACCATCATTGGTTTACCACAGAACCACCCATCATTGGTTTATCATGGAACCAACCGTCAAATGTACAAATACCATTAGATAGTAATAACACATAAAAGATTTAAATTTTCAATATTTCACTAAAAAAATTTCATTTTTAATCACAAGAAAACATTTCAAGATATTGAAATAATCAATCCATCGTCAAAACTAATTTTCAATAATGAAATACCCAGAAAAAGGTAAAGAGGGTTTTTTTTATTAAAAACATAAAGGGTTAAAGAGAAAACAAAATATAAAAATAGAAATAAAATGTAATTTATAATCCTTTTATATCCAAATAATAAATATGAAAAATAACAACGATAAAATCGAAAAGGAAAAAATATTTTTAAATTAAATATTTAAAAATTCATAGTGCCCAAAACCACATTGAAATTTTAAAGCATACGCCTCATGAAAGAATAAAATTTAAACAAAAAATTAATTAACTTGATAATAGAGAAATTCATGATAGGATATTTCAAAGGGGGTTGTATATACACCTCATAAATGTAAGTGGGTGCATAACATCAAAATATTCTTCAATTAAAGGAGATCGAGATTAAATCCCTTAACTTGAGTCCGACTTGTCACATGTGTATTTATATTACAAAATAATATACTTATGTAAATTATTTAATTTCTTCAAAACCATTTAAAATTTTATCATTAATTTTTTATAACTTATTACATTGTTGTATACAACTAATTAAACAATTATGTTTCTATTGAGTGTTTTGACCATATTCGGTTTATGTGTCAAAAATGACTTTGGTAGGTCAACTATGGTCAAAGAGGTTGTTATTAAAAAATATCCATAATAATAATCGTAAAATTATTATCATATTTATAAAAAATTATTCTTAAAAAACCAATCATAAATTATTTTTAGGAAAAATGAACAAATGTTATAATCATGGATATGGTAGGTCGTACATACGCATGAGTAACGCTCTCATTTTTCAATGATCACTGTGGAAAGAATGAAAGTAAGATTTATTTTTATGAAATGATAATTATATTATAAATAAAATATTATTTATTCATATATAATTATATATATAATTCTTATGATGTAAAAGGAACCACATCACTTCGAGGAGGTGATAGTCCACACGTCCATGAACGAAATTATCACTTTTTAAGTGTGTGAAAAGGTGTTATAAAAATTGATATATTATATTTTATGAAAGGTAATTATATTAATAATATCATATATATGTTATTTATGTCATATATGTTTATTAAATCCATCCTTAATACATTCCATGTAAGGTGTGAATGTATCACATCGCTTTGAGGAGATAATAGTCCAAATGTCCACAAACGATGTTATTGTACTCCAAAAAAATGAAAAACATGAAGGTATGTTTATATAATAATTAAATAAGCCTAAATAAATCATAAATATCATATATATTTCATATAAAACTAGTTTTTACATCATAATTTACAACAATTATTCGTTGTAAAGTAAAAACAAACGATATCATTTCATGAGGCGGTAGTCTTCCATACACACAAATGGTAATTTCATTACCCATTTGATGGAAGTGTGTGTAGGTTTAGGTAGAACATATAACATGAAGAAATATAAGTATATTTATGATAATTATTTTATTATATAATCATGTAATAATAATAATTTAATGGATAAAGAAAGAAAGAAATTATAAATGAATGTTGAAGATTGTTACCTCTTTTTGGGTTACTCCTTTTGGTTTGCACAAAAGGGATTCGTTGGTTGGATTTTTTCACAAAGTGAGCAATATAGGGTGAGGGGATGGATGTTGGGAGATTATCTGGGTAGGTTTTTTATGATATAAATGGATTTATAGGTTTTAAGAAATGAGAGAGGGAGAGTGCCTTTTTATAGTGGAGGAGGAGTGACATTCTTATAAATATAAAAAGGTAAGCACTATTGGGAAGTCTCCCATACATCATGTTCCTATAATAATGAAAATAATTTTATAAAAGAGGGAATATGGTCGAATAATATATACGAAATGGGTTTTAGATATGGTCTTAGGTCATTTTTACTCTTATGATTAAAGTTTAACCACTATGTAAACATATTTTTTCCTTAATCGCTGCAATTAATTTTAATTACATTCACTAATATTTTTGTTTAAAAACTAATAAAACATTATTATATGTTAAAAATCATTATTATTAAAAATATTTAATCCATTTTTTCATATTCTAACCATATAAGTGTCAGAAATTAATTTAAAATTAATCCTATAAATGGGATGATAAAGCCTGTTTTTAAAGTTAAAATGTTCAAATTCTTGATAAGATTTAATATATAAAATTCATTTTGAAAATGATTACAATGACCTAAATTATATTAAATGATATAAAATAGATCTAATTATACCTTAAAAACAATTCAATATATTATTTAACTATATAAATAAATAAGCTGAAAAATTAGTTTTCAATTAAAATTCAGTATTATTTTCTATTAATCAAAATATGAATCTTCTCAAAAAAATACCAAAAATTCACCAAAAGTTAATTTCGATATTCCTATTTCAAAAATTAATTTTATTTTTTCATCTAGAAATTGTTAAAATTTAATTTTGAAATTGGCATTCCATTAAAAGGTGATTAAATTTCTTTTTAGAAAAATAGATCTCTTATCATCAAACTAGATTTATTCTTATCACATGCCTATAAAATATATTGGATGAATGTAATTTTCTTTATAAACATGTGTAACCATAATATAGTTTGTACTATTCATTATTATTGATATAATGGCTATGTGATAAATACCATATTAAAAAATAAATATTAATAGTATATTATTGTTTAGTATAACTTAGTCTTCTGTGCAATGCATGATTTTGAAGAAACTCAATATTGTGTGTCATGTAACCTATTGGAAATATCATAAAATTTATTTTAAAATTACTATTTAATTCATAAATATTAATAAATATTAAAAAAACTTATTCTATCATTACTTGGGGTGTTACATCCTTCCCCCCTTTGGGAAATTGCATCCTTGTAATTTTTTCCCTTATCAAATAAGTGAGAATATTTTTCTATCATAAAATTTTACGATTACCATGTTTCCTTTTAAAAAATATGGGTTTTCTATAAAAGCATAACCTAGTTAGTTAACTTATTCCAAAAACACTCTCTCTACGGTCAACAACCTAAATAGGTTGTTCTTTATAAGAAATATTCTCTTACAACTGAACTACTTCAGGGCTCAAAACATGAGATAAATATGGTATATACTTACTTAACATTAAAAAATGATATACATTATGTACCTAGGATAAACTTGGAGGTAAGGCGACTTATTAAGAAACTGATCCAACTTTATCTAGGGTTTCATAGGGTCCAATGAACTATGGACATAGTTTCCTATTTTTACCAAAATGCATTACAATTTTCCATGAAGAAACATTGAGAAAGGCATGATCACCTACCTATATAGAATGATATTTTATTTTTTTATCTATATAACAATTCTTCCTATACCAATATTCCCTCTTGTGTCATTGAATCAACTAAACTTTCTCTATCATTTCGTTTACCAACTATGGTCCCATAAATTTCCTTCCTCCAACATCATCCAACCGGGGCCGCGATATCTTCAGACCGCGGGGGTAGCACCCCGCGGCGCTCGGCCGAGCCGGGCCGGTTCGGCCGACCCAGGGGGGGTCGGGCCGGGTCGGCCCGGGCCCGGACCCCCCGTTTTCGGACCGTTTTCGGTCAAATGCCCGTAACTTGAGCTACGGGACTCCAAACGCCTTGCCGTCAGTGGCAACGCGATACTTGGATTGAGACGGTCGTTTTAGTATATTGCACTCAAGGTTTCAAATTACTTTGGGTTCAGCCGGGTTGGTTCGTACACGAAACCAACCGGGCCCTTGGAGCGTAAACGCTCATATCTTGAGCTACGGATGTACGATTGACGTGCCGTCAGCTTTGTTGAATTCCTCTAAGTGATAAGAATCTTTTTTGCTTACTACGCTTGAGTTTTGGATGCCATCGGAGTGCGGTCGGGTTGGTTCGCTCACGAAACCAACCAGGCCCCTGGAACGAAAAAGCCAATAACTCACAGACCGGGCGTCCGATTGACGCGCCGTCTGTCTCGTTGATTTCCTCTTGATGAGATGGAAGTTTTGGCATCCTCTGCCTGAGTTTTGGATGCAGATGGATAGTGGCTGGGTTGGATCGCACCGAAATCCAACCGGGCCCCTGGAACGGAAAAGCTGATATCTTTTAGACCAGATGTCCGTTTGACGAACCGTCAGCGGCGTTGGTGATCACGTTGAAAAAAGGTCCCTATGAGTATACCCTATGAGTGTTCGGGGTATAGTTGAGTTATGACCGGATTGGTTCGCATACGAACCCAACCGGGCCCCTGGGACGAAAAGGCTCATAACTCACAGACCAGGCATCCGATTGACGCGTCGTCTGTTGCATTGAGACCCCTATGACGAGGTGGTCCTTTGAGATACTTCCTTGAGGGACTTTGTGATACTTGGAGTACCAAACAGTAGCTCGTGGAGCGGACCCTCCCGGAGACGAGCATGCGGAGTACGGAGACCGTGTAGCTGTCTGAGACCCGATGACTGCTGATCGAACGACTCGGTGTGTTACAGAGGTGCGCTTGGTTGTAGCAGCACATGAGAGTGCTTGGTTGTAGGGGAAGACCCACGAAGTGGTGCGCTTGGTTGTAGAGGCACATGGGAGCGCTTGGTTGTAGTGGCAGACCCACAACAGAGGTGCGCTTGGTTGTAGCGGCACATGGGAGCGCTTGGTTGTAGCGGCAGACCCACGACAGAGGTATGCTTGGTTGTAGCGGCACATGGGAGCGCTTGGTTGTAGCAGAAGACCCACGAAGAGGTGCGCTTGGTTGTAGCGGCACATGCGAGCGCTTGGTTGTAGCGGCAGACCCATGAAAGAGGTGCGCTTGGTTGTAGCGGCACATGGGAGTGCTTGGTTGTAGCGGCAGGCCCATGAAAGAGGTGCGCTTGGTTGTAGCGGCACATGGGAGCAGTTGGTTGTAGCAGCTGGCCCGCGGTACTCGACAGGAGGAGCACCTCAGCAGTCTTAGGTTAGTGAGCAGTACCTCGGAGTTGTGACAGGACCACTGTACACTCCAGAGATGGAGCTCTCCAGCAGTTACGGTTTCGATAATGAAAATACTGGTTTGAGATGAGACTTTTGACCTTTGTGTTTCCTCATGATTGAGTTGGGTCACTTGATAACTTAGGTATATGTATGGGCATATACCTGGGTAGTGGTTATCCGTTGATTTCATGATCCTTGTGTTTCCTCATGATTGAGTTGGGTCACTTGATAACTTAGGTATATGTATGGGCATATACCTGGGTAGTGGTTATCCGTTGATTTCATGATCCTTGTGTTTCCTCATGGTTGAGATGGGTTACTTGATAACTTATTTTCACGACCCATCCTTGGGGCCCGTGCCGTGACTACCCCAAGCCCGCCTTCCATAGGCCAGGGGCTGGCGACTAGCACCAAGGCGTAAATCCCGGTAAAAAGAGAAGGCATTGCCTTTGTAAAGTAAACAATCACCATAGAGTAAGCAAGCGGAAAGTAAACACTAAGTAAAAATAGAGTAAAACTGAAGTGCGGAAAAGTAAAAGGGCCAGTATACAAACCCAACTGAAAGTAAAGTATAACTAGAAAGGGAAAAAAACAACTGTAAAGTAAAATCCGCTACACCGAGCTGTCCACTAGAAAGCCCACCTTAAGGGTGGGTACACATAGATCCACTACTCCTCAGGTACCGCCGTCCACTCCGAGCACTTCCCGCCCAGTGGTCCACCTCCAGGTACTGACTCGTCATGTAGTCCACCTCCGGGTACCGTCCAGTCCTCGAACACTCGGCCTCTGTCAGCACTGCCTGTCGTCTCATTAGTCGTCGCACGTACGCACGTTATTCGCGGATTTTCTCATCGCAGAAGGAGGGGATCGTCGCGTCGTCGCGGAAGGGCGTCACATCGTTGCAGGATCCGGCGTTGATTCGGCGAACTCAAGCAGCTGATCGAAGATTCGTTGCGGAGGAAGAGACGTCACAGAAGAACGTTGCGGGAAGGGAACGTCAGCATCGCGGAACACAACTTCACTTCGTCGATTTCCGGGTTCGGCGTTCTTCGCGTTCTTCACGAAGAAGGATAAAGGCTCAAGAACCTCTGACAAAGCCTCTTAATGAGTAATCCTCCAAAAAGACTTATTGGTCTTATTTTATTATTACGCCAACTAATGAAAAAGGGTAAGTAACGACCCATCAATTCGTTGAATTAATTCAACGAAAGAAACCGCCCATTTAATTTACCAAATAAACTGCCCAATTAAATGGTGCGTTAAGGTTTTAAGAAAACACGTCAGTTGACTTTCATAATGACGGGTTTTGGCGGGTTCATTACTTAGCGGAAAGAAACGGCGGTGCTCGTGTGGCAGTGGAGCTATCTGTACCCACCCTTCAGGTGGGCTTTCCAGGGGACAGCTCGGTGTAGCGGCTTTTACTTTACAGTTACTGTTTTCCCTTTCTAGTTGTACTTTACTTTCATTTGGGTTTGTATACTGGCCCTTTTAATTTTCCGCACTTCAGTTTTACTCTGTTTTTACTTAGTGTTTACTTTCCGCTTGCTTACTCTGTGGTGCTTGTTTACTTTACAAAGAAAATGCCTTCCCTTTTTACCGGGATTTACGCCTTGGTGCTAGTCGCCAGCCCCTGGCCTATGGAAGGCGGGCTTGGGGTAGTCACGGAAAGGGCCCCGAGGATGGGTCGTGACAATTGGTATCGGAGGTTCTTGAGCCTTTATCCTTCTTCACGAAGAACGCAAAGAATGAGAAGAACGACGAACCCGGAAATCGACGACGCGACGCTGTGTTCCGTGACACCGACGTTCCCTTCCTGCAACGTTCTTCTGTGACGTCTCTTCCTCCGCAACGAATCTACGATCAGCTGCTTGAGTTCGCTGACTCAACGCCGGATCCCGCGACGACGCGACGCCCTTCCGCGACGACACGACGATCCCCTCCTTCTGCGACGAGCAAATCCACGAAGAACATGCGTACGTGCGACGACTAACGAGACGACATGCAGTGCTGATGGAGGCCGAGTGTTCGAGGACTAGACGGTACCCGTAGGTGGACTACACGACGAGTCAGTACCTGGAGGTGGACCACTGGGCGGGATGTGCTCGGAGTGGATGGCGGGACCCGAGGAGCAGTGGAGCTATTTGTACCCACCCTTCAGGTGGGCTTTCCAGTGGACAGCTCAGTGTAGTGGCTTTTACTTTACAGTTGTTGTTCTCCCTTTCGAGTTGTACTTTACTTTTAGTTGGGTTTGTATACTGGCCCTTTTACTTTTCCACACTTCATTTGTACTCTGTTTTTACTTAGTGTTTACTTTCCGCTTGCTTACTCTGTGTTGCTTGTTTACTTTAAAAAGGCAATGCATTCCCTTTTTACCGAGATTTACGCCTTGGTGCTAGTCGCCAGCCCCTGGCCTATGGAAGGCGGGCTTGGGGTAGTCACGGCACGGGCCCCGAGGACTGGCTGGAGGCAGTTGTACGGGTTTTCAGATTTCTTTAATGGGATAGAAATTTCATAATTTTTTAATCAATAAATGATAAACCAAATAATATTATTACCTTGAGAATTATTTTGAAATCCTACCATGAAATCCATTAATATGTTCTCCAATTTCTACTCTGGAACTGGAAAAGGTGGAAGCATCAACTTCAAAAACTGTCATTCTTCTTTAACCAGCTAACAATCCAAATAATTCATGATAAATTCAGAAATATATCTTTCCATTACATCCCACTAGTAATACCCCCAAAGGTCTCCGTACATCTTAGTACTTCCCATATGAATAGAAAATAAAGAACTATGAGCTTTATTCAACAACTCTTTCCTTAATTGTGAATCAAAAGGAACACATAATCTTTTTCCAAATCATAAAAAAACTTATTCATAAATATTAAAATTAGGTAACTTACCATTTGTAACAAAATATACCTTTTCTTTCAAAGATAGATTCACCTTATGAGACATCTTAATTGTTTATAACAAATTTAAATACAATGAAACCTAAAACAAAATAGAGGATATCCCTACATCGACAACTTCTAGGACATAATTCATTAAGACATTAACCATAGTTGTAGAGTCTAAATATGATGTGGTTAATGTGTTATTACCTTTTATACTCAAATTATCAACCACCTTGTTTTATTTTCCAATAGATAATGAATTGTGAAATAAAAATCCTTTATATATTCTATCCATCATATTTGTATCATGTTCAAATATTTCTAAGTTAATATATGCTTAAAAAATTTATGATCACTATTTATTTCATACTTTACTCTATACAAATGACGCCAACAAAATATTAAAGTAAAAAAAACATAATCTATTCCCAAATCCCATATAGAGTAATTTAACTCATGAGGCTTCAACTGATGTAATACATAATCAATTACCTGATTATTCTATTTCAAAACACAACCAAGTCCTTTGAATGATTCATCATTATAGAAGAATAATTCACCATTTGTAAAAGTAAGGGACAAAACTAGATTATTTTCCAATCTTATTTTTAGTTATTGAAAAACAACATCACATTATTCTGTCCAGATAATCCTAACTCTCTTTCACGTTAACTTAGTTAGTGGGGTAGATAACTTAGAAAAGTTTTCAATAAACCAATGGTAATAATATGATAATAAAAGAAACTATTAATATCTATTATATTGGTAGGTATTGGACACTCCTAAATATATTTTTAATAGGGTCAACAATTATTCCATATTTAGAAACAATATGACCTAGGAAAGAAATTTTTTTTCAACCAAAATTCATTCTTACTAAAATTTACCTATAATTTATTTTCTTTTAAAGTTTTAAAAACAATAATTATGTTCCTATCATTTTACTCATGGATTTTAGAATATACCAAAATATCATCAACAAACACAACCACAAACTGATCTAAAAATAGATTCATAGGATTCTTAAATAAAACAGGTATATTAGATAACCCAAAGAGCATAAATACAAACTCATAATTCCCATATCTTGTATAGAATGTTGTCTTCAGAATTTCATCCTATTTCACCTTCAGTTGATGGTACCCAAACCTCATATCAATCTTTGAATAACACTATGCTCCATGGAGTTGATCATAAAAATCATAGAAATGAGTTATAAGATACATATTCTTAGTAGTTATGTTATTAAAAGACCTATAAAAAAAGTCTCACGGAACCATATTTATTTTTTCCAAATAAAATAGGGGCACCCCATTGTGAAGTGATAGGTCAAATGAAACCTTTATCAAGAAATTATTGCAACAAGTTTTTCAATCACACAAGTCCTACTAGATCCATTCGATAAGGGGGTTTAGAAATAGTATTAGAATTTGGAACTGAATGAACAGTAAATTTAACTCCCCAATTTGTAAGAACACTAGGAAAAATCATCAGGATAAAAATTAGTAAATTCATTTACTATTGGGATGTAAATAATACGAAATGTTTCTTTCTTTTAAAAAACTACTACTGGAAAATTTCCCTATACCCATAGTTGCAAACCATGGGTATATCCCATGAAATTTTCGGTATAGGCTATACCAACGGTTTCATGAACGGTGGGCTCTCGAGGTGTCGAGATAGCCCTATACCCACAGTTCTGTATAATTTGTGGGTATATACCACTGAAATCTCATATTACCCATGGTTCTGGTAAACCGTAGGTATAAATATATACCCATGGTTAAGTAAACCGTGGGTATAGATAGTTTTTTTCACAGAAAACATACCCACGGTTCAAAAAACCATGGGTATAGATAGTTTCATAGCAGCATATATACCCACGGTTTGTTGAACCATGGGTATAGATGGTTTTCACAGAAAAAGAAGATGCCCACATTAACCACTGTGAAAAAATGCACTTGCAGCCCACACTAGACATGCAGCCCCTCCATTCCCACCTAGATAGACCCCCTCGGGACCTGTAGCCCCCCCTTCCCCCATAGACATACCCCCTACATCCCCCCACTGGACACCCCCACTAGACCTGCAACCCCTCCCTTCCCCCTGGGCAACCCCTTGTAGCCCCTCCCTTCCGCCTACAGTCCCCACCATATCTGCATCCCCTCCCTCCCTCCTGGAGAGACCCCCCTGCATCCCCCAATGGACTTGTAGCCCCTCCCTTCCCCCTGGACAGACCCCTTGGACCTGCAGCCCCTCCTCGACAGACCCCCCTACAGCCCCCCACTGGACCTGCAGCCCCCTTTCCCCCTATAAAGACCCCCTGGACCTACAACCCCTCCCCCTACAACCCCCACTTGACCAGCATCCCCTCCCCCAGGACCTGCATTCCCCCTTCCCCTCGGACAGACCCCCCTACAGCCCCCTAGACCTGCAACACCCCCCTGAACAGACCCCCACCCCCTACACCCCCACACCCCCAGCCCCCTTCACCCTAACTACCCCAACCTTCACCCCCACTGCCCCCCACTACCCATCTCCACCCCCACTGCACCCCCCATTGCCGACATCCACCCCACCGACCCCCTCCCACACCCCTAACCCTTATGCACCCCACCCACTCTCCCTGCAACCAGCCCCCACCCCCTGTGAAACAATGAAAAACAGAATGCAAAAACAATGGAACCACAATGCATTGTTTTCACCTGTTAAAACATAAGCAGATCTGGACAAAGTGTTCAAATAAGGAAAAGTTCTTATCATAGAAGTCCTAAATAAATTTTTAATGGAAAATCATCACAATCATTTATCTCTTATTGAATCCAAAGAAAGTATGATAGAGGATTCCCATTATTCTTAATGATGAATCATCACAATCATAGTTTGGTGCATAGTACAGAAGATGATTCTGAGTATACTAAGACATCATTTTAACACTTGTAATAAAAAATGTATTTCCTAAAGTGGCAGCCACTTTCCATGGCCCATCTCCGTCATGTAGAATTGCCACATCAACTAGCTATGTTATTAAAACTAGTTTTTTTCTTGCCCATTCTCTTCACTACTTCCTAATGCCATCAATTTAATGGAATTGTGAATACTCACCTTTAATTTTTGAGTCCCCTTAAAACGATGAGCCAAGTCTGTGCCCGATGTGCTCTCTACCATATTTGTCATGGGAGTCTCAAAAGATGAAACCCCCTGACTATCCCTGTAAGAAGTATTGTCACTAGTAGAATTCTTTTAAGACAAGGATATAGCATTCCCTACCCATTGTACATTAAATGGAGGGGTTAAAGAAATGGAATCTTTGTTTTTTCCACCCTTAATAAAGAAACAAGAGTAGAAGCATGGGCTTCAAGAACAGGATCATCCAAAGGGGGGTATTATTGCAACTAAGGCTTGATTGGTTGGATTTGTGGAATATATATGAGGTATGAATGATGTATGTTTGATTAAAGAGGCATAGGATTTGTCAAGAATAATGTAATGAAGATATATTGCATAAATATGTGTTGAAAATATATATATTAAGATTGCATTCGATATGTTAACATAAAGAAGAAGTCTTGGAAGAGAACCGAGGGTGAAGGTATAAATAGAATAATTTCATAATGAAATTACATTCATGATTTGGAGATATTGATATATGTTTAGATCATGGTTTAAAGTTGATACAGGTTGGAAATTGGATGTGGATCATGTTCACTGGTTTAATTAAAGAGGTGGATAATTTATTAAAGATGGAATTGATCTTAATATCTGAAATCTGGAACTGATTTAAAATACATGAATGATGGATAAATTTTTAACTAGTTTATTAGGATGAGGTTACACAACATTTCAATGTACTGCATAAATATTGTTGCACAGGGAGTCAAGAGATTCCATGAAGATGTTATAGAATGGGAACTACGGCTGTAGGTGTAGACAAGCAGGCTAACAAGCAGTGTTCATGAGGAAAAACTTGTAGCATGTGAATGAAACTCTTTCATGGTTCAGATGGTTTCATGAATCAATTTTTCAGGTCTCATGATAGTGATGTTTTGAATGAGGATTTTTGGTAATATAGATTCTATAGTATTTAGAGTCTTAAATGAGGAATATAGTGTTTAGATATTCTTTATGTTCTACTGGGACATAGTTTTTTATTAGCTCCTTAACACTATGAGGGATTTCTTTAACCACACCTCAATGCCCTATGGAATAAACTCCAATTTTATTTTCGTGATCCCATAGAAGAAAAATGTTGTGGATTTAAATGATTTCAGACCTATTTCTATTGGGAATACCTTTCCAAAAATCATTATCAAAATTATTACTATGATGTTAGGTCCCATTTCTTGTGGGTTTATCTCTTCAAATCAGTTTGGTTTTATCTATGGTAAGAATATTTAGAACTTCCTCCGAATGTGTTAACATCATGAAACAAAAGGTTAAACATGGAAAATTTTCTTTAAAGCTTGATATCTCAAAGGAATTTGATATAATAAAGTGGAGTTTTATTTTTGAAATCATCAGAAGGTATGGACACCCCCCAACACCCCATGCCCCTGGACATCCCCCTTGAACACCCCATGCCCCATGGACATCCCCTTGCACCCCTGGACAACCCCCTTGCACCCCTACTAGACACCCCTTGCACCCACACTAGACACCCCTCCCCCATAGACACCCCCTGGACACCCCTCTTGGATAGCCCCCCCTGGACACCCCCCTGACAGACCCTTGACACCCCACCTACACCCCCTGCCATACAGACCCCCCCAGACAGCCCTTGGAAACCCCCTGGATAGCCCCCTATACATGACACCTGCCCTCTCCCCCCTACCCTACAGACCCCCGAACCCCACATACAGCCCTTGGACACCCCCTAGACATCCCCTCCTAGACAACCCACCTACACCCTCCCCCCTTATCGTGATAGTTTGATTCAAAGTAATACAATGGTTATTGATCCACCAAGACAAAATTTACATTTATAAACCCCCTCACAATGACTGATACGTAATCTCTTTAGGGAAAATGAGAACCATGGTAATCTAGCGAAAAATGCCTTCATCCTCATGATTTGGATCTTTTTTCTTCCATGTCTGGATTGAATGTTAATCTTTCTAAGTCCCTAATATTTTCAGCTAGTATCTATCATGATGTTTGTGATTCTATTGAGGCTGTTATGAGGGTTAGGAAGGGGTCTCTTCCTCTTTGTTATCTAAGAGTTCCCCTCATCACTTCCAAGGTTAGAGCTTCTGATTGTGTGGTCTTGTAAGAGAAAATTGTTTGAAGAGTTAAAGTTTCGACTAAAAACTCTCTCTCTAATGATGTGTGGTTACAACTTATTCAATTAGTTCTTTTTAGTATGCAATCTTATTGGTGTTATCACTTTATTTTACCCAAGAGAGTGGTCAAATACATTTAATCCACCCTTATAAATTTTCATTGGAAAGGTCCTTTGTTGGATTCCTTTGGGGGTGGCCTGCTATTTTTTCCGTACTGGATGTGTGGTTTGTATGGGGGATAGAGTACTGGTTTTGCATATTGGTTGTTTTGGATGTATGTTGTGGCAGTGATTTTCTGGTGGATGGGGTGCTGGTTTGTTGTGGAGATGGGTGCGGGCTGGTGATGTGTAGGGGATGGGGTTTTTGGTTGTTGTGGTTGGTGTCTATGGCTCGTTCGGGCTGGAGTAGCTGATGCGGGTTGGAATACAGGTGGCATGGGGATGGTGTAGGTTGGAATAGGTGGTATGGGGTTTTTTTATAGGTGGAAGGGGGTTGGTGCGGGCTGGAATACAAGAGGCTGGGGGCTGGTGCAGTGGCTGGTGCAGGTGGGAAGGCAGGCAGTAGGGGGATGGCAGGGGGCTGGTAGGGGATAAAACTAGTGTATGGGTATATTTTGCAGGTTGTGGAGGGCTAGCATGAGTGTTTTGAATGAGGCTGGGTGGTGGGGGCTGGTGCGGTGGCTGGTGCAGTGGTTGGTATGGGTTGGATTGCAGGTGGTCGCGGCGTGACCGTGGCTTGATCGCGGCGTGACCACGATGTGACCACAGCGTGACCGCAACATGACCATGACATGACCGCGACATGGTGGCTCAGTACAGCAACATCCATGGGGCAGCATCTTCCGTCCAGGAGCGAAGGGAGTGGGAGGAGGCGAGACAACATTTCGACTATCACCCCACTGAGAAAAAATTGTGATTAATTAGTCTCAACATTGATCAAAAGACTCATAGAATACTATCACAGAGCTGATCATCCATCAGATTTCCCATTGTTTTAGAAATATCCAACTACACTATATGAGGTTTTTTTTGTTTACTGTTCTCACACATAAAAAAAGATAATTTAGAAGTATTTTCTCTAGAAGGGTCAAAACACTCATCCTATCATTGTGATCATAAAAATATCAAACTCTAAAGGACACTTTTCCAAATACAAATATCATTATAATAGTATTATCAAGTCTTCTTATTGTCCAACATTTACTATGATGTCCCTCTAGAACTTAGATGGTCCTTGGAGAATACAAGTAGAAAGCTTCACCCTTATCTCCAATGTTGTCTATAGGTGACTAAATATTTTCATGAGAGACTCAATCAAGATATTTGATATCTGAGGGCCTCCCTCCCCATTAACTATGGGTGGGTAATGTATCTAAAACTCTATCTAGGTATCATACATCGAATTCCTATAGGAATGTGAACCACCACGAGGTGTCGTCCGGGAGTAGGGCCAAATCATGGCATTACCGCGGCATGACCGCGGTGTGACCACGATGTGACCACGGTCTGACCGTGGCGTGACCGCGGTGTGACCGCAGCATGACCACAACGTGACCACGATCAGTTGGCCCAGTCCAGCAACATCCATAGGGTAGAATCTTCTAGCCAGGAAGTTGTGCTAGTCTAATAACTAATAATGTAATAATGGATACTATAATCAGAACTATTCTACTATATAGTTTGCACTATTTTCCTTCTGGTAGTCCATCAGGGATTCCATAAACATGAACTCTATGACTATATCAGTGAACCTCATTGTATCAAACATGAAAATGATGAAACAATTCTTTGATGATGCATTTTTTGGTCGACTTAGAAACCGTATTCAGAAGTATCTGGACTTCTAATTTGATGAAGACTTGTCTTGGGATATCTGATTTCAAGTACTTGGGAGAATTTGGAAATATATGTACAGTAGAATATGTGTTTATATGTTTCCTTTCTGTAATACCTCTCTCTTTTCTTGCATTGTAATCTAAAGTGAATGGTAATAATTATCAATATAAAAAAACTGATTTCTCAATACACTCATATTAAACCCACCTAGATGACAAGTAACAATTCTAGTACTCGACCCATCATAGCGGTTGAAGCATTACAGAATTTATTATCCCAAAGTTACAAGATGAGTTATTTATGCTAATATGAAGTGAATATAAAAGATGATAAATAAAGAAAGGTGCATCTTTGGAAGATATAATGAAGTGAAGAAATAATGAAGATACATTTTCAAAATATGATTCATAGACAAATGTTATTGTTTATCTAAAAGATGACGTATCGATCACCTGAAGTAGAGGAATCAATGGATGCTAAATTAGACAACCTAGAAAAAGTTCATAAGAATTTACTAGAAGATAAAAGATCTTAAAAACATGGAATGAATTCTCATAGTGATACATAAGATTAACAGTTTCTTACATACTAGCTAGGAAGATAATATGTATGTGTTACAATCAAAGTGATATATTAGGTTTATCTGTTTTTAATTATTTTATGTTTCTCGATTTTATAGTGATCATTTAATGTAACAATCATCATGACTGTTTGAAAATAGTTCAAGTTTCATGCTGAGTATAGAAGAAGGGTTCTTTCTATGATTGATGAAGAAGTATCTGAATGTTTCAATTCTAAAACATGAACCAAAAACATGAGGGATAAGGAGTTTGGAATGTAAATCTAGAAATTAAATCAAAAGATTCTAAGTATTTTGTTAGATCATTACATACTAGAATGAAATTCCAAAAGGTGAAGTAGAAATTAAAGAGGTTGATATAGAATAATAGAAGTTAGTAATTCTTCTTACTTTAGTTTATGTAAATCTAAAAGTGTTTTGTGTGTTGAATGTTTTATTTACTAATTTTTATGTTGAATAATATCATGAGTAGAATATAAGTATCTAAAAGTTAGAAGATAAAAATTCAACAAAAACATAATTATTCATAATCTAAATGATTGGAAAAGGACATTGTGCTAGAGATTATAGAAAGTAAGCATGAAAATTAAGAAACAACATGAAGTCACCATGGATGTTCTTAGAAAAAATCATGAAGAGAAGATGATGATAGTTTATGCTGAAAATAATTCTTCCATTGAGAATGTAGAAGAACTAATAAAGGTGAAGAAGCTGAGGGTCACTAAGTTGGAGGAAGAGTTTTATGTAGTGAGGGAAATAGAAAATAGCAATAAGAGTTTTGTTCTGTCTTCAAGAAGTATGTAGTAAAAATCCATGGGTAATTTAAGAAGCCAAATATAGAAAGATGTTACCATAGTGACATGTCTATTCCATTTCAACCACACCACTATGAATCATAAATGGAAGAATTATGGAGCATCTATTACATGGAGAAATAGGGATGAAAAAACTCAAAATATCATGCTTCAAAGGAAGAATTATTTATCAGTGAGCTGGTCATTACGAAAGGGGTTAATTTAAATTCATGCAATGAGGAGGTTTGTCCAAGTGTTTAACATCAAATAAAAAATTTGAAGAATAATGGAAGGGGTTGGTTTACAAGGACCAATCACATTTCACATAATGAAGATATTGGAGATACCCCCTCTCCAATTTCTCTATATTGTTTAAACTGATGTGTGTATTGATTTAGGGGAGATTTAGTCCAAGGGGGAGTTGCATAATGTTTGCATCAAAATAAGAATAATTGAGGGTTTGAGGAATAATTTAAGTGAAAGAGGTGTTTAAATCTATCACCTTGAAGGACAGAAGTTGGAATATCTCCAACTGTATTGTTAAATCTGTTATCTTGGGAATTTAATGCTAGAATATGATTATATTTGCTATAATTTGTGTTTTCTATACTAAAATATGTCTATAAAGATTGGAAGTGAAATAATATTATGAAATCAGTGGTAAGGAAGATATTTGAAACAATATTTTCTCATCCATTGCCTTGGAGAAAACTATGATGAATCTGTACAGACATTCTGGAATATTTCTGTGCATGCTGAAATATTATAATACAGTGAATATCATGGATTATTTAAAGTGATCCAGGAATCAAAGTCATATACCATTACCCCCAATAATTTTGAGACATTCTTGGAAGACTCCAAAAGTGTGTTCAGGCCCTACGTGATAATGGAAAGCCTTGGTTAAGTGATTGCACAACTTTACGAGGAAGTAACATTATTTAATATTTCATGTAAATTTATTTTTCACTAACACGATGGAATTATCTGAGTGTTTTTTCCATGATAACCTTGAATATTCTTGAAGAAGGAAATATTATCAAGTGCCTCTCATGGTAAAATCATTCCACTATGTGTTTGCAGGAAATGAAGACATTAGGGGGGAGGGGGGTTGAAAACATTGTTCATATAGGGTTTTTAGCCTAATTTGGAAGAAATGAGATTCCTTCTAATATGGGTTTCAAAAAACATTGCAGTGGTAAGATATATTAAGGTAGTAATTGATCTTAATATCTTAATTTTGGAACTAATTTAAAATACAGGAATGTTGGAGCAATTTTTAACTGGTTTAGTAGGCTCAGGTTACACAATATTTCAACGGCCCACATAAGGAGTCAGAAGCTTCCATGAAGTTGTTATAAAATGGGAACTAAGACTGTAGGTGTGTACAAGTAGGTTAATAGGAAGTGTTAATGAGGGAAAACATGTATCATTTGAATGAAACTCTTGCATGGTTCACATGGTTGCATGAATCATATATTCATGTCTTATGTCAATGATGTTCTGAATGAAGATTTTTGGATATTAGTAGATTTCAATAGATCACATATTTGACCACGGTGAAGGTTTTCAAGACTATTAATAAAAGTATGAAGAAGAATAAAAACAGAAAACTATCTTTTATATCTGTTATGCGACATTCCCTATGGTGTCTCGGACAAGGGATTAATCAACCTGCTCTTGGGTGCGATATGTTTGAAAGTTGAAAGTCTTATAGGGGGAATTTAGTTTTTTCTTGCAGAGATTGTCAAGTCAATATAGAGATCCCACTATCAGGAGGCATTTACCAGTCCTTTTACAGATGAGTGGGATTCCCTAGAAAAATAAAACTGTGTGAGATGGCTCTAAGAATGAAGAAAATCTTTATAGAAGAACTGGTCGAAAGATTCACCCTGTTCCTAACATTGTATTAGAGAATGAAGGTAGCTTTATACAACCTCGGGTATTTCTTTTGGGGATATTGTTGTATTTAGGGTTGTGTAGAACTCCACTTAGTGTATGTGATAAGAGAATAACTGCTTTTCCCCCAGTTGTGATCTGCTAACAAGTCATGGGTCCTTCCATGATGTCAATGAAGGTTTTACTGGGAATTTCAAACCAAAATATCTAGTGCATGATAGAGTATTTTTGGCACCAAGTTATTTCTATAGTTTCATTGGAATGAAGTCTAATCATCAACTCCAACAATGTACAGTTGCTCATGATCTGATATTACATTATCAAATTGGTTATGAATCTTAATTTCCATTTATTCATCCCAACGAAATATCATTTCACTATATTTTATACGCATAGCATTTCCAGAAGCAATATATATTGCATATTCTCCCATATCTACTCATTATAAATTCCAATGTCCTCAATCCTTATTCATGGGAATTCACAATTCATTCCTATAAATTCTCAATCCCTTCTTAATTATCCACATTTCCTAGGCCTTCCCATGGGTCAGACATAGACTATAATAGAGGAATAATAGGATGAACTAAGGTTTATGGACTATGCCCACGGGGTGGGAAAAGTGTACATACATCAAGGAATCACCACTCAAGAAATATTTCACCCACAAAAAATTAATTAAAACAATGACAGAAAATAAATAAAATTTTGGCATGACTCATCCGTATGTCAGACGTCCACACTAAAGGAAAATAAAATAAACCAAATCAACACAATAAAGATGTAGAAAAAAATGAAACAAACTAATTAATCTCTCCACAACCCCAATATACCTCCCCTGCAAAGAAAATAGTGTGGCCACCTCTAGTTCCCTTCTATTCCCCTTCGTAGAATATAACTACCCTCCATCCATAGAAATCTATAAAAGGCCTAAGTGGATGATATGATAAAGGGAAAAAATAAAAACAAAACCAGAGCATACCTGTCTCTTGGGACTATACAATTCACTACCCTGATATAAGAACCGCAATGCCCTGTAGGTCAAAAACATGTTCCTGTAAGTAAGGGGAAACAAATTATATTAGTTCAAGATTATTTGATTCCATCTATTTTTTTTGGTTTTTCTAGCTAGGAACGATTTCTCTCAGTTATGTTATGTATAGTTTAATTTGGTTGACACTAGTTTTTTTTATTTAGTCCGGTTCACATTACATTAGTTTTTTACACTTCAATTTTGTTTTATTTATTTCATGCCAAATCCAATTGATTATGTTCAATTCAATTCACTTCACTTCACTTTACTTCAATTTAGTTTAGTCATATATTATCTCTGTGTGGTTCATTTTAGGTTTTTTCCATTCATTTTAGTTTGGATTGAATTATCAAAAACCAGGAAATGTTGGGTCGGTTTTCAATATATGATAATTTAAAATCATTTAAAAACAATATTATTTTCAATAATATCTCCTATAGACTTTGATTATTATCTCCATGTAATATTTGAATTATCATGTCCTCATCATCTCCATATATCCCACTGATTTAAATCTATTTAAATAATGAATGTTTGAATGACCTAAAAACACATCATAGACTTAGGTGTGGGTTTACCTATAATAGACCACAATCAACTTCCAGCTTCAAAGGCTAATAAAAAAAGTCACGTAGAAATTAACACAGTGCGGTCCTCAAAATTTTGATGCTCATCCCTCGTATTATATGTGCATCATCATGACTTTGAACATGGTATTCACCATAGCATAAATTATTCTTTGTTTCTCATAGATAATCATCTTTCCTAAAATTCACATCAATTATTTGGTGTTATTTTTCCTTATTTTCCCCCATGACCTCCAAAATGCTTTGTGCACTGACTATCATGTCCTTTCAACACTCCCTTTGATTCATTAATCCTCTATGATGAAAAAAACTCCCGCCATTATTTTATCATGGTGTCGTCATATTAATTTTATAGTGACCAAAACCTTCACTATAGTATGGTTTATCTCGTCTTCCCACTTCACCATCTTCATTTTATCATTGTAATGTGTCATGGATATCCCTCCATATTAAATATAAATTCATACACACTGAAAATAATATTCTCGAAGTCTTATGCATCATGAAATTTCATAAACATCCTAATTAAATTCATGAAAATTAGCTCTTAGAGTTGTACAAAGCTCCCTATAAAGTCATGTGAAGGCAATAAAAAAATTAATATTCATTCAAAAAATAATGTGGCATGTGCATATGGTGTTTCAAACTATTTCATTTTTCAATGAAAGAAAAAGTAATTCCAAATTTCACTCAAAGGTCATAAAAACCTATTTGGATTAATCTAATGCCTACTCAAACAATTCAACATTTATCAAAACATCTTCTAAAAATTATCCTTCATGAAATATTGTAGGCTTCATATTTGAGAGTTTAGATGGAATTTAAAATCAGGGGAACATTTGAATCAAACTTACCTGTGATGTGGGGATACCCATGTAAATTAGGGTTTATAGATAGGTAAGGGAGAGAGCTGATGGGGAGGAGGAGAATGAGTTTGAGGCAGGGAGTTGGATGCGAACACTGAGCCGGACGCGGAGGCAGGAAGGTAGAGGGAGGGAAGCGGGGGCTAGGAGTTACAGGCTGGGAAGTTGGGGCAGAGGGAGGGAGGTAGATGTGGAGGGAGGGAAGCGGGGGCCAAGAGGTGGAGAGAGGGAGGTGGGGTTCAGGAGGAGAATGTGGAGGGAGGGAGGCGGTGGTCGACAGGAGGGGGCCGGGAGGTTGAGGCGGAGGGAGGGAGGCGGTGGATGGGATGCAGAAGACGGGATGTCAAGGCGGAGGATGGGATATCGAGGTGGAGGCGGGGAGGGGAGGGGAGGGGAGTGGAGAATATGGCTCTTCGAGAGGGAGGGGAGGACAAGCCCGAGTGAGGGTCATTTTTTACGGGTTATTCCAACGGTTTTTAGTGCACTGTGGGTATTTCTTAAAAAAATGGTCTATACCTATAGTTTTTTAAACCATGGGTATAGAACCATTGTCTTAGAGTCAATTTCTAGTAGTAAACATGTTATAGATAACTTTCACTTCCATATCTAATCAATTTTTCAATTTCCTAGTATGTTATCAAAGGTATGAAATCATTTGTTAAAACAATAATAGATTTAAAATCTATTTTATCCTGATAAACTAAAATCCAATCCATAAACAAAATTATATCAAGCTCCACTATAGTTAGAAAAGATTTATAGGAAATACTATCACACTGATAACAATAGAGAGATTATTATAAATCATGACTCCTCTAATACTCCCACACAGAGATTTAACCAAAAGTTATATCTTAATCTCATGAGGTGATATTCCCAATTTTCTATCAAATTTATAAAAAATGAAAGAATGTGAAGATCCGGAATCAAATAGAGTATTGGATTATTTCGAATATACTAGTAAAATACCTTTCACCACTTCAGTTGATGTCCCAACATCAATCATAGTAGTAGAAAAATATTTTTCCAGACCCTTTTGATTTCAATATTGATGGTCTATACCCTATGTAATAATCTTTGGACACACATTGGCATAATTTACTAACTCATTACAACTAAAACATATAAGAATCAGGTTTTTATCACTTTCCGATTCATCTTACATGTAGTCACAATCCATATGACCAAATTTACCACATCAGAAGAATAAAGTAGACTTTGAAATAGATTATCATGGATTCTTTTTACCACACCTCTCACAAGATGGGAATTTGGTTTTCCTACCTATAAACTTCTTTGATTAATGTTTTACCATTTCCTTCCAACTGGAACACTTATTTTTCTTGTTTTAATAGGAGAAGTGATCATAAAAAAACTCCATTTCTACCTTCTTATCACATCAAACAAGTTTCACATAGCTCTTGAAATCATGAGAATCCAATTCTCTTAAATATATTGAATTCTATCCTAAATAAAACTGATTTATCTTAGAATCAAGATCCCAAATAAAATTTTGGACATACGTTTCCAAAAAAAGTGAGTTTTTCTTCATATGAATCCACCAAATATTCCTCCTTTTGTCTCAATTTTGAGAATTTTTTTCCATCCTATGTAAAAAAACAGTAGGAAAATATTTCTCAAGGAAAATATTCTTTAATTTATCCCATTACAAGGAATAAATATATTTACTTTTCCATATTTTCATAACCATTGACCACCACTATTCAACTTCACCTTCAAAATGATAAATTAAAAGAGTTACCTTTTGGTTATCTGTACAACATAAGACATCAAATACATTTTCTAGGTATTTAATCCATATCTCATCTAGCATGAGGTCAGATGATCCTCTAAATTATTGGGGCATGTTTTCAAATAAAATTCTACAGTATCATCATGTTCCTATGTGGGGGATGTGGTTTCTATCTTACATGGACACCACCACCATTTATAGCTTGTTTCAACTAATCCATCATTGCAACAAACTACTCAGTTCTAATTCCAAGTTTCTCAAGGTGTTGATTTAGAAGGATATTTTCCTATGAGTTCATTCCAATTATAGCTTCCCTATTTCCATTATGGAAAACCATTCTGAAAAAAAATTGATTATATGAAGAAACATGGTAATCTTAAAATTATATAACATTTTTACTTAACCTTATGGTAAAATATTCTAAGGGAATACTATTAACACTATCATAGCCTCTAAAATTATCTAAAACTTTCATTGGATACCAAATATATTGCCTATACCTTAAACATTACATAATCATGAGATTTATTCAATAATTTTACTTTCTTTAACGTTTAGGATTATCTTAGGATTATCTTTTTATAGAATTAGGCCATAACTCATAAATAAAAAAACCATAAAATACAAATTGGACACATATGAATTGTATCTATTTTCCTTATAATCCAAAACTTTTAAAAAATTAGGATATCTTTTATGAAAACTCTTCAAAAATTTTAACATGACTTATTACAATCCCTAACTCATTCTTAATTCTAGTGAAAAACATTAAAAAACATGGGATGAGCATAAAAATATATGTAAGGAATTTTAAAAAAAGGATACCATTAGTCTATTGATAAAACCTAAAACTCATGAAAAATTTATCATAAAGTAATACTTTTCCCCCTTAAGTATTTATTACTTTAATTCAAAAATATACTCATTTCTTACCCTTTTTTAAATCACAAGATTACTATAAAACCCATAACAAGCAAAGAAAACACATAAAGGTATCATGGGTAATTATTATACTTTTAACTATTTTAAATGAAATAACCATGTAGCCAACTTTCATACATATCATTCTTATACATGGAATATCCATATGACTGCCTTCTATACCCTATGCATTGGAGGGATATCATAGACCTACTTGCTGTTTTTTTTATAATAGAACTACCTACCATTGGTTTATCACAGAACCACCCATCAAATGTACAAGTACCATTACACTGTCATAACACATAAAAGATTTAATTTTTTATTATTTCACTCATAAAATTTCATTTTCAATCACAAGAAAAAATTTCAATATACTAAAATAATCAGTCCATTTTCAAAACCCATTTTCAATAAAAAAATACCTATAAAAAGGAAAGGAGTGGTTTTTTTCCATTAAAAACATGAAAGGGTTATAGAGGAATAAAAATATCAAAATAGAAATAAAATTCACATTATAATCCATTTATATCCATATAAAAATATGTAAAATAACGACAAAAATATTTACATGGAGAAAATATTTTGAAATTAAATCATTTAACATTAAAAGTGTCCCCTACCACTTTGAACATTTAAATCATGAGACTTACGAAAGAATAAAATTTAACTAAAACACAAATTAATATGAAAATAAGTAAATTTATGATAGTATTTGTAAAAATGGGATATATATACACCTCATAAAATAAGTTGTGTGCATAACATCAAAATATTCCTCAATGAAAGGTGATTGAGACTAAATACCTAAAATTGTGTCCGACTTGTCACAAGTGTCTTTAAATTTATGAATAATAAAATTATGTTAATTATTTACTTTTTTTAAAAACTTTTTTTATGTTTAACTTTAATTTTATTTCACTTATTATATAGTTTTATACAACTACTTAAACAATTAAGTTTATGTCAAGGGTTTTGACCATATTTGGTTTATGTGTCAAAAATGAATTTAGTAGGTCAACTATGGTCAAATGAGTCAATATAAAAACATATCTATTATAATATTAATCATATAAAAATAATATTTATACATATATTATAATTTAAAACCAATCATGAATGATTTTTATGAAATATGAACCGACTTTACAATCATGGAGATGGTAGGTCTTACATACGCCTGAGTAACGTTTTAATTTTTCAATGATCATTATAGAAAGAAGGTAAGTAAAAAATTTCTTTATAGAGTTATAATTATATCATAAAAACCATATTATTTAATCATATATAATTATAAATATAATTATTGTGATTCAAAACAAACCACATCGCTTCAAGGAGGTCGTAGTCCACATGTCCATGAATGATGTTATCACTTTTTCAATATGTAAAAATGGGTTAAAGAAAATGATATATAATATTTACAAAGAGATAATTATGTCATTAATTTCATATATTTGTTATATATGTCCTATATTTTTATTAAACCCATCCTTAATACATTCTATGTAAAGTGTGAATGCATCACATCACTTTGAGGATGGAGTAATCCACACATCCACAAACGATGTTATCATACTCTCACAAAATGGACGGTATGAAGGTATGTGTATATTTCAATTACAGAAGTATAAAGTTGTCATAACTATAATATATATATCATATAAAATTAGTGTTTCCATAATAATTCACAACCATGATAGGTGGTAATGGAAAAAAATGACACTGTTTCGCAAGGCGGTAGTCCGCTGTACAGATGAATGATAATTTCGTTACCCATTTGATAGAAGTGTGTGTAGGTGAAGGTCAAGACCTTAACATGAAAATATATCAGTATATTGATTATTATTATGTTATTATATAATATTTAAATAATAATAATTTTATATGTGGATAAAGAAATAAAACATTAATGTGCGTTGAATAATGTTACCTCTTTTTCAGGTAACTCCTTTTAGTTTCCGCCAAAGGGATTCCATGGTTGGATTTATTCCCAAAGTGAGGGATCTAGGATGATGGGAGGGATTTTTGAAGCTTATTTTTTTATTTTTTTGATAAGGAAAATGTATTAATAGGTGATTTGAATTGGGGGAGGGTGAGTGCGTTTTTATAGTGGAGGAGGAGTAAAATTCTTGTAAATATAAAATGGTAAACACTATTGGGAGTTATCCCTTACATAATGTGAATCCAGTAATGATCCCAACTAGATAAAATATGATTTATAGTCCAATAATTTCTATAAAATGTGTTTTTTAAAATTTTCTAGGTCATTTGGAATCTTAAGATGAAAATGTATCTACTAATTAAACACATTTTTACCATAATCACTAAAATTATTATTTTTTCTCTAATATTTTTTTGTGAAAAAATAAGTTTAACTTATTATAAATTATAAATTATTATTATTAAAAATATGAAATATATTTTTACAAATTCTAAACACATAATTGGTAGAAATTAATTTAATATTAATCCTGCAGACGAGACAACAAAGTGGGGTTTTAAAGTGAAAATTTCTAAAAGTTTGCTAAGTTTTTATATCTAAAATTACTATTAAAATTATTAAAAAGATATAAATTAGATTAAATTATTTAATATTAATCTAATTATACTTTAAAAATAATTCAAAATAAAATTTAACAATATAAAAAAATTAGAACAAAAATTAGTTTTCAATTAAAATTTAGTATTTTTACTATTCCTTAATATATGAACCATCTCAAAAAATAAAAAAAAATTCACTCAAAATTAATTTTTATATCCCAAATTAAAAAATGAAGTTTATTTTTTATATTAAATTATAAAATTTTCAAAATTTAGTTTCAAAATAGGTGCACCATTAAAAGGTGATAAAATTGCATTCTAGAAAAAGAAAATTTTTAAAAATAAAACTAGATTAATTCTTATCTTATGCCTATAAAATTTATTGGATTAATGTAAATAAATTTTATAATTTTTTTTTTAAAATAATATAGTTATTATTATTTATTCCCACTTATAAAACATCTAGGTGATAACAGCCATATTAAAAAAAATATTAATAGTACCTTATTGTTTGGTATAAATCAGTCTTGGATGAAATATAAGAATTAAAAGTAACTCATTATTATGTTATATGTACTCTATTGAACATAACATCAATTTTATTATAAAATTACTTTTTAATTCATAAATATTAATAAATATGAAAAATAATTATTCTATTATTACCTGGGATATTACATCAATGTTCTTTAGTTCCAATTCATACTAAAGTAGTGATCCGATGAATTCATTAAGACTGTACTATTTGAAGTAATTTATTTAATAAATGGAAATATTCTTTATATTCAATTTCTATAATAATGCTCTTAGGAATTGTTAAAATGGAACTAGGTTATACAGATCTTTTCCAAGGGAATTAATTCCATTCACAATGCTTGTGAATTTGTGGAACATTTGTTTCACTAGGTCTTCTTTACCTATTCTGAAGTCTTGGTACTCTAGTTAACACATTCCAAGTTTAGTTCAGATCAATTTGTCTAAGAAAAAGTGTGTAAATTATAGAATCATCCAAATTTTGTGAGTTATATTACAAGATGAAACATGACTAAAAACACTTAAGTTAATAGTATAATATAAAACATTAACACCATTGTAATTTAAAACACATATAATAGCATCATTTTTGTAAGTATATCTGGGTCATCTTTTGGTAGAGTGTATGATTTTTCTATGATAGACCAGTGATCCATGTTCAAATGTTTTTGGTATGAATTCATTTGGGATCTCCATCAACCATAATCATTTCAATCAAAGTGTGGTGACTTTTGAGGAATCCAAGCATCATTTTGGTTCAATATTTCTATATTAAAGTTATTTTCCTTGGACTATGAGATCTAGAAATATGTTAACACAAATAAAATAAAAGAAGACTCTATAGAAAGATTGTATTATTCCAAAATGGAAAACAATTGATTAGTATTGAGAAAGAGAATGAAAAATATAAACTATTCTTAAAAAGGTTATCCTTTGATACTAGTTGTTAGTTCAGAGAGGATAATGATAGATATACTAGCAGGGGGGGGTGAATATACCATATTAAAAAATTTAATCAAATAATTTTTGTGAATAAATTAATTTTAAAAGTTAATTATTAGAGCTAAATTAGAATTAGAAATAAATAAATGAACACATAAATTTTTATACTGGTTTAGTCTAACGTGGTCCTAGTCCAGCCTTATACCTCTTTACTCTGAGAGAAATACATGTGAACTATAATTATTTTTAGGGAGAATCATAACCCAATTATAGAATCCTTTTTTAGTGGAGGGATAACCACCAAAATATCTTTTGTATGGGGATTTACAACCCAATGAAAACCTAAATTTAGAAATTGGGAGTCAAAAACTGAATAGTTCTAAATTTAGAATTCGTGAGTCACAACCCAAACAGTCCTACATTTAGAATATGGGAGTCACAACCTAAGTAAGAGAAGAATAAATACTTTTGTATGTAAAATCCTAAAAAAACGAAGTGTGTGTGGAATAAAGGAATTAGTATTATAGACTCAAGAAACTAGAAAAAACAGATAGAAGAAGAATAAAATCATTGGAACTGGTTCTTGATAAAATGACCAGATCATCTCATGAAAGAAGTAGAAGTAAAAGAAGATTTATTTTGGCACTTGAGTGGTATTATAAATTAGGATACAAGGTATGTCATAGGACATTACAATTTTTTTAGTAGGTTTAAAGTCCATATTTTTGTTCTCAAGGGAAAATAGATCATTGAAGAAGTAATCCATTGTGTTCATTGAAGTGTCCTAGAACTTTTAAATAATATCTGTAAAATGAAACTAACCAAAAAATATCTAGGTAAAGAAATTATAATTCAAAAATGGTTGAATTATATTTGATAGATAGTGAATTATTTTATAGAATAATTTTAAAAAATAAACATTTGAATTAAAAACTAAAGACTGATTAAAACTGATTTGAATTACCTGAAAAAAAAGTAAAATTTCATCCAATGAAAATTATAAGACTATTTAAAAAAATATTAAATATATTTTAATTCATTTCAATTTTTTATTTAAAAAATAATTATACTACTTAAAAATCCATAATGCAATTTTTAATATATTGGTCATCAATTAATAATAATTTAGATAAGAATAATACCAACAAATCAATTCAGAATATAAATATTATAAATATCATAAATATTTTGTATGTGTTATGTAAGATTAATAAAGGAATTTAATAACATTTTAAAACTAATTAAAATTTTATAATAATAATTTTCTGGGATCATGCTCTATTTTTCCTCTTTTTATATTGTTTTGTTTTTTTCTTCTTAAAATTGAACTGATTGAACAATTAGGTGATGCACATAGAATGTGAAATTTTTTTATTGTGTATTTTATCATCATAATTGGCCTGATATGTAAAGTATATAATTCCTCATTCATTATTATAAGTACTTTAGGATTCAAATTCCAGGCATATTCTATGCCATATTTATTTTACTTTGTGCACTGACAGTAGCATGTATAGTGCCTTGACTACTATGACTATTATTGGACTAATGATTCTTACATGGATAAAAATAATTATAATAATTATAGTGTATACCTCAACCTAAATGGTTTTCCACACATATCATTATGGTGGAATCTTAATTGAAAAATTATTACATGTTTGATCCCTGAGACATAGGTTTCATGGGTTGAAATGTTAGTTGATTTAGATTACATGAATTCCAATTCTAGTTTATAATGAATGTAATTCTATTAACTAGAAATGGTTATTAATCTAATAAAATCACTGTATATGACCTATTACATTCTATTATTGGATTTAAAGGTAAGGTTAAAGTTATATGAGCTACAAATTGTAACTTATAATGATTTTGACTTTATATATTGGGAATGGTACTACATCTAATTAGACTGACATATGAATATAATAATTTTTGAATACTAAATCATAGGAAATGAATTGGTTTCCATTAAATGGGGATGAAAATTAAAACTTAAAGGATTTTTTTCTTTATATCAAGTAATTGAAACTTCCTATACCATAACCCCAATGGTTAAAATTTAGAGCCTAACCAATACCCTATCATTGAACCTTAGGTAGTTGGGTTTTACTATTTTGGGTAGTGAACCCTTATAGTTATCTTTATACCATGAGAACTCATTTTTTTCATTTTATCAAGTTATGAAGTGTGTGATTAGTAATTGTAGATATATGCCTCCATGAAGGCCTTGAGTCAAGTTCCAGGAAGGTGGTGATGACTATGATTCTAAAGTGGTGGAACCTAACCCGCCGGTAGTTCCACCTGAGGAACCTAAAATTATACCTAATGCTATACCTAACTTAGTTATTGAAAGATAGTTTCATGAAGTGTTTCTACCCTTAGTTAAATATATAGAGGGAGCTCAATGATCTATATAGACTATGTCAGAGTTGATGAGGTAATTCCAACCGTAACACTCACCTACTTTTTCTAGATAGGGTGGCCCCAATGTAACACCTCAAGATTTCATAGTACGTTATTTCTTCAAAGTAATTTTATAGCTTGCACAACATGCAACACTGAGTTCGAGCGCATCACAACTTACTAAACTAATCGTTCAAAAAGAGGTTATGAATATTATTAACTGGATTTTGAATCTTGTTTACTTTACATAATTTTAACATCCATATTATGTGTTTCTTATACATAATATAAGAACAAATTTATTTTTTCGGATAAAATAAGTATTTTTCAAAAAGTGCAATTTTACCACATTTTAATAGAGAACCCTTTTTAAAACCAATATTTTAAAATGTTATATAATCAATTAAATGAAATTAAATTATTCTTTAGAATTGGAACTTAAAAATTTTGTTTGGATAAAATTTTGGAACATTTATTATAACTTTTATATTTTGATGAATAGTGAAAAGTACTAAATTTTAATTAAAAACTTCCTTTTTAATTGAAAAAATAATAGTGATAAATTATGAATTTTAATGGTTTGGAAGTATAATTATATTTTATTTTTATTATTTATTACAATTTAAGTCATTATAAGTAATTTAACATTTAAATTTGACATAAACAAGTGTCAATCTTTTGGTAGTTATTATTTCATAAAAACACGCTTTTGTATTAACAACGAGAATTAATTTTAAATTAATTCCATCCACTTATTTCTTTTTAATTTGGAAAAATGGATTCCATATTTGGAATTAGTAGGTCCAAATTGTGTAAATAGGTATCTTTTATTTTTAGAAATTAGGAATATTAACTTTAGTAAATATTTTATTTACCATGGTTAAAGGGGTAAATCCAGAAAATAAGGTTAAAAAATGATATTATAATAATATTAAATTACCCTAACACATGTACTAAACCTATTTTAGGATACATTTACAACCATGTAAATCCTTAGGTTGATTTTGGGACCCCATGGAGCCACTTGGGAGTGATAATGACATTTTATATTAAATAATCTAAAGTAAAGACAAAAATAACAAAAGAAAATATCTTTTAGTAAATTTTTTTATATGAGGTTATATAATTTATCTATTAGACTATAAATATTAATTATAAATATAAAAATATTTCCTACCTCAGGATATTTTATTTATAATTTTTAGACATAAAATAAATATATTTTTATATGACACAATAATGATGTCGTATTTTACTTATCAATGATACAATCAAATAAATGTTATTATAAATACTAATATAAATATAATTTAAAAGTTTTGATTCCATAAAAAATTTTTATATGTGACTATGAAATGGTAGGGTTTATTAAATTTATTTATTTCTAAGTAATAATGTTGTTAAGACTTTAACAAAATGAGTTTTAAAAAACAAATACAATATTATTGGTTGATATAATAATACTAAAAATCTAAGGCTGAGCCAAAAGAATTATATAATGATAGGTGTATCATTAATGAACCACTTTGGGTTCTCTTGGAATTTTATAGTATGTATATTAACCATATAATATAAAAATACACAGAGGCATGGTAAATGTCAAACTATTTAACTAAGAATTAAATCTAAAATATAAGGTTAATATAGTGACCCAAACCTGTATAAAACCTATTGGTTGAGTGGTTTTTGACCCATCCCCACCTTATACTTTAAATAATTCATTTTTGAGCCATTATAAACCGAAAATTATTTTATTATAAAATAATATGTCAATCTTTTCCTAAGGTGCCCATCACCCCTCTTATAAAAGGGAACTTCCCCTTCTCTCAAATTCACACCTTCAAATCCATTTGGCTCGGCAAAACCCAAACCAAATATCCTCTCCACTGTCCTAAATTAATCCTAGGGGCATTACATTAGTCATAAAGCCAACCTAATGATCCCTTTTGATCAAATCAAAAGGAAGAACCCAAAGAAGAGGTAATGATTTCACCACCCTCTTTCAAGTTCTTTTCTTCTTCCACTTACTTTTTATTTGTTTTTACCATACCAAAATAATAAATCCAGTACCTTATATATACTGGGATTTTTTTATAAATATGGAAAAACCATATTCATTATTATATCCATCCTAGGAATGATAATTTCACCATGCATGCGTATGTACGGCTTACCGTCTTCACGCTGTGGTGTAATTTGTTATTCAACACTATGTTATTTGGATGGATATAATGATGAGTAATATATATATAAATAATTAAAATATCATGTTAATGTCTTTGTCAAATAAATATACCATCAAATTCCACACATTTAAGGAAATTATATTGTCACTCGTGCGTACGTACGGATTACCGTCTCCACAACGTGATGAGATTCATTTCCACGTTCACCATTCATCGATGATTATAAAAATATATATTAATAATAAGTATGTAATATATGAAATAATAATGCTACTAGATATATATATATATATGTATGTATGTATTTATGTACTTACATATATCTTTTCACTTAATTCCATTCAATACGATATGAAAACAGAAACAACGTTTATACGTACGTACGACCTACCATCTCCATAAACGGTGATTTACATTTCTTTTATCTATCTATTATAAATATTTATATTATAAATATATATGATATATATATCAAGGTTTATATTCTGGAAGTATTTAAATCATGATCTAAATTATAGGATCAAGAATAACAAGTTAAAATACATACGATAAAGAAAGTGATTGTTACCCAAAATGTTAACTTATCCTGAAAATCATTATTAAATGGGTAGTATAAAGTCATAAATGAATCATTATGATATAATAAATATTAATATGGTTCTGGTATAATCTAATAACATACAATGGACATTATATAGGAGGTTAAACGTACCCTTGACCAAAGGAAAGTGCAAGGTAAGGGGTTTCTTATCTCAATCTTAATTCCGCGAGAATTACATTGTTCACCAATTATTTCATGTGGTGTATTGTGTAGTGACATTTGATATATATTATCATGATTCTATTCATGGTATTCTGTGAATTATTTGTTGGTTATTAAATTTTGGTCATACAACTCGATTGATCATAACGTGGTAAGGGTTAATTCCTCAATCTCATTATTATTCAAGATTGTTTATGGGTATGTTTTTACTGGGAAATATTTATTATCCATGTCCATGTGTCATAAAATAGTTTTCAAAGATATCCTTTTTAAGGTACAATTTTATTAAAACAACATTTTAAATGTTTTAAATATTTATTCTTCTAAAACATTCTTATTAATGACCATACTTTCAAAATGGTTTTAAGTATTTATTTATATAGATATGAATGTTTTTAAAATGTTAATTACTTTTAAAAGTTTCAATGTGGTATGAGACACTTTGATTAAAAAATTTATTTAAATTTATTCCTTTCTAAATAGTGTGACTCTTAAATTATTTCAAAATATAAAGAGATATTTCTCTCAAATAGTTTTGATTTCATATATGTCAATATCCTTTAATAAATTTTACACTTGTTTGAAGTTGATTTGTTATGATAAAAATATTCCATATTGTATTTAAGGATTAGTGATATGTTTAACTATGGATGAGTATTTTTCCATTCATGGATTATGATTAAAGTATTGAAAATTAGTATTCTAGTTTTAATATGATTTTTTATGTTATATTTAAACCTCTTATTAAGATAGATGTGTTGAACTATTATGTTCTAGGTTGGGAACAAATAAAAGTAAGCCCTATGGGTTGGGGTCCACTTATAGTAGACCCTCCAAGTTGGAGTCCGGTTACAGAGGCTCTTCGGGTTAGAGTCCGGTTACAGAGGCTCTCCAGGTTGAAGTCTAGTTAAAGAGGATCTCCGGGTTAGAGTCCAGTTACAGAGGCTCTCTGGGTTGGAGTCCGGTTACAGAGGATCTCCGGGTTGGGGTCTAGTTACAGTTTGCCTCTAGGTCCTGGCATGAGGCCATGAAATAGAAATTAACGTTTAACATTATGCATTCCATCATTATGAAAGTGCCTATTGAATTTTCATGTGATTATTCCACTATTAGACTATCCATGTGGATAAGTAAATGAAATTATTTGATTTTATCTTTTCCATATTATGCTGAAGATTAAGTTTAAAAGTATTTTGTTTTATTCTAATACATTGCCTTAAATTTTTATTATTATTTATGAAAGTTTCCGCTATATTGTTATCCTTACTGAGCATCAGAGCTCACCCCTTTCTATGTTTTATTTTTCCCAGGATGTGAAGAAGTATTTTAGGATTGATACGAAGGGTTAAGCTAATGGATTAATGGAATTCTAAAAGGATAATTTATGCTATTTTTTATTTTCTAATGTTTAATGTAATGTTCATGTATGTAATCCATTTTCCAAGACTGACAAACTGATCGGTCTTTTGGGACTTGATTTCCTTGTAATCATGCCAATGTATTAAAATAATGCACCGACTCCCATAACTGGGGTTGGGGAGTCACAGTTGGTATCAGAGGAAGTTTAGCAATAACCTTGGAAATAAATATAGATAAACTCTGATTAGAGAAAATTACCCTAAGATAGACTTTGAGGATTAGTATTGAATGAATTCCTAGAATTTTTGGAACTATAAAGATTTTGTGAGTTTTCCATGCAATACATCCTTGTCTGGATATGAGTAGGTAGAGGCGGCTCTGGCACAGATGTACCTAGGGGTAAAACCCGAAAACACTGCTTTGATCTAGACTCAAACGAGAACTAGTGCATGACAACGAGACATGTTGCACTCTTGGTTACGATACTCACAAAAGACATGTTTATAAAAATTCACTTTTTCATTACAAGCCATTATGAATGATTTAGGAGTAAATAATTTCTTAAAGAAAACTTTTTTATGATTATGGATTATGTACATAAATTTTTTAATTTACATTATATTTTTTACAAGTTTGGAATTATGAATTGCAATTCATAAAATGACCTAGTGTATTCCATTGTTTAGAAATGAAACCTAGTAGAAGGAATGAGAAATCTATTAATACACATAATCGAAAGATTAAGAAGGATCATATATTTCATGGTATTAAGCCAAAATTTAATAGGGAAATAGTCTCCCTCATATTCTCATCAGATGAAGAAATAATATCATGTGTTAATACGATAAGTAAAGAATTCCCTGAGTCCTATGGATTTTAAGGGAAGCAAGAGAAGAAAAGGATGGAAGAAATAAAGATGGATAAAGAGAAGAAGGGAAATAATGATTTTCCCATTTGTGATAACTATGGAAAGATTCACCTTGGTAAATTATTTAAGGGAATGGATGTTTTTTATAACTGTGGAGAAAAAGGACACCAAATATGTGATTGAATGGGTTAGAAAAAGGTTTCAAATGTTCAATGATTCATCTGCAAGGATTTGGGACACTACGCGAATCAATGTCCAAATCATCAGAATATACCCCAAATGGTGCTATTAGATAAGAATCAAGTTATGATACTAACAAATATGAATAGGAATGATTAATATTTCTTATTTTTTTTATTAAAGTATTATGTCATTTGAGTGTTGTATCAACAATGTACTAGTTATATGAATTATGAAAATAAATAAGGATTGTACTGCAGGACTATTTCATTGAGAATTTGATATTATATGGTTCTATGAAAAGTGACTCAACAACAAGTTAAATTTTTTTTAAAATACATGGTTAAAGGAATGATAAACCATGATATGGTCTTGATACTATGGTAATAATTTTGGAATAAGAGATGGTTGATTTGGATAAATTATATTGGATATCCTTGACTACCTTGGAACTGATTAATGGTTTGTATATTCCATAATTGTTGTAGTTTACAACATTGTTTTTGGATATAAGGAGTATATCCAGTATTCTATCAAAAATAACGGAGCATTAATGTAATAAATATGGTTTTATGGTAATTCAAGGTGTTACCAAGTTTTAAAATAATACATGATGAAGGTATTAACATGTTATTACGTGGAAAAAAGGATCTTCATTGTGTTTAACTTTCTTATAAATTTTGGACTGTGAGTTTGGATAGAAGTAATTTGGATAAGTCTACAGGTTGGAATGGATTAAGTTTGAAATTGGATACTATTGTTATGGTTATTTTTGGATTGTTATAAAAATGTCAACACGCAGACCGTGTGAAAATCCGTCGTATTAGACAAAGCTGCGGGAATCGAACCCACAACCATAGTGCGATTGTGATTTATTTCCTAACACTGGACTAAGTGAAGTCCCTAGATTGTATAATCTAGTTTTTTAAAGGGCCTTATAGGTGAATTATAAATTAATTTTTTTTGGAACCCTATATGATTAGGATAAATAGAATATTTTTTTGAAATCATTTGGAGTGAAAGATGAGTTTGTGGTAGCAATTAGTCAAAGGATGAAACTCTACTTGTAAAGTATATATATATATAATTATTTTCCCTCTTATTATATGAATAAATTAATTCATAAACATTAGGGAATGGATCTTAAAACCAAAAATGTGTTATCCTAACACCTTATGTTTTGTTAAATTGATGGTATTTTAAATCATCATAGATTGATGGATTTCAGGCCCTCAATTTTACACTTGTTTATGATAGATGACCTCAATAACTCCCTATAAATATTTAAATTTTTCCTCCAATTATGTGTCTCTAATTTCCAACAATGTTCTCCTAATATAGATCATAATTTTGTGGTGACCCTTTCATTTCCCTTTTCCACTAATTAAGACTAAATTCTGTTAACCCAGTTTCCGATGTGGGTTTTCCCACAAAGGTATTTTCAATTTTCAACCATTTATTTTTGAAGAACAATTTAAAATTGAGAGGATGAAATTTATTGAAGGAGTGAATAATGTAACACCCCAATATCTCATAGTATGTTATTTCTTCAAAGTAATTTAATAGCTTTCACAACAGGCAACATTGAGTTCGAGCACACCACAACTTACTAAACTAATAGTTCAAAAAGATGTTATGAATATTAT